>CM054151.1:14747367-14764867 GCA_028751875.1 Rapana venosa | reverse complement strand
ATGTATGTATGCATGTATGCATGCATGCATGCATGCATGTATGTATGTATGTATGCATTATGTAGGTATGTATGTATGCATGTATGTATATATATATGAAATGTAATATATTAATATATATATATAAATCTCAATATCATTTCTGGCCAGATGTCAATGCATTGTTGTCACAATAAGGAACAAACATTGACAGAGGATGAAGAGAGAGAGATAGCTTTGCTTCAACCTTCTGTCACTACCCAGGTAACTGGGGCAGGAAAGGACAGTGTGGATGTTGGATGACAAAGAAGTGTAGGCTTCCTTTGTGTCTGTCCATCCTCATCTCTCCTCATTTCCATTCAAGGATGGATATGTATGGTCAGTTCAGAGAACAGCAACCTCTGACAGAGAACAAAGATTTGGGTGTAAGCTGTATGTATGCAAGTACTTACCTAATCTATCAGCTGTCCTCACTGACTGACTCTCTTATTCTTCTTGAGGTCTTCTGGGTTGAAGTGAAGAGACCAAAACTGAGGTGGTAAGGCCACGTCTGGGGATCCCAAGGGCTCGGCAAGACAAGTCTTGCAAGACACAGTGCAAGGAGGGAGAATGAGGGGAAGACAGAGAGAGAGAAGGAGATGGGAGGAGGAGGAGGACAACATCTCAGACTGGACCGGCCTGAAGCTGAGTGAAGCACTGTGAGGGGTGGGATAGACAGAGAGAGAAAGAAGTAGAGGGGTGGTTGTCAAATCATCCGTGATGGCTTTACAGTGATGCAGACTTTTGTGGTACATAACGTAGCGTTTATTATCCTGCCAATCCCTTGTTCAACTCGGCTCTTACGTGCAATAAAAGGAATATGACATCTGTAAGGTTAGAGGCACCAGCTATGAGGAATGCTGTATGCTTGCAAGCCATGACAAAGTCCTTGCAATGATAACTCTATTCCAAGAAGAATAGAAATAATGGAAATGGCATAGGCTTTAATCAACAACAGCTATTCAGACTGTGATAATTATGCCATGCCTTTATTTCTGTTTCTTCTGGTCCCTATATGTTAAGACGATTATTAAACGATGCAGATTGTGTAGCAAATCTTGTATAATACAAGCAAAAGCTCAATCATTAATATCTATCAGCGTTATTTTTTTTAAAGCTGAGTTCAAGCCTAGTTTGCTGAAAATTTCAATGAGCTTACAATATGTCATTTTATAAAATATCATGTTTATGACCTCAGTTGTTCATTAGAAGATGTAAATATAAATACAAACTGATGACACTCTCAGATATGAATTGACAATTGACAGTTGAGTGTGCGCAAATTCTAACCAAACCATAAAAGAGCGACAACTCGTAGCCACATCAGGAATTGAATACAGCTGTTTTGAAAGCAATAACAACAACAAAAGTCCGCACACTGACTCTGGAGCCTATCTTCCACATGAATTTTGACTGTGATATTCTGTGAATTTGTTTATTTATATATGTATTTTATTTTTTTTTTTTTTATATCGAGGATAAGAGATTAAGCACTTATGTGCTTTTGTTTTTACATCCAGTCCCCGTGTGTGTGTGTGCGGTTTTGTAAATTGTCATCTGTTTCCACCGGCACACAATGGCCTACTCTTACGAAAAGCGGAACAGGATTTTTACGTGTGCGCAAGATGTTCTGCGTGCGTTCGCACACGGGCCTCGGTTTTTAATCTCATCTGAAGGACTTTTGGGGAGAGTGGAGTCTGCACTGATGTTAACTCTAGGGAGTATATATATATATATATATATATATATATATATATATATATATATATATAATATATATATATATATATATATATATATATATATATATATATATATATATATAATGTGAATCTGTGGGGGGTTTTTCGTTCCTTGGTAGCTCCTAGGTTCACCAATGGTGAGATTCTTTTAGGTTGCGAGGGCGGTTTTTTTTCTCACCATCGTCGCATTCTAATTTCGGAGTTTAATTTATTTGTTGAATCAGTTGAGGGCTTTATGCAGTGCTTTAGTTTGAACTGATTCCTTGACTGTACCACTTGCCTCTGTTTCCTCATCTGACAGTTGTCAGTGAGCATTTCTGTGACTAAAATACTTTTTATTCTCCATCAAAGATAATACTCAAGTATGATCACAGTATAAACTTGACTCATTTTACAGGAGACGATAAGCTTTTTTTTAATACTAGTTTGTTACCAAAAATGCACGTCTACGTTCCATCTGCTTAGTTGACAATATTTCACGAGGGTCTAAAGTTCTGAGGTACTTTGTCAGACTGAACGAGATGGGTAGGAGTTACAGCCTGTGTGTCTCATCATCATATCTTTTTTATAGTTACAGAGGCAGACACACAGATTACTTTAAAGCCTGACCCCCATGGCGTTATTCTGTCTAGTTCTGTGTCAGGTTGCATGATCTCATTAAGCTCCTGTATCGTGTCTGCTGCCTGTGGGTATATGCCTTACCACTCAGTCCAAAACCCTGCCGTTTTTGTTTATGAGTTCATAAACCCGTGACGTCACGTTGCAGCAATACAATGTTCATTGTTAGTGGATTGACTATGCAGCAGTATTTTTGTTTGTTTTAATTGTATTGCAGTCCCAGTGGAGCTATCCGATTAAAGGATTGTGGTAGACGCAAGTCTATCCCACTTTGCCACCCAAATGTCGTGGGGCCACCGCGAAAATCAACGCCCAGTGTTGGGCAAGTAACAATTCAAATTTAAATTTTGCAGCAGTGTGCTTCATGTGTGGCTGTTCAATGTGAAAATGTGCATTAAATGAAGGCTGGCAGAGTCAAACCAGCCTACGTGTTCTTAGTCTTCCAGTGAAGGATCCTATGGCCAACAGATGTAACAGCCAATGATGATGGGACCACTTTTTTCAAAGTGCACATTGTAACATGCTCAGATATTAGAAGACATCCATCTTTGTTATCACTATGCATGTATTCTTCAGCCTCTTCTGTTGGGAAACATTTTTATTACCACATGACGCCATTATGTCGCCATTTTTTTCTGTTTTAGCATATTTGAATTAGCATTTGTCTCATTAAAATGAATTGTTTTACAAAGCTTTAATCTTTTAACTCATAACTCATGATTTTTTTGCCCATGTCCTCCGAGGGACTGTGTCAGTATTTTGGGGGCAATGTCAATGATTACGTTTATCGGTCTGCATGTATGTGTTTTAAAGTAAAATTCTGTGGGAGGGAAAAGGCCTTGTGGGGACTATTGCACTTGCTGACAGGAAAGTGAGTGGTGCTGTTCTGAGGCGACGGGCTCTTAGAGCCTACTTGATATATAAGTAGAAAAATATACTGGAGCAAAAAGTGGTAAAACAGTACAATAGAATTTTACAAATAAACAGTACAATAGAATGTTAAGAAATAAACAGTACAATAGAATGTTAAAAAATAAACAGTACAATGGAATGTTAAGAAATAAACAGTACAATAGAATATTAAGAAATAAATAGTACAATAGAATGTGGTGCATTACAGGTTGATACAATACAAAAAGTAAGATAAACATTGCATTACCAAACAGTTCCATTTTTTCTTCTTCACCATGTTCTTTTGTCAGGGTCCACGATTCACGGGCATACATAACTATGGATATGACAAGGGAGCGCATTAGTCTGATCTTGGAGATAAGTGAGATATTTTTATCTCTCCAGATGGTGTTTAGTTTTGACAGTGCTGTTATTGTCTGTGCAGTCCTGCATACTACTTCTGTCTTGGATCCCTGGTCTGATACAATGGCTCCCAGGTACTTGAAGCTTTGAACTGTTTCCAGCTTCTGGTCATTAACCCTGATATCAGTGCTGATGCCGTTGGTGTTATTAGTCATCAGTTTGGTCTTCTCTGCACTGATTTCCATGCCGTATGTTTTGGAGGCCTTATTCAGGTGTTCTGTTAGGCTGGCAAGCTCTTTTTTCTGATCCTGCTATTCAATCAATGTCATCTGCGAAGCGGAGGTTTGTGATCGTTTTGCCACCAATGTTGCTCAATCATTAATATCTACCAGCATTTTAAAAAAAAACTTAGTTCAAACCTAGTTTGCTGAAAATGTCAATGAGCTTCCAATATGTCATTTTATGAAATATCATGTTTATGACCTCAGTTGTTCATTAAAAGATGTAAATATAAATACAAACTGCTGACACTCTTAGATATGAATTGACAGTTGAGTGTGTGCGTGTTCTAACCAAACCTTCATAAAAAAAGAGCGACAACTCGTAGCCACATCAGGAAGTGAATACAGCTGTTTTGAAAGTAGTAACAACAAAAGTCCGCACACTGACTCTGGAGCCTAGCTTCCACATGAATTTTGTCTGTGATATTCTGTGAATTTATTTATTTATTTATTTTAGTTTAGTTTATTCTTTTATATCGAAGATAATGGAATAAGCACTTATGTGCTTTTTTTTACATCCAGTCCCCGTGTGTGTGTGTGTGCGGTTTTGTATACTGTCATCTGATCCCACCAGCACACAATGGCCTACTCTTACGAAAAGTGGAACAGGGTGTTAATGTATGCGCAAGATGTTCTGCGTTCGTTCGCACACGGGGCCTCGGTTTATAGTCTCCTCCGAAGGATTTGGGGGAGAGTGGAGTCTGCACTGATGTTAACTCCAGGGAAATAAAAATATATTTTATATTAAAATATATATATATATATATATATATATATATATATATATATATATATATATATATATATATATATATATATATATATATATATATATATATATATATATATATATATATATATAAGGTGAATTTAAAAAAAGAAAGAAACGTGTGCACTCTATTTAAAAAAGTAGATGGCTACTTTGGTTTTTTTCGTTCCTTGGTAGCTCCTAGGTTCACCAATGGTGAGATTCTTTTAGGTTGCGAGGGCGTTTTTTGCTCACAATAGTCGCATTCTAATTTCGGAGTATAATTCATTTGTTGACTCAGTTGAGGGCTTTATGCAGTGCTTTAGTTTGAACGGATTCCTAGACTGTACCACTTGCCTCTGTTTCCTCATCTTACAGTTATCAGTCGGCATTTCTGTGACTAAAATACATTTTTTTCTACATCAAAGATAATACTCAATGATCACAGTATAAAGTTGACTGATTTTAGAGGAGACGATAAGCTTTTATTTATACTAGTTTGTTACCAAAAATGGACGTCTACGTTCAGTCTGCTTAGTTGACAATATTTCACGAGGGTCTAAAGGTCCGAGGTACTCTGTCAGACTAAACGAGATGGGTAGGAGTTACAGCCTTTGTGTCTCATCATCATATCTTTTTTATAGTGACAGAGGCAGACACACCGATTACTTTAAAGCCTGAGCCCTATGGCGTTATTCTGTCTAGTTCTGTGTCAGGTTGCATGATCTCATTAAGCTCCTGTATCCTGTCTGCTGCCTGTGGGTATATGCCTTACCACTCAGTCCAAAACCCTGCCATTTTTGTTTATAAGTTCATAAACCCGTGACGTCACGTTGCAGCAATACAATGTTCATTGTTAGTGGATTGACTATGCAGCAATATTTTTGTTTGTTTTGATTGTATTGCAGTCCCAGTGGAGCTTTCCGATTAAGGGATTGTGGTAGCTGCAAGTCTATCTCACTTTGCCACCCAAATGACATGGGGCCACCACAAAAATCAACGCCCAGAGTTGGGCAAATAACAATTCCAATTTGAATTTTGCAGCAGCGTGCTTCATGTGTGGCTGTTCAATGTGAAAATGTTCAGTAAATGAAGGCTGGCAGAGTCAAACCAGCCTACGTGTTCTTAGTCTTCCAATCAAGAAACCTATGCTAACCTATGTCTGACAGATGTAACAGCCAATGATGATGGGACCACTTTTTTCAAAGTGCACATTGTAACATGTTCAGATATTAGAAGACATCCATCTTTGTTATCACTATGCGTGTATTCTTCAGCCTCTTCTGTTGGGAAACATTTTTATTACCACATGACGCCATTATGTCGCCATTTTTTCTGTGTTAGCATATTTGAATTAGCATTTGTCTCATTAAAATGGATTGTTTTGCAAAGCTTTAATCTTTTAATTCATAACTCATGATTTTGGGCCCATGTCCTCAGAGGGACTGTGTCAGTATTTGGGGGCAATGTCAATGATTACGTTTATCTGTCTGCATGTATGTGTCTTAAGGTAAAATTCTGTGGGGGGGAAAAGGCCTTGTGGGGACTATTGCACTTGCTGACAGGAAAGTGAGTGGTGCTGTTCTGAGGCGAGGGGCTCTTAGAGCCTACTTGATATATAAGCAGAAAAATGTACTAGAGCGAAAAGTGGTAAAACAGTACAATAGAATGTTAAGAAATAAACAGTACAATAGCATGTTAAGAAATAAACAGTACAATAGAATGTGGTGCATTACAGGTTGATACAATACAAAAAATAAGATAAATGCATTGCATTACACGATACAGCGCCATTTCTTCTTTTTCACGATGTTCTTTTAACGCATTCTTTTATAAATTCTTCCTCGTTGCCTTCTTGTTCTTCTTCTTCTTTTCTTCTTCTTTTTCTTCTTCTTCTTCTTCTTCTTCTTCTTCTTCTTCTTCTTCTTCTTCTTCTTCTTCTTCCTTCTTCTTCTTCTTCATTCTTCTTCTTTCTTCTTCGCAATTCTTCTTCGCTTCTTCTTCGCAATTATCTTCTTCTTCGCAATTTTCTTCTTCTTCGCAATTCTTCTTCTTCGCAATTCTTCTCTTCTTCGCAATTCTTCTTCGCAATTCTTTTCCTTTTCTTCTTCAATTTTCTTCTTCGCAATTCTTCTTCGCAATTCTTCTTCTTCGCAATTCTTCGCAATTCTTCTTCGCAATTCTTCTTTCTTCTTCTTCTTCTTCTTCTTCTTCTTCTTCTTCTTCTTCTTCTTCTTCTTCTTCTTCTTCTTCTTCATCTTCTACTTCTTCTTCTTCTTCTTCTTCTACTTCTTCTTCTTCATAATTCTTCTTCCCAATTCTTCCTCTTCGCAATTCTTCTTTTATCCTGTTAGAAGTCATCGGGCCGCTACACTGGAGAGCTGTTCTTGACATTCCTCCAGTGTTGTCGATTGTGTACCAAAGCCTGCGTCTTTGCATGGGTTCGACCTGTTCATGGTGCTGTGTTTTGTGTAGTCCCCGCGTTTCTGTGTCTGTCTGTATGTATGTATGTATGTATGTATGTCTTTGCCCCCCCCCCCCCCCCCCCCATCCTTCCTTATGCAGTGTCCTGCAGACGAGCTGTTGCATCTTGTAACGTGGACATTCTAGTTTAGTTGTTTCTTTATGTCCTGGACTGAAATGAGCAGACCTTCATATGGATGATGATATGCTGACTGATGCTTTGCTACTGTCGTTGGTCATGTGGTTACTGTTGTTTTCTATAAACCGAGGCCCCTTCTGTGCGAACGCACGCAGAACATCTTGCGCAACACGTTAAATCCTGTTCCCCTTTTTGTAAGAGTAGGCCATTGTGTTCCGGTGGGAACAGATGACAGAATTTACAAAACCGCACACACACACACGGGGACTGGATGTAAAAAAAAAAAGCACACGAGTGCTTATTCCATTATCCTCGATATAAAAGAATAAATAAAATAAAATACAATAAACATTTTGTTGTTGCATTTTTTCCCCCATCATTTAGAGTTTCAAAGTTCACCAATAGTGAGATTTTGCGTATGCGACCGTTTATCCCCATTAAGGTAGCCGCATTCCAGCTTCAGGGATGATGTCTAAACACTACACAAGTGTGGCTGTGGTGGGGTTGTTTTTCAGTTTTGTTATCTGTTTCTACCAAGCACTCCCCAGTGATGACGCGACCCCGGGCTGTCAGATCGACACTCTCACCACTAAGCTATTCTGTCCTCCAGTTACCATATACAACGTACATGTTGCAAGAACAACGCTTCTTTTCCATGGCTTTGATTTCGTCTGTATTTATTTTTACTTATTTTTTTTTTTTCGAGGATAATGGAATAAGCACTCGTGTGCTTTTTTTTTTAAAAATCCAGTCCCCGTGTGTTTGCAGTTTTGTAAATTTTATCATCCGTTCCCGAGCGGCACACAATGGCCTACTTTCCGAAAAGCGGAACGGGTTTGTACGTGTGCGCAAGATGTTCTGCGTGCGTGCGTTTGCACACGGGACCTCGGTTTATAGTCTCATCCGAAGGACTTCTAGAGTGTGATGTGAGTAATTCGAGCCTGGAGAAACCAATCACTCTCTAGGTCGGATTTTTTGTCTCACACCCCTCCACCCCCACCCCACCCTCCTTAGTATCGACCACATTGCTGTTTACACTGCTAGAAGAAAGCGCGTCATCCACTTCTACTTCTTACAAGTAAAAGTGTTATCTTTTCACGCACATCAGTAAACCAAGATTTGGAAGAAAGAAAGAACATGTTTAGCTCCCAAATCCTTTAATCCATCTCTCTCTCTTTTTTTCCACCCCCCTCCTCTTTCCTCCACACAGTTGATTCAAGATTCAAGATTCAAGATTTTATTTCAATTAAAAAAAACTCCAAGGGGTACATGAAATTTAACAAAACAAAACCGCATAACAAAACTAACACAGACTTGTTTGTTCCCCTTCCGCCCTTCTTGCTGCACTAAGCAAGAGGTCAGAGGCGTACAGACGACAAAGGGAAATAAGTGGCATGTTCAAAGGGAGCAGGGGAGCAAACTCCTTCGGATGAGACTATAAACCGAGGTCCCGCGTGCGAACGCACGCAGAACATCTTGCGCACACGTTAAATCCTGTTCCGCTTTTCGTAAAAAAAGTGCTGATGGGAACAGATGACAAAATTTACAAAACCGCATACACACGAGGGACTGGACGTAAAAAAAAGCACATATGTGTTTATTCCATTATCCTCGATATAAAAAATGTAATAATAAATAAATAAATAAATAAAATAGCACCTAATCAAAGCTTGCAAAAGGCTCTCTTCCATTTTGTAGCAGACATACAGGAAACAAGTCTATGCCCACTCCTCCTTTTTGTCTGCTTTTCTTGAAGGTGCGAGAAAAAAAAATTCTCCAAACTTTTCAATTGACCACGCCAGCAGAATGCGGGAGGAAGAACAGACGACAAAGACTGGGGAGTAGACAAGACAGACAGACAGAGAGACAGACAGAGAGACAGACAGACAAAATAGCAGAGCGGACAAGGAAGGAAAGAGAACTTCTGTGTAGAAGTGTAATTGTGTTGTGGAGATTATTTTTTTAGGGGGAAGGGATTGGGGGAAGGTAAAGTTTTTGCTTGATTTTTTTCTTTTTATTGGCGTCTTGTATGTAACGCAAGCTAAGTAATTTTTTTTTCTAATAAGTAGATACAAGTTTAAGAATGATTTAAAGCTTCAGAAATGTGTGCAAGAATTGGTTGGGTTTTTTTTTATTAGAAACATATATTGTTCAATCGAGGAGGTCAACACAGACACAAAAACGCTCAGATACATACAGACAAACACACACACATGCACGCACCCCAGCGCACAGACATAGAGAGACAGACAAGCAGGCAGACAGACAGACACACGCGCACACACACCCTCACACACACACAAACGCATGCACGCACATACACACACACACACACACACACACACACACACACACACACACACACACACACACACACGTTCACTCACACACACACGTATGATTCGCGCAAGCAGGAGAATGGACCAAAAAGACAGAAAATATACAAGAAGGAGGTGACAAGAAGAAAAAACAAAATACAGCAGAAACAAGGAGAGGGATGAAAATAAAGGAAGAAAGTTTCTAGCTCAGAATTTCCAGAAGGTGAGGATGCTGTTTAATGTACATTTAATGTAATTTAATGTAATTTAGTGTAAATGATTTGAGTGCAAGTGCTTCGATTTGTTTGTTTTTACAAGATTCAGCGCTATATAAATTCCATATATTATTATTATTATTATCATTTATACTGACAGGCCCCCAGCATCCTCACGGGTGGAAGGGGGGGAGGGAGTTAGTACATAATAGTAAAAAGTATGTTCTTTCGAGCCAGAAGGCCCATAGAGCCGGAGCTTATCCCGGTTTCTGTAGTGTTAAGCGAACTGATGGTTTTTTCACCACCCCTGTGACAGGACGCTAGTCTGTCGCCAGATACTTCCCCAGCAGAGCTGGTACCCACTTGTACACCTGGGTGGAGTGAGGAAAATAGGAGTAAAGTGTCTTTCCCAAGGACACAGCACCGAGCCGAAAACTACGGACCTTAGTACATAATAAGCTTTGGTAAAAATACTTTTTAAATTGAATACAGCCAATTGTCTTCCTTGTCGTTGATTATAACAACTGTAACCTTTTTTTTCAGTTTGAGAATACAGAGTTTCCACAGGGATCGATGCATTGTTCCAGCCTGAATGAAAGGCTATCGATATGTTGATCGGACTCAATGAAATCCATTTATTTACATATTCGTTCATTCATTTATCTATTCATTCATTTTCTTGTTTATTTACAAATCTAGAAGACAGGGAAAGATGGCGAACCTTGGAGGTATTACGTGGAGCTCCTACCATTGACAGCGGCAATGGAGACAGACAACACGTGATCTATCTGTCTATCCATCTGTCTGTCTATCTGTCTGTATTTCTGTCTATCTTTCTGTCTGTCTGTCTGTCTATCTGTCTGTCTGTCTATCTGTCTGTCTGTCTACCTATCTGTCTGTCTATCTGTCTGTCTGTCTGTCTATCTGTCTGTCTGTCTGATTGTCAATTTATCAGTCTATCTATCTATCTGTCTATCTATCTGTCTGTCTGTCTATCTGTCTGTCTATCTGTCTGTCTGTCTGTCTATCTGTCTATCTGTCTGTCTATCTGTCTGTATGTATTTCTATCCATCTGTCTGTCTGTCTATCTGTCTGTCTGTCAATCTATCAGTTTATCTGCCTGCCTGTCTGTCTATCTGTCTATCTGCCTGCCTATCTGTCTACCTGTCTATCTGCCTGTCTGTCTATCTATCTGCCTGCCTGTATGTCTACCTGTCTATCTGTCTGTCTATCTATCTCTATCTATCTCTATCTATCTCTCTATCTATAGTTCTATCTATCTATATCTATCTATTTATCCATATCCATCTGTATATCTATCTATCTATCTATCTATCTCTTTTGCTTATTCATCTATTCAATAATGTATTTCGATCATCTATTTACTTATTTTCTCTTTCTTTTCCCGGTCTGTGTATTTTCAACACGCGAAAAAAAGAAAATAAGGTTTAAAAAAAACAGCAACAACAAACCAGCTGAGAAAGACACAAACGTACTCAATAAACCACTTTTGCTTCCGGGTTTTTTTTGTGTTCATCCTCCACTCAATGTTTTTTTTGTCTGCATGTTTATTTTTCATTCTTTCTCTTCTTTTGTCTTCCAACTTTCTCCGTTCCTGCTCGATAAAATACCACCCCAAGAAAGTTCGAACATAGCCTTTTTTTTTTTTTGCGCTACCATAAAAGATGGGTGGGTAGTGTTATTCGCTGAATGTCTGCTAGACGATGGAGTGGAGCCTTTGCAGACTTTGATTACCGTTCTTAAAGTAATGGATTTGTCTCCCTGTTCTCTTTGAACATGCTGTTTACTTCCCCTTGCTCAGGTGGCGCCTCTAGCCTTTTGTACAGTGCAAGATGTAGGAGAGAGACGGAGCGGATTGTTCTGTGTCTCTTAGTCCTGACTACAATGAATAATAATAATAATAATAATAATAATAATAATAATAATAAATAATAATAATAATAATAATAATAATAATAATAATAATAATAATAATAATAATAATAATAAATGGAATGTATATAGCGTTATATCTTGCAATTACAAATCAGAGCGCTCGCATTCAATCCGCTCCTACACATGCAACCAACAATGATTAACAATATTCTAACAAATTCAAATGTACACACAAACACAACACACACACACACACACACACACACAACACACTACAACATATTAACTAAAGGGGAAAAGGCTGGAAAAAAAGAATCAAATCAATATTTGGAAATATAAGCAAGTTTTTAAAAAGCCGTCGTTTTTTATATGATTAATTATCACAAATTATGTTGTATTAATTAAAGCTGAAAAAACTATCACTGTGTGTTGAGAGAGAGAACACTGAACACAGAACACTGAACAGTTTTATTGTACTTCGGCCTTAGGCCACTATACAAAACATGTTTCGGGCCGGGGGTAGGTATATATCATAGCAGAAAACGTTGTTTCCATTTCGCATTTCCAATTCTGCAAGCATACAGAAGCACACTCAATGTCTTCTAGTTATCATCATCCCCCATCATTATCTTCAGCATCTACATCATCATCGCTATCAGCATCTTCATTATCTATAGCAGCAGCCGCAGCAAGTATATCAGCATAACCATCATTACTATACTTGCATCATCTACGTCATCATCGCCAACATCCTCCTCATTACACTATCATCATCTTCTTTGGCATGGAGAAAGAGGAGAGAGAGAGAGAAAGTGAGAGAGAGAGAGAGAGAGAGTGAGAGAGAGAGAGAGTTCTTTTAAGCTTTTCTGAACAGAGGCGGGAGAATGAACAAAACAGGCCTAAATTAGACAAGAAGGTGACAAAAGGAAAAGGAACAAGGAAGAAACAAAGAGAGGGATATGAAAGAGAGCATTTCCAGCAGAAAATGTGGGATGCTATTCATGCTGACAGGCCTCCGGCATCCCCACAGAGGAAGTTGTCTTATTGCCTTCAGAGATACGCGCAAGAATACTTTGCAACGCGTAGTAATAAATTAGCGGGACGGGATAGCTCAGTGGTCGGAGCACTCGCTTTCCCCCAGCCAAGTTAAGCAGCGTTGAGCGTGGTTACCAGTTGGATGGGTGACCGTTTGCGCGCCTTGGCTTCAGTACAGTTCCCCCAGCTGTAAATGGGTACCTGCCCTCTTTAGGGTCAGGGAAGGTAAAGCAGCGAGGGAGAGGAGATGGGCGCCGCCCTCAATATGCTGGCCCTAGAGAAGTGAGGTCTCTGACGCCTTGCTCCCCTACGACCTTATAGGTTATGGGACTCCTTTACCTCATTTTTGCTAGTAATAAATTATTGATTCTCATGACTGCTTCTATGGTTTCTTCTTCAGGTGATCATCATCCTTGTCCTTGAAAGCTACCCAAAACTTTAACCCAAAATGAGTGCATTGCTACACTACCTTTATGACAGGATATTCATTACAATCCACATCCACTATAACGTGATGCTTTTCGATAATCAATATTAATTTGAAATTAAACAGTATGTTATGTATGGTGATTAAAACAGCTATAGAAACATTTTTTCACCGTTCCCTATCCCGTGCAGGCCGTTGGGGGCACCACTGAAGATTTCAAAAGAGGGTGAGAGAGAGAGAGAGAGAGCAGACATTCCTGGCGTATTCCAGTTGTGGTTCGTAACCATTCTCTTATGTTGCTGTCATAGTAGACTGCGCTGTCTGCCTTGTCATAGAGGCATTCTATAGTTCTGATCAGGTTGGCGTGGGTTGATTACGAATCGTGAAAACGTCAAGTGGCCACTTAGGAAAATTAGTAGAAACAAGCATTATCCAGATCACAGTAGTCAACACGGCCATAAACAAAAAACTAGATAGATAGAACGAATAATTGCTTGTATGATACGACACAGAAAAAACTATGTTATTTAAGGACTATGTTTTGCGATGAAGACCCAGATATTGTGGCTTCCAAGTCATTTTCTCAGGTTGCAAGTCTTCTCATTCTGCCATGCCACAAAGGCTGGCTGATTTGACGGGTGGAACACAGTACTTTGCTCCGTCCCTCGTTCATAGCGGGGTATTCAGGGTATCGAGGCTGATGGAGATGTTTGAATGACAACCGGTGCGCTAATTTTGTTCCCCCTCTCCACCTCTTATCCCTGGCCCCTCCCATCTCATCAAGACAGGCTAGGCTGTCTGTCTGGTCAGCTCCACAGGACAGGCTCTCATCAGCAGACAACAATGGACGATGGAAGTGTCTAGACTATCAGTGTTCCTCGCTGACATCCCCCTTCCCTTTTTCCCTAGCAGCGATTTTGTCACTTGCGTCCACACTTTGGTAAACAGAGACTTGATGTCATCGTAGTAGGACCAGCATAGCCATAGATTAACAACAAAGGAAAGATGGTCAAAGTCATTTCTAAAAATCTTAAATGAGAAACAGCTGGAGAGAAAAAAAACAGACACTTGCTTCCACATTACCCAGTCTGCATTTTAAAGCATATGACCTTTGTGTCCCATTAAGTCCTTCGGATGAGACTATAAACCGAGGCCCCGTGTGCGAACGCATGCAGAACATCTTGCACACACGTTCAATCCTGTTCCGCTTTTCGAAAGAGTAGGCCATTGTGTGCCGGTGGGAACAGATGACAAAATTTACAAAACCGCATACACACGGGGACTGGATGTAAAAAAAATCACATGAGTGCTTATTCCATTATCCTCGAAAAAAAATGAGCGCTTTGATTTGTTGCATTACAAGATTCAGCGCTATATAAATTCCATACATTATTATTATTATTATTATTACTATTATTATTATTATTATTATTATTATTATTATATATATTATTATTATTATTATTATTATTATTATTAAGATTGCTGCTTCATATCTCAACAACCCCTGATACAGTCAGGTTGGAGATGTTTGCGTTACATACTATACTGACATACCTCTGCAATGTGCATGAGTAATGCATAGTCTGTGCGCAATGAGTATGAGTACCTACCTTCTTTCCAGTTTGCACAGTTCTGTCTTAGCTCTGAAACTGGCAAAACTGAAACACCTTATGAATGAGAATGCAACTCTTGCCTTTGTGTTTCTTTTTTTCTTTTTTTTAATGCAGATAATAAAGGCTCCGGAGAGTATGTATGACACTGTTTCTTCAAGTGAGTGCTAAAGAACCAAGCTCTACATGTTTGCAGGACATTCATTTTTCAGAGTGTCTACATAGATAGATAGATAGATAGATAGATAGATAGATAGATAGATAGATAGATAGATAGATAGATAGATAGGTAGATAGATAGATAGATAGATAGATAGATAGATAGATAGATAGATAGATAGATAGATAGATAGATAGATAGATAGATAGATAGATAGATAGATAGATAGTATAGATAGATAGATAGATGATCAGAAGACTGACAGACAGACAGAGAGAAGATAGTAGATAGATAGATAGATGAAGACAGATACGATAGACAGAGAGACAGATAGAAGATAGATAGATAGATAAACAGACAGACAGCCCAGACAGACAGATAGATAGATAGATAGATAGATAGATAGATAGATAGATAGATAGATAGATAGATAGATAGATAGATAGATAGATAGATAGATAGATAGATAGATAGATAGATAGATAGATAGATAGATAGATAGATAGATGTGTGTGACATAAACAAAGAGACGAGATGAAGAGACAGAGAACGAGGGAGAGAGGAGGAGGAGGGGTAGGTATGTCCTTCCACCTTCTGCACACCAGAGGAGGTAACTAAAGACAGTTTGCAAACAATGCAGAGGAGGGAGACAGGTGTTGACAATTATGGCACCCGCGTAGTGTGTGCGATATTCATCTTCTTGGCTCCTGGCTAAGAATTCCGTGTAAAAGAAAAAAAGAAAGAATAGTATTGCATTAAACAGAATTACTGCTTAGCCTGTCCGATCATCCGTAGATAAAACTATTCTAGCCAGAGACTCGGTGTCTTGAAAGGCAGTTCTGTTTTATTAAATTTCTAGTACATGGAATTCAGAACACTGTCTTTTGTTGAGCTGTTAATAAAGTTTGGATACATACGTCTGGGCAAATCAATATAACGAGTATGCTTTTTTTTTCTTTCTTTCATTACAACCTACCTAGCACTCATGCCCCTTCTCTACTGTCGTTTTCCCATCCATTTTCATTTCCCTACCTCCTTGACTGAAGTCCTTCGGATGAGACTATAAAGCGAGGCCCCGTGTGCAAATTCACGCATAACATCTTGAGCACACGTTAAATCCTGTTCCACTCTTCGTAAGGGTAGGCCATTGTGTGCCGATGGGAACAGATGACAAAATTTACAAAACTGCATACACACGGGGACTGGATGTAAAAAAAAGCACACAGTGCTTATTCCATTATTCTCGATATGAAAGAATAAAACATAAATAAATAAACCTCTGTTTCCTCCCAAAAAGGGTTTTCTTTTCCCTCGCGGTTGTCATCGTGTCCCTGTTCGTCTTGTTCTCTCGCCACCACAACGACACCACCCACTATCGACTAACAATCACCGAGTAAGTACGTCTGCTAATCACCACTCCATCCCAGGGCTGGTGGCCTGGCTATGTTATGCCAGCCCCTGTCCAGTCTTGCAGGCCTGTCATTCAGCACGCGTATACACTTCCCACAGTTCCCTGAGGGTACGGTAAAGTTAGGGGGGTTGTCTCGGGGACGAGATGGACAGTGGATGACCAAGCCCTTTGGAAGACTTAGATCTTATCTTCCTTCTTCGCTTTCCTTTCCTGCCCAGTACTAGCTTAATGTCCTTAATGCATTTTGCAGGCAGGCTGTTCCTTATGTGGTTCTTGAATGGAGAGAATGTTTCTCTTCCTATTGCCTTAGCCCTTTGTTTGTTGATGGGAAAGTTCCTACAATCCAGGTCTCCTCCTCTTCTTGCAGTATTCTTTACAAGTACGTGATTTGATCATCCTAACACTTGTTAAGATTTTTTTTTTAAATATATATATATATCACTTTGTTTTGAAAACAGCATAACTGCTGTTGTGACTTTTTTTTTTAAGTATCACAAAAATCAATATTTCGGTAGAGTATAGTTATGATTGTTTTATCAATCAAAAATCATGTTATGGAGGGCTTTTTTATGAAACCAAAATGTTTCTTAACACAAGACCTATTGGATCTGTTTTGTGTGGTCATTATGTGTAGCATGCTTCAGATCAAACGGCTCTGTAAGTCTGTCAGAAAAATATTCTTGCAAGAATTTATTCTACTTTGGTAAATTATGGCATTCGTTCCACCCCAAAACAAGGACAAACATTCTCCACTTATTTTTCATGGCAGAAATAACTGTGTAATTTATTTCTACCACTTTCAAAATACGTTGTTTGTATGTATGTGTTCAGAGCATTAATTTATCATCCAGAATATCCTTAAATTTTAGAATGTATTAGAAATTGACTATATATTCATGTTCGCACAATTATAGATAGATAGATAGATAGATAGATAGATAGACAGACAGACAGATATACAGACAGATAGATAGATAGATAAGATAGATAGATAGATAGATAGACAGACAGACAGACAGACAGACAGACAGACAGACAGAGAAATAGATAGATAGATTGCTACGCTTAATGAAAACAGCAAGTTCTGCTAGGTCGACCACCCTTAAAGAAAGCTTTCAGCTGATGGATTGCTACAGTAACTTCAAGTGGCTGTACATTTCCC
>CM054151.1:14742367-14744867 GCA_028751875.1 Rapana venosa | reverse complement strand
GAAGAGGGGTGGTGGTGGTGGTGGTGGTGGTGTGGTGTGTGTGTGTGTGTGTGTGTGTGTGTGTGTGTGTGTGTGTGTGTGTGTGTGTGTGTGTGTGTGTGTGTGTGTGTGTGTGTGTGTGTGTGTGTGTGTGTGTGTGTGTGTGTGTGTGTGTGTGTGTGTGTGTGTGTGTGTGTGTGTGTGTGTGTGTGTGTGAGATGGGTATAGGAAGCGAGTAAGGTGAAGTTTCTGTAAGTGTGTGTTGCGTGTGTTGTGTGTGTGTGTGTTGTGTGTGTGTTGTGTGTGTGTATGTGTGAGTGTGTGTGAGAGTATGTGTGTTTGTGCGTGTGTGAGAGATGAACAGAGTCTGTGTGTGTATGTGTGAGTGTGAGTGTGTGTGTGTGAGAGAGAGAAAGTGTGTGTCTATGTGTGAGTGTGTGTGAGAATGTGTGTGTGTGTGAGAGAGAGTGTGTGTGTTTGTGTGTGTGCGTGCGTGCGTGCGCGCGTGCGTGTGTGTGTGTGTGTGTAAGAGAGAGAGTGTGTGTGTATGTGTGTGTGAGGAAGAGAGAGTGTTGTGTGTGTGTGTGTGTGTGTGTGTGTTGAGGTGTGTGCGTTGTGTGTTTTGTAAGTGTTTTAGTGTGTGTTGTCTGAGGCAAGGGCTAGACTCGATGAAATAAATCACTTGTTCTGCCTTGCTGAAAGATAAAGATATTAGTTGATTTGTTAACGGGACAAGACAGCCTAGTGGTCAGAACATTGCGCTCGCAATGTGACGACCCGGGTTCGATTCCCGTTCAAGGGGATATTTTCCCCTGGAGTTAACATCAGTGTAGACTCCACTATCCCCAAAAGTCCTTTGGATGAGACTATAAACCGAGGCCCCGTGTGCGAACGCACGCAGAACATCTTGCGCAAACGTTAAATCCTGTTCCGCTTTTCGTAAGAGTAGGCCATTGTGTGCTGGTGGGAACGGATGACAAAATTTAGAAAATCGCATGCATACGGAGACTGGATGTAAAAAAGCACATAAGTGCTTATTCCATTATCCTTGATATTAAAGAATGAATAAATAAACACAGTATCTTATCATGACTTTAGACTCGTCTTAAATTATCTAATGACCCAGCATGACAAAAACACTGGCCAGAGTTCACTTGTTAATGAGGAAGACCAAAGGACGAAAATTCATGATATTCAAGAAGTGCATGAACATTTCTTTACTTCATTAAACTACATCCGTGCCATTACTAGGCTAATGTTCGTCATGAAATGCTGGTGTCCTTTACTGCCCATAAATCAGCTTCAACGCTTGCAGGGGGAAAAAAATTGGGGAAAATTGTCTCGTTTAATGAATTTGCAACTAGGGTACAAAAAGGGGGAGGGGTGGGGGGATGGGGGAGAAGAGTAATGAAAGTGGTGAAGGTGGTGGTGGTGGGTGGTGTGTGTGTGTGTGTGTGTGTGTGTGTGTGTGTGTGTGTGTATGTGTGTGTGTGAGTGAGAGAGAGAGTGTGTGTGTGTGTTTTTGTCTGTCCGTCTGTGTATGTGTGTGTATGCGTGGTGTGTGCGTGTGTATGCGTGTATGTGTGTGCATGCGCGCGTACGTGTGTGGGGGGGCAGGGAGGTAGGAGGTTAAGACCAGACGTGATTAAAAAAGCAGGATCTATCTAGTTTATTTATCTATAATTTATTTATCTTTATATTCATCTATTTATTTATTCATTTATTGTATTATAAATCTGTTTATCTGTCTGCCTGTCTGTCTATCTATCTCTCCATCCATCTATCTATCTAAATATCTATCTGTCTGTCTGTCTGTCTGTCTATCCATCCACCCATCCATCTATCTATCTATCTATCTGTCTGCATGTCTATCTATATATCTATCTATCCATCTCATCCATCTATCTATCTATCTATCTATCTATATATATATATATATATATATATATATATATATATATATATATATATATATATATATATATATATATATATATATACATCCATCTATCTATCTATCCATCCATGTATCTATCTGTCTGTCTGTCTGTCTGTCTATCTGTCTGTTATTTTATTTGGAGGATCTATTCGTTGTATGACCCTAATTTTTCTTTTAATTCCGTTGATTAAAAATCGATTAAACAAATCATGCTGTTACTACCAAGACAACCAGCAAGACCATGACCGGCCTCAGTACATTTGTTGATAACGCTGGCTAGATAGAACAGCCACTAAGGATTAAATTCTGACGGTAAGAGTGACAGCAAGTTAGTTGGCATACATATACTTGCAATTATAGTGAATACTATTAGCGTGGGAAACAATGAATCGGTGCAGCCTGGGAGTATTGGTAAACAATAAAGTTATGCAAGGACGGAGAGGGGCGGGGGATAGTTGGAGGGATATCTGGGGTTAGGGGGAAGTGAGGAAAGAGCGGCAGCAGCTAGTCCCTAGTAATTAAAGGACTGATTCATCTCTTACAGGGAAAATCAGTTCTCATCATCTTTGTGCCTATCTGTGT
>CM054151.1:14714867-14727367 GCA_028751875.1 Rapana venosa | reverse complement strand
CATCTCTTAAGACGTTCCTGTCCTGCAGCCCTCACTACTGGGGTTGCTTTTGGGTGTTTTTTACTGAACAAAAGCAAACAAGGTTTGTTTTGTTTTAAAAGGTAGATAATTATGACAAAGAATCATGTTCCTTTATGTTTCTCATCTAGAACAAAGCGCAAAATGTAGACTAAAGGAAAGCCTACAAGAAGATGTCACCAAAATGTTTGAACCATGACTATCAATACGGCATCTATGACATAACCGAGCAGACACTGTCGTCCTATCTTCTTTCTTCTATTTCCATGGGTGGTTTGTTTTGTTCAAAACTTTCCATCATCTCAAAGGAAGAAACTGAAGGCGGCCTGCTTGATTCCACTGCCTCTATAGAGCAAACACTGACCAGAAAGTGTCTTACAAAACCAGCTCTGTGGGGCTTGGTGGACTGGCTATGGCTATACCAGCCTCGATGGTCGAAAAGTGTTTATGCATGCCGACCCAGTTCTCTAGAGGGGATATCGTTCCCACGAGGGTCACCTTGGCTTAGGAGACATGGCCTGTGCATTTCAGTGCCCCTGGCCTGTCACGGCCTCAGGGAATGAAGTGGAGAGATGTTCCCTGGGTGGAGAGAGCCAGGCTAGGAGGAGGACTGTTGCAGAGGGCGTAAGGTAATAGGCGAGGTTTTTTGTTTGTTTGTATTTTACATGATGATTGTGATCTTATCTTCTTGTTGTTGGCCGTTGCTCTTTCTCTGTTTCTGGTCCAGTGATCTGGAATGCCCTCCCTCTCTCGCTTCGCCTAAAGCCTACTTATGACACTTTTTAATCCAGCCTCAAGACATATTTATTCCAAATCCGATTCCCCCACCCCCCTCTTGTTTCATCTCAAATCAATCCCTGCCTAAAACAGCCAAAATCCCATCACCCTGCCAAAGTGTATAATCTGTGTGTGTGTGTGTGTGTGTGTGTGTGTGTGTGTGTGTGTGTGTGTGGTGTGTGTGTGTGTGTGTGTGTGTGTGTGTGTGTGTGTGTGTGTGTGTGTGTGTGTGTGTGTGTGTGTGTGTGTGTGTGTGTGTGTGTGCGTGTATGTACATTTGAATTTGTTAACTCTCTTGATTGTTATTGGTTGTATGTATGGGTGTGTTGAATGCAAGCGCTTTGATTTCTTATTGCAAGATATAGCGCTATATAAATTCCATTTATTATTATTATTATTATTATCATTATTATTGCTTTCTTCCGCAGCCTCATAGTGATATGGATTTCTCGTATATTCTGTTAGTAAACTTTCACTTAGCTCTCGAGAAAACTGCTTCCTAACGAGTTTGTTTTTTTGTTTGATCGTTTGTTTGCTTGTTGGGATGACTATCAAGATCAGTGTATCCACTTTGGACAGAAAGTCTATTTGTGAACTGCAGTGCCATACATCAGCTGCTTTGGTTTTCAAGGTGAGATAGACAGCGGCTTGATGCTCAGCGCTGTGCGGAGAACATAACTAGCTGCTATCTCACAGAATGGAAACAATGACAACCGGACCTTCAATTGTTGCTGAATACTCCAAGTAAGGTAGTTAAAGTGTCACCAAAAACAAAGAAAAAAAAGGGTGGCGCTGTTCTTGTGGCGACGCGCTCTCCCCGGGGAGAGCAGCCCGAATTTCACGCAGAGAAATCTCGTGACTTAAAGTGGTATAAAATAAATAAATATTTTTTGCTCCTGGGCTAGAGCTCCAAAGGTTTAGCCATGGTGACATTTTGCGTATGTGGCCGTTTTTACCCACCGTGAAAGTAGCCGTATTCCGACTTCGGAGGATGCTGTCTAAACACGACAGTTGTGTGCATGCGGGTTGTTGTTGTTTTTTGGTGTCATCCGTACCTACCAGCATGAAATGGCTCACTCTTCCAAGAGGCGGAACGGGTTTTTAACGTGTGCCCAAGATATTCTGATTGTGTTTGCTTCCACACAGGGCCTCGGATTTTGTCCGAGGTGTGTCTTATAACTCACTACTTCTAGAGACTGAATAACGGAGCGTTTATCTACATAGTATCTATAATCTGATTTTTTTTTTAACTACATGTATATATATAATAATAATAATAATAATAATAATAATAATAATAATAATAATAATAATAATAATAATATAATATAATAATAATAATAATAATAATAATAATAATAATAATATATAATAATAATATATAATAATAATTAATATATAATAATAATAATAATAAATATAATAATAATTAATAATAATGTATAAATAATATAATGATAATGATAATAATAATAATAATAATAATAATAATAAATGGAATTTATATAGCGCTATATCTTGCAAAAACAAATCAAAGCGCTTAAAGAAAATGTAGTATTTGACGACAACAGCCAACATTTTCTAGATTCAAATACTCTATGAACATACAAAATGTAAAAACCGCCCTCCATAAAAAGAAAAACAAACGTTATAAGACGACAGAGTTTTCTCATTACAGAAATAAGTTCACAAACAACGATGGTGGGCACAAAGAAGTGAAATCTCATAAACAAAACAAAAAGCATAGGGCATTCTTCGTTGAACAAATATGAATTACGTTTTATTACCATCCAGTCATAAGGCTTCGTGCTTTGCGAGGCTAATAAATCAAATTGCGCATCTGCAAAAACCCTAAAGAGGAAAAGCAAACTTTCTCTGATTCACTTATTCGGAAACTAGGAATTAGGAGGAAAGGGTGATGGTAGTAAGAGTTAGGAGGGTGGGGGGGGGGAGAGGCTGGGTGTAAGACCAGGGGCTGAAAATAAAGCGCTGTTAGCATAATGAATAAGCGGGGATGTGTAGATCACTGGAATCACAGAGCAAACAGAATCCAATCAGGCCCTAATCACAAAATGCATGCAAATATCATTTTCTGCACAAGTTATCCCTGCAGATTTTCTCTCTGTTTCCATCTCTTTCTTTCTTTGTTTCTTTCTGTCTGTCATGTCTGTCTGTTTTTGTTTCTTTCTTTCGTTCTTTTCTTTTCTTTTCTTTTCTTTCTTTTTTCTTTTCTTTCTTTCTTTTTGCTTTGTTCGCATTCTTTTTCTTGTTCTTTTCCTTCTTCTTCTTCTTTTTTGCAATTCTTCTTCACATTCTTCTTCTTTGCAATTCTTCGCATTTCTCCGTCTTCGTAATTCTTTGTCTTCTTCTTCTTCGCAATGCTTCTTCACAATTCTCCATTTTGGCAATTCTTCCTCTTCGCTATTCTTCTTCTTTGCAATTCTTCTTCGCAGTTCTTCTTCGCAATTCCTCTTCATCCATTACCCAATTCTTCTTCGCAAATCCTCTTCATCCATTACCCAATTCTTCTTCGCAATTCCTCTTCTTCCATTACCCAATTCTTCTTCGCAATTACTCCTCTTCCAATACCCAATTCTTTTTCGTAATTCTTCTTCGCAATTCTTCTTCTTTCTTTGCAATTCTTCTTGTTCTTCTTCGCAATCCCTCTTGTTCTCAATTCTCCTTGTTCTTCTTTCCAACTCTTCGCAATGCTTCACTATTATTCTTCTTCTTAGCAATTCTTCTTTGCAATATTTTTCTTCTTCTTTGCAACTTCCTGCAATTTTTCTTCTTCGCAATTCTTCTTCTTCTTCTTCGCGATTCTTTACAAATTTCTTCGCTATTCTTTTTCATTTTGCAATTCTTTTTCCTTCTTCTTTTAACAATCAGTCAGATTGTGTGTCTGACTGCCTGTTTCAGCTTTTATTTGGTTCAAACAGATCTATTGAACCATAAACCTTAACAATAAAAAAAAAGGTTTATTTGTCTTGTTTATCTGTCATCTGTTTGTCTAGTTTACTAAGTGGATGGCAAGTTGGTTGGATGGATTGCCATATGTTATTTAGTTTATTTGTCTGTCAGTCAGTCAGTCAGTCTGTCTGACTGTCTGACTGTCTGTCTGTCTGACTGTCTATCTGCCGGCTGTCTCTCTACCTCTTTGCGTGTATGTTTGCGTGTCATGGCTACATGTTATATAGTTTGTCTGTCTGTCTGTCTGTCTGTTTGTTTGCTACAATCAGAAACTCACATCCCAGAATTATCGGCGATATGACATTACCAAGGGAAACACAATACTTTGTTTTCCAGATAGATGATGCAGATGATGCCTTCATGAAAGACAGAAACGCTCTTTGGGAGAGATATCTGTTACAGCTAATTGCAATTTGTGAACATTGAAAATTTGGGTCTACCGGACCATTACAATCAGAGATGCTCGGCTGCCTGGGTTCAAGCCACACAGCACGGTGGCACTAACTAATATAGCTGATTGATGGGTCTGTTCTGTCCTCTGGGATCAATAAGTAGAATAGTTGACGTCCTCAGTGTGCTCTAATTTCATTTTGCATAGAGGAAAGTATACTTCACTGTGCATTGGCTGTTTTCTTACATTTTTATTTGTATACTACTGAAGATTTCTGCTACAAAGAAGAACAAGAAGAACACGATTTATACTATTGAAGATTTCTCTGCGTGAAATTCGAGTCGCTCTCCCGGCGGCCCGAGGAGAGCGCGTCGCCACAAGAGCAGCGCCACCTCATTTTTTCCATGTTCCTGATTGCATGTATACGTGTTTTCCTTTTAGAGTTGTTTTTTTTTCTACAAAATGTTGCCAGGGACAACTCTCTTGTTGCCGTGGGTTCTTTCATGAGCGCTAAATGCGTGTTGCGCACGAGACTTCAGTTTATCGTTTCATCCGAAAGACTAGCACCAAGACCACCACTCAGGGTCTAGTGGATAGGGGAACAGTTTCGGGGAAAAACGGGGATCAAACCGGGACTTACTGCTTTATAGGCAGGTGCGCTACCTCTTGACTACCGATCCACATGATGACGGAATTCAGTATTATTGGATTAATGATAGCAATGTTCTTCTGTTTGAGGTTTATTTGGTTTGAACCGTGACATCTTGGACTGGGTTTGTTTTGAGCATATACTGGCTTTAGGAGTCAGTTGGGCATAAAGCAAAGATTAGGGCTGGGAAAAGGACACGGATGGAAAAGTGTTGCGGGTTTTTTTTTCTCAGCGTTAATGTCAGAGCGTCATTGTCAATCAAAATATCGAATTGAAACTTACCACACACGCGCAACACACACACACACACACACACACACACACACACACACACACACACACACGCACACACACGCACACACACACACACACACACACACAAGTCCTTCGGATGAGACTATAACCCGAGGCCCCGTGTTCGAACGCATGCAGAACATCTTGCGCACACGTTAAAACCTGTTACGCTTTTCAGAAGAGTAGGCCATTGTGTGCCGGTGGAAACAGATGACAAAATTTAATAAAACCGCATACACACGGGGACTGGATGTAAAAAAGCACATGAGTGCTTATTCCATTATCTTCGCTAAAAAAAAAAAAAAAAGTCATCTGAGCGCTTTGATTTATTGGTTAACAAGATTCAGCGCTATTTAAATTCCATACGGGATAGCTCAGTGGTCGGAGCACTCGCTTTCCCCCAGCCAAGTTAAGCAGCGTCGAGCGTGGTTACCAGTTGGATGGGTGACCGTTTGCGCGCCTTGGCTTCAGTACAGTTCCCCCAGTTCACCCAGCTGTAAATGGGTACCTGCCCTCTTTAGGGTCAGGGAAGGTAAAGCAGCGAGGGAGAGGAGATGGGCACCGCCCTCAATATGCTGGCCCTAGAGAAGTGAGGTCTCTGACGCCTCGCTCCCCTACGACCTTATAGGTTATGGGACTCCTTTACCTTTACCTTTACCTTACATTATTATTATTATTATTATTATTATTATTATTATTATTATTATACACACATACACACATACACACATACACATACACACGCGCATACATATACTGCATATTTAGTGTGAAAAAAACCAGGACTTCTCTGGGTTTAACAGTTGTTGCATGCTCTCTTTCAGTTGACTCGCTTCTTTCCAATGCATGGCCCCAGGGCCTGAAGGATTTAAAGGGAGTAGTGCTGATTACAGCAGCACATAGTACAGAGGAGAGAAATGCCAGTCTTGCTATTGACTGGTGCATGTAATATCGCTTCTTCTGTGTGTGTGTGTGTGTGTGTGTGTGTGTGTGTGTGTGTGTGTGTGTGTGTGTGTGTGTGTGTGTGTGTGTGTGTGTGTGTGTGTGTGTGTGTGTGTGTGTGTGTGTGTGTGAGTGAGTTTGTGTATGTGTGTGAGTTTGTGTATGTGTATGTGTGTGTGAGAGAGAGAGAGTTTGTGTATGTATGAGTTTGTGCATGTGTGCGTGTGTGTGCGCGTGCGCGCGCGTGTGACAGACAATTTTTTGAATAATGACACATGTCTGGCGGTAAGGCACCACTGAGATGAAACCTCAATCACCACCAGAACTTCTGAAGACCGCTCATCCAGGAGCCCAAACCCTAGTTGGGTCAGGCCAAAGGCATGGTCCTTGCTCAACACTGCTTCAAATCTGCCATTGGAAGATTTCGTTTTGTTAGTGTGGTGGGTTTTTTTCCCTTATATGTTTGATAAATTTCTTTTTTTTAATAAATGAGATGTTTAACTGATACTTGCCTCTTTTCCTTTACTATATTTTCTCAAGAAAGGAATAATTGCTGAGAAGACAGTTCTGATACGTTGTTTTAAACTTTATCCTATCAACACTTATATCACTACTGTATTTAAACACGCGCTACAGTACCTTCACCTACCACATAATTTAGCAGACCGTTGGGGCATCTCTGAAGATTTTGCAACCAGAACAATGTAACATGATATCATAATAATATACCACACAATACAAATACAATATCATGACACACTGGCTATGTAAAAAAACATAACGATGTCAGACCCTTGGTCAAAAAGGAGGTGCATTACCTTTTTTTACTTGGAAGCAGAAGACACACACACACCAACGAGCAAGATGGACAAGCTGGATGTCAAAACAATGCAAGACAGTGAGCAGAAACAGACTAAGAAGCAACCCCAAGACCAAAGAAAAGAATAAAGAGCTTAATAAAGCGTGTACGTAAGCAAAGCGGGGTTCGCTTTGAAAGATGACTGATGGAAAGCAGGCATACTGCAGGGATAAGCCTGTCACATTTTATTCTACAACAATCGTCTTGCTGTGACACTAGTCAGACTTTGAGTCAGTATTTTATTTTGTTTCTCGTTCTTCGGCTAGAGCTCCGAGGTTCACCTGTGATGAGATTTTGCACACTTTACCGGGGGGGGGGGGGGGGGGGAGAGGGGGGGGAGAGAGGGGGGGGAGAGGGGGGGTTGCCCGTCAAGAAGGTAGCCGCATATCGACTGCGGGGATAATGGTATCCTTTCATTTTTTTTCTTAATAAGGGAACATAGCACTCATGTGCGCTTTTTTTTTCCTACATCCATTTTCTGTGTGTATACGGTTTTGTAAAATTTTGTCATCCATTCCCACTGGCGCACAATGTCTTACTTTCCCAAAAAGGTGGGTCAGGTTTTAAGGTATGTATAAGATGTTCTGCGTGCATTATACACTCATGACTTCAATTTACACTCTCATCTGAAGGACTTTTGGGGAAGTGGAGTCAGCGTGATGTTAACTCCAGCAGGAAAAATAATCTCCTTAAACAGGTGCCTCGGTTGTGGTTTGAGCCTGGGTTCGAACCCGGGATGTTATAGATCGTGAGCGCGACACTCTAACCACCAGGCTATCCCATCCTCGTGTGTGTGTATGTATCTGTCTGTCTGTGTGTCTGTTTCTGTGTCTGTCTGTCCGTGCCAATCTGTCCACGTGTGTCTGTGTCTATCTGTATCTCTGTTTATGTCTTTTTTTTGGATACAAGCGTCTTCATTCATCAATACAGCTATACCATGATTATCAATCTGAACAAAAACTTATCTCTATATCACACTATCTCTAACCCTCTCTTCACCAACTCTTGTCGCGCGACCTATACGCCACCCCTTCCTCCGCCTCCTCCTCCTCCTCCTCCTCCTCCTCCTCCCCTTCCCTTTCTGCACAGGTCCTTTAGGCCCAGAGGGTTTTCAGGGGAGACCAGCCTGACCAGAGATGGCCAGCCTGACCAGAGATGACCAGCCTGACCAGAGATGACCAGCCTGACCAGAGATGACCAGCCTGACCACAGGTGACCAGAGATGACCAGAGATGACTAGCCTGACCAGAGATGACCAGAGATGACCAGCCTGACCACAGGTGACCAGATATGACAGAGATGACCAGCCTGACCAGAGATGACCAGCCTGACCAGAGATGACCAGCCTGACCACAGGTGACCAGCCTGACCAGAGATGACCAGCCTGACCACCAGCCTGACCAGAGATGACCAGCCTGACCAGAGATGACCAGCCTGACCAGAGATGACCAGCCTGACCAGAGATGACCAGCCTGACCACAGATTACCATCCTGACCACAGATTACCAGCCTGACCAGAGGTGACCAGCCTGACCAGAGGTGACCTTCCTGACCAGAGATGACCAGAGATGGCCAGAGAGATGACCAGCCTGACCAGAGATGGCCAGAGAGATGACCAGTCTGACCAGAGATGACCAGCCTGACCAGAGATGACCAGCCTGACCAGAGATGACCAGCCTGACCAGAGATGACCAGCCTGACCACAGGTGACCAGCCTGACCAGAGATGACCAGCCTGACCAGAGATGACCAGCCTGACCACAGGTGACCAGCCTGACCAGAGATAGCCAGAGAGATGACCAGTCTGACCACAGGTGACCAGCCTGACCAGAGATGACCAGCCTGACCAGAGATGACCAGTCTGACCAGAGATGACCAGCCTGACCAGAGATGACCAGCCTGAACATAGATGATCAGCCTGACCAGAGATGACCAGAAATGACCAGCGTGACCACAGATGACCAACCTGACCAGTGGTGACCTTCCTGACCAGAGATGACCAGAGAGATGACCAGCCTGACCAGATATGACCAGAGAGATGACCAGCCTGACCAGAGATGACCAGAGATGACCAAGCTGACACAGGTCATCCATCTCTCCTCTACGGCGACTTTATCATAGACTAACAATGCCCGGGAAGTCGGTCTGTGCCTGCTAAGTCAGTCTGCTTGAATGTATTTTTTTATGTTTTTATAGCGAGGATAATGGAATAAGCACTTATGTGTTTTTATACAATCAGTTCCCGTGTGTATGCGGTTTTGTAAATTTTGTCATCTGTTCCCACTGGCACGCAATGGTCTACTCTTACGAAAAGCGGAACAGGATTTAACGTCTGCGCAAGATGCGTTCGCACACGAGGCCTCGGTTTAGAGTCTCATCCGAAGGACTTTGAGGGGAGAGTGGAGTCTACACTGATGTTAACCCCAGAGGAAAATATCCCCCTTGAACGGGAATCGAACCCGGGTCGTCAGATTGCGAGAGCATTGTTCTAACCACTAACCACTAGGCTATCCTGTCTCCCAACTACAGCTTTAAGTGCTAGACTGGTGGACTGGCTGCTTGTATGTAGCAACTTTAAGTGCTAGACTGGTGGACTGGCTGCTTGTATGTAGCAGCTTTAAGTGCTAGACTGGTGGACTGGCTGCTTGTATGTAGCAACTTTAAGTGCTAGACTGGTGGACTGGCTGCTTGTATGTAGCAACTTCAGTACTAGACTGGTGGACTGGCTGCTTGTATGTAGCAACTTCAGTACTAGACTGGTGGACTGGCTGCTTGTATGTAGCAACTTCAGTACTAGACTGGTGGACTAGCTGCTTGTATGTAGCAACTTCAGTACTAGACTGGTGGACTGGCTGCTTGTATGTAGCAACTTCAGTACTAGACTGGTGGATTGGCTGCTTGTATGTAGCAACTTTAAGTGCTAGACTAGTTGACTGGTTGCTTGTATGTAGCAACTTTAAGTGGTGGACTGGCTGCTTGTATGTAGCAACTTTAAGTGGTGGACTGGCTGCTTGTATGTAGTAACTTTAAGTGCTAGACTGGTGGACTGGCTGCTTGTATGTAGCAACTTCAGTGTTAGACTGGTGGACTGGCTGCTTGTATGTAGCAACTTCATTATTAGACTGGTAGACTGGCTGCTTGTATGTAATAACTTAAAGTGGTGGACTGGTGGACTGGCTGCTTGTATGTAGCAACTTGAAGTGGTGGACTGGTGGACTGGCTGCTTGTATGTAGCAACTTCAGTGTTAGACTGGTGGACTGGCTGCTTGTATGTAATAACTTAAAGTGGTGGACTGGTGGACTGGCTGCTTGTATGTAATAACTTAAAGTGCTAGACTGGTGGACTGGCTGCTTGTATGTAGCAACTTTAAGTGCTAGACAGGTGGACTGGCTGCTTGTATGTAGCAACTTAAAGTGCTAGACTGGTGGACTGGCTGCTTGTATGTAGCAACTTTAAGTGTTAGACTGATGGACTGGATGCTTGTATGTAGCAACTTTAAGTGTTAGACTGATGGACTGGATGCTTGTATGTAGCAACTTTAAGTGTTAGACTGATGGACTGGATGCTTGTATGTAGCAACTTCAGTACTAGAATGGTGGACTGGATGCTTGTATGTAACAACTTAGAGTGCTAGACAGGTGGACTGGATGCGTGCATGTAGCAACTTCAGTATTAGACTGGTGGACTGGCTGCTTGTATTTAACAACTTTAAGTGCTAGACAGGTGGACTGGCTGCTTGTATGTAGCAACTTTAAGTGCTAGACTGGTGGACTGGATGCTTGTATGTAGCAACTTCAGTACTAGACTGATGGTCTGGATGGCTGTGTGCTAACCTTTGTGGCCGACCACGGTATCATTCTCTGCACGCTTATATACAACCTGTGTGTTGCCTAGAGCAAGAATGTGACTTGAAGGTGGAATAGAGAGCAGAGGGTTGGCTCCTTTCTATACATGATGAGGTTTTTGTCTTCCACCGGTCTTTCGTGTACAAGCCGTAATGATGGTGTGTGCTGTCTAAAATTGCATTCTGTTGTTGCTGTCCCTGATGCAGCTGATTAAGACAACCATTGTTCTCGTTTATTGTTCCTTTTGGTATGTGATATCAACTACCACGATAAACGGAGGTCCCGTGCGCAACATACATTTAGAACATGTAAAATAACCCACAGGAACAAGAGAGTTGTCCCTGACAAAAATAAGAAGAAGAAAGCCACTCTGATAGGGAAATAATACACATGTAGACAGGAAAAGTCCCGGGAGACGGGATAGCCTAGTGGTTAGAACATTGCGCTCGCAATCTGACGACCCGGGTTCGATTCCCGTTCAAGGGGGAGATTTCCCCCTGGAGTTAACATCAGTGCCGACTCCACTCTCCCCAAAAAGCCCTTCGGATGAGACTCTAAACCGAGGCCCCGTGTGCCAACGCACGCAGAACATCTTGCGCACACGTTAAATCCTGTTCCGCTTTTCGTAAGAGTAGGCCATTGTGTGCCGGTGGGAACAGATGACAAAATTTACAAAACTGCACACACACGGGGACTGGATGTAAAAAAGCACGTAAGTGCTTATTCCATTATCCTCGATGTAAAAGATTTTTTTTTTAAAAAGAAAAGAAAAGAAAACAATGACGGGTGGTAATGTTCGTATAGGGACGAGCTCTCCCGAATTTCATGCAGAGAAATCTGCCGTGACTTAAAGTGGTATTAATAATATCAGTGAGTGTTTTAGCCTGTCTTCAGACTAATTTTCATAGTATTCAATCATACATGTGTGCGTGCGTGCGTGCGCGCACGCGCGTGTGTGTGTGTGTGTGTGTGTGTGTGTGTGTGTGTGTGTGTGTGTGTGTGGTGTGTGTGTGTGTGTGTGTGTGTGTGTGTGTGTGTGTGTGTGTGTGTGTGTGTGTGTGTGTATGTGTGTGTGTGTGTGTGTGTGTGTGCGTGAGAGAGAGAGAGAGGGAGAGAAGGAGAGAGAGAGAGAGAGAGAGAGAGAGAGAGAGAGAGAGAGAGAGAGAGAGAGAGAAGAGAGAGAATTGGCCATGGTTATGTCATCATTTACAACTGGAATCTTCATCCTCTGTGTATGCCTTGAAAAATGCATGACAGTGAACAAGCGGTTTTTAACGAAAGGCAAAATAAAAAACATTTTGGATCTGTGTCTATGCACTGAAATTAGTACAAAGTAGTACTGTTAAATGTCAGTTAAGTTTATAAAACAATCTAGAACTATGAACATCAGTATGACATTTTTGTTATAATCTAATAGATACTGCAGTTTCTTCTAAATGTCAGCAAAGTCTATATCAACAGTTTAGAGCTGTGAACATTGGTATGACATCTTCATTCTAATCTAACAGATACTGGAGTTTCTTCTAAGTGTCAGTGAAGAGTATTATATAAACAGTCTAGAGCTATGAACAGCAGTGTGGTATTTTTATTATAACTTTTAGTATAATCCAATAGATACTCTAGTTTCTTCTAGATGCCAGTAAAGTTTATGTAAACAGTTTAGAGCTATGAATACCAGTATGACATGTTCATTATAATCCAGTAGATACAATAGTTTCTAATAAATGGTAGTAAAGTCTATATATAAACATTTTA
>CM054151.1:14679867-14709867 GCA_028751875.1 Rapana venosa | reverse complement strand
GGGGTGGTTGTGGGGGGGTGTAGTTCGACCATCAGGGATGGGCCCATCTTAGGGGATTTATTGCGGATTTAACATCAACTGACTCTTCAGCCACTCCACGCTACCAACCCATAGTCACCAAATTCCTTGCGGATGAGACTGTGAACCAACGTGGGCGGGTGGGGAACGGCACGGGGAGGACACCTGGCAACGCGTTAAAGAACCCAGCGGGCATTTTTTTTGACGAGTAGGCATTTCGTGGCTGGTAGGTATATTTTTGTGTTAAAAGGAACGCATGCGCACGGGTATCTTGTTTAGAAACACCATGCCCAAGTCGGTATGCGGCTGCCTTAATTAATGGTAGGTCACAACGTTTTCGCATACTGCCAAAATCCTCACCAATTGGTGAACTCGGAGCTCTAGCACTAATTGCACGCGTTAAGCACCAATAAATTCATCCTGACAGGAATAGATAGAATAGATAGATAGATAGACAAGAAGATGATAGAGTAGATATAATAATAGATAGTAAATTCGATAGATAATGATAGAGACGAGAGAGAGCAGAATAGACAGATAGACAGATCAGAAGACAGATACATAATACATAGATACATAGGATACATAGACTTTCGACTGATTCGACTTGGATGGATGATGTCTAAAAAATGACATCAGAGAGCAGGCATACGTTGTTTTTTATTGTCATCCATTTCTAACGCGCCACACAATGGCCTAACTTCCAAAAGACAGAACGGGTTGTTATGCATGTGCGATACGATTGTTTCACGCGTTTCTAAACAGGTACCAAATCGGTTAATAGTTTCATCAGAACGATTTTGGGGGAGAGTGGAGTCGTTACTGATGTTAACTCCAGGAGGAAAATCTTCTGGAAAAGGGGTCTGGGTGATGGCTCAAACCCACGCCACCAAAACGCGAGCTGGCGCTCTAACCTCTAGGCTGTCCCGCCCCTACCATACATGTGATTAAAACAAGCTTGGTTCAAACCTGTCAATGACGAACGAAGATGAATGAAATATGGGTTTGCTCTCATTATTTCGAATGCGTCATCATAAGCCTTACAATAGATTGTCAGTGATATATCACCCGTTTGATAAAAGAATCTATCATGCAGTTCTAAATGACGGTGCATTTTTTTGTTGGTAAAAACGTTTCAATGAGTGAAGGGATTTGAAATGTATTAATCAGGAAACCGGGAGATGCCATAAACTGTCAGTGCTTGCAAGCTAATCAACATGGAGGGGAAGATCTTCATTAAAGAAAGAAATGTTGCCTTTGAACAGTTCGTATTTAAGAAAGAAGATGCTTTCAGCAACCGTGTCTTTAACTTATGATAAAAAATTATAAAGTGATTTATTTATGGTGAACGAGTGCAATATCTGATTAGGTAGTTGTTTTTTTCATCCGTGTCACGTGGAAGGGACATAAGCACATCACCAAGGTTTCATTACCTTACATATCCTCAGTTCTGGTTTTCTCTCTCACTACGCCTTTTAATTTCGTGGTGACTTGTGTATTTTCGAAAAAATCGAACTGAATGTCAAAGTCCTTCGGATGAGACTATAAACCGAGGCCCCGTGTGCGAACGCATGCAGAACATCTTGCGCACACGTTCAATCCTGTTCCGCTTTTCGTAAGAGCAGGTCATTGTGTGCCGGTGGGAACAGATTACAAAATTTACAAAACCGCATACACACGGGGACTGAATGTAAAAAAAAAAAGCACAAGAGTGCTTATTCCATTATCCTCGATAATTAAAAAAAATGTCATCTGAGCGCTTTGATTTGTTGCTTTACAAGATTCAGCGCTATATAAATTCCACACATTATTATTATTATTATTATTAATTTCTATATAGCTTTCTTCATAGAGCTACACACTTCCTGCGGTAACTATGCCCTGTAGTTTGGAATGGTTTTTTTAGAAAACAAGAGATCAAACATCTCCTGTATCTCTACTCTTGTTACAAATGGTGCAAACAACCAGGATTGCTGGACGCTGATCTCTCTGAAGAAGGGGAGTCTTAGACTGCAGCCCATGGGCTGGCATCTGGCGGTCATCAGAGGTCTCTAGTTTGCGAACCAACAGCCTACACTCCTTATATATAATACAAGTTGGAAACAATTTCTGTTCATTTTGAGAGATTTGTTTTCAGTATGAAAAACTGCACTGTGTCCTTAGGGAGATGTTTTTATGAGGGGGCTTGTTTTTTTATTTTATGACATAGAGCAATACCAGGCGATCACGAGAAAGCTGGAATTGATTATCAAATGAGGATTGCTTGCGTTCCTACAGTGTTAGACCCGTGCATGCATATTGCAGTTAGGAAGCTAGCAAACGACAAGTGTTTGTTGAAAAAAATTCAAACATACCAAATTTGTGCAAATTCATATAAGTTTAGAGTCAGAGGCTAACCTTTCACACAAAAGAGTAACATAGGGAAACAGAAGAAAAAGTGGCAAAAATTAAAAGGTGGTGTGTAGCCTAAACGTGTGGTCACTCAGCTGATCACTGACCTTCAAGGATGAAGAGACGAATTTCAGTACCGAGAGATCTGATTGGCTGGTTCTAATTCCCTCCCTTGCGGAAGGGGTGAGAGTGCACCGCTATAGATCGTTAAAATGGGACACAGCAGCAAATTGCATGTGGCTCCCTTACCCTGCCCTGGCCTCTGCCACTACACACTTCATCTTTAGGGCGATTAATAGATGGTCTATTGCCTACTTGCTGCATAGAAGCTGCATTCCCTCCGTAGCATGAAGCTGCTTCATAGATGGGGAGGAGTAACGTCATCTCTTCTGTTATCGTTCATAATGTCATCATTAGTAGCATTTATGACAGTATCATCATTAGTTGTCCTTACCGTGGTGTCATTATTTAGTTGTACTATATTGATCTGTTTTATTTTTGTAGCTGTGGATGAAGTTACTTTCCTTGCGAGTGAAGTATGTATTTTGTCTAAGGGTGTCTTTGTGCATGGGATGTAAATGGTGTTAAAAACACACACCACACCACACACACACACACACACACACACACAACACAACACACACACACACACACACACACACACACACACACACATCACAATAGCCTGGTGGTTAGAACGTTGCGCTGGCGTTCTGACAGCCTGGGTTCCAGTCCAGGCTCGAGGTATCCCTAAGACGCCCGTTCAAGGAGATTTTTCTCCTAGAGTTAACATCAGTGCTGACTTCACTTCCCTTTCGATCAGACTATAAACCGAGATCGTGTGTACAAACGCACGCAGAACATCTTGCATACATGTTAAAACCCGTTCCGCCTTTCAGAAAAGTAGGCCATTGTATGCCAAGGGGGGGAACAGATGACAAAGCTTACAAAACTGCACGTACATGAAGTCTGGATGGTAAAAGATGACCACAAATGCTTGTCCATTAGAAGAAAAAGAATTTAAATCTCACACACACACGTGTGCGCGTGCAAAAATGCGTGCGCACGCATGCACACACACACACACTACATATTTGGGGACGGGATAGCCTAGTGGTCAGAACATTGCGCTGGCAATCTGACGACCCGGGTTCCATTCCCGTTCAAGGGGGGATATTTTCCCCTGGAGTTAACATCAGCGCAGACTCCACTCTCCCCAAAAGTCCTTCGGGTGAGACTATAAACCGAGGCCCCGTGTGCGAACGCGTGCAGAATATCTTGCGCAGACGTTAAATCCTGTTCCGCTTTTCGTAAGAGTAGGCCATTGTGTGCCGGTGGGAACAGACGACAGAATTTACAAAACCGCATACACACGGGGACTGGATGTAAAAAAGCACATGAGTGCTTATTCCATTATCCTCGATATAAAATAATAAATAAATAAATAAACATGAGTGCTTATTCCATTATCCTCGATATAAAAGAATAAATAAATAAATTTGGCGTTAAAAACAGACACTCATCTCACTTTAACAGTTGTTGCATGCTGTCTGTCAGCTGACTCGCTTCTTTCCATTGCATGGCCCCAAGGCCTGAAGGTATTAAAGGGAAGCAGTGCTGATTACAGCACATACAGGACGGGGGGGGGGGGGGGGGGGGGAGAAGGGGGGGGGGGGATTGCCAGCCTTGCTATTGAACAATGCATGTAAAATCGATTCCATTGTGTCAGTGTGTGTGTGTGTGTGTGTGTGTGTGTGTGTGTGTTGTGTGTGTGTGTGTGTTGTTGTGTGTGTTGTGTGTGTGTGTGTGTGTGTTGTTTGTGTGTGTGTGTGTGTGTGTGGTGTGTGTTGTTGTTGTTGTTGTTGTTGTTGTTGTAGTTGTTGTTGTTGTTGTCGTTGTTGTTGTTGTCTTCAATTTAACGTCTGTTCACTCTAAGTTTATATTAGCGGTGTTGTGTGTGCTGTTGTTGTTGTTGTTGTTGTTGTTGTTGTTGTTGTCGTTGTTGTTGTTGTTTCAATTTAACGTTTGTTCACTCTAAGTGATATTAGACGTGTGGGGTGTGTGTGGGGTGATGTGTGTGTGTGTGTGGTGTTGTGTGGTGTTGTTATTGTTGTCGTTGTGTGTGTGTGCCTGTGTGTGTGTGTGTGTGTTGCGCGTCGGTGCGCCTGTGTGTGTGGTGTGGTGCCTGTGTGTGGCCTTGGTTGTGTGTGTGTGTGTGGTTATTTTATATATTCTCTCTTCTCTGTGATATTAGATGATGGGGGATAAAGTTGGAATGGGTGAAGATGCCTCGTACTGCCGTTACGTGCGTCAGGCTGAGAGCATGCCACTTCAGCGTGGGAAAGTATCGTTATCTTCTAAGTCTTTGTAAAAAAGAAATAGGGGGACGGGATAGCTCAGTGGTCAAGAGCACTCGCTTTCCCCCAGCCAAGTTAAGCAGCGTCGAGCGTGGGTTACCAGTTGGATGGGTGACCGTTTGCGCGCCTTGGCTTCAGTACAGTTCCCCCAGTTCACCCAGGTGTAAATGGATACCTGCCCTCTTTTAGGGTCAGGGAAGGTAAAGCAGCGAGGGAGAGGAGATGGGCGCCGCCCTCAATATGCTGGCCCTAGAGAAGTGAAGTCTCTGACGCCTCGCTCCCCTACGACCTTATAGGTTATGGGACCCCTTTTACCTTTTAAAAAGAAATAACGGGAAGAGAGTGGACCAAGAAGGCAGAACACAGACAAGGAGGAAGTGATGGGGAGGAGAAAAAGTATCCAAGCAGAAACAAAGAGAGGGGTAGAAAAGAGGGAATTCCTAGCACAGAACTTTCCGAAGGTGGGGATGCTGTTTATACTGACAGACCCTGGCATCCTCATGGTGTAGTGTGGATAAAGCACAATGAAATAAAAAACATGATGAACAATGAACCGTAAATACAAAACACTCACAAGAAAAACGACTACATTGCTAACAATAGGTAGCAAAACACGCACACACACACACACACACACACACACACACACACGCGCGCGCGCGCACGCACACGCACACACACGCACATACACACACACGCACACACACACACACACACACACACACACATACACACACTCACACACACATTATCTTTTTTTCTCACTTTTTTTTCTTTAGATAGATGGCTTGATGAAAAAAAGCAAATGCACTGCTTATTCAATGTACCATCTGAAAATAAAAGTTTGACTTTGACTTTGACGTTGACTTTGACACACATGCACACACACACACACACACACACACACACACACACACACACACACACGAGATTCATTGTGGATGGGTGATCCAGCAGTGACGCGAAAAAGAGACAGTGATTAGCTGCAAAGACTGGGCTGAATGCCTCAACAACAAAAAACTCTAACACAGGAAGCTGCCAACCTTCATTGATGATGCAAGGCAATGAATGGTGCAAATTGGATAGAAACACTGCCCCTCCTCTGTCTGTCTGTCTGTCTGTCTGTCTGTCTGTCTGTCTGTCTCTCTGTCTCTCTCTCTCTCTCTCTCTCTCTCTCTCTCTCTCTCTCTCTCTCTCTCTCTCTCTCTCTAGTGGTTAGAACATTGCGCTGGCAATCTGACGACCCGGGTTCCATTCCCGTTCAAGGGGATATTTTTCCCTTGGAGTTAACACCAGTGCAGACTCCACTCTCCCCAAAAGTCTTTCGGATAAGACTATAAACCGAGGTCCCGTGTGCAAACGCACGCAGAACACCTTGCGCACACTTTAGGTCCTGTTCCGTTTTTCGTAAGAGTAGGCCATTGTGTGCCGGTGGGAACAGATGACTGAATTTACAAAAAAAACCGCATGCACATGGGGACTGAATGTAAAAAGCACATAAGTGCTTATTCCATTATCCTCGATATAAAAGAATTTTTTCTTTTAATCTCTCTCTCTCTCTTTTACGTCAGAGTTTTAAGTCGTATCCATTTATTAAAGAGGTTTTTTTTCATTACGTTGAATGCGTCATATTGTTTCTTTTTGTATTTATTCGTATTGACACAAGAAAGTCACGTGTAAACCCCCCCCCCCCCCCCCCCCCCCTCCTTTGTCAAAAGGCCACATTGGCCAATGACAACCATTGGTCGGAGAGTCCAGGGTCAAAAGCGTCTCTGTTTATCCGTCTGTCTGTCTGTTTGTGTGTCTGTCTCCTCTCTCTCTCTCTCTCCTCTCTCTTCTCTCATCTCTTCTCTCCTCTCTCTCTCTCTCTCTCTCTCTCTCTCTCTCACACACACACACACACACACACACACACACACACACAACACACACACACCTAATATCACAACTTGTGAAGAGACGTAAAATGAAATCGAACACACACACACACACACACACACACACACACACACACACACACACACACACACACATAGCCTGCCAAAAATGTTTTCTTTGCAATCAACGAAATAATTTGAAGCAATCAAACACAAGAAATACCTTGGAGAACAACACCAAAGAAGGCGAACATCTAAAAAAGTATAAATATAAATTAAAAAAATAACTGATAACCAATCAGACAAGTAAATAAACCAAAATAAACTTCACGGAGAATTCTAGTTCAAAACTGGAACTGATAAACAAAAAAAAACAAAAAACTATAGCGAGCTTGTAGAGAACACTGTAAGAATAAATTGTTCGCGGGAAAAATCAAAACTGACGCATGAGAAGAAAACTGTAAGAATAAATTGTTCACACACAAAAGCCAGACTGACACCTAAAACGAATACACACAAAAATGTTTTGAAACATTCGAGCATACACAAAACAAAAGAGAATAGTATTGAAAATAATACCAAAATAAAGGAGACAGACAGATGGATAGACAGACACACAAACGGATAGGCACAGAGAGAGAGACAGACACACAGACAGATAGACGCCAAGACACAGACACACAGACACAGAAACAGGTAGATACACAACAACAGATAGACACACAGAGAGACAGACACACATATAGACACAGAAACAGACACAGAAACAGACACACAGACACACAGAAACAGACATACAGACATACAGTCAGATAGACATAAGGACACACAGACACACAAACAAGCCAGCAGATAGACACATAGACAAATAGACACACGCACACAGATAAACAGACGCATGTAAGAGACAAAACAATAAAAAGCAAAAATTGAAAAAAAGCAAGTCTGCATAAAAATAACAGTATAAACATGCTTGTTGTTTGTTGTTGTTCTTGAGTAATTAGCTGTTTTTCCTTTCAAAACAGAAAGGTCAAAACTAAAAACAAACACACACATACACACACATACACACAACGCTCTCTCCTGGTTAACAAAGCGAGAAGGGTCAGGGGATGGTAGGAGAGAAGGGATAGGTGCAAGGTGTTGAAGGTTAGGTAAGAAACAAACAGTTGTCTTTCTCATTAGAACTTGACAAGTCAGCAGCACCTAGAGCCAGAGGCTGCTGAGCTGAAGTTAATGATAATAATAATAATCATAATAATAATAATAATAATAATAATAATAATGTATGGAATTTATATAGCGCTGAATCTTGTAAAGCAACAAATCAAAGCGCTCAGATTTATTTTTTTAATCGCGGATAATGGAATAAGCACTCGTGTGCTTTTTTTTACATCCAGTGATTCTCGGAGCTGTAGCCGAGAAACGGAAAAAAACAAGTCAAACCATTCGGTAAAGCTTGAGACATATATAAAGAAAAATATATAGGGCAAGAAAGATAAAGAGACAGAGACTAAGTCAGAGACAGACAGACAGACAGACAGACAGACAGACAGACAGACAGACAGTTCAAAATCCTACATGGCTTTGGGTTTGATTTTAGAAGCTGTTTTTTTGTGGGGGGGGTTTTTTGGGGGGGAGAAAAAATACTTCTTTGTGGTAAACACACATCCAGAAAACAAAACATTTTTCATCAAGAATGCTTGTTTGGCAAAGTTTAGAACTAACAAGGCCAGATTAGTTCTTAATCAAGCAGAACAATCATGCTTTATTATCAAGTTTTTAACTCACAGGTATTTTGACTGCAATCTTTTTTTGTGTGTGTGATTGCAAGTTAGGAATGACAACAAGAAACCACATTCACACTGCGATTTGTGAGTCAAACCCGAACCCACGAATAATAGTAAGAATTAGCTTTTGAAGTATTTTTTGTCTTTTAACAAAAATCAACGCATCAGCCCGATATTCTTCTCCACTTCCATTCGGAAACTAGTTTTGAAAACAGATTGTTTAGCTGGGAATCAGGGTATGTTTTGCTTGATTACCATGCTCCTTGATTTGAATTGCTTTTGATTTCGTTTTCCGTGCAGTGAATTTCTGCTTTTCAGCTTTTTGACATTCTCTCCTCTTCTCTCTCTCTCTCCCCTCTCTCTCTCTCTCTCTCTCTTCTCTCTCTTTTCTCTCTTTTCTCTCTCTCTCTCTCTCTCTCTTTTCTCTCTCTCTCTCTCTTATCTATCTATCTATCTATCTTTCTATCTATTTCTGTCTATCTATCTATCTATCTATCTATCTATCTGTGTGGTAGTAGTTCTTCAGTTAAACTTCCTTCCACTAAATAGTGATCTCAGACGGGAAAGTGTATAATGTATGTGTGTAAGGGGTGCACATAACTAATCATCGGTAATAAACAAATATAAATAAGATAAAACGTAAACAAGAACTTTGAAAAGAAAGAACAGCTCAAACACTAACTTTGCACACTAACTTTGCAATTTTCTACAGCTAAATAAACTACAGTGTCCTACAGATATCTGATGATAGGACTATTTGTTAATGAAAATGCAATATATTTCATTAGAGGGGTGTCTTTAAGAATTTGCTCTAAGCAACGGACTGGGAAGACAGGTGTAAAGGTGAGTGCCTTTGTGGTGTGTGTGTGTGTGTGTGTGTGTGTGTGTGTGTGTGTGTGGTGTGTGTGTGTGTGTGTGTGTGTGTGTGTGTGTGTGTGTGTTGTTCTTCAGTTTAAAAGTCCTTCCACCAAAAAGTGATAAACGACGATTTTGTGTGTGTGTGTGCTTGTGTGTGGGGTGTTTTGTGTGTGTGTATGTGCTTGTGTGTGTGTGTGTGTGTGTGTGTGTGTGTGTGGTGGGGGTGTGTGTGTGTGTTGTGTGTGTGTGTGTGTGTGGTGTTGTTGTCATAGATGCTTACGGGAAACTTGAACGGCCCCACATTCTACACTATTTGGCTTCGAAACCAGTTACGAAAGCTTTACCAGCTGATAATTAATGCGTGGTAAAGTTGGGTTCTATGCCCCTTTTTATCCAGAAGATAAAAAGAAAAAACCCAGTTTTAAACTTAGGAAGGGGGGGTGGGGGGGAAAATTCCCCCAAACTGAATAAAACAAAAAATGAAAAAAAATGTGTTTTTAGAACAAAATCTGACATTGTTACCACTACTAGTCGCACTCTGAGAGGAGAAGGGAGGGAGGGGGGAGAGGGGGATGGAGAGAGGAGAGGGAAGAGAGGAGGGAGGAGAGAGAGGGGAAGGAGGGAGAGAGAAAGAGAGGGAGAGAGAGAGGGAGAGAGAGGGAGGGGGGGGAGGAGAGAGGGGGGGGAAAAAGAGAAAGGGAGGGAGGGAGAGAGGGAGGGAGAGAGAGGGGAGGGAGAGAGGGGGAGGGAGGAGAGAGAAGGGGGGGGGGGGAGGAGAGGAGAGAGGGGGGGAAGAAAGGGGGGGGGAGAAGGGGGAAAGGAAGGAGGAAAGAGAGAGAAGAAAGAAGAGAGTTTTTTGGGATTTCAGTTTTTTTGAGGAAGAGGGGTCTTTGCCTTTTTTGAAAATTAGTTTAGCCACTCTGTTGTTTTTGAAAAAAAATTTCATTTGCCCCTGTGCTCCCTTTTCTAAAAAAAGCACGGCCATTTCACACACACACACACCACAACACACACACACACACACACAAACATTTAGTTTTTATGGGGCGCGCGTGCACACACCACACGGACGCAGCAACAGACACATTCCCCCTTTTTCACACACAAAAACCCCAAAGGGGCACGCGTGCGCGACAACAACTTGTTTTACCCCTAAAACCCCACACACAACACACATAACACCATTTTGGTTTTTTTAGTTCACACCATCAATTCAACCCAAAAACACAACACACCACACACACCACACCACACACACACAAACCTTGGGCTTTATGAATGGGAAGAGTGATCGTCTTAAGCAATCTATCTTTCTACTATCATCTGTCCCGTGTTTGACGCCGTGGGGGACCCTCAAAGATCAGCAACCAGTTCCCTCCATTTTCTCTCTGTTCCCCTAAGCAAATTCACCTTAAAAAAGAATTTAAAAACCCTCGGTGGTTGAAACCATTTCAAATCTAGGCTTCCCGTCTCTTCTATACCCCGTCCTTGTTTTTAGGAGGTGGGTAGCGGTCTGGGTTCTAGAATTTTGAAGGGCAACGAATAGGGCTGTGTACAGCATGATTTAGCGTAGTAAAATAAAAAACCATTTATAAATAATGCCCAGACAACTCTATAGAAAAACCCACTCTCAAAGAGAAAAGACATGATCTAAAAATAACGAAGCTTTTGGTAGCGCCATGCAAAAACAGCATACACTTTTTTCAGAACAGCCTGATGATTTATATCAAAAAATCCCCCCGTGGGTTGCCGAGGTCCGTCAGTATTATTAAATAAAAAGCGAGACTTACCTCGAAGTTGAAGCTGTTTGTAAATTCTTGCGAATTTTTGTAGACCGGAAGGGGGCCGGCCATGGAAACGCGCGGCCTACCCCCCAGTTTTTTTTAGCCCGGAGAGAAAAATGGTCCACTTTTTTAACAGGATCATCATATAATTTTCAACATTGTTTTCATTCCCTTTTTTTTCTTGGGGTGGGATGTCTTATATTTGACGGTGGCAAGAACACTGATGGCAATTCTTTATTTTTTCTAGTGGTAGTAGTTTCGTTTGATGGTTGCATTTCATTTTACTTGCATGGTATGCATGCAGACATTTCACGGGGGTGAGCATGTGCACTCCGTTCCGGTTACAATAAATTCGCAAGAAATTTTCAAACAGCTAACTTACGAGGGTAAGTCTGGCTTTATTGTTTTTAATTCTTTTCCCATTTCTGTTTACCTCCCCTAAGGCACATGAAAATTTGGAGCCACAGTGTTCTCCGGCAAACAATATCCAAAAGAAAAAAAAAACATGCCCCTCCTTTATTTTTTAAAACTCCTTTGGGGAACTCCCAGGCCAAGGTTGGCCACTTTTTAATAAAATTTTCAAATGGGAAATTTTGCCCTCCGCCTTCTTTGGGTGTTTGGAGCCCCCAAAATTTTTTGCTGCTGGTATGGCACCTTATGTGCGCGGGTAAGGGGATTGCTTTTTCCCGCCCCTTTGGGGCGTTCCTTTTGGCGAAAAAATTCCATTGGGTTTTTTTTTTTTTTTTTTTTTTTCCCCCGTTTATGTAAGCCCCTCTTTCTTGGAGAAAAAAAAAAATTCAAAAATTTTCCCCCATTTTTTTCTTCGTGGGGTAAATTTTTCAATGTGTGAACTACCCCCCGGCCTCCTTACCACAAAAGCATGAGTTCAACGGGTTTATGGGCCCTTTTTGATTGTTTTAATAAAATTTTTTTTTTTTCAAAAATTCAATTTTTTTAGTGCATAACGAGTTCAAGTGCAGCAATAGGGAACCCGCCCACAGGGGGCAATTAAATCAAAATTTTTTCATTTCAGTTTTTTGACTTTTAAATTTATCCCCCCTTTGGAACCCACTTTCTAGCATTTAAACTTTTTTTCATCCCAATTTGGGGGAATTTTGGTAGGGGTTTTTTTTCAAAAACCCCTTCAAAACTTTTAAAATTTTCATTTTTCCAAGTGCCCCTTTTTCTTGTTGCAAAAAACCTTTGGGGAACCCAGGGGCCCCCGGCTTAGAATTTTTTTTAAAGTCCCCGAAAAAAGTGTGGCAGGGCCTTAAACAACACCTTCCACACCACCCCCCACCTTGAAACTACTTTTTTTTTTCCCCCCATAAATAAAAATCGGGTACCCAAAAAAACCCTTTTTTCGAATTACCCTACCCTTTCAAAACAACAACCTTTGGGGGGCACCACGGTTTTCAAAAACCGGCCAAAAAACCCCTCTTTTTCAAAGTCTCCAAAAACTTTTTGGGTGGGTAAAAAATTTGCTTTGTCTTTCTTTAACTTGGGGCCGGGACTGGGATAAAAAAACTAAAAGGGGGGAAAAAAATAGACAGTTTCTTACCCCAAACATGCAAAAATTTGGGCGAAAATTTGAAATCTCCTGGGTCGGGGAAAAAAAGACACATATCTGGAAAACAAAAATTTTAAATCTAGAGCAAACAATAATTCAGGTTTTATATCAAATATTCAGAGCCCAAGAGAAGCAGTGAACAAGTTTCCATTCTTGTCTATGGGGCCCCTTTTACACCCTGTAGCTTCAAATTATCAACCCGGGATTGGGCAGCCGAGCCATAGCCGCTTTCACACCAATGCAGTTTTTGCTGAGACACGTTAATTCAGCTGTTTTGATCTGTTAGAACCATGTTGTTAATACCCCAAAGTGTTTGGGTTTTACAACATGATTTTTTGTGAAATTCATTTGCAGGCACAAAGTTTTTGAGCCCAAACAAACAGCTAAAAGCCCCAAAGATTTTATGTCCTTCTTTGTCTTTTTCACCCCACCACCCTTGTTTTTTGGGTTTGGGTCTCAAAAACCCAAGCACCCCATCCTGTACCTACGTCTGTCTTCAAGAAATGTAGGTTTATCTCTGAATGGGATTTTTTGTTTATCTTGTTATTGATCCACCTTCTAGCTCTGCTTTTCCTTAGCTGATAAACTGCAGACTTATCCCAGTTTCCTTACTTATTTTAAGTGAAAAACATTTGTCTTGTTAAAGTGCTCTGTAGTAAAAAGGGCCCATGGCACGCAAGAAAAAAAAAGGAAACCATTAGCCCAAATACAAGATGCCAAAGATTTTATGGAAACATTTTTCTGACGAAAAATTCTTGCAGCACACAACAGTTTCTTTTTCCGTTCTCGTCAGCAGAGGGACATTTTAAAGGGAGTTTATTTTGAAACCCAGGTATGTGTTTTTCTTGCACAGGTATAACTGAGTTTTTTTTCATGTAATAAAACCTAGATGTTAAAATTTTATCGTGTCTGTCACACACTGTACAACTTCGTTTCGACTCTCCAAAAATTTAAAAACTACATCAATGAAGGTTATCTGGTGACCCATATAGAAAGAGCTAGGACAGGTTTCAAAGTTTTGTAAATTTTTTGGGGGAATCGGACTGGTCCCAGGGCAGCTCCCGAAAACAGTACATTTTTTTCTCTCCATCTGAATTTCAGGTATTTCTGAAAAGTCTCCCTACTGCATGAAAAAATGGCATTCTCAGATCAATTGATGCAAAATAACAATTTTGCGTCACTAATCCAAGCTTTTATGTATTGTTTTTCCCTCTTAAATTTCCCCTTTTTTTTAACCTTTTTATTTAAGCTTTCGATTCAAAATCATTCTAATGATCCATCTTTTTTTCCCCAACAAAGAAGGTGGACAATTTTTTCCTGATTTTGGCAAGGATTCTTTAAACACCTTTGTTTAAAGGTTTTTTTATTTCAAAGTCAATGCAAATTTCATGTTTGTTAAATTACCTTTTTAACTTTGCTTTTATTTCTGGGGAATCACAAAAATTTTTAAATTTTCCCCAACGTTAAGTACACAGGGGCAGAAGTTAACACATTCCCGGGAGACAACTTTTCCTTAAAGCTTTCCCACTGCAAAATTTTTTCATGCTTGGCTTTAAAATAAGCACACAGAGAGGGGAAGCAAAGTTTAAAAATTTACTAACCTTGTTTCCAAAGGGAGGGTGGTTCGTCAGGGATGAGTTACTGCCGGTGCTGTTTTTCTGACCCTTTTTCCAAAAAAATCTTTTTTGTTTCCCCCGCCTCCTGGCTTCCGGCCCAAAAAAGAGCTGGGTTTTTGGGCTGCATGGTTTTTTTTTGCTGGCCCGTTGCTCTGACCGAGTTTTTTGGGGCCCTTACTTCTTTCAAAGCTTTTGAAAACCCGGGGCCGACAGTATTCTGGGTCATGGAACATGCGGTGACTAGCCCGAGATTCCGGGGTAGGCAGGGTCGGTGCATTTCTTCCGTTTCTGGGGCAGGTCATGGTTGGCATGACTGTGAGGGCTAGGGGGTCGAAGAAGGCTATGCATCCGGTCAGTTTACGCGTCTTTTTTGCTGCCTCCTGCCCGAGATGGTATCTCTTACTTTTTTAGAAGTCGGGCAGTGAGGCATTATCGCATGGCAGCTTTTGACAGGGTTTTTTGTTATTGCATCCGACACTGCTTTCGTAGAAGGGGTAAACAGAAAAAAACTTCCTGGTTTTTCGGGGAAGCCCCGTAGAAAAAGTTTTCGGGAAAGGGGACTTGGTAAGTTTTTTCCCCCGTTTCCTGTCTGGGAGTTTCGATCCCCAAACTGGGCTCAAGGCTTTGCCAGTTTTTTTAGAAACCGGTGGCCCTTTTTTTCCCCTTTATCCCTCAAAAGGGTGAGCCATTTCAGCGAAAATGTCGTCCTCTTTTTCCTCACCTCTATAGATTCGCCCTCAGTTCTTTCTCCAGCCCTCTCCCCCCTCATCAAAAAAGGCGTAACAGTTTTTGAATCGCTGCCTCCTTTTTCTTTTTCCCCCCATTTTCCACAAGGGGTTATGTCTGAGCCAGCGCTCATTTTCCTCTTCCGGGATGCGGTGCCCCTTCTTTTCCCAAATTTTTCCCTTTTCTAGAGAATTTTGGGCCGTTGTCAAAAAAATCCGGGGAGATGGTTTTCCCCTTTAGAAAATGACGCTTTTGTTCTTCTTTTATTGACAGATCCATCACCAAATCCTGGTCACTAGAGTAATCACAGCATAGACCTCATTTTTTTTTTTTTTTTTTTTTTTTTCCCCCACAGAACACTTTTCCCAAACAAAAATTTCCCAGCAAATACAAACAAACCAAAAAGGTGGTGATAAAAAATGTTTTTTTAACCCCAATTCAAAAGAAACCAAGAAAGGCTGGACTAGAATATTTAACTATCTCAGATTCCTGATAGTGATGGGGGTTGCCGACACAGTGAGAGGGGATACCCTAACACGTCTGGTCGTAAGGTGGGAGGGACGAAAAATGGCGGGTAGGCGCGCGCGGTTTTTAGGCCTGTGTGGAGGTATACAGGAAATGAGCAAGAATTATGCACTTATGTATAATATGTATTGACAATGTGTACAGTCTTCTCTTGTTCATGGCAAAAGGATATGCACACCCACAGTAGGGCAGGCACCATACAAAGCAGGCTCCTTGTAGCTTCCTGCAAACCCTGAGGATGAGACTTAAGCAGCCTGAGGTACTTACTGCTGGGGGTGGAGACACTTGCAACCAGTGGGATGGGAGCAGCAGAACAGTATAGTAACGTCACAGAGGATGATGGCTGAGGCCGCGAAAACGGAACAAACCAAACCAAAACCAAAACCAGAAACGATGGGTCAGTGAGAGAGGTTGTCCCTGACAGTCCATTATTTGCCTGTCGTTTCTTGCTGCTTCAGATCACCTTCTCTCTGCCCGTCTGTCTGTCTGTCTGTCTGTCTGTCTATCTGTCTTTGTCTCTGTTTGTCTGTGTCATTCTATCTCTCTGTCTCTGTGTCTCTTTGCCTTACTCTCTGTGTCTCTGTCTGTTTGTCTGTCTGTCTGCTTTGTCTCTGCCCAATGTCTGTCTGTCTGTCTGCGTCTTCTATCTCTCTCTCTGTCTGTGTCTCTTTGTCTCACTCTCTGTCTCTCTGTCTGTTTGTCTGTCTGTCTGTCTTTGTCTCTGCCCCTGTCTGTCTGTCTCTGTCATTCTATCTCTCTCTGTGTCTGGTGTCTCTTTGTCTCACTCTCTGTCTGTTTGTCTGTCTGTCTTTGTCTCTGTTTGTCTGTCTGTCATTCTATCTCTCTGTCTGTGTCTCTTTGTCTCACTCTGTCTCTCTGTCTGTTTTGTCTGTCTGTCTGTCTGTCTTTGTATCTGCCCCCTGTCTATCTGTCTGTGTCATTCTATCTCTCTCTCTCTCTTTTCTCACTCTCTGTCTCACTCTCAGTCTCTCTGTCTGTCTGTCTTTGTCTCTGACCCCTGTCTGTCTGTCTCTGTCATTCTATCTCTCTCTCTCTCTGTCCGTGTCTCTTTGTCTCACTCTCTGTGTCTCTGTCTGTCTCTCTGTTAATTTATATTAACACCAACAGTACTGCCTTTTGACAACGATCTCTCTACACATATGCACACATCTACTAAATAATTTTGTAATGTTCCGTCGTTCCGACAGATTTTTTATATTCAAATCAAGGTGCCCTCCTCGGGGCTGTGGTGTCGCCACAAGAACGGCGCCACCCCTATCAAAAATGTTAGCAAAGTGTGTATACGTCTTACAGTAGACCACTCTTCTGCTGTCATAGGCTCTGTTACTGGGCAAAAGTCAAATAAATCTTTCAATCATTCAGCAAAGACAGATTATTCCTGTTCCCAAGTTCTAAACGCTACATCTCAAGAGTGTCTTTTTTTCTTCACCCCAAATCTTCTTGGATCTGCGAAAACATCTCCTTTGCCTACCACCCACACAGCCTGTCTGAACTTCCATTCATCTTTCTTTCCTTCCTTCTTTTCAGAAAAGGTCTGCAACATACGCTCCAGACTGGATCAGACTCATTTCCAGCCTGCTCCTCCTGATCCTGAGTTCACTGGCACTCCTCTCACGACCCGGGTTCGATTCCCGTTCAAGGGGATATTTTCCCCTGGAGTTAACATCAGTGCAGACTCCACTCTCCCCAAAAGTCTTTCGGGTGAGACTATAAACCGAGGCCCCGTGTGCGAACGCACGCAGAACATCTTGCGCACACGTTAAAATCCTGTTCCGCTGTTCGTAAGAGTAGGCCATTGTGTGCCGGTGGGAACAGATGACAGAATTTACAAAACCGCAAACACACGTGGACTGGATGTAAAACAAAAAAAAGCACATAAGTGCTTATTCCATTATCCTCGATATAAAAGAATAAAAATTTAAAAAAATGAATAATAAAAAACAATGTATAACAATTTGAGTAAGTACCACTGCATAAAGGGTAGCCATACTCCGACTTCAAATAATGTCTTTCCCCCCATCGTGAAATTGCAGACTGTTAGGCTAAGAACTCGTGATGAAGACGATGACAACGCGACATTATACATTCATTTAGAAGAACATTTTGATACTTTGCCTTTGCATTTCTAACTGAACCAGCAGTTTCCCTAGGAGTAAAGGTAAAGGAGTCCAATAACCTATAAGGTCGTACGGGAGCAAGGCGTCAGAGACCTCACTTCTCTAGGGCCAGCATTTTGAGGGCGGCGCCCATCTCCTCTCCCTCGCTGCTTTACCTTCCCTGACCCTAAAGAGGGCAGGTACCCATTTACAGCTGGGTGAACTGGGGGAACTGTACTGAAGCCAAGACGCGCAAACGGTCACCCATCCAACTGGTAACCACGCTCGACGCTGCTTAACATGGCTGGGGGAAAGCGAGTGCTCCGACCACTGAGCTATCCCGTCCCCATAGTTTCCCTAGGCCAACAAAAAAAAAAAAAAAGGAGCCGAATGACAAGGCTTTGTTTGTTTGTTTCTTAATTTTGGTTTTTGGTTATGTGTTGTTGGGGGGGCTCGACCGTCCTGTGTCCAGTTGCCAACAGGACATCGCCATCGCAGACGACATTTGCTGCTCGATGCCCAGGTTGAAAAAGGGGGTTTGATGATATTTTTAAAAATCAATAAATGCAGACAACACAAGCAATTAAAATAAATACAAGCACTAAAAAACAATAAATAAAATGCAACACAAAACACGCAATACAACACAATGCAATACAAGCAACTCAATCAATAAAATAAAATACACATTCAATATATACAAGCAAAACAACACAATACATACAATGCAGCACAATGCAATAATAAATACAATAGAATAAAATGAAAATACAAAAAAAGGTGTCCCAAAACCCTCAAGGGTCGAAGGGGGCGGACTAGAGCCTCACTTCTCTAGGGCACCCCAATTGAGGCAGCGCCCCTCTCCTTCCCTCTGCTTTCCTTCCCTGCCCCAAAAAGGGGCAGGACTCTTTACAGTGGGGGAACGGGGGGAACTGTACTAAAGCCAAAGGGCCCGGAAAATTGGTCCCCACCCAAAGTGGGAACCCACGCTCGACGTGTTAACTTGGGGGGGGGGAAAAGCGAGTGCTCCGACCACTGAGCATCCTTTTCCCAATTTCTTTTACAACCCAAAATGAAATGAAAAGAATAATAAATAGAATAGAATAAAATAGAATGAAATAAAATGAATACAATGCAAGAAATCATTGTCTAGTTGGATCGTTTCTTTAAAAAAACCCTTATGGAACAAAAAATAAATCTTGCTGCTTTTACCACTTTAAAATCAACAAAAAATTCATTTGGGACGAGTTTTCATAATTATTCGTTTCGGGGGAAAAAAACTGCCTGATCCAATGTGACAGGAAAGTAAACTCTTGAACAGTTGTGCTAAGAATGTTTTTTTTCATTTTTCCCCCCTTTGTGCAATTTTTCAAAGATATCCACTTTTTCCCTATGTTGTTATGTCAGAAAGGTTAAAGGGTTTTAGCGAAATTTTCTATTCCAGTTGCGGCGTTGGTTGCGTGGGGCTTGCGGTGTGTCCGGCGCGCGCGCGGCGTTTGTGTGTGTGTGTGTGTGTGTGTTTTGTGGTACCTTTTACTAACCCTTTATGCCTCCCAAAAAAAGGAAATAAAACCCCTTTGAAAAGATGATGATGATGATGATGATGGACCGAGACGGGGCAAGAAACGACGCGAGATGTAATTTTGGCGATACGGTTGGGAAAGACAACAACGATGAAGGAAGTTTTTAATGCGAGGCTTTTTAAAAGTGAAGTATAATTAAAATGTTACGTGATCGCAATGACAGGGAGACATGGATGATGATGATTAAAAATGATGATGATGAGATAATGATAATTGGGTGGATATTTTAAACACAATTTTACAAAGGAAGCAAAAAAGAAACAAAAAACACTTTGTCAATATATAAAAAAAAAAAACAAAAATTCGGACAAAAAAAAGATGCTTTTTTTTCTGTCTTGTAGCAACACAGGGGGCAAAAACTGCTACCAAGCCAGTGGTTAGCGCCTTGTTTACGAAGGGGAATTCCTTTTTTAAATTAAAAAAGAAGGGGGTCTAGGGATTTTTCGGACCCCAGGCGATTTTCCTCCCTAGAGTGAGTGTGCTGTGGCTCCTTTGGAAATTTGGGGACACACCGTCGGCTTCATCCACTTTGCGGTGCGAGTTGAAGTGTTGCCAAATTACCTGACCAAACTGCGGGTGTCTGTATCTTGGGGCAGGGTTGACGCCGGTTTTTTTGTTCTGATAGTAAGTGTGAGTACGTTCCTCTAAATTTGCCCTAAAGCTCAACACTTCCCAGCGCATCATTAGTCACCCTCATTTATATTGATCATATGCAATAACAAACAAAATTTTGTTACCTTGTTTGGGGGTTTTCCCCAGTTCCCTTATTTTCATGGTGACCTCAGGTTTGTTTTTTTTCCTTCATTTCTGTGCCTGTGGTGAGTTTGTGTCAAACCCTTTTTGGGGGGTGGGGGTTTCACGGGGGACGGTTTTGGAGGGATTTCGCGGTGGTCACCCTCGGTGGGCGCCCCACGGGTCTGGCTCCGTGACTGACAAAACTGCCTAATGGGAGTTTAGCGGGGGTGTCGCGGTGGTTTTGTTAGTCAGAAAGGCACCACTGAACCCCGCCAAGTGCCCAAAAGCAGTAGGAAAGGGCCCCTTGGGCTGGTGGCCCCAGGGTGGCCTGCATTGAGGGGCCCCCCTGGGGGATTTCCCAAAACCTTTTGAGGAACCCAAAACAAAACGAACCGGGGGTGACGGGAGCGGAGAGTTTAAGGTGGCGGCGTGGGAAAGCAGGACAGGAACGTACAAAAGAGGGGCAGCCAACAAAAAAAATTTTAAAAATGATAAATATGTGGACACCCCGGCTCTGAACCCAAAACTTTTTGACCAGCTAACCGTAACAGCTATGGGTCTGTGACATCCTGTCCGAAAACTGGGAAACCTAGCGATGATACCGGTTTTATGGCACGGGCAAAAGTTTCGTCACTTCTGGTAAAAAGCAAAGTGCATAGGCTTATATCAGAATGTTCCCCTTCATTCTCCTTTTTTGTTGTTGTTCCTCTGCTTTATCTCCGGGGTTTTCGAATGGGAGATTTTATTTACGACCGTTTAAGGGGGGTTGCAATCTGTTTTCGGGAGTTGATTTTGATTTTTTTTTCTCCATCTTACAAGCTCTAAAACTAAAAGTTTATTCCCCTTAAAAGGAGGGGGGGAAAAACAAACCCTCCGAGGTCTTAAGAGTAGTCGTCTGCAGGGCGGGGATTAAAAAACGGGATGTGTGTGTGTGTGTGTGTGTGTGTGTGGTGTGTGTGTGTGTGTGTGTGTGTGTGTGTGTGTGTGACATTATACAACATCTGAGGCGGGTCTATCCATTGATCTTAATCTTTTTTCTAAACTTTAAAGCCAAAGAATAATTATGCCACACTTTTCTATAGGTTAAACATTGAATCGAGGTCATAGGTTTGAACCAAAGGACTAATCATGGGTTTGCTGTATTTGTTTTTGTAGAGGGGGTGGGCCTATATTAACATCCAGGGGGAATATGGGGACGTTTCACTTTGACTGGTGTCTGCATAGGTGTGTGGTTTATCCAGAACAAAAAAAACTTTTGTCAATAAAAAAATTTTTTAACCCACGGGATCAAAAACAATCCATCGGTTTTCCACCGTCTTTCCCCATCGCCCGTATGTGTCTTTCTGCCGCAACCCAGCGAAAAACAGGGCAACTCCCAGCGTCTGTCTGTAGGGGGCCCATGGTGTAGTAATGAGGAATTTGAAGGTGGCGTTGATGTAGGAAAAGGTTTTCGCAGCCAGAGGCCGGGATGAAAAGTTGTTTTCCTCCTCCCTGCGTTCATCTCGGGCATGAAGGCAGGACGAAACCGATGATGCACACATAAAACCCTTTTTGAAGGGTTTTACAAAAACCAAAGCTTGAAGTCTTTTTTAGGGTCAAAAATTTTTAGTTGATTCTTAAAACATTTTGATTTTAAACAAAGCAAAACAAATGAAACAAAAAAACGCTTTTCGTGCTTTTTTGGAAGCTTTAGGCTTAAAAAAAGATTTGTTTTAACAAAAACATGTGTAAAACCCTTTCCAACAACCGGGGGAAAACCATCAAAGCTGGCCCGGACGACAGGAGGGGGAAACATTTGTTGCTCCCCTACATCCCAAAATTAAGGCAAAAAGGGCATTGATGTGATGATAAAAAATCCTTTCGACTTAGTTTAATTTGATTAAAAACATGGGTTAAAATCTTCTAACCCAGGTGACATGATGGTCATAGTATCTCAATGCTCAGCACCGGGGTATACTTCAGTTCGATTTAAAGGGTTTTTGTCTTGAGAATGATATTAAAAAAATTTTGGCAACTGGATGCCTATTTTTGGCTAAAACTGTTTAACTGATGCTGTTGCATTTAAAAAAAAAGTTATATGCTTTGCATGCTGAATAAAGATCAGATCTACAGGATTCGTGCTTGTTTTTGAAAGTAGGAAGGATATATGTTTAACAAACAAAACTATACCAAAATTCAGACATTATGACCAAGGTACAGAGCAGTGTTTTTTGTTCCCCTTCCCATAAACGAAATGGCAAATGTTTATCAGCAAAAAATAGGGGAAATTAAAAAACAATTCCATAGCAAATCAAAAAAAGGCATCTGCAAGAAAATTTTTGGAGATGTACATTGTATTTTCTTCAAGAAAAGAAAATGATTTTTCTTTAAATTTGCCCTTAACAAAATGATATTCTGTAAAAATTGTTCTTAACGTTCTGTAATATCGTCTATATTCTCTGAATCCAAACATTCCAGAACGTATAAAAAAGATCTCAGTATTATGTGAACCCTCCCCCCCCCCCCCAAAAAAACCATTTTCAGTGCCGTCCTCATTAGCACCGAAAACCAGCAGAAGAATTGGAAATAATAGTTGTATGTTTTTTGGGGATCATAATAAAATTGCAGGTTTTTTGTGTAATTTTTCATTTTTGTTAATCTTCTATATACCCTCCCCCCTCCCCCCAAAAACCCCCTCATGTTTCTTTAAGGAGTCATTGACAAAATAAACTCATTTGACAGATACCAAAACCCACTCCCTCAACAACAACAACAAAACTATAGGGGAAAAAACCCAGGCTAAATATACTAAAATCACACACATAAAATCACCCCCACACACACACACACACACACACACCCCAACACACACACAACCCACACACACACCACACACACACCCCACACAACACCCCCCACCGAGGCCCCGTGTTCAAACGCATGCAGAACATTTTGCGCAACGTTAAATCCTTTTCCCGCTTTTGGAAGGTAAATTTTGTGCCGTGGAAACAGATGACAAAATTTTTAAACCGCATACACACGGGGCGGTGTAAAAAAGCACACGGTGCTTATTCCATTATCTCAATATAAAAGAATAAATAAAAAAACCACCCCCAAACACCACACACCCCAAAAAACACTCACACCCCACACTAAAACCACACACACACACACACACACACCCACACACGTCACTGAACCTTTTCCCCACCTTCACCACCTCCATTCCCCCCTTCCCCACCCCCCCGGCACAGGTCACTCCCCTTGAACAGCCCAATGGGAAACACACAATGATGAAAAAACACAGATTGTACCAAATCTTGGTCAACCCCATCTCCCTCACTGACATCACCCCTCTTTCCCCACCCCCCCCATCACCACCACCACCACCCACGAGAAGAAAAAGTCCCTGCTCTCCATTCAGCACCTGAGGGAATTTCACTGTGTCATACCTTGTTGACGTCAAAACATGATCTCACTCCGGTAACCCGCGCCGTAAATAATCACGTCTAAAAAAACCCACCAGCTTTTTGTCCCGGTAGTAAAACTCCCGCCAATAGCGTCATGAGACAGATGAGTGAGGGGGTCATAGGACAACGATGTAGAAAACGATGACCACGAGAAGTAAACGCCGGCCCACGATGAAAAAAGGGCCACGTGACGGCGGTGGTGGTGGGAGGTGCGGAGATGGTGTGGGGCGGGGGGGGAGAGGATGCAGAAAGCATTTTTGCTGGCGATGATGGCGGAGGACCTGAGAACCCAGGTGAAGCCCGTGGACCAGGGGGTTGTGGTTGGTCATCCATTGCACACAGGCCCGTCGGTTGAATTTTTTTTTAAAACCAAAAAAGGTGACAAAAATTGGCAAAATTGATTACTCTATTTAAAGAAAGGATCACATCATTTAAGCCCAGAAGTGGGATGTCAGCGCGAGGTTGCTGTTTTTAGGTCTGTCTCTGTTTCTCTGTCTTTTGTTTGTTTGCTTCTCTCTCTCTCTCTCTCTCTCTCTCTCCCTCTCTCTCTCCTCTCTCTCTCTCTCTTCTCTCTTCTCTTCCACAAACACCCCACCACAATTTCAAATGACAGCATTCAGACATCCCCATCAAAAATTGCACTTCTTTTATTTTTTTGTAAGTTTGCTTCCTTCCCTTTTTTGTTTTACCCCGACTTTTTTTTTTCCCAAATTTAAAACATTCTTCAATAAGTCCCCCCACCCCCCCCCAATATGTTGGTTTTTGACTGTTGTTTTTTGTTTTTGTTTGTTTTCTTTGTTTTTTTTCCTTTTGAGCAGGGTGATTTATTCATTGCCCAAAAAAGTTTCGGTAAAAAAAACCCGTTAATTTTTTTTTAAAGCAAAAAGAGGTTTCAATCAAGTGATCTTTGAACTGCCCGCCCAATTTGTAATTTTAATTGCATTAATCAACAGTTTCGGAGTTAAAAGATTTTACTGCTGACGTTTTATTAGTCTAAAATTTACCCAGTACCAAATAGATTTAAATAGAAACCTACCCAAGGCAGAGAGAGTAGAGGTATTAAACAGGGAGACGAACAAAGCACAGAACCCTAACAAACTACACACCAAACAAAAAGCCAGCAGGCAGGAAAACACACAACAATAATTTTATTCTCAAAAACCCCGTCCTCCCTGCGAACTTCGTTTTTCGTGGGGAACTGAAATGCAGCTGTTCCCCATACCAATCATGTTAAGGGGCAGGGCAACAATCGGCAGAGATTTTGGGAAAAAAACAGACGTTGATCCGTTTTCAGCCCCTGTTTTTGAAACACCCTGTTGATGACTTTTGGGTGGGCACCAATCAGAACAAAATAGGGAGGGAAAAGGGGGGGGTCCTTCAGACGATGGATCAGGTCTTCAGTCTCATAGTGATTTGTTGTCCGGGGTTGTTCGGGGAATAAAATCACCGAACTGGAAAGGGCATTAGTTGGGAACGTTGTCGAGGAGTTGGATGCGGGGTGGTTGTTGTTGCTGTTGGTTGAGGTCCATCATTGATTTTGTGTAGGGTGGTGTGCTTTTTAGTTGATTTGGTTCTCTTAAAGTCTGAAAAGAAGAAAAAAAAGGGGAAAAAACACTTTTTGCAATATGGAGCTCTGTCTAAAAACAACAACAACAAAAATAAAAATCGATGTTCCACTTCCACACGTCTAAAAAAAGCTAATGAGTCAATTTATTCTAGGGAAAAGGGATTTGGGGTTTTAACAATCTTGCTTAACCCACTAAAATAATAATGAAGTAAGTATTTGGGTTTTAAATATTGAAAGATTCTGCAACCCAGCACTTGTGCTTTTGTGGTTGCATGGCTCACAGGGGAAAGAATATGCTTTGAGAGGGCTGGTTCTTTCAAAGGGAAAAAAAACTGTTGGGGTTAAAAAGTGACACTGAACTAGCTTAAACACTCTGAGCCCCGAAAGTAGTGATGATTTGAAAATATTTTTCCCCCTGGTACCCAAAGTGAAAAAAAAAACCGATTTTAAAAAATGAAAGGGGGTGTATTTCATTTACTAAATGTCCAGATCATTACATGAGACTTAACATCAAAGAATTTTTTTTAAAAACCCACAAAAACTGCCTAATGCTAGAAAATATTGTAATTTTTTAAAACTTAAATGTGGGTATGACTTTTTTTAATAAAAAAAACTTTTTGGTTGTGATGTGGCACAAAGGTTTATTACTGCCGTTTTCAACAGGGTTTTTAATTTTTAGTTCCGGGGTTTTTTTTTTTTCTAAAAAATAAAAAGTTGTAAATCAAAATGTAAACGTGGGTTGGTTCACCTCCAGCATTCAGTTTTCCCGGAAGGTCTCAACAAAACACCAAACCCCAAATATATATATATAGTTTTGATCATTTTTTCATTTTGTTTTGTCGTTTGTCTGGGTCACTTTTTGGACATTTGTCCCAACGTCATTCTGAAATTTTGTTCGTGTTTAGCATTATGAAGAGGACAAATCCAAAAACCCCCATGAAAAAAACCTTTGTCAAAATCACAGACCCCATGACAAATCTTTGTATGAATTAACCCCCGAAATCTACTACACGTTTGCAGTCAAACCGCAAAAAGAAGAAGAAGAAGAAAAAGAAAAAAGAGGGAACGTTAATCAAACTGTCCCGGTACCAAGGGGAAAGGGGAGTGCAGCGTGAATTCAGGCCTAGAAAAAAAAACCCTCCCATTCAAAAAAAGGACAGTTCGGGAAGATGATACCCCTTTAAACCCGGGAAAAAACCTGTCCTAGAACCTTTCTGAGCTGGTGAGTAAAGATGCTGTCAAATACCAATGGGCCCAAAAGTACTCAGGAATAAGATGCCTGACAAAGACAATGACAAATTTTTATTTCGAGGATAATGAATAAGCACCCGTGTTTTTTTAAAAAAAAAACTAGTCCCCGCCCTTAGGGTATATATATGAAAAATAAAAATCTTTGGGGGTTGGCATTCACAGTGTGTGCGTGCGTGCGTGCGTGTGTGTGTGTGTGGGGCAGTTCAATAATTATAGCTCAAATTTTTAATGTGAGAAACAGACAAGCAAAAAAAAATAGTTTGATGTAGGAAGTCAGACACCTTTTTTCTGATGCGGAAAGTCAGTCTTAGCAAGTACTTTTTTTGTTGCTTTTATTTTATTTTTTTGGCCGCCCTGGAAAACCCCCAGCAGAGAGGCTTGCCCTGTTGCGGGGTCACTTTGGTGGGGGTTTTGAGGTGTGGGTTCTGGCTAACACAACGCAAGACACCATCTACTAAGCCCTTTTCTGGGCGTCAATGATAGCTGGTAGCCAATGGCTGAATGGACACCCACCCGGGTGGGGAACTCCAGCGGCCCCTCAACGACCTTCTCCCCAATACTTACCATCCCCAAAAGGCTGTGACCAAAAATGACCACAGCTATGGCCAGAAGTGCATGGGGAAACAAAAATGAGGGCAACCAGAGACCAGAATAACCCGGGGCTTTCCCCGCCAGAGACAGATTTTTCTGTTCTTGGGAAAGACAATCAGTGGCATGCAGGTGATGGAAATGCTGATGTGGATTGTATGCGCTTTGAGATTCTTGAAAGGGCTGTATTACCTTTCCCATCGGAAAAAATTATATTTATGACAACCAGAAGCGAGAAGGGTGCCTAGTGGGCAAAACATTTCGCTCGCAAAAATTTCGACCCGGGTTCGTTTTTCCCCTTCAAAGGGGTATTTTCCCCCCGGAGTTTTAAAATCAGTGCAGACCACTTCCCCAAAAATCCTTCGATGAACATAAACCGAGGCCCCCCTGGCGAAGAAATTAGAACATCTTGCGCCCAAATCAAATCCCGTTCCGCTGTTCGTAAAAGTAGGCCATTGTGTGCCCGGTGGGAACAGAGACAGAATTTACAAAACCGCATAAAACAGGGGACGGATGTTAAAACAAAGCAAAAATGAGTGTTATTCCCTTATCCTCGATATAAAGAATAAAAAAAATAAAAAATAAATAAAAAAAAGATCAACACCTGCGTGTTGTCAAGTAATTTGAGTCACCTCTCTAAATCGCCTACGTTGTGGATGAAGTTGACTTGTGGTCCCAGTCTTCCTATCAAAAAATAGCAAACCCCTCTGGGTAGGAGCAGCTGGAAATCTGCCCCCCCCCCCAAAATCTCAAGGATATTGGTTTGAACCTATCCCCGCCCGCAGTAACCCAGGCGTAAACCCCTGCGCCCCTGGCGCTGGCTTCACTGCTTGATTTTTCGTTCAATGTTACTTTAGCAAGGGGCACAAAATAAGATACAGACACTCTGGCCTCACTCACTCATTACCAAAACTGTGTACATTGGGATATGAAACGTAAAAAGTCCTTTCTGTCACTTTTCCTCTTATAGTGCATGCATTTTTTGTATTGGTGTTTTTTTTTTGTTTGTTTGTTTTTTTTTCTAGCTAAAAATACAGTAGCAGTCCCCATCTGAACAGTTTTAGAAGTTTTTCTCGCTTTCCCCGAAAAAAAAAGGGATGTTTAATTTTGGGCTTCGTACCCTTGGGGACGGGATAGTCATGGTCAGGCACTCGCTTTCCCCCGCCAAGGTTAAGCAGCATCGAGCGTGGTTTCCGTTGGATGGGTGACCGTTTTTCTGCTTTGGGTTCGTACAGTTCCCCTAGTTCCCCCCGCTGTAAAAAGGGGTACCTGCCCTCTTTAGGGTCAGGGGAAGGTAAAGCAGGAGGGAGAGGAGTGGGCGCCCCCGCCCCCCAAATGCGGCTCCTAAGGCGAGGTCTCTGATGCCTCGCTCCCCCAGGACCACATTTTGGTTAGAAACCTTAAACCCGAATTTTTTTTTGGTTTTTTACCTCCTTTATCCTAAAAACCTTTTGGTGGGTTTGTTTTCTCCCTGGTTCAATCCGGAATCCCGGGGCAAAAAAAAACATTTTCCCCAAAAAAAAAGTCTTCTAATGTGGTGATGGCGGGGGTGGTGGTTGGGTGGTTGGGGTGGGGTGGTGGTGGTTGGGGTTTTTGTGTGTGTGGTTGGTGGTGTGTGTGTGTGCGCGCGCGTGCTGTGTGTTTTTTGGGGGGAAGGGGAAAAAATATTAATGGCACTGAATATCATCAATTTTCCTTTTTCTTTCTTCTGTTCTCCTCTCTCTCTCTCTCTCTCTCTCTCTCTCTCTTCTCTCTCTCTCTCTCTCTGTCTCTCGGTCCCTTTTCGGGCCTAGCTCTGTTTCTGTCTTATCTCTGTTTGTGCTGTCGTCTGTTTGTCTGTCTTCTTTCGTTGCCTTGTCTCTGTTTCCCCTTCTCTCCCCCTCCCCCCTCCCCTCTCTTCTCTCTCTCTTCTCTCCTCCCCTTCTCTCTCTCTCTCTCCCTCTTCTTCTTTTCTCTCTCCTGTTGTCTGATTTTGTCTCTGTCTTCTCTCTCGTGTACTCCTGACTGCTGTCTGTCTGTCTCTGCTCTCTCACACACACCAAAATCTTTATGGTCTCTGTCTCTGCAGGTGCTCCCTCTTTTTCTTTGTCGTCTGTCTATCTACTTTGTCTGTCTGTCTTCTGTATGTTTCCGTTTTTCTCTGTTCTTTCTTTTACGTCTGCCTGTTATCTTTGCTGTCTGTGTCTTTTGGTAGTCTGCTGTCTTTTCTGTCTGTCGTCTGTCTGTCTGTCTTCTCTCTCTCTCTCCCCTCTTCTCTCTCTTCTCTCTTTTTCTCTCTCTTTCTCTCCTGTGACTTCGCTTGCAGATCAAACCCCGAATTAGGGGAAAAATTTTTCGCCCCTTTCCCCGTGTAGTGACCCTTAAAAATTGACCGTCGTGATAAAATTGGGTCAGTGCCCTCCCTCACTCCTTGTGGGCGTAACTCAATTGGGCCCCACGTGTCCCGGTCATTGTTTTTCGTTGGGCAAGTGGTCAATATGTGTGTCCTAAAATTTAGTAATTTTTTTTTGTCTTTTATTTCGAGGAAAATGGAAAAAGCATTCATGTGGTTTTTTTGGTGTTTTTTTTTTAATCCAGTGCCCCTGTGTATGCAGTTTATAAAGTTTCATCCGTTTTTATTGGCAACCCTTTGACCGAGCTCTTTTTAAAAGTGGGACAGTTTTGACTGTGCCAAGATGTTCTGTAGTGTTTAACACGAGGCGCGGTTTATGTCTTCCGAAGGTGTGTGGTGTGTGGGGGGTTTCGTGCGTGTGTTTTGTGTTGTGTGTGTGTGTGTGTGGTGTGTGTGGTTTTTGTGGTGTGTGTGGTGTAGCGGCGTGGTGTTGTGTGGTGGGTGGTGGTATTGGGGGTGTGTGTGTGGTGTGGGTGTGGTGTTTGTGTGGTGTTGTGTGTGTGGTGGTGTGTGTGTGTGGCGTGGCTGGGTGGTGGTGGTGGTGGGGGTGGTGGTTTGGGGGGGTGGTGTGTGTGTGTGTGTGTGTGTGTTGTGCGTGCGTGCGTGCGTTTTTGTGGTTTTGTGTGTGTGTGTGTGTGTGGTGTGTGTTGTGTGTTGGGAATAGCATGATGTTTTTTAAATGTGGCGTGTTATAGTGTAGGAATGGGGTTTGCAAGTCTAGCCCATGTCACCATTGTTATGTTTCTGTGGTGAACATGGTACAGCCTCAGTGACTTATGCGGTGGAGTGTATGTGTGTACCAAGCA
>CM054151.1:14664867-14677367 GCA_028751875.1 Rapana venosa | reverse complement strand
GCGCGCGCCTGTGTGCCAATACTGAGTGAGTGAATGTGTGTATGTGTGTGTGCGTGCGTGTGTGCACGCGTGCTTGTGTGTGTGTGTGCTGCGTGCGTGTGTGTTCTGCGTGCGTGTGTGTTCTGCGTGCGTGTGTGTGTGCTGCGTGCGTGTGTTCGTGTGTGTGTTTTAGTGGGATAGAGTACGCGCATGCGCGTGATGTGTGTGTGTGCGTGCGTGCGTGTGCACGTGCGTACGTGCATGGGTGCCTCTGTATGTATGTATGTATGCAAGTGTATGTGTGTGATAAATATGTAAAATGTATGTGTGATAAATATGTAAACGCTCTTACGTTTATGAAAGATCGTTTAACACTGAGAAAAAACTACTACAAAAGAGAGAGAGAGAGAAACCAATATGCACTAAAGAAAAAAAAAAGTTCCCCCCCCCCCCCTCTAAAACATGATTATGTATATCCATAAATATGTCAGTAACAGATATGTAAATGAAAATATTTATGAATAAGTACATGGAATAACACGACAATAAGGAAATAAAATGCATGAAAAGAAATGATCACATGACACACACACACACACACACACACACACACACACACACACACACACACACACACACACACACACACACACACACACACACACACACACACACACATATATATATATATATACGGGGAGGGGGGCGGGGAAGCCTAGTGGTTAGAACATTGCGCTCGCAATCTGACGACCCGGGTTCGATTCCCGTTCAAGGGGGATATTTTCCTCTGGAGTTAACATCAGTACAGACTCCACTCTCCCCAAAAGTCTTTCGGATGAGACTGTAAACCGAGGTCCCGTGTGCGAACGCACGCAGAACATTTTTTCGCACACGTCAATTCCTGTTCCGCTTTTCGTAAGAGTAGGCCATTGTGCGCCGGTGGGAACAGATGACAGAATTTACAAAACCGCATACACACGGGGACTATATGTAAAAAAGTACATAAGTGCTTATTCCATTATCCTCGATATAAAAGAATAAAATAAAATAAAATTTAAAGGAGAAAATCATCCTCTGAAGTGGGAGCACGCTGTTTATTTGGCGGGGCACTTACCAATAATGTGTGTACCGTCAGCGCCTGGGCTTTATCACACTTCTTGATTAAACCATTGACGCTGGGGGCAACAGCAAAGTGAGAGGCTGTATGACCAGTGGCTTTCCCACTCATGGAATTCCACTTTACAGCTTAGTCTTTAGTGATTGACTATGACTCTCTGACTAGGAGGCTTGACTCGCACAGTCCTTATGTGCTGCAGCCCTGGGGGCTAGCTGGCCTTTGGAGAGCATCTCCAACGCTGACTGTCCTTATGCCCACTTGGCCGAGAGAGTGGGGATGTACTGTGGGCAAGGCATCTCCACTATAATCAAATTTCTGCCCAGTTTCCAAAACAGCAGCTGCCTCCTCTGCTGTTTTGGAGGTCATCGTCGGACACGACGGACAAACATACATACATAACAATAATCATCATACAGGTAAACTTCTTATTCCCTCTGTATTCATGTTCCATAGTGGTTTCCGTGTGGGAGGGGTGAGACAGACTACCTACGCCTGTTGACCCCAATGTGTGGAGCTGCGGAACAGACAATAACAACACCAGAAGCAGCAGCAGCAGCAACAGCAACAACATGCGTAATATGCCATGATATCCCAAATTATCAAGAAATGGATCTTGTCTGTGTTTGGTAAAGATTCAATGTTACTCAGCGTTTTCCCCCCTGTTAATCAGGCTTTGAACAGATATATGTTTGTTCCTCGTGTCCGACGATGACCTCCAAAACAGCAGAGGAGGCAGTTGCTGTTTAGGAAATTGGGCAGAAATTTGATTATAGTGGAGATGCCTTGCCCACAGTACATCCCCACTCTCTCGGCCAAGTGGGCATAAGGACAGTCAGCGTTGGAGATGTTCTCCAAAGACCAACCAGCCCCCAGGGCTGCAGCACAAAAGGACTGTGCAAGTCAAGCCTCCTAGTCAGAGAGTCATAGTCGATCACTAAAGACTAAGCTGTAAAGTGGAATTCCATGAATGGAAAAGCCACTGATCATAACACAGCCTCTCACTTTGCTGTTGCCCCCAGCGTCAATGGTTTAATCAAGAACTGTGATAAAGCCCAGGTGCTGAAGGCATGATAGTGTGTATCTACCTGGCAGCATTGCAAGGAAACAGGCTTGTTTGTATTTTTTGGTGTAGTTTATATTTTGGGGTGCTTAAGGTCAGAGCAAGGCATTAGTTTTTCGCTCATATGACAGACAGCAACAGTGGTTGTCTGAGCGTTCCACGCGGAAGACGAGGAGGATGTAGTATTCTCTATTTTTCATGTCGAAAAGATTTTCAAATGATATGTTGATCGCTAGTTTAAATATTTTGAAAGCAGAATATATTGTATTGTATTGTGTTGTATTGTGTTGTCGTGCCATGTCTTGCCTTTACTGTCTTGTATTGTATTGCGCTTTAATGCATTGTTTTGCACTGTGTTGTATTGTATTGTAATGTTTTGCATCATGGTGTGTCTTATCCTATCGTATTGTATAAATGCATTGCACGGCTTTGCACTGTAGCGCATTGCATTACGGTGTGATACATAACATTGCATTGTATGGTGATGCGGTGCAGTGTGGTACAGTATATTGATTTGCATTATGGTGTGGTGTGGTGTGGTGTGTTACTTTTTGTTTCCTTGTCTCAGCAGAACAGTCTGTATTGTTTTGGAAAAATGTTCCTGGGATAGAGCTCTGAGATTCACTAATGGCTGATGTGACCGACTTTGGCCTTCAGTAAGGCAGCCACATTTCGACTTCGGGAATGATGTCTAAACAGGACACCAGTGTGAGATGAGACTAGAAACCGAGGTCCCGTGTGCGAACGCACGCAGAACATCTTGCGCACACGTTAAATCCTGTTCCGCTTTTCGTAAGAGTGGGTGGGAACAGATGACAGAATTTACAAAGACCACATACACACTGGGACTGGATGTAAAAAAAGCACATAAGTGCTTATTCCATTATCCTCGATATAAAAGAATAAAAAGAATATCTATCTATCTATCTATCTATCTATCTATCTATCTATCTATCTATCCATCTATCTATCTATCTATCTATCTATCTATCTATCTATCTATCTATCTATCTATCTATCTATCTATCTATCTCTCTCTCTATCTATCTATCTATCTATATATCTATCTATCTATCTATCTATCTATCTATCTATCTATCTACCTACCTACCTATCTACCTATCTCTCTATCTCTCTATCTCTCTATCTCTCTATCTATCTATCTATCTATCTATCTATGAATTCATAGACCAAATATAAGATATTTGTCTCTGCAAGATATAGCGCTATATAAATTCCATTTATTATTATTATTATTATTATTATTAATTATATATTGTATATCACACACACACACACACACACACACACACACACACACACACACACACACACACACACACACACACACACACACACACACACACACACACACACACACACACACACACACACACACACATATATATATATATATAATCAAAATGCCGTTCTATCTAAAAGTCAACCATTAGTCAACCCAGCCTAATAATTATGTGATGACATATTTGTTAATACTTTTTTCGTTCTGTCTTTTACTTCTCAAGGAAAGGCTACAAAACACAGTTGTCATTGTTGTTATTATTGTTGTTGGTGGTGTTGGTGATGGTGGTGGTGGTGGTGGTGGGCATTATTGGACGTTCCCCAGCTTGACACCCTTGGAGTCACCCAGAACAGGCCGTATATCTGTCTCAATCATTACCCGGGACGGGACAGCCTAGTGGTTAGAACATTACGCTCGCAATCTGACGACCTGGGTTCGATTCCCGTTCAAGGCGATATTTTCCCCTGGAGTTAACATCAGTGCAGACTCCACTCTCCCCAAAAAGTACTTCGGATGAGACTATGAACCGAGGCCCCGTGTGCGAACGCACGCAGAACATCTTGTGCACACGTTAAATCCTGTTCCGCTTTTCGGAAGAGTAGGCCATTGTGTGCCGGTGGGAACGGATGACAAAATTTACAAAACCGCATACACACGTGGACTAGATGTGAAAAAACCCCCAACATAAGTGCTTATTCCATTATCCTCGATATAAAAGAATAAATAAAATAAAATAAAATTACCCTTGGGAATCACTGTGAGACCGCAAGTAGGACCAACCTCCGCACGGGATGAGAAGTCGACATGTATGGCTATTTCCAAAAGTACCTCGCCATAGGGGACGGGATAGCTCAGTGGTCGGAGCACTCGCTTTCTCCAGCCAAGTTAAGCAGCGTCGAGCGTGGTCACCAGTTGGATGGGTGACCGTTTGCGCGCGCCTTGGCTTCAGTACAGTTCCCCCAGTTCACCCAGCTGTAAATGGGTACCTGCCCTCTTTAGGGTCAGGGAAGGTAAAGCAGCGAGGGAGAGGAGATGGGCGCCGCCCTCAATATGCTGGCCCCTAGAGAAGTGAGGCATCTGACGCCTCGCTCCCCTACGACGTTATAGGTTATGGGACTCCTTTACCTTTACCTACCTCGCCATATGCATGTAGGCAGCCACACCTTGACTTCAGAGGGATTTTTTTTCTTCTTTGATAATGAATATAGACTTAATTCTGTTCAGAGCATGTCATAGATTTTTTTTAAAAACCCAACAACAACCAGGACAACATCACCTTTTAAAATCAAGAACAACTCCCTGAAGCCAGAATGTGGTTACCTTAATGGTGGGTAAAAATCGCTCGTATATGCAAAGGACTACGGGATAGGTGAGGTGTAAAGGGAAAGTAAGTAAAGGAGTCCCATAACCTATAAGGTCGTAGGGGAGCGAGGCGTCAGAGACCTCACTTCTCTAGGGCCAGCATATTGAGGGCGGCGCCCATCTCCTCTCCCTCGCTGCTTGACCTTCCCTGACCCTAAAGAGGGCAGGTACCCATTTACAGCTGGGTGAACTGGGGGAACTGTACTGAAGCCAAGGCGCGCAAACGGCCACCCATCCAACTGGTAACCACGCTCGACGCTGCTAACTTGGCTGGGGGAAAGCGAGTGCTCCGACCACTGAGCTATCCCGTCCGTGAGGTGAGGATATGCAAAACTTTCACCATTGATGAACCTGGCAGCTCTAGCCGAGGAACGAAAAAAACAACAACCAACAACCAATATTGTAACATACAAAGGCCTTTGCATTTTGCTATCAAGAAGTGACGAAGCTTTTGCCCCGTGCCATTAAACAGCGGTATCATCGCTAGAGTTTCCCAGTTTCTCGGGACAGGATGTCACAGACCCATAGCTCGTGACTGGTTAGCTGGTCAGAAAGAGCTTCTTGGCTTCAGAGCAATGTGCTTCACATCATTATCATTTTCACTTTTTTTCTTTTTCGTTTGCTGCCTCATCTTCTGCGACGTTCCTGTCCTGCTGTTCCCACGCCGCTCATCTCAATCTCTCCGCTCCAGCCACACCCAGATTCGTTATGTGGCATCCTCAGGGTTGGAAGTCCACAGGGGGCCCATCAATGTCAGGCCGCCACGGGGCCACCAGCCAGAGGGGCCCCCTGCAGTACTGCTTGGTCACTTTGGCGGTGTTCAGTGGTGCCTGTTCTGAGCTAACATACGCACGACATCGCCTTCTAAACTCCCATCTAGGACAGTATTAGGTCAGTCACGGAGCCAGACCCAGTGGGTCGCCCACTCGAGGTGGTGACCACCGCGAAGTCCCTCCAACGACCCTCCCCCCGTGAACCCCCAACCCCCAAAGGTTTTGACACAAACTCACCACAGGCACAGAAATGTAAGGAGAAAGCAAACCTGAGGTCACCATGAGACTAGAGTAACTGAGGACATCGAATCAGAGACTTTTTGTTTTGGCATAATGATCAATGATAATGAGGATGGCGTAATGATCTTGTTATGGAGGTGCATGTGCTTTGAGACTACTTGACAGGGTTGAACTCTACGCTTACTATCATAATATATCCTGGCGGCAACAGAGCCCGAGAGATACAGACACCCTGCAGTGTTGGTCAGGTAATTTGAGCAACACTCTCAAACTCGCATTCGTAAAAGGGATGAAGTCCAACTGTGTGGTCCCAGTCTTCCCACTGAGCCCACAGCACACTCACTCTGGGTAGGAGCCGGCCGGAGTCTGAAAAATCCCTATGACTCTTATGGGATTCGAACCCGCAACCTTCCAGTCTGTAAAGCAAGGCGTTAACCACTGCACCTAGGCGGCTGATCATTATCTAAATTGTGTTGTCGTCGTCGTCGTTATCGTCGTAGTCGTCGCCACCACCACCACCACGATCACCACCACCACCACCACCACCACCACCACCACCACCACCACCACCACCACCACCACCACCACCACCACCACCACCATTTCCAGAGCATTGTGTGTGTGTGTGCGTGCGTGCGTGTGCGTGTGAGTGTGTGTGAGTGTGTGTACGTGCGTGCGTGTGTGTATGTGTGCGTGTGTGTGTGTGTGTGTGCGTGCGTGAGTGTGTGAGTGTGTGCGTGAGAGTGTGAGTATGACTGTGTGTGTGTGTGTGTGTGTGTGTGTGTGTGTTTCTTTACCATTGTATGTAAACCCTTTATGGTCCTTTCCACCAAAAAGAGAATAACAGCAACAGTAAGAAACTGGGACGCATATTCCCTCATCCTCCTGGATGAAAAAAAAAACACACGGGTGCTTATTCCATTATCCTCGAAATAAAAGAAAGAATAAAATAAAATTAAAAAAATCCTACCACATACGCAAGACGCAACAACATAGTATCAGATGCCCATCCCAACGATGTCATCCCCTTAGTCACGAATCAGTAGTTCAAGAGTGGGATCGTCTTTTGAAATCTTGAATCTTTCGTTGAGGCTGAGTGTCCCCATCTGACCTATGTATGACCTTTTAGAGACTACATGCTCTTTTAGCACCTCATCCCAATTAGGAATCATTCTGAGACCGTGAGGACACTTTGGATGGAAAAAAAAAAGATGCGCGTGTATGGATGTTTTCAAGCGCTTTAGCTATAATTATAGGCAGCTGTACTCCGTCTTCAGGAGATTGTTTTTCTGTAGAGGAGAGTACATGATTGTTGTTGCATGAAGCGGCTTTGTTGTTTTTTTAGGCTGAAAACAGCTTCAGTATAAAATGTTGAAGCATAACAACATTGTTAAATCAAGCCTTGGGATTTTGTGTTATTATATCCATTACTGACAAGCCTTGGGATTTGTTGTTATTATATCCATTACTGACAAGCCTAGGGACTTTGTTATTACATTAATTCCTGACAAGCCTTGACACTTTGTTATTACGTACACCCATTACTGACAAGCCTTGACACTTTGTTATTATGGACATCATTACTGACAAGCCTTGACACTTTGTTGTCATGTACATCCATTACTGACAAGCCATGACACTTTGTTGTCATGTACATCCATTACTGACAAGCCATGACACTTTGTTATTATGTACATCCATTACTGACAAGCCCTGGTACTTCTTCTTCTTCGTCGAACGCATAGACAGCAACTCCTGAGGCCCTGACAAATGCTGCATGCCGTGCATTGAAGGCCCTCCCTCCAGGGGTCCGAACAGTGTGTCCCTCATCGGCAGGTCAGTAGGCCAGATATCGACCCTCAAGTTTTGGTGTGTTGGACAGGTCTGGAGGAAGTGTTCTTCCACTGTTATGGGAGAAGTGCCACAGGGGCACGCCTCAGAATCACCAATGTGGAACTTGGTGAACATGTGATGTCTGAGTCTGCAGTGTCCAGTCCTCAGCCTCACTATTGTCACTTGGTCTTCTCTGGGGAGGAGGCAGTAGTCATCCTTAGTGTTGACATTAGGGCACTTTGTTATCACATCCATTTCTGACAAGCCCTGAGACTGGATCAGGCACTTCGGATGAGACTGTAAACCAAGATCCCGTGTATGAACGCACGCATATTACCTCGCGCACACGTTAAAACCTGTTCCTTTTTGGGAAGAGTAGGCCATTGTGAACTGGTAGGAATGCTTGACAAAATTTACAAAACCGCATACACACAGGGACTAGGGTGTAAAAAAAAAAGCACATGAATGTTATTCCAATATCCTCGAAATAAAAAACAAACAAACAAAAACCCTCTATATTTATTGAGGTACTGTTTCTTGGAAAACGTAGTTCAAACCCAACAGTGAGGGGCGGGATAGCCTAGCGGTTAGAGCATTTCGCTTACGATTTGACGACCCGGGTTCGAGCTCTGATCCGAGCCAGCCAGGAGACGCTTGGTCAAGGGCACTTCCCCCCTGAAGTTAACGTCAGTACTGACTCCACTTTCCTGAAAATGCTATGGAGGAGACACTAGAATCCAAAGTCCCGTGTGTAAGCGGACGCAGAACATCTGTTCTGCCTTTTGGAAGAGTAGGCTATTCGTGCCGGTAAGAACGGAGGACAATAAAATCTCTCTGTCTATCTCTGTCTCTGTCTCTCTGTCTGTCTCTCTGTCTTGTCTGTCTGTCTGTCTGTCTCTGTCTGTCTGTCTGTCTGTCTGTCTGTCTGTCTGTCTGTCTCTCTCTCTCCTTCTCTCCTCTCTCTCTCTTCTCATCTCTCTCTCTCTCTCTCTCACTTCTTTTGTTTTTTTAAAAGAGTACCCCATTGTAAAGTGGTGGGAACGGATGACAATATTTTCAAAACTGCATACACACGGGGACTCGATGTAAAAACACATTAATGCTTATTTCATTATCCTCGAAACAATATATAATATATATATATATATATATATATAATATATATATATAATATATATATATATATATATATAATAATATAATAATGCATGCACACTGGTGTCGTATTTAGACACCATTGCTGAAGTCGGTATATAGCTACCTTAATGATAGCCAAAAATAGTCGCATATGCAAAAAACAACAACAACAACAATAAAACAACAAACCTCACCATCGGTGAACCTGTAGCCAAGAAACGACATATAAAATCCAACACACTCTAGTCTGCTAAGACAATGCACAGAAAGTAACAAACCACATCACCTTCCTTCCTTCCTTCCTTCATCTTCACCTATCCCGTAGTCCCGTGGACCGTGGGGGCACTAATGAAGATTTTGCAACCAGCTTCCTCCACGCCCCGCGGTTCTCAGCTTTCTGTAGCAAATCTTTCCACTCAAGGCCAGTCCACTCTCTGATGATGTTGTCTTCCCATCGTTTTCTCTGTCTGCCTCTTCTTTCTCTCCACTTCCTTGTACTGTTTGTTCCCTGTAGTAGGACAGTCTTGACCAGTCCAGATGTTCGTGTGACGTGCCTGTACCACTTCAGTTTGCGTGTTTTGCGCTGAAGTCGGGAGCTCTCTATATGGACCGAACCACACCACGCCATAATATAACACAATATCCTGCATCACACTCCGCTACATCATAGAGCAATGCAATGCAATATATCACACCATAATACAACACAATGTGTTGCATCACACTCCGCTACATCATAGAGCAATGCAATGCAATGTATCACACCATAATACAACACAATGTGTTGCATCACACTCCGCTACATCATAGAGCAATGCAGTGCAATATATCACACCATAATACAACACAATATGTTGCATCACACTCCGCTACATCATAGAGCAATGCAGCGCAATATATCACACCATAATACAACACAATGTGTTGCATCACACTCCGCTACATCATAGAGCAATGCAATGCAATGTATCACACCATAATGCAACACAATATCCTGCACCACACTCCGCTACATCATAGAGCAATGCAATGCAATGTATTACACCATAATCCAACACAATATCCTGCATCACACTCCGCTACATCATAGAGCAATGCAATGCAATGTATCACATCATAATACAACACAATGTGTTGCATCACACTCCGCTACATCATAGAGCAATGCAATGCAATGTATCACACCATAATACAACACAATGTGTTGCATCACACTCCGCTACATCATAGAGTAATGCAATGCAATGTATTACACCATAATCCAACACAATATCCTGCATCACACTCCGCTACATCATAGAGCAATGCAATGCAATGTATCACACCATAATACAGCACAATATGTTGCATCACACTCCGCTACATCATAGAGCAATGCAATGCAATGTATCACACCATAATACAACACAATATCCTGCATCACACTCCGCTACATCATAGAGCAATGCAATGCAATGTATCACACCATGATACAACACAATATCCTGCATCACACTCCGCTACATCATAGAGCAATGCAATGCAATGTATCACACCATAATACAACACAATATGTTGCATCACACTCCGCTACATCATAGAGCAATGCAATGCAATGTATCACACCATAATGCAATGCACTACGATGCAAAGCAGTGCCATGTATTTATTCAATACGATACGATACAATAAGACACAACATGATAGGATATTGAGCAACGTCACACAATACAAGACAATATAGTCAAGACAACACAAAACAACATAACACAATACAATGCAATATATTATTCAAGCCAGCGACCAAATGCTTTAAAAATCTTTTTTCCGTGAAAACATTATGCCAAATTATAAACAAGATTGTTTTCTTGTACTGCTACCAAGTAAAAGGTAAAAGGTAAAGGTGTCCCATAACCTATGTGGTCGTAGGGGAGCGAGGCGTCAGAGACCTCAACTTCTCCAGGGGCCAGCATATTGAGGGCGGCGCCCATCTCCTCTCCCTCGCTGCTTTACCTTCTCTGACCCTAAAGAGGGCAGGTACCCATTTACAGCTGGGTGAACTGGGGGACAGTACTGAAGCCAAGGCACGCAAACGGACACCCATCCAAGTGGTAACCACGCTCGATACTGCATAACCTTAGCTGGGGAAAGCGAGTGCTCTGACCACTGAGCTATCCCGTCCCCAAGTAGATACACACTATTATACTTTTCAAAGCCAGAGTAACCACCCCCCCCCACCTCCACCCCACCCCCACTCCCTCAGGTGAGTAACACTGAATCTTTATCAAACACAGACAGATCCATTTAGTAACAATTTTTTGATATTATGATACATTATGCATGTTGTTGTTGCTGCTGTTGTTATTGTTGTTGTCTGTTCCGCATCTGCACACAATGGGGTCAACTGGTGTTAGTAATCTATCTCACTCATCCTACACTGGGAAAAACTGGGTGACCTAAGATACAGACGGAATAAGAAGTTTGCGTGTATGATTGTTGTTAAGTACCCTGCCAAATAGGCAGCCATGCTCCGCCTTCAGAAGACTTTCTTCTCTTTTTCCTTTTTTTTTTTTTAAAGAAGAAAGTAACTCGTTATGCTTGAGCTTATTATGGACGAAGAAAAGTTCACCTGAACATTTTAATGTAGATCATTTTATATTAGTCCTCAGCATATACTTCAATCAATTAAAGAAAAAAAGCACTTTTGGCCCAGTTCACGAGATCTCTCCTCTCTCATCCTCTCTCTCTCTCTCTCCTCTCTCTCTCTCATCTCTCTCTCTCTCTCTCTCTCTCTCTCTCTCTCTATATTAATATATATATATATATATATTATATATATATTATATATATAATGGAGCACCGTGGTCGAGTGGTTTAGGCGGTCAACTCGTGATCCAGAGGTCGCGGTTCGATCCCCGCTCGGCTCGGTGTTGTGTCCTTGGAAAGACACTTTACTCCTATTTTCCTCACTCCACCCAGGTGTACAAGTGGGTACCAGCTCTGCTGGGAAGTATCTGGCGACAGACTAGCGTCCTGTCACAGGGTGTGAAAAACCATCAGTTCGCTTAACGCTACAGAAACCGGATAAGCTCGGCTCTATGGCCTTCTGGCTCGAAAGAACATACTTATATATATATATATATATATATATATATATATATATATATATATATATATATATATATATATATATATATATATATCTCATCTCATCTGCTCCTGTAACCCCCTCCAGGGTCGTAGGGGCACTGCAGTGACGAACGTTGCACCAGTTGGCTCCATTTGCCGCGGTTGTGGGCAAGTGCCTGGGTTGTGGAGAAGCTCTTCCCGGTCCATTCAGTGATTTTGTTGTCTGCCCATTTCTTCTCCGGCCTGCCTCGCCTTCTCTTCCCCTGCACTGTTCCTTGCAGTATGGTCTTGGAGAGCCCATCTGATCTTGTCACCTGTCCGTACCATCTGAGCTTCCTTTTCTTGACTGTGGTCAGCAGGTCTTTGTAGTGCTTTACTTGTTGGGTGATGGCTTGTCGGACTTCTTCGTTGGTGATGTGGTCCGTGTATGAAATTGTCAAGAAGTCTTCTGAGGCATCTCACATCCAAAGCCTGGTGTCAAGGCTATAATTATGTACATAACTTATGATTTTGTATTTGATTTCTGAGGTCTGGAATTATTAATGAAAAGAAATCGAGACCGCAGCTAACATGCATGATATTTTCCTC
>CM054151.1:14619867-14659867 GCA_028751875.1 Rapana venosa | reverse complement strand
TATTTTATTTAGAATATCAATGAAACATAAGATCGTTTAAAATGTCATTCACCTGTAATCATGTTTTCAGAATAGCCTGTGATTGTTGATTGCTGGCTTATTACCTCTTTAAGTAAACATTTTTTTTGCTGATTAAAAAAAAATCTCTTTGCTTGGTACACACATACATTCCAACGCACAAGTCCCTAATGCTGTAACTTGTTCACCAAAGAAACATTACAATAATCGCACGTATTGAGTTTGCAAACAATAAGTCCTACACTGTAACACGCCACATACTACAAACATAATTATAGTCGGTAGTTTAGTCTCAAGACAACACTTTTACTGAAGAAAACAGCATTTTAGGTTGTATTGATAAAGTTTTGACGTTCTGTTTGGGTTTCCACCATGTTTGCCTAGGGAAGCCATTTTCAAAAATGAAAATCCAAACTTTTTTTTTTAATTCGCGCACTATATTCCGATTTTTTCCATTTTATACTTGTATCTCAATTTGTTCGTGACAATATCAACATATGGTTTAGCTTGGCTAAGTCCACATTTGCATACATAGAATTTCCCAAACAATACTATTCAGTCTAAAACTTCATCAGTCTTTGGGGTTGTACCAGTGCTGACTAACACAAGTTCAACATTGAGGAACAGTTTTTCACCATGATGACAGTAAAAAATAATTTCAAAGACAATTCAAAGTTCTTTCCAGAAAGCCTGCACACCTGCACTAACCTTAACCACTACAGATAACAGGCTGCTATGAGGCCACCAGCCAGAAGCGGTCCTATTATGTGGATAGGTCACTTCGATGGTGTTCAGTAGTGCCTTTCCTGATCTTTGATGATTATATTCAACATTATCATTATCATCAGCATCATCATCATTAACAGTAGCAGCAGCAACAACAGAAGCAGCAACTGGATCATCATCATCATCATCATCATCACCATCATCATCATCATCATCATCACCATCATCATCATCATCATCATCATCATCATCATCATCATCATCATCATCATCAGTGGCAGCAGCAGCAGCAGTCCTTTCACCTAGATGGTGGTCGGGGCGGGAGTGGGGGGTGGGTGGGTGGGTATATGACGGACGCGCTGGTCGAAGTTTTTCCTGTCTGTTTTATCTATCTATCCATCCATCTATCTACCCATCTATCTATCTATCTATCTATCCATCCATCCATCTATCTATCTATCTATCCATCTATCTATCTATCTATCCATCCATCCATCCATCCATCCATCTCTCTCTCTCTCCTCTCTCTCTCCTCTCTCTCTCTCTCTCTCTCTCTCTCTATATATATATATATATATATATATATATATATATATATATATATATATATTAAAATGAAAATAAAAACACAACTGTGTTCAGCTTCATTTCTCCTTTTATTTTTTTCAGCAAATTTTCGCTTCCCTCTGAAGATTCCTCAGGCTGTATATATATATATGAATTACGGGATCTTTAACGTGCATATTTGATCTTCTGCATGTACATAAACACGAAAGGAATCGAAGCACTGGCGGGTCTGTACTTGAAGTTGACCTGGGAGATTGTAAACCCCCCACCCCCACCCCCCACCCGTATTTCATCAGACGCCGCCGAGATTCGAACCCACGACTTCATGGACCCATGGGATTGAAGTCGAACGGTCTTAACCACTCGTGCTGTGGCGTCCGTTGTCTGGTGATCTACTTTCCAAGTTAGCAACGCTTATCCCAGATTCCTTTTGGCCAGTGTGAGTGAGTTTGTGAGCATTCTTTACTCACACAGCTCAGAAAGGTTCTAGGACAGTGTTTGTTCCGGTTAAAGGGGTATCATCTTCTTCAGAAGTGTCCTTGTTTGAATGGTAGAGGGGGTTTCTTGTCTTTTGTTTTTTCTCTCTGTGGCCTGAATTCACTGCATGCACATCTCTTTCCCTTGGTACTGGGATCGGTTTGATTGAGTGTTAACCCAGAACGTTCACTGACTGCACTGTTTGTGCTCAAAGTTTAAAAGAAATTGCAATGTAAAGAGGTACAGGCAGAAGATACACCCTCGTTTGAGGCAGCGATGATCTGAGACTAATTTGTCCTCAGCTGGCTTTTGGAGTTATGGCTGATCTGGTTAGTGACTGACGTAGTTATATGTAGTATGTCTCAGCACTTCAGAGTTTTCTTATCAAATAACATAGTGTACAGTTTCAAAGGTTGTTTTCCAGTCTGTCAGCAATGTGATGTCATGCTTGCTTTGCCTGTGGAACATGCTGTAAGCCCCGTTGGCGTGTTGTTGCTTACAATGCTTAACGTGTATAATAACCATGTTGCTTTTTCTGAATAAACGCTTCTTAAAACCAATTCTGTGCGTATAGAAAGCAAACTGGTGCATTCTGCATTCTGTATAATTTGCTAAATGCAATTCTGAAGAGGAGAACAGGACTTCTTCTTCTTCTTCTTCTTCTTCTCCGCAATTCTTCTTCTTTGTCTTCTTTCGCAGTTGGCTGCAAACAGTGTGGCAGACTCTTTTAAAAATTCATACTACAGATGTGTCTTCCTTCTGTAGCTGTATGACTGAGGGTGTTTGTCATTGGTTGAGACTTGTCCTCTTGTCACCCTAACCCAGGAACGTAATTCAGAGTGACGCTCATGACCAAACTTAATGTCCAGTCACAGTGAGTAAGACAAAAGAAAAAGGACAAAAGACATTTATTTTGTGTACTGGTGTTCGTGCAGTTCTTCCAGAAAACTTAACGCTGGGAGGCTGAACTACACTCCACGTTTGCATCTTGACTAAGGCCATATATCTTTTGGAAAAACAACAACGCTGAACTAAATTTGTTTTTAAAAACCTACAACAAAACCTTGTTGAAAACGAGAGTGAAACTTTGTGCCACATCAACGAATGAAGGTTTTTTTGTGTATTATAAAGTCATATCAACAGAATATTAGTTTTAAAAAGAACAACAGGGCTATCTTACGCAGTAAGAGTAGGCTAATTGTTGTCAACTCTCTGGGTGTTAAGCTGCTCATGTAGTGATCTGGAGACTTTGATTCCATGCATACATTCTTTTCAGATTGTTAATATGGGCTTTTTCACTTTGGAGGAAAAGGCTCTTCCACTACTCACTAGCTTCTCAGAATTCTGAGTATTCCTCTTTCACATAATTATAATAAACCGTCATCAGATCAACAATCACTTCTATGCCGATGACTCACAGATTCTTAGCGTGATACACCTGAAAATCTGCCTTCTCTCTTGACAAACATGAACTACTGCCTTCAAGATATTCAAAACTGGATGATACATAACAAGTTACAGCTAAACGCAGATAAAACCGAATGCCATGCTCGTAGGGACTAAACACAAACTCTCTCCCATCACAACAGCTTCAATAAAATTTGGCAATATGTCAATTCCTCTATCCACTGCTGTGAAGTATCTTGGGGTCCTTATTGACAACACACTCTCAATGCAAAAAAAGTCATCACCCAGACCTGCCAGTCGTGCTAATATCAATTACGGCGTATTAGTGCAGTTCGAAAGTAGCTGTCCACTGATGCAACATCTAAACTACTCCCGTCTCTCATTCTTTCACGTCTGGACTATTGCAATTCTCTTCTGGCTGGTCTGCCGGCATCATCAATCCACTCCCTTCAACGTATACAAAACCTGCAGCTCGACTAGTCCTCAGAAAGAAAAAAATCTGAACACATAACTCCTCTCTAGCAATCTCTCCACTGGCTGCCTGTGCCACAGCGAGGAAGCTATAAGATCAGTACCCTCTGTTACAAGTGTCTCTACAAAACAGCTCCCTCCTACCTCTGTGACTGTCTTCACCTATACACTCCTTCTCGTTCCCTCCGCTCTGCTGCATATACCCTGTGCTTACGACGAATTCCGAGATTCAACTAATCCACTGTTGGCCGTCGGTCTTTCTGTTTCTGGTCCCGTGATCTGGAATGACCTCCCTCTCCCCCTTCGCCAAAAGCCTACATATGACACTTTTAAATCCAGCCTCAAGACATATTTATTCCAAACCTAAGATTTTTTCCTCCTGTTTCATCTCAAATTTGTCCCTGCCTTCAATGGTGGAAATCCCCACCACCCTGCCAAAGTGTATAACCTGTGTGTGTGTGTGTGTGTGTGTGTGTGTGTGTGTGTGTATGTGTGTGCACATACGTGGGAGCGTGTGTGTATACATTTTAATTTGTAAAAAAAACCCACCACCACCAACAAAACCACCTATCAATTGTAATGGCTGCATGTGAATGAGTAGGATGAATGAAAGCGCTTTGATTTGTGTTTTGTAAGATATAGTGCTATATAAATTCCATTTATTTTTATTATTATTATTAGTTCTATTACCGATATAAGCTTTTAAGCAATTTCACCTCATGAAATCTGGGATAGAAGTGGACATATTATGCAAGGCTAGCAAAACGCATGAAGCTCTTTAATGTATATCACTTGAAGAATTGTGATAACTGTGCATGACTACAAACTGCAAGATTGCTTATGTAAAACTGTAATCAAAGTCTTTTAGAGCGTTTTATGAGAGTTTGTTCACACTTGCATTTGCTCTGTAAATCTACAAGACACGCTCAATTCTCTTTGATAACAAATGTATGCATCACAGAAAGCTGAAGTTCAAGATAAGTAGATTGGTTTTGTGTTTACTCCAAGATAAGCATCTTTTATTTTGAGGTGGAGTTGTATCACGTGCACTTGAGTGTGGTATGTACAATATGTGTCATTGACCATTGGATGCTTATGTATTTGTGTGCTATTTTGAACAGCTATTGCTTGTGTCATCCTAATTACTTCTCTCACCCCCCCCCCCCCCCCCCCCATTGTGTGTCATTATAAGTCAACACGTTTTGCTTTCAAATCATCCTTATTTTCTTAGTGTGGTTATTGGCTACTTTGTTTTGCCCATTTCTCAGCTAGTATATATTAGCACTTAGGCCACTATACAGGACTTCACTTGTACTACACTACACTACACTACACTACACCTGTACTACACTACACTACACTACACTACACTACACTACACTACACTACACTACACTACACTTGTACTACATTACACTCCACTCCACTGCACTGCACTGCACTGCACTACACTAAAAACTATAACTACACTGCACTGCACTGCACTACACTACACTATACTACACTGCACTGCACTACACTCACTCACTACACTACACTACTCACTGTACTACACTACACTACACTGCCACTCCACTACACTGCACTGCACTGCACTACACTGCACTGCACTGCACTGCACTACACTACACTATACTACACTGCACTGCACTGCACTGCACTACACTACACTACACTGCACTGCACTGCACTGCACTACACTACACCTAATGCACTACACTACACTACACTACACTGCAATGCACTACACTACACTACACTACACTACACTGCAATGCACTACACTAAACTACACTGCAATGCACTGAACTACACTACACTACACTAAATTTTATAACATTACATTATACCACATTATATTACATTACACACTCTGAATTAGACGCCATCTTGAACATGTCTTCTGGAAATAACAATTTGACTGTTCGGCTATTAAGATTTACATAACATGCCTTTAAAAATAAAGATAAAAGATACTAGTTTGCAGGCAACACAGTTCAGCTATTTGCGTTGACAAAACAACTTGACAAGGGCTTAGTCACTAACAATGTGGCAAAGTTGTTGAGCTGATGGGGCATCAATTTTTATTACCATGGCCATTGGGTTACAGAATCTATCAATTAAACCCAATCAGCTTACTTCAGTTATTTTTTCAATGGTGAAGTACGTTTGTCAGTATACCCTATAATTACCCAATGCAAGTAGGCTATGAGATCATACTGACTCACTAGCTACCTCATAGAAGTGCTTGGAAGTGGAACATCCTTGTTGTTGTTGTTGCTATTGTTGTTGTTGTTGTTGCTGTTGTTGGACATTAACTCTGGTATATGCAGACTGTGTCTTCTCTTGTTTTCTTCTTATTCAGATCTTTGAAGATTAAAAAAAAAAACTCAAAAAGCAGGCCTACCCTACACAAAACCAATGATGGACATCAACACAACAGCAACAATATCATCACCCACATCTAACTCCTCGACAACAATTCCATCTGAATGCCTCGTTCTCCAGTTCGGTGATTTCATTCCCTGGAACAACCCTGACAACATCATCAGCTTTGAAACAGAAGAGCTAATTCGTCGCCTAAAGGATATCTTCTTCCTTCCTATCTTGTTTCTGATTGGTGCACCAGCCAACGCCGTCAACATGGCGGTGTTTCGCAAACAAGGGTTGAAGGAACGAATCAACGTCTGTCTGTTTGCCCTGTCTCTGGCCGATTGTCTGTACCTGTCGTGTAATATAATATGGTATGGGGAACAGCTGCATTTAAAGTTCACCACCAAAGAAATGTAAGTTTGCCAGTATGGACTGGTTTTGAGATATATGAGTTGTTTGTTTGTGTATGGACTGGTTTTGAGATATATATTTGTTTGTTTATGTATGGACTGGTTTTGAGATATATATGAGTTGTTTGTATATGTCTGCAGCTCTTTCCTTTAGTGTGTACTTTGTCAGGTGCTCTTGTGATGATGTTTCTGTCTACCTGTGTGTCTGACTTTAATATGTCTACTATCTGTGCCTGAGGGTTTGTATTCTTCAGTTTGAAATTTATTTGTATTGTGTTGTGTACCAATTTTAAGTCATGGCAAATTTCTCTGCATGAAATTCGGGCTGCTCGCTCCCCTGAAGAGTGCATCACCACAAGAGCAGCACTACCCATTATATTTTTCTTCTCCTGTATTTATTTTTTCTGTCAGTGATATTAGACCAAAAATGAAAACGGCCGGCAGCTAAAACTATTCGCATTGCAGCCATAACAAAATTACAGATCACAAAGTTTGGGTCTGACAGTTTGCAAACAACTTCCACCCAAACCATCTTTCTTGCATTTGAAACCTACATTTTTTTTACATTAACTTTTGGCAATAACTAAATCAGCTTTCTCATTATGGAGAAAAAACACCAAGACAAGCCCCCCCCCCCCCCCCCCCCCCCCCCCACAACAACAAGAACAAACAAAACCCAAAACAAACACACAAACAACTAATCAAACAAACACGATGTGGGGGTAATACTTAAAAGTATGCATGTCAACTTGAAAGCCACATGTAAAACAAACAAGGAAAAAAAAGGATGCTATATAACCCTATATATTGTTAAAAAAAAACCCACACACATCAAAGGCTTGCATCCATTCCACTCCCACATATGCAACTAACAATGATTAACAGTTTAACAAATTCACACACACACACACACACACACACACACACTGAGGTTATATGCTTCAGCAGGGTGATGGGAACCTAGGCCATTGAAGGCAAGGACAGATAATTATAAGATGAAACTGTAGGGGGAAGTCTTAGGTTTGAAATAGGTATGTCTGGAGGCTGGATTTAAAAGTGTCGTAAGTAGGCTTTTAGCGAAGGGAGAGAGGGAGGCTGTTCCAAAAGGAAAGAAGCAACCACACAAAGAAACAAAGGGTTTCTGCCTGTATCTTTGATTCCCATGTTTGAATGCCATTATTTTCAGATTTGAAAGATTTTATTATTTAATTAAATAATTAATTATTTATTTATTTTTACATCGAGGATAATGGAGTAAGCACTCGTGTGCTTTTTCCCCCCATCCAGTCCCCGAGTGTATGCAGTTTTGTAAATTTTGTCATCTGTTCCTACCGGCACACAATGGCCTACTCTTCCGAAAAGCGGAACGGCTTTGAGAGAGAGAGAGAGAGAGAGAGAGAGAGAGAGAGAGAGAGAGAGAGAGAGAGAGAGAGAGACAGACAGACAGACAGACACACAGAGACAGCAATAGCTCCCACTCTCATACGTCTGTGCTTACTTGATGTGTATGCATTTTAATTCAGATCAAATGAAATTCTGCCAATTTTTAACCACCACGCCCATCTTTTTTTGGTTTAAAATAAATATTCTAACCAGTTACGGGCCTGTGATGCAATGGATGACCAACCACAACCTCCTGGGTCTCTACGGCTTCACCTGGGTCTCTCAGGTCCTCTCTGCCATCATCGCCAGCGAAAGATGCTTCTGCATCCTCTACCCCCTCCGCTCCCACACCATCCTCCGCACCTCCACCACCACCGCCGTCATTGTGGCCGTTTTCATCGTGGTCATCGGCGTTTACTTCATCGTGGTCAGTCGTTACTACATCGTGTGTGCCTATGACCCCATCACTCAGTCTGTCATCATGACAGCTATTGGCGGGGAGTTTTACTACCGGCACAAACAGCTGGTGGATTTCTTAGACGTGTTTATTTACGGAGTTGGACTACCGGGAGTGATGATCATCATTGTGACGTCAACAACGGTAGTGACGACAGTGAAATTACGTCAGGCTGCTGAATGGAGAGCGGGGACTTCTTCTCGCGGTGGTGGTGATGGTGGTGGTGATGGTGGGGGTGGTGAAAGAGGGGTGATGTCAGTGAGGGAGATGGCTCTGACCAAGATGTTGGTGTACAACTCTGTGTTCTTCATCATCTGTGTGTTTCCCATTGGTCTGTTCAGGTGAGTGACCTAGTACCTGGGGCAGTATGGGAAGGTGGGAAAGGGAGTAGTTTATTTATTTATTTATTCTTTTATATCGAGGATAATGGAATAAGCACTCATGTGCTTTTTTAAATCCAGTCCCCGTGTGTATGCGGTTTTGTAAATTTTGTCATCTGTTCCCACCAGCACACAATGGCCTACTCTTTCGAAAAGCGGAACAGGATTTAACGTGTGGCAAGATGTTCTGCATGCGTTCGCACACGGGGCCTCGGTTTATAGTCTCATCCAAGGATGTAGTAGTGATGAAGGTAGAAGAGTTCATTGACGTGTGTGTGAGTGAGTGAGTGTGTGTGTGTGTGTGTGTGTGTGAGTGTGTATGTGTGTAGGAGACAGTGCAGTGTAGCATAATATGATTTGATGTAGTTTTTAGCCTGGTGGTTGTGTATGATTGTTGTGGCAGTAGTGGTTGTGGTATCTATCTAAGTACATTTAATTATGTTACTCCTAAGAGATATATAAGGGGATATTGGCTGCGGGATGGGGATAATACTATCGTACAACGTTAATAAAAAAGATAAACAAATAGCACAGACGATAATAGTTGATTATGATCAACAAAATAACACACTAACAACTGAATTTTTCGTAATGAAAGTGTAGGACTAGACATTGAACAAAATATTCACAAGATAGCACCTGAGATGTGTATGTTACACTCTAAGACTGTCTGGTTTCTAACAAAAAAATCCATGAAGTATTTGTAAATACAGTTAAGAATGTAACTAAGAGATAATAATTTTTTTCTTCTCTTGAAGAAAATATATATGCACATACTTGTCGTCCAAGGCAGTTTTGTTTGTGGATGCTATTTTAAAAAAAGTTTTAATGGTGACTATTTGATTAAACTTATATTACTGTTAATTTGTCCATCATTTTGTTGCAGCATATAATATTGTGGCAAGAGAGAACCTATGTATGCACATACTTTTTGTTCAGGGCAGTTTTCTCGTGGATGCTAATTTTCAAATTGTCTTCTGGTGAATGTTTGATTGCACCTTATGTTACTGCTAATTTGTCGACCATTTCGTTGCAATGGCGAAAACAGAACCAGTCACAAAACCCTCTCTGTTCCTCTAGTCATAATCTAATGATTTTAGCATTTCCTCCCCCCCCCTTCCAACATCATTTCCTGACATTCCCAATCAGAGCCCTGAAAGATGTGCCATGGTGACATTGATGTAGCATGCCCAAAAAAATCTTTGAAAATGCATACTTGGTAGATCATTAAGTTATAACACGTGTGCACTTCGCACGGCGTACGATTCAGTGGCAAAATCAAAAGAACAAAATCATTCTCAAGACAAAAAGATTTACTCATTTGGCTTCTGAACATTGAGATATATTGGATTAAGATTGTTAACACAGGTCAATACACATTCTATCTAAGCCCAATGCTCCCATAAAAGCAATGAATAAGTGTTTTGTTTTTTTCACGTATCAAATGCGTTTTAAAAATCAAAGAAGATGTTGACCATTAAATTAATGACTTATAAGTCTGTCGGTTGTATGTATAAACCCTTACAATAGAGTAACTGTTGTTATGTGTGCACGCATCAGGTTCGTCCTGCTCTTCATGCCTGAGATGAACGCAGGGAGGAGGAATCACAACTTCTTCGCCATCGGTCTCTGGTTACTGGAAATCTTGTCCTACGTCAACGCCACCTTCAACTTCCTCATCTACTACACCATGGGATCCCGCTACAGACAGACGCTGAGAAGTCTGCCCTGTTTTCGCTGGTGTTGCGGCAGAAAGACACATACGGGCGATGGAGGAAAAGACAGTGGAAAACCAATGGATTAGCTGATGATCTTGTTAATTTTGGATTGACATAATTATAATGAATTTTTTATGTTTCGAAATGAAGGTGTACATTTTAAGCCAAATTTGTCAGGCTACCCTCTCGGTCAGAGCGTCTGCACAAAGATGTTGCAGAAACATGTGTGGGGGTATGTCAAACATGTGTATTTTGCACAGACAGCATAATGTGTTGATTTTGTATGGCGCTGTAAGCTGTAAGCTCTCTGATAACATGTGTGTATGTGTTTGTCCGTCGTGTCCGACGATGACCTCCAAAACAGCAGAGGAGGCAGATGCTGTTTTGGAAACTGGGCAGAAATTTGATTATAGTGGAGATGCCTTGCCCACAGTACATCCCCACTCTCTCGGCCAAGTGGGCATAAGGACAGTCAGCGTTGGAGATGTTCTCCAAAGGCCAACCAGCCCCCCAGGGCAGCAGCACATAAGGACTGTGCGAGTCAAGCCTCCTAGTCAGAGAGTCATAGTCGATCACTAAAGACTAAGCTGTAAAGTGGAATTCCATGAGTGGAAAAGCCACTGGTCATACAGCCTCTCACTTTGCTGTTGCCCCCAGCGTCAATGGTTTAATCAATAACTGTGATAAAGCCCAGTATGTGATTCCTTCTTTTATCCTTTAGACGTGTGGCCTAATCATTTGGCCGAAACCTAACTGAATTTCTCTGCTTTTAGATAATACAGTATTTGGAACTGGAATACATGGCACTGGGTAACACATTATTGGGGGATGTTTCTCTTTTAAGCTGTTCTCGTCGACTGTTCTACATCCATACTACGTTTGATGTTTGATGGTGGTTGGTGTTGTTTTTTTTTCATATTTGGTTTATGGTTTACAGCGATTGTAATGTTGAATAGTTGGTTGCGTAGATCTATGGTTAGCTGAAGAAATGGCTGGATAAATGCATAAAAATTAATAGGAGTGCACATGCCTGGGATCTCAGTTGTTTAAGAATGTGGACACTTGGATGAAGGTTGTATGACTAAATGAACAGAAACTTTGATATATGAATGCCTGCTCAACGCTCTCTCCTGAGCAAAGAACACTCCAAGAAACACGTTTGCAGTCAGCCATATCTATAATATCTTCAATGTGCTGACTTAATAAGGCAGTATCCTTAGTATGGCCATAATCCTTGTCAGTTACTGAATTAATAAGCTAGATACCAAAACCCTTCATACATTAACAATCCCTTAAGCCTTGAAAAGCTATGTTGAAATTGTCATCAGCCATGACGAACTGTAAGCACGACAGCCTGTGGTCTCTATGAAAGGAGATAGAAAAACACTTTGAAGCCGGAATATGGCTGCCGATGGTATGGGGAAGTATTTGAAAACGGCTGCCGCACGCAACGTTCTCATTCAGAGCGCACCTAAGGTTTCAGATGATTTCTGGGTGTTGTGAATGAGATAGTGCATGATTCTGTGCCATGTCCTCCTATGTCTTTAGCAAGAGAAAGTCCAACCACAGCAGCAGCAGCAGCAGCAGTAGCAGCAGCAGCAGCAGCAGCAGCAGCAGCAACAACAACAACAACAACAACAACAACAACAACAACAACAACAACAACAACAACAGTTGATCTTCAGTTACACACATGTACACGCATTTCCCACACAGACGTTTTCGGGGATTAAAGAAAACAACAACAAAATCAATTAACACACATGCAAAACAACCTCGTCCCCCCCCCCCCCCCCCCCCCCCCCCCACACACACAAAACCCCAACCCCCCAACCAACCAACAAACAAACAAAAACACCCAAAACCCTGTTTCTATCATTGAGTGTAGTAGTGGCTTTTCAATTAATGACAAAAATCTCGCCATAAACAAATAAACATACAAAAAAAGAAAACTGGAACATTTCCGTAATAGGCATTGCTGCCCTCCAAATAACACTATACTGTCTAAGAAGAATAAATATCCAACAATAACAACAAGCAAACAAATAAAGAAACCAATAAGAAGCAAGCGGAACACCCTCAACAACAACAACAACAACAACAGTAACAACAAACACACAAAACAAAACAAAAACCACACATAAAAACAAACAAACAAACAAAAAACGGATCACACGCAGTTATAAACTCAAAACCAGAAACAAGAACAAAAACTCTTCTTCCAATTAGCATTTCTTCCCTTTACAAAACCTCAAAGACTTGTAGTCAATGCGTACGTACGTGATTGATTTTTCTTTTTCTTCTTTTTTTATATTTTAAATTGTCGTTTATTTAGCTAATAATATACATACATATCGGTATGACTCACAGCAGAGTGGCTGTTTATATGTCTCTCACAGTAGTAGTAGTAGTAGTAGTAGTATGCACAGTTCTTTTTCAGGCATCTCTTTACAGAAGCTTATCGACTTCATAATAATTATACTAACAGTTTCTGTTTTGGGCCTTGAATCAATTTTTTCAACCGGCAGCTTTTCTTTTAATGTGCTTTTTGTTTGGTTTTCTTGGGTTGGGTTTTTTTTTTTGTTCTCGTAGATTTTTATATGGATTTTCCTGGTCATTATTATTCCCTTGTTCTTCTTTGTGTTTATTTCTTAGTTTGGTTATTAATCTTGGTTGTATACGAAATTTTCATTTGTTTCTCTCCCCCCCCACCCCCTCCGTTTTTTTCCTGTCCTTGTTTTCTTGTGTTCTATCTGTTGTTTAATAAAAGATTTCTGTTTCTGTTTTGTGTTTGTTAATAAGTCTGCAAACTTTCCCTGTTCTTCTCTTATAGATCTATGAAGTTTGTTCGTAGTTAACTCTCTCTCTCTCTCTCTCTCTCTCTCTCTCTCCTCCTCTCTCTCTCTCTCCTCTCTCTCTCTCTCTCTGAAGAAACACAATTCTCAGAGGTGGGATATGGGTGCTAATATAACCAGGCACTTGATAACAACCATACTTACTTACTTAGGCCCATCACTCCCCCTGGAGCATAGGCCGCCGACAACAGTCCGCCAGAGTCCTCTGTCCTGGGCTATTCTCTCCAGCTGTCTCCATGTGTATCCCATCTTCTTGGTTTCTGCCTCAAGGTCACGTCGCCAGGTGTTTCTTGGCCTTCCTCTTTTTCGTTTTCCCTGGGGGTTCCATGCTCATACATGGTCCTCACATTCCATGTTCCGACGTTGATGGTCCTGGTCGATAAAAGGGGGGTCGGCCTTGTGGCTTCCGTAGACTCACGGCTTTCACCACACGGCGTCATACATCCTCTTGGCGAGGACCCTTCCTCTCCCAGGGCAGTGTCTCTTGGTCCGTTGTTGGCGTTTCTGTAGCAAGCTTTGTTTTTACGGGGTGGGGTTGCTAGCCCCACGCCCAACCCTCCTCCTTTCTCATCCGGGCTTGGGACCGGTCATGGCGGAGTTATAACAACCGTAGACGCAAGCTTATCATTAAGAGTATATAATTATTATTTACTGTATCACGTTGATTCCCAGGTGGGACGGAGGATAAATAAAAAAGCAAACTAAAGCCAACCCTCAGTGTGTTATTCTGCGGAACACACAACAACCACAGCAAAGACATTTAAAAACAACACACTTCAACTCCCAGATTTCGTTTCCTGAGCCATTGGGATGGGTGGGGAGGGTGAGGCACAGTTACTTCCCTTCTATGGGATTGAAGTCGAACCCGCAGACAGCAACTATTGTTGTCTGTTATAATATGAGCGAAAATGTGTTACGCTGCCGTTAAGCGCCTGACAAGTCTGGCCCAGCGCATCCGACTTCGGCATAAGATTGAAGTTGAACGCCAGAAGAGTGTGACACCCCTACATTCTGGCAAGACCCCCATATTTTATTGTAGGTCTCGCCATACTGTAGAGGTGGTGGGGAACCCCCCCCTCCCCCCCCCCCCCCCCCCCCCCCCCCCCCCCCACTTCTTCCAAAGGAGGCATCGTAACATGCATCGATAGGGGAAAGACTTATGCAACACAGCACAGTCACGCGGGAAGACAATCCCAGAGAAATACGATGTCACGACTTCCCCCGTGGGGATGCCGGGGTCCTGTCAGTAATAAGTAGCACCCCCACATTCTGGACAATCTGCGCTAGAAATTTCCTCTTTTCTATCAATCTCTTTGTTTCTAACCTTGTTTCTTTTCTTCCTGTCATATCCTTCTTGTTTGTTTTTTCTGCCTTCTTGGTCCATTCTCCTGCCTCCCCCCCCCCCCCCCCCCCCCCCCCCCCCCCCCAGAAAGACCTCAAAGATAACAATTCTTTCTTATGCCGAGTCGGATGCGCTGGGCCTGACATGTCACATCTAGTCCTTCGGGTGAGACTATAAACCGAGGCCCCGTGTGCGAACGCATGCAGAACATCTTGCGCATGTGTTAAATCCTGTTCCGCTTTTCGAAAGAGTAGGCCATTGTGTGCCGGTGGGAACAGATGACAAAATTTACAAAATCGCATACACACGGGGACAGGATGTAAAAAAGCACATGAGTGCTTATTCCATTATCCTCGATATAAAAGAATAAATAGATAAGTAAGTTAAATACTAAACAAAGGTGCAAACAAAACAACGTGATCATGTTTTGTTGTTGTTTTTTTTTAAGTATCTTTTCCTTTTGGGGGTGTCTTTTTCTTTTCTTTTTTTCTTTCTTTCAGTCATTTTTCTTTATTTCTTTTATCGTCTGCTTTAAAAAAAAAATCATTTTCAAAATAATTGTTCTATATGCTTCTCTGTGCCTGTAACTGTCCTATTGAGTTTTTTTTAATTTTTTTTTTTATAGAAAGCTTAAACAACGATGGATTGACTTCATTCGAGTTTGTGGATTGACTTCATTCGATAATGTGTTTTAAAAAAAAAGACGTGTTACCTGTTGTTTTTTTCAGTATGTGCTGGACTCATTTTCTATTTTGCATCAAATGAATGTTGTTTTGTTGCCGAAATCTTGTCATTTTGGGTGTGTTTGTTTTGTGTGGCATATCTGACATGAAAATGCTACTCTAGTCTAGCTACGCAGATGGATAATCCGAAAGTTTGTATAATCCAGGATCAACAGTAAACAACATCAGTATGAAGTGTTTACGTTTTGTTTTGTTTCTTTTCTTTCTTTCTTTCTTTATTTTTTTGCTGCCACGTCTTCTGTGACGTTCCTGTCCAGTTGTTATCACCCTGCTCATCTCGATCTCCCCGCCACAGCCATACCCAGATTCGTTATGTTGCATCCTCGGGGTCTGAAACCCACAGGGAACCCATCAATGTCAGGCCGCCATGAGACCACCATCCAGAGGAGCCCCTGCACTGCTGCTTGGTCACTTTGGTGGTGTTCAGTGGTGCCTGTTCTGAGCTAACATACGCAGGACACCACTTGCTAAGCCCCTTACTAACGACAGTACTAGCTCAGTTGCAGAGCCAGACTGAGTGAGTTGTCCACCCGAGGTGGCAACCACCACAACGTCCCTCCAACCACCGTCCCCCCGCGAACCCCCAACCCCAAAGGCTTTGACACAAACTCACCACAGGCATAGAAGTGTATGGGCAAACTGAATCTTAGATCACCATGAGACCAGAGCAACTGGAGCCACCGAATCAGAGATTTTTATTATTATAATTTTTTTTACTGCATGATGACATAATATTACTATGGAAGTGCATGTGCTTTGAGACTACTTGACAGGGTTGTACTCTTCGCTTACTATCATATATCCTGGAGTCAGCCGGGCCCGAGAGCTACAGACACCTGCAGTGTTGGACACGTAATTTGAGCAACACTAGAAAACTCGCATCCATAAAGTGGATGAAATGCGACTGTGGGATCCCAGTCTTCCCACTGACTCTGGGTAGGAGCCAGCAAAATCCCTATTACTCTTATAGGATTCGAACCTGCGACCTGCCAGTCCATAAACCCAAGGCACTAACCACTGTGCCTTGGCAGGTATCAGCTGGATGTATCCCTCTGTCCATTGTTTTCACCCCCTCCCCTCTTTGTGTTTGCTTTCAAGAGTGCTGCGAAAGAATGCCAGACAAAGCAGAAGGAATAATGGATGTGACTCTGTGGACAAACCAGATATTTTACACCATGCTGTCAAAAGGGGAGATTATTCCACCCCTGCTTCTGTCCAGTGAAGACTGCTTTCTATTTCAAGCCACGATTCCATCCGCCAACACTCTGTGAGGAAGGAACTCCAGTTACTGATATGCAAAATATCTGACAAAAATGGGAAACACGTGGCCTTTCTCAAAACCCTGTCAACACCATCATGCACTCCTGGTAGTTATGTACGTGTGTAATGTACATGTACAACACGTACATCAACAAGAGACAGTGGTAGGCTTATAGTCGGGAACTGGATCAGGTTTTACCACTTTTTGTTGAAGGCATACATTTTCTAGTCCTTCTGAAAAGGGAGTAGAAAGCCTCACTTAGCGCTATCTGTACTGCACAGTCTGCTATCTAGACAAATTCGATGGTGTTTTTGTTGGTAATACAGTTCTAGTTAAAAGATTTATCAAAGGAGCTTTAGAAAAGAACCTAACCTTGCCCAAACAAGAAGAAAAAGAAACATGTGACGTCCATATAGAGTTAGATATATTGAAAACCTGGACCCCCAGTAGAAAAGTTAACAGGGAAAAAACTTTCTTTAAAGTTTATTTTGGTTCTTATTCCCCTCATTGGATAATGGTGCCAAAACCCCTGCATACTGGACTTATCAGACATGTCACTGAAAGACAACAAATGATATATGTTTTTGTAAAGCGTGTATTGAAGCATACTTGACATGGGGATCACCAGGATCCTATAGAACTGGCTGAACTCCATGATTGCAAAGAACTACGTGTGTTAAAGCTGGTTGCAAAATCTTCAGCAGTGCCCCCATAGTCTAAAGGACTACAGGGTAGGTGAAGATGAAGGCGAGATGTGTTACAGCAACACTGATAGAATAATTCAGAAGAACAGCTTCTCTGAGAAAAGACAATTGTGTACAACTTGTTTTCACTGCCTTACAAGCCCCACATCATAGTGTCAACAGAAACACTTATTACTATATAGCTCACTGGCAGCCATAGACTCTAGCTGATGCAGGCAAAGATACTGACTGGTGTTTACACAGCAGGTTGCTCTGGAGGGGTAAGTGCTTCTGCCACCAGTCCCCAGGCGCCTATCAGTGTGGTTATGACTGCTGCTGGCTGCGCTAGCGAGTCAACTCTCACCTGCTTTTATAGCAAAGTGAATAACAGTGGCAAACCAGACTTTGGACGGGTCTTCACGTTAAAGTCCTTCGGATGAGACTATAAACCGAGGCCCCGTGTGCGAACGCATGCAAAACATCTTGCGCACACGTTAAATCCTGTTCCGCTGTTCGAAAGAGTAGGCCATTGTGTGCTGGTGGTAACAGATGACAAAATTTACAAAACCGCATACACACGGGGACGGGATGTAAAAAAGCACGAGCGCTTATTCCATTATCGTTGATAAAAAAAAAATTTTTTTAAATGTCATCTGAGCGCTCTGATTTGTTGCTTTACAAGATTCAGCGCTATGTAAATTCCATACATTATTATTATTCATAGAACGCTATCTTGTCAATGATTAAGTGTGATCCGTTCTTTTCGCAACTCATGAACCCTGTTGCTCTAAATATCTCAGGGGCACTCTCAAGTGCAGGTTTCAGCAGAGGATGAGTTAGGATTAAATAAACCAAGGGGATACGTATCTCGTATGGCCAACCTTGTTCAGAATTCTGACAAATTTCTCTTGATAAAACCGGATCAGAGTACCTCTGCTTTTCCTTTACTTCTGTTGCCCACCTACAGTGGACCAGTAGCTCTATTTATCTTATTTAATTATTTATTTACTTATTTATTCTTTTATTTAAAGGATAATGGAATAAGCGCTCATGTGCTTTTCTTTTTTACATCCAGTCCCCTTGTGTATACAGTTTTGCCAATTTTGTCATCCGTTCCCACCGGCACACAATGGCCTACTCTTCTGAAAAGCAGAACAGGTTTTAACATGTGCGCAAGATGGTATGCGTGCGTTCGCACATGGGACCTCGGTTTAAAGTCTCATCCGAAGAACTTTTGGGACGAGTGGAGTCGGTACTGATGTTAATTCATGAGAAAAGAATCCTCTTGAATGAGATTCGAACCCAGATCAGCAGATCATGAGCGTATTACTCTGACCACCAGGCTATCCTGTCTCTATCACACTATCCTGCTCTATAGCCTGTGTGTTGTATCTTCACTGACTCAATGTTTATTCCTCGCACTCTGAATAAATGAAGGTTGGCAAGTGGCATTTATCTCAAAGTACACTCTGTTCTGGTTTCAGAATCCTCGACAAGGCTCATGTTACCAGGTAAGCATCACCTTGTTTCAGCAGGAACTGACCACACTTGGACTAGCTAAATGGAAGGGGCGTGCTAAATTTAGCACTCTTGACCGAGTGATGTTGGATGTGTGGGCTGACTAAAGCCTGGGTATTAAAACTCTCCTACTAAAAACCATAAGTTGCTGGGATGTAAATGTAATCACAACATCATCATCAACATCAACATCATCATCAACATCAAGAACAAGAGGCTGATTACTCCCCGTTAAGTTTACTTTAGTGAGCAGGATTTTATTGTTACCAAAAGTGGCAATCATCAACACATCAGTACAACAAGTTCTGAAATATACAATACAGGCTTCCTCAAACACTGCAGCTCTCATACTATTTGGACATATATAGATACATATATCTATATATAGATATATATGTATATATACACGTTATATATCTATATTTTACTGAATATAATGATGTAAATATTTCACCTGATGGGCTTTTCTAAAAGGTTGTTTTGTTGGGTTTTTCATTTGTATTTCTCAGTTAGAGCTCCAAGGTGAGATTTCGTGCATGTGACCGTTTTTGCCTACCATGAAGGTAGCCACATTCTGACTTCAGGAATTAACTTGATGTAAATATGTGCAGCATGTTACACAGGTAGCATATCATACACATATGCCTATCTATGACCTAGGCCCTATCAGGTTTGGAAATGAAAAGAAAAACCCAACAATCAATAAACAATTAAAAAAATAAAAAGTTTACAAAATGTTATTTATGCCAAGACATACGATGTGACATATTCAGCCGTAGGAGAGAGATGTCAGAGTATATGTCCAAGAGTGTTACCGTGTCTTTCTGAGAGAGAAAGAACAGAAACGAACTCTCAGGTTTTATCAATCTTTTCCTCTTTTTTTCTTTCTCTTTTTTTCTTGTTCACATTGTCCTGTAATGAATTACACTCAATACTGGTGGGTTAAAAAACAAAAATTCAGTCCCAAATCACATCAATTGAAAACTCAGGCAGAACTCTTTTTTTTCCCCTCTTTTAATGTGTCAATTCATATGGTCATAAGTACACCATTCCAGTTAAATCTTATAGAGAGTGGGTGAAAAAGCCACTGCAGAACTTCTGAAATAACTGCAAGTGAATATAATTTTTTCCCCTTAGTTTCCTGTTCCTGTCATTCAAAGAGATGAAGAATCTGATCTGATAAAGTCCATGTGTCGCTTGCCTGAACTTTGAAACTTGTCCAAACCCACACCAATGAAAAAACCCAACAAGACTGAACATTTGACAGTCTACAGAGGGCTTGTGGCAAGTCCAGAGGTGCAGGTACAATAATATCTTCAGTGATAAACTCATCTGGTATTGACAACTCAAAAAACAGAATCACCACACACTGAAACGTAGGGTATTCTTCTTGCGAGTGGCCTCAAAGGGGCCTGTTCCAATCACGAGGTATCCAGTATGGCTTTATTTCAGACTGGGACAGGTACATGGACTGAATTTCGAAACTTTGAAACCCGCTTGAGTTGGTGGGCATCCATGATTTTTGTGAAAGAAAAAGTCAGTGATTTTAAAGAGAGTCCCACATAATTTGAGAGAAATCAGAAACTACCACAAAGTCACAATCAAAATGATAACATATACAGAATACTGCTCTCAGTCTGAGTCACGCGGACAAACAGGTGTAAAATATAGATATTTGCATAAAGCCAGTAACAAAGTAAATGACAAATAACAATTATTATCATTATTATCAAAGACAGATATCCACACGAAACCATCGAAGCACACGACAACATTCCTGACATGAAGATAACATCAAACCCACGAGACACTGCTCCACGTGAACGGAATCGCATATCAATCCAAGTCACTGTTCACCATCTTGGAAACAACTTGTCAAGCTCTTTCAATTCGTTCAAATCACTTTGTATGTTAGCAAACCCACAGCACCCCCCCCACCCCTCCCCCCCCAAAAAAAATGTTAAAAAAAAATTTTCCTCTCAACAGGCATTGTACAAAAAAATAAACCACCCCCCAAAAAAACCTTATTTAAAAAAGTCCTGTTACATTTATAATTATTGTTGAACTAAAAATTGCAAATTTGTTTCGAAGTTTTTTTTTAGGTAACATTTCCCTACCAACTCAAGGTGAAAAACAAACCAAATTTTGGTGGTTGTCCTTATTTTTTCACAATCCTGCTGGCTATACATCATAAAAAGACCCGCCTGACAATCCAAAAACAAAACAACAAAATTTAATAAACCTTGGGGAGCGGCTTTTAAAAACCCCCCTTTGGGCCCCCCTTGCACAGTCTCAGAAGATCAAAGGCTGAATTTGAATGTTGTAAATCTGAAAAGGAAACAGAATTTAAAAAAACCCAAGTGGGGGAGGGGAATTAAAACCCTTTAGATGTTTTTTAGTTGTTGTGGGTGAAAAAGGACGGGAAAAGAAGTAGTTTTAGTGTGGGTTTGTTAGTATTTTGGGCAGTGTAAAAAAAGCCGGGTGAGGGAAGGAAAAAATGGTGAAATATTTGGTTGTGTTTTTTTTTGGTGGGGTTTGGTGTGGTGTTTTGTGGGTGTGTGTTTGTGTGTGATGGTGTTCGTGATTTTTTTCTTAATTTTTATTTTTTTTGTGAGGAGAAGGAAAATAAAGATATGGTTTTTAAAGGGGGGAGTGGTGTTTGTGGGGGAGGGTGTGGTGCATGTTTTGGGGTTGTTGTTTTTTTTTGCACCAAATAAAATTAAAAAAAAAATTATGGAAGTTAAAAAGGGAAAAATAAAAAAATAAAAAATACATTTTTTTTTTTTTTTAAAAACAAACCCAAAAAACAAACATCCCCCCCCCCCCCCCCATCCCCCAACCCAACCTAGAAAAGAATGAAATATTTAAACGCAGCAAAAATTAAACCAACAATTGGAAACATAAAATAACAATACTGTAACTAAAATAAATAATCAAGTGGACTTGCAATAAAAATCGGGCAATGGAAAAGGTTTTGCTTGAATTTAAAGCATTTTCCGAGACTGTTCAGAAAATGTAGGTAAAAAAGGTTTTAAAATGGGGGCAAAAATATGAATGATTTTGGAAAATAGACCCCCCACATAAATCTAACATGTTTAAAAAATTTTTTGTAAGAATCTTTAACTTCATTCAAAAAATATAGTGAATTAACCTTCTCACGGTTTATAAAACGGGGAATCTATTTGAGAAGGAGCCTATAACAAAAAATATGGGCAGGGGAGGAAACTTTTTAAATATCGTTCCGAATTGTCAGATTCTTTAAACTTTCCCCATGAAAGTTTGTTCAAATATACGGACCTCCCCTTTTGGGAAAAGGGGGAACACCCAGTTCTATCGTTCCCATATATGTCTTCCCCCCCTTTTTGCAGCTCTGTCGCCCACTCATTAAAAAAAATTCCCAAACCCGTGAGAAGGCACCCCCAACAAAAAAACCAGGAATACCTCTTAAATTAGGGGTGTTTTAATTTTTTGATTTAAAAATTTTAATTTGGGCCCTTCTTGAAATTGGGGGATTTTTTTAGCTACAATCTGACTTGGAGTCAACACAAAGCAAATTGAAAGAGATAAAAAGGGAAAAATCAAAAAATATAGTTCAACCCATAAGACTGCAATAGTTCGCTGAAAAAATTTTGAAGAGTTTACCAAGAAAGTATGATTTTTTCCAATTTTAAGTGGGGTATGCAAATGCAGAGCCTGTGTCATGATTTTCTAAAACAGACCCATCGGTAAAAACTTTTAAGCATCAGCATACTTATTTTAAATATGGGGAAACCGAAATCTGCAAATGATTTTTTGATTTTTTTTTTTTTTTTCATTAATATATTCATATCAAAACAGCTTTAGCAAACTCCCTGAAGGACATGGGAAAAAATTTTTTTTGTTTTAAATCATATTTATTAAATTTAGATTTTTTAAAAAGGTCTGAACATAAGTCCAAAGGGATTAAACACGAAATTTGTTTTTGCCCCTTTTTGGAAAAATTTTTTTCTGCTTGAATTTTTTTCATTACAACAAAATTTTGTTTTTCGTGCTCCGTAACCATATTTGGGGGCATGAATTGTCGGGATTCGTAGGGGGGGTTCCCCAAATTTTCCCTATAAGTACCCATGGGGTTTCATGGAAAGGTACCCCAAGGCAAATTTGTCGCCTTAAATTTACTTTGGAGTTTTTTAAATAAATAATTGGAGGACTGAAAAAGACTTCTTTCCATAAGACAGTTTGGAACTACAAGGGGCTTAGACAAACATTTAAGAGTGAAGATATTTGTCCCCCGGACTGTCTGCTAACCATTTAAGAAAATTGATGATTTCCTTTCTTTTGTTAAATGTTCCAATAGAGTTCCAATTAATTTGATGTAAGGTAAAACCCAAAAATTTTACCATATTTTATACTGAATTGGCTCCCCTCCAACGTAAACGTGGAGGTTCTGGTCAACCATTATTAAAAAAGCATAAAGTGCGTTTTTTTGTAGTAAAGTCAGGCCATTTTCAAAAAAAATTTAGTAAATTATCTAGCTCTTTTTTATATACTTTTCGATTTTATCATCCTCTTTGTTTTAGCAGCTTTTAGGACATTCTCCATATACATATATCATCAATATTTCCCCCAACAAACCCTTTTTGACGTTTTGTGGGTAATCATACAGCCCTATATTAAAAAAAAAAAAAGGGCTTAACTGAACCTGTGGGGGAAAAACCCCCTATGCAAGAAAACCCAAAATTTTAAATTCTTCCCTACTCTCACTTTCTACTTTATTACATTTAAAAACTTTTAAAAATAAAAGAAAAAATGCCCCGAAAAAACCAAAAGTCTTCAGTTATCAGCAATTTTGCATGCCAAAAATTTATCGGGCTTTTTTTTTTACATCAAAAAATGTTGGAGTAGTTTTTTCCTTCTCGCAAAATTTTTGTTTTACCTTGTTGTTAGTTTAACTAAGTTATCAATTGCTGATCTACCTTTTGAAGCCTGCTTTTTTGACAGGAATACATTTTTTTTGACAGTAATACAAAAACCCTTTTTAAAAAAAAATTTTTCCCTAAGCTTACCAATATTAAAGTCAGGCTATGGGCCTTATAGAGTTTTATCAGTTTTGGCTTTCCTTGCTTTTGAAGGGTACAACAATAGATGCTTCCAGTTCATTGGGATTGCACTTCAGACCCAAAACTTTGGAAGAGTTTAAACATTAGAAAAAGAAATTTTTGGGAACGTTTTAAGCAATCATTGGGTATGCATCTAATCCAACAGAAGTTTTCTTATTAGGAAGGGAAAAAATAATCTTTTACTTGTTGATTGTTATTGGGGCATTTATGTATTCAGTATTTCAGAACGGGGGCTTTATATTTTTTTTTTTTTCCCAACTTGTCTGTATTTAGTGCTTTTTTTGGGAGAGGCCTTTAATACCTAGACTCTGGAAATATTGCAAAGGGGCCCCAGCCTTTTCTGCATTGGTTTTGGGAAAATTCATTTTTTTTTTAAATTTAATTTGGACAAATTGGGAAAATCAACCCCTTTTTTTCATTTCTGAAATTTTGCCCACTTTGTTAAGATCTTTATGATTTGTACTTGCTCAAAAAAACGAAGACCCAAAATTGTCCCTTTTGCCCGGGCTATGATCATGTTGCTATAGTTTTTTGCCTTTCTGTTTTTCATGATTTTCTGGGTCTTATTTTTTAAATTTTTTTAACATAAAACGTTTTTTGGGCACTGCTTCCTCGCAAGCAGATGTCCCCAACATTTCCTGAAAATTTCCCCTTTTTTTAAAAATTTAATGGTTGGATTGATAAGTAAGCAGCTTGATGATGGCATTTGTAAAAAATGAATATAATTCATCTATTTTTTTAGAAACCAAGTGTTTTTATTGAGGTGCAGGGGTACTTTTAAACTGTTTCCAATTGCTTTTTATAGTTAAATTTGGGGGTTTATCTTTTTTTTAGTGTTACATGGGGGCGGCATTTCATTTCCACAAATAAAAAACCTGGATTTATGCTCCATCCCCAGCAGCTGCTCTAACGATCCGATTCTTTTTTTTTTGTTTTCTTTTTTGCTGTTTTTAAATTTAATTAAAATGAACTTTTCTTACAAGAGCACTTGGACACTTTTATTAAGATTTTTCTTTTCTTTTTACCTCCAATACATTTTGAATTTGTGTTTTGATTTTTGTTAGTTAGGGCTTTTTGTGTATAATGTCTAAAAGAAATTCACTAACGCTTAATGTCATGCAGTGGAATGCTAGATCCATCTCCACGAATTTACCATACTTAGTTCAACATCTTTCTAGTAACAGCTATCAAGCTCTCATCCTGCAGTCCCTCAATGTAAAGAAGTGTAAATTACCACGACTTCAAGGTTACTACTACCCACCTGTTCATGAATACGTGGATGCTGTTGGTAAAGTAAATACAGCAATATATATCCAAGAAGATATATCTTATATTTATTCTTTTCTTGTGAGGAGAATGGAATAAGCACTCATGAGCATTATTACATCAAGTCCCTGTGTGTGAGTGAGTGTGTGTGTGTGTGTGTTAGTGAGTGTGCGTGCATGTGTATGTGATGTGTATGTGTGTGCATGAGTGTGTTTATTTATCTTATAGTTATTCTTTTCTTGTGAGGAGAATGGAATAAGCACTCATGTGCTTTATTACATCAAGTCCCTGTGTGCATGCAGTTTTGTAAATTTCTCACCCATTCCCCTCAGCACACAATGGCCTGCTCTTCCAAAAAGCGGAACAGGCTTTAATGGGTGCACAAGATGTTGTGTGTGTATTTGTACACCTGACCTAGGTTTATAGCCTCATCCAAAAGACTTTTTGTGGGAGCGGAGTCGGCACTGATGTTAACTCGAGGGGGGAAAAATCTCCGTGGACAGAATTCAAACCCGTGTCAGCAGATTGCAAGCGCAATGCTCTAACCACCAGGTTGTCCTGTCCCCACGTGTGTGTGTTAATGAGTGTCTTTGAGATGAATCATGAACACGTTGTGATGTTACATACGAACTGCAGGCCTGTCTTGGTTTGCCAGTTTCCTTTTTACCAACCATCCCTGATTTTTGTCATGGACCCATCAATACAGACTGTACCACCATTATCCATTCACCTACCTGATAAATCTTAGCATCTCGCATTAATTTCTCCACAGGGTATTCGCTGTTGAAACCGTTGCCTCCAAAAATCTGACAAAAAATAAAACAACAAAAGATAAATCAAACACAATTTAAAAAAAAAATACTGAAAACACAGAAACATTCAAAGTTAATTACAACCGTCATAAAAACCTATGAAAGAAAAAAAAACAAACTTCACACAAAAACAGAAAAAAAATGACGTTTCCTTGCTTGTGGCGATGTGCTCTCTCTCCCCAGATATAGCAGCCTGAATATGTGACACTCCCCCATGAAATGAGTCGCTTCGCACCTGACCCACTTTTGCACTAGGAGCCATTTTAAGGGAGGGGGTGGAGGGGGGTTGTCAGGATTTCGATTTTTGAGATTTTGATCATAAAACTATAGTCATTATTCTACATGTAATGAAAAAATCAAGGCGTAATTTTGTTTCCTTTTGCTTTAAAACGTGTTTTTAAAAAACACCCAAGCCCTCGTTCTGACCACCTGTTACGATGCTAAGCTTGTTGATTTCTCACAGCCTGCAGTGTGTCATTTCAATTTGTAATAGCTTTTCATAGAATTGTCTCTAATTTTCAATCTGTTTCCTGTATGTATTGAATATACAGCCTTTTCTGTGCAGATTTATAACATCTCAGTCACTAAAACTGGACTGCTGGTGCAGTGAGACTCCCTGTGTGGTGGAGTGTCACACAGCATGGGGAGAAATCTGTCCTGGCTGACAGTGCTGTACAGTACAATGCAATCCTAAACAATCCTAAACAATACAATACAGGACAAGACAATACAGAACAACACAATACTAAACAAAGACTCATACTAGGTGATAGAGGTTCTCTCCTCATGCCTGTCCCATACAAGTTGTTATGCCGTCCTGAAAAGCTCACAACTAAAAATCAGCTTTATAACAACAACATTTAAAATCTGATACAACATCCCGAACAAATTACTCTCGAATCTTGCATATGATATCCTTAGCATAGAAGAAACTGTACAATCTAGCATGTAACATCCGTTAACCCCTTCCCCCCAAAAAACCCAACAACGAAAAATCAACAACCAAAAGCAAAAAGCAAACAAAAAAACAAAACAACCCCCAACCCAATTAAACTAACAACCCCCCCAACAAGAACCATCCCCCCTCTACTCCCCCACAAAATCTAGAATATTGCTCATCTTCCAGGTGGATAATATGATATGATAATCGACAACAAAAATAATGGATTGTAATTCCATCTTGCTGCTTATGGAAATTCCACACAGTCATAATAATAAGTACTGTTCTACACTGAGAAACTCTTCAGCCAAAGAAAACGGAAAGGAAAATTCCTATCATGACTGCTTTCCCCTTCATGAGGCACTTTTTGGGATGCTGACTTTTGACAATAAACACCATGGGGCTCTGAAGGGGATAAAATTTAATCTATATGGGGCTCTGAAGGGGATAAAATTTAATCTATATGGCGTGCCTTTCAGTCTGCAGCACCCCGTGAAATATAAAGCTTTCAGTTAGGAGGTGTGTAACATTTGCTTATTTTCTTCATAAAATTCACCGTTTTAGAGCCTGAAGTACTTTCTGGGGCCCTTGGTGACACACACACACACTCACAAACCAACACCTCTCCCATCCCCACCCTTTTCTCCTCTTCTTCTGGCAGTTTTTGATTAAAAAAAAAAGTTCTGTCAACATTGAAAATGCTATTTCTCAAATGTCGAGTTCTTACATGAGCCGGAGAGCACTGCTCACATAGTACACGTCAACAGCACTTTTCTATCTAAATACATACACACACGAACACTCAAACATCCATCTAACCATCCTTTACCCTCCACCCACCCACAAACACATAAATACCATTCTGCCCCCCAACAGATGGACACACACACATACACACACACACACACGCACCCACCCACACAACATACACGCATAACACACCACACACACAAACACACTTCTTTTCTCCCTGTCTCCCCTTCGTCTAATATCACCGATAGTGAAAAAGATGAAAAATGTAAAGGACAAACGAACACACAAACATCCATCTAACCATCCAGTGAAAAGACGAAAAATGTAAAGGACAAACGAACACACAAACATCCATCTAACCATCCAGTGAAAAGACGAAAAATGTAAAGGACAAACGAACACACAAACATCCATCTAACCATCCAGTGAAAAGACGAAAAATGTAAAGGACAAACGAACACACAAACATCCATCTAACCATCCTTTACCCTTCACCCACCCACAAACACATAAATACCATTCTGCCCCCAACAGACGGACACACCACACACACACACACACACCCACACATAACACACACACACACAAACCACTTCTTTTCTCCCTGTCTCCCCTTCGTCTAATATCACAGATAGTGAAAAAGACATAAAATGTAAAGGACAAACGAACACATAAACATCCATTTACCCACACTTTACCCTCCACCCACCCACAAACACCATTCTGCCCCCCAACAGACGGACAAACACACACACACACTCACACAAACACATATGTGCACCCACGCACCCACACAACATACACGCATAACACACACACAACACACGAAAACACACTTCTTTTCTCCCTGTCTCCCTTCGTCTTCAAATCACAGATAGTGAAAAGACAAAAAATGTAAAGGACAAACGAACACACACAAACATCCATCTAACCACCTTTACCCTCCACCCACCCACAAACACATATATACCATTCTGCCCCCCAATAGACGGACACACACACACACACACACACAAAACACATATGTGCACCACGCACCCACACAACATACACGCATAACACACACACACACACGAAAACACACTTCTTTTCTCCCTGTCTCCCTTCGTCTACTATCACTGATAGTGAAAAAGACATAAAATGTAAAGGACAAACGAACACACAAACATCCATCTAACCACCCTTTACCCTCCACCCACCCACAAACACATATATACCTTTCTGGCCCCCAACAGACGGGGACACAAAACACACACACACACACACACACACACAAACACATATGTCACCCCGCCCCCACACAACATACACGCATAACACACACACACACACGAAAACACACTTCTTTTCTCCCTGTCCTCCCCTTCGTCTACTATCACTGATAGTGAAAAAAGACAAAAAAATGTAAAGGACAAACGAACACAAAAAACATCCATCTAACCATCCAGTGAAAAGACGAAAAATGTAAAGGACAAAGAACACACAAACATCCATCAAAACCATCCAGTGAAAAGACGAAAAATGTGAAGGACAAACAAACACACAAACATCCACTAACCATCCAGTGAAAAGACGAAAATGTAAAGGCCCAAACGAACACACAAACATCCATCTAACCATCCATGAAAAGACAAAAAATGTAAAGGACAAACGAACACACAAACATCCATCAACCATTCAGTGAAAAGACGAAAAATGTAAAGGACAAACGAACACACAAACATCCATCTAACCATCCAGTGAAAAGACGAAAAATGTAAAGGACAAACGAACACACAAACATCCATCTAACCATTCAGTGAAAAGACGAAAAATGTAAAGACAAACGAACACACAAACATCCATCTAACCATCCAGTGAAAAACGAAAATGTAAAGGACAAACAAACACACAAAATCCATCTAACCATCCAGTGAAAAGACGAAAAATGTAAAGGACAAACGAACACACAAACATCCATCTAACCATCCTTTACCCTCACCCACCCCCCAAACACAAAATATCCCATTCTGGCCCCCAACAGACGGGGACACACCCACACACACCCACCCACCCACAAACCCCACACACAAACACACTTCTTTTCTCCCTGTCTCCCCTTCATCTAATATCACAGATAGTGAAAATGTAAAGGACAAACGAACACGAACACACACAAACACAACAAAGTCCTTCGGATGAGACTATAAACCCGAGGCCCCGGTGTGCGAACGCATGCAGAACATCTTGCGCACAGGTTAAATCCTGTTCCGCTTTTCGAAAGAGTAGGCCATTGTGTGCCGGTGGGAACAGATGACAAAATTGACAAAACCGCATACACACGGGGACTGGATGTAAAAAAGCACATGAGTGCTTATTCCATTATCCTCGATATAAAAAAAAAAAAAAAAGTCAAGTCAACAAACAAAACACTGCACGCAGCCACCCCCCCACACACACACAACCCCCCTTCTCCCCCCACACTTTTCAACGCCTCTACTGACCTGCACAGCGTCGGTGGCACACTTATTGGCCACGTCTGCAGCCAGGGCCTTGGCGATGGAAGCGTAGTAGGTGTTGCGGCGGCCCTGGTCGATCTCCCAGGCTGACCGCATCGTGGCCAGCCGGGCGCTTTCAATGCCGATGGCCATGTCTGCCAGCATGAAGCCGATGGCCTGGTGCTGTCCACACAGCAGTCACACGGTCAGTAAAGGTAAAGGCGTTCCCGTAGCCTACAAGGTCGTAGGGGAGCCAGGCGTCAGAGACCTCAGCTTCTATAGGGGGCCAGCATATTATTGAGGGCGGAGGCGCCCATCTCCTCTCCCTCCCTCGCTGCTGCTTTACCTTCCCTGACCCTAAAGAGGGCAGGTACCCATTTACAGCTGGGGGTGAACTGTGCTGAAGCCAAGGTGCGCAAACGGGTCACCCATCCAAGTGGTAACCCCACTCATCGCTGCTTAACCTTGGCTGGGGGAAAGCGAGCGCTCTGACCACCGAGCTATCCTGTCCCTGAATGGTCACAAGGACTGTAGAAATAGATAATTCCCCAAAGTCCGAATGAGGCTACATAATGGTGGGGGGTGGGGGGAAAACGGTCACATACACAAAATCTCACCACTGGTGAACCTCTCAGCTCTGGCTAAAAAACGAGAAAGAAAAGAAAAAAAGAAAAAAGACAATGATAATAATAATAATGATGATAATGCAAAGATGATAATAATAATGATGACAATGATGCTGATAATAATAATTATTATAATACTAATACTGAGAATAATAGCAACAACAACAATAATAATGATAATGCAGTCAGGCAATTCTCATCACATGAAGTTCTTACAACATCAACAGCAACACACCACCACCACCAGTAATGATGATGGCAGAAGCCTACCTACAGCCCTCTCTTTCAACAGCAGCAACAACAGCAGCAATCCTGTAAATGGACTAGCTTTGTAATTCAAACTCACTTCACAATCCTATAAATGGTGTAGCTTTGTAATTCAAACTCAACTTTTCAAACCTTTGAATGCTCTAGTTTTGTAATTCAAACTCAACTTTTCAATCCCGTAAATGGTCTAGCTTTGTAATTTGAACTCACTTCACAATCCTGTAAATGGACTAGCTTTGTAATTCAAACTCACTTCACAATCCTGTAAATGGTGTAGCTTTGTAATTCAAACTCAACTTTTCAAACCTTTGAATGCTCTAGTTTTGTAATTCAAACTCAACTTTTCAATCCCGTAAATGGTCTAGTTTTGTAATTCAAACTCAACTTTTCAATTCTATGAATGTTCTAGTTTTGTAATCAACTTTTCAAATCTAACGAATGCTCTAGCTTTGTAATCAACTTTTCAAATCTAACGAATGCTCTAGTTTTGTAACTCAAACTCAACCTAAAGAAGGGAACCTTTAGGGAGCAAGTAAAACAAATCCACTGAGAAGTGAAAGGGATGGTAATTCAGCACCTGACAACTGACTCAGCATTGCATATCCCCACAGTCTGATCCTTCCCTCCTTCTCACCACAGACACATGAAAATGGCTTTATGCCAACAGAAGTGACAACGTCTAGCAGGGAAAACACAGAGCGACAGAAAGCCCTTTCACCTCGCAAATGGCCTTGCCCATGGTTTTGCGCTCCATGGAGTAGCGTGTGGCTTCATCCAAAGCTCTCTGGGCCAGACCCACTGCCCCAGCCGCCACCTGTTCAAATCAAATCAAATCAAATCAACAGACAGTAAAGCAGTGAAACTCTCTTGGTTATCATTTTAAAAAGTAAAGATGTCCTATAGGCTATGTGGTAACAAGGGAGCCAGACATCAGACCTCAGCTTCTCTAGGGGCCAGCATATTGAGGGCGGCGCCCATCTCCTCTCCCTTGCTGCTTTACCTTCCTTGACACTAAAGAGGCAGGTACCCATTTACAGCTGGGTGAACTGGGGGACTGTACTGAAACCAAAGCATGCAAACAGTTACCCATCCACTTGGTAACCACACTCGATGCTGTTTAACATTGGCTTGAGAGAAAGTGAGTGCTCTGACTACTGAGCTATCCCATCCCCAAATCATTCAACGATCAAGAAGAGAGTTTACTTTTGCTTTCCATACAGACAAGGGAACACACAACTTTGAGAGAATGAAACTTATTCCTCCTGGCCATCTGGGTTTGTTGCACACCCCTCCCCCTCCCCTTAGGTAAACTGTACTGTACTGTGCTGTATTCTATTGTACTGTGCTGTATTCTATTGTACTGTGCTGTATTCTATTGTACTGTGCTGTACTGCTCTATTTCTGTCCTGTGCACCATGTACAATCATGGCAGATTTCTCTGCGTTAAGTCCATGCTGCTCTTCCAAGGAAAGCATGGTATCACTAGCGAAGCACCACACTTTTTAAAAACTAAACAGCACATTTTCCCCCCTGTCTGTAGGTTGTTTTTGTCATCTAATCAGGGTAGCTTTTTGCTCTTTGCCATAGACAACTCTCTTGTTGCCCAGGGTTCTTTTGTCTGCTCTAAATGCTTGCTGCTCATGGGGTTTGGGTTGATGATCTTATATGAAAGACTAGCCTCCAAACGTGCGCGCAAACACACACACACATGCACACCATTTGTGCCATTGTGTGCTGGTTGGAACAGATGACAAAATTTACATAACTGCTTCCCCATTGGGACAGGATGAAAAAAAGCACACGAGTGCTTATTCCATTATCCTCCAAATAACAGAATAAAATAAATAAATAAAAATAAATAAATAAAAATAAATACACACACGCACACACACATGCGTGCACACATACATCCACCAAACCAAGCAGACAAAAAACCACCAAACCCAAACGTACAGGTGGACGAGTTTTGTCAAAAGCACCCATAGCGATCTTGAAGCCAATACCTTCCTGCCCCAGAACATTCTGCACACAGAACACGTTCAGTTGTAACAAAACACATCTCCATCCCAATAATCCAACATAGAAGAAGACTCTTTAGTCAACAACAACAACAACAATAACAAAAAGTCTTCAAAGGAAGCAACTTGTTCATTAATTCTTGACAAACAGATTTTTTTTTTCTTTTTTAAAAAAGGCATTCTTCTTCAAGAGTCAGTATCTCGAACCAAGTTACAAAACTTTGAAAATAACCATCAGAAAACAGATCCACTCACTCCCTACGATCCACTGCAATCGCAGTGATCTATTGCACTGTGAAGCCAAGAGTGAGAAAGAACTTGATGGCGACTGGTCAGTTTTGAAGATAGGAATAGGCAACCCCCCCCTCCATCCCCGCCCTGTATTTCTGATAATTGTGGTAAGCGCTTTGATTTGTCTGTGCAAGATACAGCGCTATATAAACTCCATGTATCAGTATTAGTGCACAGTTTGTGTTGTAACTTCATTTCCGTTTATGTATTTCTTTCTAACTCTTGAGTTTTTCCAGTCTTTAGCAATGAACTATGCAGTGATATTAAAATGTTCATAAAACTGTGCAGTTATGGACTTCAGTCTTGTGTAATATTTCAGTACATTCAGAAAAAAAATCACCAAACTTCAAAATTACTTTAAAATTTATATGCAGGACATATTTCTGAAAAATGTCCATTGATCACCAGTACTTAAAAAAAAAAAGCCTAAAATTTATTTGCGGGACATTTTTCTGAAAAATGTCCATCAATCACCAATGATTAAACAACAACAATACTGACAGGAATTAAGGATGAGGCAGAAGTGGGTTTGTACCACACACACACATATATCTACATATCATACAGAAGAAAACAGGAATAACCTCTCATACAAAGCCTAACAACACACCAGACAGAAACTGTTCCCGCAGCTTACCTCGGCAGGCACCTCCACGTCTTCAAAGGTGATGCCTCGGGTGTCAGAGGCTCGCTGCCCCATGTTCCACTCCTTCAACACACACACACCACATCACATCACATCACAAATGTGACCCTCCGCCACATAACGAGTCGCATTGCCTTAATTAACTTCAAACAAATCTGCTATATATTTTTAAAACTTTCTAACGAGCTGCCCTGAAGTTGGAATGTGTCCACTGAGGCCTGCGGGCAGACCTCCTGCAGCGTTACAAGTGCAGCACAAGACTAAGCACTGTCGCATTCTATCCCATACAGCCACGAAATGTGGAAGAAGAAGAAGGCACTGGTCCGGGTGCTAGTCTTTTGGATGGGATGATAAAGCGTAGTAGTCCTGTGTGCTACACCTATTTAGCGCTTGAAAAAGACCCCATACACACAAGAGAGTTTGTCCATGGCAAAAGTCTATAGGGAAAGAAACAAAGAGGCCACTGTCATAGAGAAATAAGTAGGCTACACAAGTGAACCCCCCCCCCCCCCCCCCCCCAGAAGATGCTAGGCCATGGCACCAATTTCTTGGGCAAGTTGAAGCTGGCGCAGCTCATCCCTCTCCAGGTATATATAGGGTGCATGCTAGGTATGCTCACCTCTCCATAACCCACTGAATACACATGCACATTCAGATCCCCCCCCAAAAAGGTAGTGCTGCTCTCGCAGTGACACACACACTCTCTCTCTGTCTCTCTGTCTGTCTCTCCTCTCAGTCTCACACACACACACACAACACACTCTCTCTCTCCCTCCCTCATGGGGAGAGCAGCCCTAATTTTATGTTTGAGAAATTTACTGAGACTAAAAAGGGGTACATACAAAACAATACAACACAACACACTAACACATGAAGACATATACGTGACTAGTTCATTTTTTAAATCCTTTAGATGTGTAATCCTTTCCTCGTAACTTAAACGAGTTTCTCCATTCTGAGATAATAGAGAAGTCGAAATTTGTAACTTACAACACAACACAATACAACACAACACAACACGAGTGTCCACCATCACCAACCAACCTTCCGTTCACGGGTCAACCCGGGAGAATCGCCGTCCACGATGAAACCGGTGAAGGCTTTACCGGCAGGGGCTTTGGGGTCAAGGTCGGTGCGGGCCAGCACGAAATACCAGTTGGCGTGGCCGCCGTTGGTGATCCACATCTTCTGGCCGTTCAGGATGTACTTGTCTCCCTTCTTCACCGCCTTGGTGCGCACCCCTGCCACGTCCGACCCTGCGTTTGGCTCCGTCACGCAGTATGACTGACGGACAGACAGACAGACACAGAGAGAGATAGATTTTGGCATTTTTGTTGTGGTCAGGGAAAGGAAGAGCAACAGACCTGATCAAGTCGAAAGTGTGGTTTTGCGTTGCTGTGGGTTTTTTGTGTGTTTGTTTGCTAATTTCAAAGGGGGTGGGGGGTTGTTGCTGTTGTTGTTGGCCATTCCCCAGTTTAACACATCCTGGGGATCACTCCGAATGAGCACTCTATGTCTCACTATTCACGCCTGAGTGTGAAATCACTGAGAGAAGGTAAGCACACACACTGGATCAGGAGTTTTTGCGTACATCTGTTTTCAAAATGCTTTGCTTAAACAGGCAGCCATACTCTGACTTCAGAGGATTTCTTTTCGCCTTTTAACCCTTTTGTTTGCTAAGAAATGAGAAGTCAAATCAATTTGCTTACAGGTGTATCTATTCTAACAAAACGGTGGTGACTTAGACACTCACGAAAGTATGTTTTTTTTATGACGGAAAAATGAATAAAGGGGTTTTTAAAAGGAGAGTTTGCCTCAATGTTCTGTACATTTTCTCCTCTCTTGGTCGACTATGAAGACTGGGGGGGTTGAAGAAGCACGCCAAAAACACTTGGCAACACTCTCCCACTCTTTCCTGGGCCAGGGTCGAAGTCCACAAAGTCGCACCTCAACACCACGCTCACGTGGATCTTCTCTTCACGAGGACGCGGGGCATAGCGGGAACCGTCCCAAGCCGTGGCGAACACAGACACACACACAGTCACAGACAACCAGCGTGATGATGTCAGACAGAGAGGGTCACAAGCCAGACCGGTCGGTCATGAACCGCTCATAAATCAGGATGGTGTTGGTTGAAGCCAAACAGGCCACAGCTGTCCGTTTCCCCCACTTTCAGCTACTCTCAGCCGATATCCATCCCATCCCAGTCCAGCTGGAGGTACAGCTGGTGCTGATTAAAGCAGGAACTGACTTGGTAAAAAGAAGGGGGCACGCTTATTTTAGCACTGGGCCCTTGACCCGAGTTATGCTGGATTTGCATCCTGTGAAGCAGACCTCTTGTACAATTACTTGTCAAAACAGGAGATGACCAGGCACTGCCCCCATCCCACCCGACATGGTCCTGCTAAGGAATGCAGAAGAAGAAGAAGAAGAAGCAGAAGAAGAAGAAGAAGAAGAAGCAGAAGAAGAAGAAGAAGCAGAAGAAGAAGAAGAAGAAGAAGAAGAAGAAGAAGAAGAAGAAGAAGAAGCAGAAGAAGAAGAAGCAGAAGAAGAAGAAGAAGAAGAAGAAGAAGAAGCAGAAGAAGAAGAAGAAGAAGAAGCAGAAGAAGAAGAGGAAAAAGCTGAAGAAAAAGAAGAAGAAGAAGAAGAAGAAGAAGAAGCAGACGAAGAAGAAGAAGAAGCAGAAGAAGAAGAAGCAGAAGAAGCAGACGAAGAAGAAGAAGAAGAAGCAGAAGAAGATGAAGCACACACAAAAAAAAGTGTTTACATACAAAGTTCTACGACAGAGGAGAAGAGGGGAAGGTAACTTACAAACATCAGGGCTTCCTCAGTTATGCGTCCTAGATACTTCACCTTCTGCTGTCCTAACTGACGGTGTCAGACTGATCCAACTTCAAATAAAAAAAAAAAAATCCGACAGACCAAGACAGACCGCTGGTAGCAGGTCAACAACTTTCTATTTCCTCATCACATCTCCCATAATAATAATAATAATTGGAATTTATATAGCGCTGTATCTTGCACAGACAAATCAAAGCGCTTGTACTCAACTCATTCTTACACAGTCATGCAACCAATAGCAAGTAATAGTTCTAACAAGTCCAAATGCACACACACACACACACTTTATACACTTTGGCAGGGTGATGGAATTTTTGGCTGTTGAAAAGCAGGGATAACTATGAAATGAAACAGGAGAGGAAATTCTTAGGTTTGAAACAAATATGCAACTGTTACATGGGTTTCTTCCAGAAGAGAAGCCCCTGGACGCCATTTTGAATGTTGTTTTAAGAGTGTAGACTGAGTGGTTTAGCTGCAGTGAATTTTCAAATTAATGTGGGTTTTTCACAAATTTTTGTGTGTGGGGATATCAGCGCATGGCGAACTTTTCAAACTCCTAAAATTCATTTTCATATATTGATAGTAAGCATGCTTTGAAGGTTTAAACTCTTGAAGAAATTTTGAAGTGAGACAAGTCTGAAGTCAATCGTGACCTATTTCTGAGCATAATCTTTGGCTCACTGACTTTGATTTTTTTCTCCCTCCTGTACCGGTTACTACATATAGAAAACAATTACTGTATTGGGTGTAGTGACGTCTGTGGAATATTTTGAGTATGTACTTGGTAAGAAAAAAATGAACTTGTTTATTGATGTATGGAATATTTTCAGTATGTACTTGGTAAGAAAAAATGAATTTGTTTATTGATGTACGTTTGAGTGGCTGTGCAAGGTGTGGCGGATTTACTCTCCCTTGGCAAGGCATTTTCGCTTTATACTTATAAAGTCTACAACATAAGGACTGCAGAAGCATAAGCACACACAAGAAAAGTGTTCACACACAACGGTGCCACAGGAGAAGAGGGGGAGGTTACTTACACACATCAGGGCTTCCTCAGTCATGCGTCCCAGATACTTCTTCTGCTGCGCTTCGTTGCCTGCGATGATCACCGGCATTTGCTGTCAACAGAGGTTCCATCTTTAGTGTCAGCCATTTTTACCATCTCCTAGGTTAACTGAAGTGCAGATCAGGGGGAAGGACAGCCTCGTGGCTAAAGCAGTGAGAGCTTGCGATCTGACAGCGTGAGTGTGAACCACCATTGAGAGAGGCCTGATCGAGGGAAGTCTTCCCTGGGAGTTGACATCACTACTGACTCCACTTCCCTGAAAGTCCCCTGGATGAGACTTTAAAACAAATGTACGAACACATGCAGGGAGTCCTGCACACACGTTAAAAAGCCCTGTTTCACCTTTTGGAAGAGTGGGCCATTCATACCAAGTGGGAACGGATGACAAAATACTAAAAAACATATGCACACAGTTGTCATGTTTAGACACCATCCCCGAAGATGGAATGGAGCTACCTAATGGTAGATAAATGGTTGCATATATACAAAATCTAACCATTAAAACCTTCCCCATACGCCGTGGGTGTATTTTCACCCAGACCCCTATATTTTGCTCTATAACTCGGGAACTGTTCATGCTGCTGCACTGAAATGTCGTGACTTTGTCAATAAACATATGCACTACACATCCACAAAAAAATTGTTTGTTTGTGTTTTTAAAAAAGTGACTTAATAAGCCCCGAACCTTCCAGTATGCTGTGGGTGTGTACACACCCAGACTTTCAAAGAGGCCAAAACCATTATGACATTAGAATGATGTCACTGTCCTATAAGGCTCCCTACATCCTGGTTGCTAGGACACCCGTCCTTGTACTGAGAATTTCTGCTTCCTGCTAAGCTGTGGTGGCCCTTGAATTGATAGGCCTAGGCCTAGTACTTTTCAGAGATTGAGGCAGTAAATCAAGTGTGTGTGTGTGTGTGTGTGCTCTCGCGTGCCACACATGTGCGTGCCTTTGTGTGTGCGCATGATTTTGTGCACACTATGTGTAGGGGGGGGGGGGGGGGGGGGGGTTGAATGTGTGTGCATGTGTATGTGCATAGGTGTGTGTATGTGTGTGTCCATGTGTGTGTGTGTGTGCATGCATGTATGTGTGTGTGTGTGTTTTAGAGATACAGACAGACGGGCAGAGACAGTATCTATTTTTGGGGTGTACTCTGCCTACATGAAAGGGCATGGTATCATTGTTGTTGGTGGGAGGGGGGGGGGGGGGGGGGGGGAGGTGCATGGCAGGGTGGAAGGGGGGGATAGACAGTGATACAGAGGTTTACTACTTTTTGACTTTGTATAGACTGACGGTGTACTGAAATATGAATAAACTTCTGAGAGGTGAAAAAATCAGCACACATGTCTGTCTGCCTGTCTGTCTGTCTGTCTCTTTTCTCATGGGCATACATGTGCGTAAGTGTCTCACTTCCTGCACCCCTCTGTATCAAAGTAAAACTGTTACTTCAGATGGTACATTGAACACATAATATCTTTGCTTGTTAGCTTTGTCAAGACATCTGTAAAAAAAACCACAACCAAACCAAACAAACAAATGGGGGGCTGGCGGAGGGCTGGCGCGGAGGTGCTATTACATAGATCTATTGTGGCTGCTGATCTGGAGTTGTTGACACATCAACTTTGAACACATCATGAGACAGATTGATATGCTTAGGGCAGATCTTCTGGTGATACTTGCACTATCAATGTTCATCATCATCATCATCATTATTAGTATATTCATTATTATTATTATTATATCAAAAGAAAAGAAAGCAATGTATTGGCAGGAGAGTGCAAATTTACACAGGTGCACTGCAAAAAGTAACAGGCCTTTTTTTTTTCTTTACTGATAGCTCCAGTGCATGTGTTTGTATGTTTCAGTGCATGCCTTTTACACACCTCAAGTACTAGATCTATTGCAGGAAAAGCACTGTCCCTTCTTATAAACCTGCTTACACATAATAAAGGCAAACTCCTCTGTAGGCAGCTTAGGTTACTCAACATCCAGGATGTAGGCCTACCCTAGCAAGTAGTCTCTTCAAGTCATGGGGCTGCTATGCAACCACAACACAGGAAAAGAATTTTGGCCTAGTGCTTCACACGAGGCAAGAGGTTGAGTTCCT
>CM054151.1:14598240-14614367 GCA_028751875.1 Rapana venosa | reverse complement strand
CCCAAAAAAGAATTTTTTAAAAAATTTGCAGTCTGTCTGTTTGCTTTCTCTGTTTTGTCTTTTCTTCTTTTCCCCCCAAAGTCTATGCTTTGTTATGCTCTTTGTGACCAGACCTTAACCTTTTTTTTTGAAATCTTTTTCACCTTATTTTTCCAGGGGTTTTAATTTTGCTCTTTTTTCATTTTCTGCTCTATCACTTTAACGTTTCCCCCCCCCTTCCTTTTCCTCCTCCTTTTTTTCTGGGTAAAATTGCGTTTTTCTCATGTATCTCCGTTGTTTTTGGTTTTTTTTTGTCTTTGTGTAACGCCCGTCTCTTTCCCTTGTCCTTTCGTTTGTCAATCTCTGCCTGTTTGCTTCTTCTGTTCTTCTCTTCTGCTGTTCCTTTCTCCCCGGGGACTGGGGTAAACAAAACACACAAGTGCTTTTTTTTTTCATTTTCCTAAAATAAAAGATTCTGATTTGATTTAATTTGATTTGATCTTCTGCTCGTTTCTCTCTGTGTCCCTCGTGTCTTGTTCCTCTCTGTTCTTTCTGTCTCCTGCTTTCTCTCTGTCTGCTCTCTGTCTGTCCCTGTCTGCTCTCTTCTGTTATCCCTTTTAAAGAGGGGGGGATTGTGTCCGGTGGAAAAATGACAGAATTTGCAAAACCCCAAAAAACCGGGGGGGATGGAAAACAAACTCTTATTCCATTAAACCCGTATAAAAGAAAAATACATTTAAAAAAAATCTGCATTCGTCGTTTGAATCAAAATTCTGTCTGTCTGTCTGCTTCTTTCCCCCAAAGGGTGTCCTGTTTTCCCTCTGCTTGTGGACCTTAGACTCTTAAACCTTTTTTGTTTAAAGTGCTGGTTTTCAACCCTTTTTTTTACCCGGGTTCATAATTTTGTGCATTTGTGCATTTTTTTGCTCTGTTATTTTTGATCTCTTTTTTCCTCCTTCCTTCTCCCCTTTTATTTTGGCTAAAAAGGGCATTTTTTCATGTAAACTCCCTTTTTGGTTTCTTCTTTGGAACTGCCCGTCCGTCCCTTTCCTCTTCCCTTTTTTCTCTCTGTCTCTTGTTTTCTGTTGTCTCTGTCTCTTTTAAACCTCCCCTCTTTTCCCCCGGGGGCGATTAAACAAAAGCACCGGGTTTTTCATTTTTTCCCGGAAAAAAAGATTCTATTTTTTTGATTTTTACTGTTGTCTCTTGTCCTCTGTCTGTCTTCTCTCTGTTCCCTGTCTTCCTCTTCTTCTTCTTTCCGTCTTCTTTCTTTTGTTTAACCCTTTTTGAAAGACCCCTTGTTGGGGGGGGGAAAAAATAACAAAAATTTACAAAACCGATACACACGGAACTGGGGAAAAACACATGAGTTTTTATTCCATTACCCGATATAAAAGAATAAAAAAATAAAAAATATCTTTTCTCTGCTTGTTTTCTGCCTCCCGTCTGTTGTTATCTGTCTTTATCGTCGTTTTCTGCTGTTGTCGCTCTTCCCCTCTTCTTTCTCTCTCTCTCTCTCTCTCTCTCTCTACCAATACCTAGGGGAAACTTGCATGGTTTTTGAGGCCCCGGTTTGAGCCACACGAGCACCTTCAGGGGGTTTTTTTTTTTTACCCCTCGAATCATCATACTGACTCCCCCCCCTAAAACCTTTTTGGAAAGATTTAAAAACTGGGGGTCCCTTTAAAACCCTGAAAAACCCTTTGTGACACGTATTAAAATTACCCATTTTGGGCTTAAAAGATGACAACATTTACAAAACCGCATGCCACGGGGACTACTTTAAAAAAATTTTTTATTCCATTATCCTTTATATAAAAGTTTACATAATAAATCATTTGTACTTTTCTTTTGCTCTCTTTCACCCCACACACACACACACCACACACCCCCAACACACACACACACACACACACACACACCACACACACCCACACACACACACAAAAAACCCACCACACAACGCACCCCCACGACGCACCACCAACAACAAGCAACGAGTGAAATTTGGGCCACAAAACGCGCGCATAACACACCACACACACACACACACACACAACCCACACACACACACACACAACACACACAACAAAACCCACACACACACCTAATAAAATCTCCCAAAAAAAAACCCAGTTGCCCCACTCTGTAATAATTTCCCGGGAATAACAATTTTAAATAAACCAAATTCGAACATTTTCCCCCTTTTTTTTTTAAACATAAATCTTCAAAAATTAAAACTAATTCCTTTTGCCCCTTTAATTTTACCATCTTCCCCCTACCAAAGATTTTTCCCCCCCTTGACATAATTGACTTTGAACTTTTTAATGGAAAACTTTTAGTTGACACAACCCTCCACCCTTTTTTTTTCCCTAAACTAAAAATACAAAAGTAAAGTTTTATAATTTCATCGGGTCATCCTTTTTTAATTCCCTTCGCTCATTTTTGTCTGTCTGTCTCTCTCCCAAAAACCTTTTTTTAATGCTTTTTCTTTTACTGATAAATTATTATCTTACTTTGTTTTTAAAAGGTTTTTCCCCCTTCACCAATTTTTATAAATTCCTACGCGCGTTTGTTAATTTTTCTATCGATTATTTCAAGAATTTTTTTCCCCTCTTTTCGCTTATTTTCTGGGTAATCATTAAAATTTTTTCTGATTGTTATATTTTCAATTCTAATCTTCTCTCTCCTCCTCTTCTTTCTCCCTTTTCTCTCTCCTCTCTTTAGTTTAGTCACGAATCTCTCTCTCAAACACACACACACACACACACCACAACACACAAACACACCACACACACCCCACACCCCAACACCACACACACACCATAGCAAAACCAAAATAAAACCATTTTTTCTGCCCCTCTTAAAAATTTCACCAAGGTGAACAACTTTAAATAAACCAAATTTGAATGACTTCCTCTTTTTTGTTTTAACATAAATCTTCAAAATGTGAAAACTAATGCATGGTTTTTCCCTTTTTCATTTTACCCTGCTCTTCCCCTAAACCAACTTTTTTCCCCTTGAATAAAAACATTGAAGCTTTTAAAGGGAAAACATTAGGGACAGGGGCAAACCCTACCCCCCCTTTTTTTTTTCCCCTTTAAAATAGGATAAATACAAAAAAAGGAAAATAATTGTCATTCAGCATTCATTTTAATCTCCCCTTTGTCTGCTTTTTTTCTGTTTCTCCCAAAAGCTGTTTTTTATATTTTTTTTTGGGAAGCTGTATCTTATTATACTTACTGTTTTTTTTAAAGGGGTTTTGGGTTTTTTTAATTCCCAAAATTTTTAATTCCCGTGTTTGTTATTTTTTTTTACTTATTTCTTTAAGTTTTTTTTCCCCTTTTTTTCTTATTTTTGTTGGGGTTTTTTCTCTTGATTTTTTATATTGTTCAATTCAATCTCTCTCCCTCGTATTTATCATTGACTCTCTCTCCTCAAACAACACACCACACACCAAAACACAAAACACACCCCACCACCACCACACACAACACACAAACCCCCACACACACAACACACACACACACCCACCACAAGCTCTAACAATAAAAAGTTATTCTGCCGCTCTGTAATTAATTTCACCAAAAAAAGACTTTTAAATAAACCAAAATTTGAATCACTTCCCCCCTTTTCTGTTTTTTTAACATAAATCTTCTAAAATTAAAACTAAATTTCACATTGTCCCCTTTTCTTTTTCCATGCTCTCCCCCTAAAACCAAAACTTTTTTCCCTTGAATATTTACCAGAACATTTTAAGGAAAAAGCTATAGTGTGCAGGAAAACCTCACCCCTTTTCTTTCCCCTTAAATAAAACAAGAATAAAACTAGTTTCAGTTCAGGGCCCTCCTTTTAAACTCCCTTCTGTCTCTTTTTCTTCTCTCTCCCGAAAGCCTTTTTTTTTCGTTTTTTTTGTTAAGCTGTATACATTACTATATGACGTTGTGTTTAAGGTTTGGGTTTTTCCCCTTCATCAAAATTATAAACCCTTCCTCTTTGTTAATTTTTTTTCCCGATTTTTTCCAAATTCTTTCCCCCTTTTTTCTTTTTTCTGGCAAATTTTTCTTTCTCTTTTTTAATTTTTTTTCGTTTATTTTTAGCCCTCTCTCTTTTCCCGTCTTCTCTTCTTCCCTCTCCTGTCTCTTTTTCCTCTCGTCTTCTATCTGTCTTTTTCCCCTTTCTTCTGTATGGTTCATTTTTTCCCCCCCCTATCTCTGTCTCTCTTTTCTGTCTCTGTGTGTTTGTCTCTGTCTCTCTAATTTTTCCCCCTTTGCCCCCTTCTCTCTGGGTCTCCTATCCCCTCTAAAAAGGGAAAGATAAAGGAGCCCATAACCATAAGTCGTAGGGGGGCGAGCTCAAAACCTCCTTTTCTACCCTTTTTAGGGGGGGCCATCTCCCTCCTCCCCGCTTTTACCTTCCCGACCCAAAGAGGGGAGGTACCCATTTACATGGGGGAACTGGGGGGCTTTCTGAAGCCAAGCACGAAACGGTCCCCATCCCAAATGGTAACCCCCCTCACCTGCTTTAATTGGGGGGGGAAAGCGATGCTCCGACCATGACTATCCCGTCCCCTCTAAGATACAATTAAAAACTTGGGCATTTAAGGCATAGAAGCTTGAAAAAATCAAGTCATTTATGTTTTAGCTTTTCCTCTTTGGTTTTCCTATAAAATTTTTTTTTTTCCTTCCATTAGTGGTTCCCTTTATTTAATTTGCATTTCCTTTTCTGTCAAATTTTCAAACCCCCCCCCCCATACCCCCCCCAAATGAAAACAGGGTTTGGGGGCCTTTCCCTTTTCAATGAAGTCCTGAAAATCAGAATCTCTCTTTTTCTCCCCCTCCTCCCCTCTCTCTTCCTCTTTTCTCTTCCTCCCTCTCTCTCCAACCCCTCAATTTTCTCCTTTTTAAACCTCTCTCCCCTCTCTCTCCCTCTTCTCTCTCCCCATAGGGGCAATGGCCCCAAAAGATTAAACGTCCCCAATCTGAATCTGAAATCCTCTCTCTCCCCTCCCATCATCCTCCTCCTCCCCCTTTTCTCTCTCTCTCCCCTCCTTTTCCCCCTCAATCCCAAGTCCTTCGATAGACTTTTAAACCCCGGGCCCCGTGGGGGCGAACGCACCAAAAATCTTGCGAAAACGTTTTAAAAACCTGCCCTTTTCAAATACCATTGTTTCCGGGGGGAACAATACAATTTACAAAACCCCCATGCACACGGGGCTTGATTAAAAAAGCACATAAGTGCTTTTTCCATTATCCTCAAAAAAAGAAAAAAAAATAAATAAAAAATGAATCATCTATCTATCAAACAACTATCAACTATCTATCTAGCTATCTATCTATCTATCTTTTCTATCATCTATCTAAACTACTAACTATCTAACTATTATTTTACTATCAACGATCCATCCATCCATCCATCTATCATTATCTATCTATTAAACCCATCTATCTATCCCATCCATCATCTATCATCTTTCTATCTAACATCATCTGTCTTCTGTCCCGTCTTTCCTTCTATTTTCCCACTACAAATTTAAAAATTTTAAACTCTTCTGTCTTCTCCCCTCCCTCTCTCCCCTCTCCTTTTCCCCTCTCCCTCTCCCTCCCCGTCCCCCTCTCTCTCTCCCTTTTCCTCTGGGGAAAATAACCTAGGGCAAACATTGCCCCGCAATCGACGACCGGGGTTTGATTCCCCCTTCAAGGGGTATTTTTCCCCTGGAGTTAACATCATGCAAAAACTCCAAATCCCCCCCCAAAAGGGCCCCTTTGAATGAACTATAAACCGAGGGCCCCCTTTAAAGCACCACATCTTGCGCCAAAAACGTTTAAAACCTGTTCCCCTTTTTTGGGAAAAGTAGGCCCCCTTTGTCCGTGGGGAAAAAATAACAAATTTACAAAACCGCAAAAAACACACTTGATGTAAAAAAAACACATAAGTGCTTTTTTATTATCCCCCGATATAAAAAAAATAAAATAAATAAATAAAAAAATGAAACTATCTAAACACATCATCTATCTATCTTTCCTCCATCCCCCCATCCATCCATCCATCCCCCATCCCCCCATCCATCCATCCCCTCCATCTATCTATCTATCTACTTTCTATCTATCATCTATCCCAACTACCCATCTATCTAACTATCTATCTATCTACTATCTAAAATATCTATCTACTATCTATCTATCTATCCCATTTTACCTACCTACCTACCCCCCTCAAATCACTCACCTCTTTTTCCCCTTCCCCTTCTCTTTGTCTCTTTTTTTCCCGTCTGACTGTCTATCCCCTGTTTTTTGGTTCACACACACACACACACCACACACACACACAACACACCACACACCCACACACAAACACACCACACAAAAACACACACACACACACTCACACCACCAAACACACACCCCCCACACACACACACCCCCCAAAAAACCACACCCCACACACACATGCAGCCGCACAAAAACACACACACACACCCTTTTCACACACCGTTTTAAAACCCCAAACAAACACACACCTGTTTTCAAAACATACACAAAACCCCTTTCACCTGTTTCACACCAAACCCTTTAAAACACACACCCTTTCCTCTTTCACCACCTGTTTTCAACACCCTGTCACAAAAACACACTTTCCTCTTAAAAACACCTGTCACACACACCTGTTTTCAAACACCTTTCACACACCCGAGACCCACCTGTTAAAACACCCCTTTCCTCTTACAACCACACAACTGTCCACCAAAAGTTAAAAACACCTGTTTCCACAACCGCACACCCCACCCCTTCACAAACACCTACCTTTACACACAACAACACCACACACCTGTTTTCAAAACACAAAAACACAACTCACCCTTTACACACACACAAAAACCCTTTCCTCTTTCACACACACACACACACACACACACACACACAAAAACCCCACACACACACACACACCACCCCACACCAAAAAAAACACACACACACACAAAACCACAACAACACACACACAACACAACACACACCTGTTTAAAACACACCCACACCACACACACAACAACACACCACACAACACACACCAAAACCACACAACACCACACCACACACCCAAAAACCTGTTTACACACCCAACACAAAACAACACACAACACACCCCACCAAAAACCCAACACACACACACCTTTACACCCCCCACACACACACACCCACACACACACACACCACACACACACACACACACCACACACACACACACACCTTTAAAAAACAACATTTAAAAAGGGGGGGGGGTTGGGGGGGGGCAAGGAAAACTATGTAGAGGGGTTTTTTTTCTCCAAACTGAAAATAACTCTCCCCCCTTTTACGTTTCCCTTCATACTCAACAATTTCCCGACTGATAATTTGGCCCCATGAACCCTCATGGTACGGGGTGCATGAAAGAAGGGTTTTTTAAGTCGGTGGGAAATTTTCCTAAAAAAAATGGCCTGCTTCAGTCACTTTTTCCCTGGGAATTAATTTTTTTTTTGTTTTTTTTTTTAAAAAAAAAAAAAGAAATGTTCTTCTGTATTCGCTTTAAAGTTTATTTTTTTAAAATAAAAAAAAAAACCCCCACAAAAATTTTTTGTGTGTGTGGTTTTGGGGGTTGTGTTTGTGTGTGTTGTGTGTTGTTTGTTGTGTGTGTGTGTGTTTTGTAACCTGTGTGTGATGTGTGGGGTTTGTTTTTTCTGTCTGTCCTCTTTCACTTTATTCCTCTCCCCCTTTCTCTTTAATCTTCCTTTTGTCTTTTTTTACTCTCTTCTCTCTCTACTCTTAAAGGGGCTTACTACTTTTAAAGGGAAAAAAATTTTTTTTTTTCGGTTTTTGTTATTTTTATATAAAATTCCCCTCTATCTATATATTTAATGACCTTCCCCTCTTCTCAATGAATTTATGTTAAAATTTTGTGGTGAAAAAACTACCATTCTACTAGCACACCAACCCTTTACGAATATCAAACCCCGTTTTCAAAAAGCATTTTTTTCCCCTAAGCAAATGGGGCAGTTTTAAACCCCCCTTCCCCCTTTAAACCCCCCAAAAGAACCCCAAAAACTCTTATTTCAACAAACAAAGAGACAAAAAAAGACAATAAAACTCCCAAACCCAAAATTTATAATAATAATCTATTGAGGAAGTTGAAAACCATAAAAACCCCTAGGAAATTTTTGTTGACAAAAAATCTGTCCCCTGATGGCACAATAAAAAAATTTTGCAATACAGTCTCTAAAAAACATACCAAAATACGCAAAAACAAAAACTTTATCAACACACCCCCAGAAAACAATTTTTTGCATCTTACATTTTTTCTTTAATCAACTATTTCTCTACCCTTTTGACACAGGGCCCTCCAATTTCTAAAACCCTCAATTTGCACTTACAAACACAAACAAAAACATTCTCTTAAGATCTTTTACTTTTTCCGAAGCAGACCCATGCAAAACTTGAGAACTTTTCCCTTTAAAAAACAAATTTTCCCAATAAAAGGGAAAATTTATGCAAAATATAAATCAACTCCACTAACACTTTAAACCCAAATTCCCAAATTCCCTTTCCGGTATCCACCAAAATTTAATTAAACCAAAACCTAGAAAATTTACCCTTTTAAACAAGCCAAACTACTCAGGTAGGGTACTCTGGGAAAATGCTACCAAAGTACGTGAAAAGATCCCAAAGTAAAAAAGCTTTCAAGAAAGCTAAAAAAATACTAACTGATATGCTAACACAACAGTTCTCTTGCCACATGTACGCCAGTAAATTTCTGTTCAAGGAATGGTCACAGCATGCCACCTTGATCATATAACCAATGAATTAACCATTGTGTTATGGATTTGAAATGTATACTTTCTTCTTTCATCTGCCGCTGGTGCCCTTCGGCGTCGCGGGGAGACACAGACGTCTGTCTGCAGCTAGGCGGGAGGCTTGATGTAGTGACAGGTCATGGGCTCGCAGGGTGTCAGCCACGGAGTCGCTCCATCGTCTCCTTGGTCTACCTCTGGCTTTCCAGCCATTGTATTTGATAGTGTATGCCCGTAGGGCTGGTTGGTTGGGCGGCATTCTAGTGAGGTGACCAAACCACCTGATCCTTTGTTGTTCGATATGGTGGAGAATTGGTGTTAGTCCAACCATGTCTCTGATCACCTCATTCTTGATCTTTTTCGCGTCTGGTCTTGTTGACAGCTTTTCTCAGGCAGCGCATTTCACATGTGACCAGTTTTCTCTCTAAGGCTTTTGTTAGGGCCCATGTCTGACACGGTATGTGAGTGTTGGAACGAAGATGGCGTTGATGAGTTTTGCCTTGGTGCTCTTTGGGATGCTGGGATGTTTTAGAAGGGGGCAAGTTGGTAACTGACTGCGTTCGCTTTCTGGCATCTTGTTTCTATCTCTCTGTCCAATTTTCCATCTTCAGTGAAGAGGCTGCCAAGGTATTTAAATCTTTGGTCTGTTTCAGCTGGGTGCCGTTGATGTTGATGTCCAGCTTTCCTGGATTTCTGCTGACAGACATAACTTCTGTTTTGGTGATACTGATCTTCATGTCATACCTCTCGCAGCTTGTGTTGAGTTGGTCTGTGTGTTCTTGAAGAGCTGCTTTGTCTGATTCATCAGGGACTGGTCGTCAGCAAATAATAGTTTCGTTCAGGGCCTCAGGATCTGGGTTGGCTTCCTTTGTAATCTGGTCCATGTAGATCACGAAGAGAAGGGGGGAGAGTACGCAGCCTTGCCTGACCCTGATGTAACCGGGAACCAGTCGGATGTTCCACTGGCTGTTCGGACTGCGCTCATACTGTTGGCATAGATTGCTCTGATGTTATCAAGCAACTGCCCCTTCACGTCGTACTAGCTCCAGGATCTTCCAGAGCTTGTCTCTGTTGACTCGGTCGAAAGCTTTTTCTTGGTCAACGAATACTGTATGCAGGTTTTGGGTTGTATTCGATGGCTCTTTCACACAGCTGTGGGAGTGCGAAAATGGCATCTGTGCACCCTCTTCCTTTCCGAAAGCCAAACTGGGCATTGCTCAGTAGGTGTTCTGCTTTGGCTCTTGTGCGCTGTTCCAGAATCTTTGCATACATTTTCCCTACATGGCTGAGAAGTGAAATGCCTCTGTAGGTGCTGCAGTCTCTCTTGCTGCCCTTCTTCTTCCAAATTGGCACCACTATTGCATTTTGCCAGTCCATTGGTACTTTCCTCTCTTCCAATGCTTCTGGAAGATGATGGTGAGCCACTTAACTCCCGTTTTCTCCGCATGCAAGGATGGCTTCAGTTGTTAGGGCCGTCATCACCTGCCGCTTTGCCCTTTGGGCTTGGTTTTAATTGCTTTTCTTGTTTCAGCTTCAAGGATTTGGGGCTCTAACTGGTCTTTGTAGCGTGGTGAAACTGCGAGCTGGAAGCTTGTACTCCAATGGTTTAAAAGTTCTTTAAAATAGTCCTTCCATCGTTTCAGAATTTCCTCTTCTTTGTGCAGTGCCTCTCCATTTGCATCATTCACTACTGTTTTGGATTGAATGGCTCATCTCTTACTCTCATCGTCTTCACACTTTTGAAAAAATTCACTTGGGGAGTTCTTGCAAATTTCGCTTAACTTCTCTCCATAAGTCGCCCAAGATTGTTCTTTGGAGGCTTTCACAACACGATTACTATGTCTTCTTGCGTTCTGTACTTGACGTAGCCCTCTTCTGTCTTGGTCTTGCCCAAGCTTTATATAGCTGCTTTTTTTCTTGATGGCTTCCTTCACCTCTTGGTTCCACCAAGCTGTAGCTTTCCTGTTATTACTCCACATTTCTTTGTCCCGCAACTTCCCTTAAGGTGTTCAAGAGAGCTGGCTTGAAGGTGTCCCAACTTGCTCCATGTTGAGAGGTGTTGTATCAATGGGGTCAAGTTTCACCTTGATAGCACTGTGAATCTTTTCTTGCACTTCTTCTCTTCCATTTGAGGAGGTTGATCTTTTCAGGCTGGTTCTTCCTAGAAGTTGTTATTTTCTTCTTCTGAGTACTGGGGGCTAGAATGACAGGCCTGTGGTCAGTGTCAAGGTTGGCATTGGGGATGGCTTTTGAGTCTTTGATGGCGTAACGTGTTCTAGATCTTGCAAGTATAAAGATCGATTTGAGACGAGATGTTGAAGTCGTTCCATTTGTACCAGGTGTAAATTTGGGAGGCTCGATGTTGGAAAAAGGTGTTGGTGATGATCAGATCATGCTCTGCACATAGTTCCAGCACGTGGTTTTCCCCTTGTAATTACAAGGTGTTCTGTGGTCACTGTGGGGTCCAAGATGTTTTGTCCACGGGTTTCTTCTCTCACCAACTCTGGCCGTTGAAATCACCCATGACATACAGGTCCTCTTTGTCAGGGGTGCTGTTGATGAGGTCGGAGAGCTCTTGATAGAATGAGTCTTTCTCCTCTTCTGAGTACGAATCGTTACACGGTGCATATACTTGGATATAGTAGACAATTTTGTTGAAAATTTCTTACCACCGAGTTTTAATCAGTCTTTCTGATATATGTTCTGTACTCATGAGATTCTTTGCTATGTCTGGGTGTAGGATAATCCCACACCATGCATTGCTCTCTGGTCTTTCTGACTCCATCCAGATGAGAACAAAGTTCGAATGGATTCTTTCGTTCCTTCTCCTTTCTTCCTAGTGTCTGAAATGCCATGATGGAGATCTTTCTTTTGGTCATGAATTCCACAATTTCTGGTTCCTTGTTTGTTAGGCCGCAGATGTTCCATGTTCCAATGTAGTCACTGTTCCTATCTCGATGTCCGTTTCCATTGCGAGGTCGTTTTCCGTTGGTATCCGTCCGTTTATGTCTCTTTTCAGTTTTCTTAGCGTTGTAAAATCCACTGTCGGCTTGCTAGGCCAGTCACAGCTTCACCAGAGCCCCGTTAGCCAGCTTGACCTGTTTCCGTTTCCCACGACGTGGACGAGGGGTTGGACTTTGGGAAACGAAATGTATACTATTGGTTAATAACTAAAAAAATCACCAGTAAGAATTATTTAGTAGCTATGTTAAGTTGTGTAATTTTGTGTTTAATATGTACTAATTAGACACTATCGTTTTTCTTTGTCATAAATAAAGAGCCTACTACGTTGACTGTTTTTATATAATTTTTGAAAACTTTATAATGCATTGTATTTATAAATTTTTTTTTATTAATTTCATTTTTTTTAATAGTTTTGGGACCAAAAATTTTTTTGTAGATTGTTTTGTAGGTGTTTCAAAGATAACATATTTTCCCAAAAATCAAACCCAATTTAAAAAAAGTACCTTGGGTTTTTCCTATCTGGGCTGTCGCCCCCCCCCCCCCTCTCCCCCCCCCCTCTCCCCCCTTTTTCCTTTTTAAAACTTAAAATACTACAAAACATAATTTTGGGTTTATAAAAAATTTTGGGAAAAAGTCTTTACTGTTATTGTTTTTTAATCATTTCAATTTTTTTTTTTGTAATACAATTCATTTTAATCAGTTGGGTTTTTTAAAAATTTTTTTGTCTTAAAAATTTTTAACAAATTTTTTATGCGGGTGTTTTTTTGCAGGGTCTTTTGGGTTTTTATTTTAAATTTAAAAGCTGTATTTTTTGGGGAGAGAGGGTTTTGTGGGGGTTTTGTCACACCATTTATCTTTAAAAAAAATAAAAAGATTTTTTCCCCCTGGGAAAACCCCCTTTACTCTTTCTCTCTCTCTCTCCCCCTCTCTCTCTCTCTCCCCCCTCCCTCCCCCTCCCTTCCCCTCTCTCTCTCTTCTCTCTCTCCTTCCCCCTCTTCTCTCTCTCCTCTCTCTCTCTCCCCTTCTCTCCTCTCTCTCTGGTATTCCTCTTTATATGAAATTATTTTTTTTTTAAAATAAATATTTTTGGGTTATTTCATTTTAAAAGTGATTTTTTTATCATCGCCCCAAAAAGCAAAACAATTTTTTTCTTCATCTTCAAAACAAAATACCTTCCTCTTGGGAAAAGTACTGAGTGAGTTTTAAACTGATTTGCCTAACTTCCAATTGTTGTATTGATGCTGTTGTTGGCACGGCTGTTAAAACTGTTTTATATCAGGCTCTTCGACATTTTGTGACTTAACTTGATATCTTTATTGATAGTATATATTAAAAAAAAGGGTTTTATTGAGGATGCTTTAACAGAATTTGATATCTGGTTTATTTTGATGTTGATGTAACCTGAAAATGCTCTCTCTCTCTCTCTCTCTCTCTCTCTCTCTTTTTTTCTTTCTCTCTCTCTTTCTCTCTCTCTTCTCTCTCTCTCTCCCTTTCTCTCTCTCTCTTTTTCTCTCCCTCTCACTTTCTCTTTCTCTCTCTCTTCTCTCTCTCTTTTTCTCTCCCTCTCTCTTCTCTCTCTCTCTCTCCCTCTCTCTTTCTCTCTTTTTCTCTCCCTCTCTCTTTCCTCCCTCTCTCTTTCTCTTTCTCTCTTTCTCTCTCTCTTTTCTCTCCCTCTCTCTCTCTCTCTCTCTCTCTCTCTCTCTCTCTCTCTCTCTCGCTTCTTGCTGTCTTCCCTCTATTTTACTTTATCCATATTACCTTATTATAATCAGTATATCAGTTTTCATGTGAATGCTTGATTTATTTGAGAATTATATGTTTATTAACGTATATATCTGTTGTCCCCCCCCCCCCCCCCCACAAAAAAATCTATGTATCTCTTGAAATTAATGCTCAAATCAGTTAGGGATTACGTAATGTTAAATATATAATGTTAAAACAAATCATGTTGTCGTTGTTGTAGTAAGATTTTTACCTTTGTTTTGCTGATAATCCCTAATCAGGGCAAGGGCCGGATGAAAAAAAGTATGCGCATGCTTATTCTGTTACCCTTGAAAAATAAAGATTCATTCATTCATTCCTTCTCTCCCTTCCCTCCTCTCTCTATCTCTCTCTTAGGGGACTGCATGTAAAAAAGCACACGAGTGCTTATTCGTTATCCTCGAAATAAAAGAATTTGTCAATAAAGAGAATTTGTCAATTTGTCTCTCTCTCTCCTTCCTTCTCTCTCTCCCTCTCTCCCTTTCTCTCTCTCTCTCCCTCTCTCCCTCCCTCACTCTCTCCCCCCCCCCCTCTCTCTCTTTCTCTCTCTGTGTTTGTGAATGCATCTAAGTCTCCTTTCTGCTCTCTGACAAATCCATGCAATGAATAAATAAAGCAAAAAAAAAAGAAAGAAATATGCTTAAGTAAAAGGCCTTTCAAATCTCTTTTGAATCTTTTCATGTTTCTCAAAGCGAAAATAATTATGTGCACTTTCCCTTGAAATTTGCTCCGTCTCTCTCCCTCTCATCCCCTCCCCCCCTCTCCCCTCCCCCCCCCCCCCCCCCCCCCCCACCCGCGCGCCAAAGATCTTGAAAGCTCGTGTTGTCATTGAAGTGATTGCATATGAAATCTTTCATTAAAAAAAAATTCGTTCGCATTTCTTTTTGTGTGTGTGTTTTTTTCTATTTTTTTAGATAGCTGCTTCTTCCATTGGACAAAGGGATAAAGAATAGATAATGAGACTGTGGACGAAACGTTGTAGTCTGCTTCTGTCTGTCTGTCTGTCTCTTTGTCTTTCTGTCTCTTTCTGTGTCTGTCTCTTTCTCATGTCTCTTTCTCTCCCTTTCTCCCTCTCTCCGCTCTCTCTGTGTTTCTGTTTATGTCTCTCACGCTGTTTCTGTTTATGTCTCTCTCTCTCTGTGCCTCGTCTGTCTGTCTCTTTATCCCCTCTCTCTCTCTCTCTCTCTCTCTCATCTCTTCCTCTCTCTCTCTCTCTCTCTCTTCTCTAGATTTTTTTTCTTTTCCCATATTCCTTTTCACTTATTTTTTTACCTTTTTTTTCTTTTGACTCTGTCTCACTGTCTGTCTGTCTATCATCCGCTTCTGTCTCGTCTCTTTGTCTCTTATCTGTCTGTCTAACTGTCTGTCTGTCTGTCTCTCCTTCTCCCACCCTTCTCCTCTTCCCTCTCCTTTATCGCCTCTTCCTCCCCTTTCAGTTTCTTTTTCTTTCTCTCTGTGCTATCAAGTCTGCTTGTTTTTTCGCCGTGTATCTCAACCACCACCACCACCACCCCCTTCTCTCTCTCTCTCATCTCTCTCTCATACTCTCTTCTCATCTCTCTCATCTTCTCTCCTCTCTTCATCTCCTCTCCTCCTCCTCTCCTCTATTTTCTCTTCTTTTTTCTTCTCTGGCTACAGTCGTTTTTTTTAGCCGTGTACCTCCTCCCCTTCACTCTCTCCTTCTTCTCTCTATCTCTCTCTCTCTTCTCTTCTCTCTCTCTCACTCATCTCAATCATCTCTCTCTCTTCCTTCCTCCTCCCCTCTTCCTTCCTATTTTCTCTTCTTTTTTTCTTCTGCGCTACAATAGTTTTTTACCGATACCCTCCCCCTTCTTCTCTCTCGCATCTCTCTCTCTCTCTCTCTCATCTCTACTCTCCATCCTCTCTTTTCCTACCTTCCTCCTCTTCCTCCTATTCTCTCTTTACTCTTTTTTTTTCTTCTTCTGTGCAATCAAGTCAGGTTTTTAGCCATGTACCCCCCCACCTCCCCTCTTCTCTCTCTCCTCCTCCTCTCTCCTCCTCGCCCTCCCCTTCTGCCTCTCTCTCTCCTATTCCCTCTTTCTTTTCTATTTCTTCTCTTGCTACAAGTCAGCCTTGTTTTTGCCTTTACCCCTCCCTACCTCTGTCTCTCTCTCTCTCTCTTCCTCTTTCTCTCCTCCTTCATTTCCTATCTCTCTTTCTTTCTTCTTTTCTTCTCTGACAAATAAATTTTTATCGTGTATCCCCTCTCTTCCCCCCTCTCTCTCCTCCTCCTCCTCCCCTCTCCCCCTTTCTCCTCTCCTCTCTTCTCCAAATCTTCCTTCTATCCCTTCTCGTCTCCCCTCCATCTCTCTCTCTCTCTCCCTCCATCCCCCCTCCTCTCTCTCTCCGAGTGAGAGAGAGGCTGGATATAAAAAAAAGTCTTGTACTTATTCTATTACCCTCAGAAAATAAAATTCGTTATCGATCTTATTTCTCTTCTCCCCTCTCTCTTTTCTCTCTCTCAACTTCTCTCCTCTCATCTCTCTCTTCTCTCTCTCTCTCTCTCTCTCTCTCTCTCTTCTCTCTCTCTCCTCTCACTCTCCTCTCTCTCTCTCTCTCTCTCTCTGGACGGATTAAAAAC
>CM054151.1:14588240-14593240 GCA_028751875.1 Rapana venosa | reverse complement strand
GTGTATGGTGAGTGTGTGTGTGTAGTGTTGCGTTATGTTGTAGTGTGTGAGTGTGTGTAGTGTATGTGTGGGGTGTGATGTGTGTATGTGTGAATGTGTGTGTGTGTGTGTGTGTGTGTGTGTGTGTGTGTGTGTGTGTGTGTGTGTGTGTGTGTGAATGTGTGTGTGAATGAGCATGCGTATGTATCTGCGCGCGTATGCAAACTCAACTGCTGTGTGTAGCCTGGCCTCTCTAATCTTCATTTTCCCCGACATCCTCTTCTTCACAGATTACAGTAAATGTACGAGCAATTTTCCAAATAATAGAATAATGTCTGTCTTCATTCCCCTTCCCATTAACCTTTTACTTCTGGCGGAAACTGGGCGTTCCCCGCCCTAACAATATTGGGCCACCCAGAATTGAATGGTAGGCTCTCTGATCTGCCTCACTCATTGTAAATGGGAAGCGTTATTACACCACAAAAACACACTGAATAAGAAGCTGTCTCCTCGCCATATAAATATATGTTTGTCCGTCGTGTCCGACGATGACCTCCAAAACAGCAGAGGAGGCAGCTGCTGTTTTGGAAACTGGGCAGAAATTTGATTATAGTGGAGATTCCTTGCCCACAGTACATCCCCACTCTCTCGGCCAAGTGGGCATAAGGACAGTCAGCATTGGAGATGTTCTCCAAAGGCCAACCAGCCCCCAGAGCTACAGCACATAAGGACTGTGCGAGTCAAGCTTCCTAGTCAGAGAGTCATAGTCGATCACTAAAGACTAAGCTGTAAAGTGGAATTCCATGAGTGGGAAAGCCACTGGTCATACAGCCTCTCACTTTGCTGTTGTTGCCCCCAGCGTCAATGGTTTAATCAAGAACTGTGATAAAGCCCAGGAGCTGACGGCACATAGGCAGCCGTTCTCGGACTTCAGAGAATGAAATACTATAAAAAGGTCAGCTTGGTGTCTGCTTAAAGTTTTTTGTTCCTTTACGAGGGCACGATAAACTGGGTTAACATGATGGGCAGACAAGGTGAAGTGAAGTTTTATTTTCTTCTTATTTAATCTTTTTTTCCCCCCAGGATAATGGAATAAGCACTTATGAGCTTTTTTTTACATGCTGTCCCCGTTTGCAAACAATTTTGAACATTTTAACATCTGTTCCTTCTGGCACACATGGCCTACTCTTCTGAAAGTCGGAACAGATTTTAACACATGTACAATATTATTGTGTTCTGCGTGCAATAGCAGACGGGAGCCTTAGTTTAAATGTTCATCCAAAGAACTGCCAGGGGAGTTGAGTCGGCACTGATGTTAACCTCAGTGGAAACATTCATTTATTTATTTTTATTTATACATACCACTTTAAGTCACGAGATTTCTCTGCGTGAAATTCAGGCTGCTCTCCCCGGGGAGAGCGCGCCGCCACAAGAGCAGCACCACCCTTTTTTTTGTTTTGTTGATCTGCAACTGTATTTGTTTCCCTATCAGAGTAACTTTTTCCTAAGATTTTTGCCAGGGACAACTCTGTTGTTGCCGTGGGTTCTTTCACGTGCGCTGAATAATTTTGTGTAACACACGGAACCTCGGTTTATCGTTCCATCCGAAAGACTAGTACCCAGACAACCACTCATGGTCTAATGGATTGCTTCGAGGTTTTTTTTACAAGATTCAGCGCTATATAAATTCCATATACTATCATTATTATTATTATAATGGATGGGGGAAAGTTCTGGGCCCAAACGGGATTCGAACCACCACCGCACACTTCCGACCCGGACTTTTCGCTTTCTAGACAGGCGCGTTACCTCTAGACCACCGATCCACTGAACAGGCCTCTCAGTGATGGCTCAACCCTGGGCTCGAACCCGGGTCATCAAATCACGAGCACAACGACGTAACGCAATTCTTGAACCACTAGGCCACCCACTCCCTCCCCCTTTGTATGTATGCTGCTTAGTGTGTCCTAGCTTAACACCCTGGGGGGGGGGGGGGGGGGGGTATGGGGGGTATGGGGGGGGGGGGTCATCCAGGTTTGTGCATTGTCTCCCTTCACCACTTTCAGGAATTACTGTGAGTCTGTTAGCACACATTGGATCAGAAATTTGCGTGTTATACTACTACTACTACTACTACTACTACTACTACTACTACTACTACTACTACTACTACTACTACTACTACTACTACTACTACTACTACTACTACTACCACCACTGCTACTACTACTACTACTACTACTACTTTCTACCACTGCTACTACTACTACTACTACTACTACTACCACCACTGCTACTACTACTACTACTACTACTACTACTACTACTACTACTACTACTATTATAATAATAATAATAATAATAATATTATTATTATTATTGTTACTACTACTACTACTACCACTGCTACTACTACTACTACTACCACTGCTGCTACTACTACTACTACTACTACTACTACTACTACTACTACTACTACTACTGCTGTTACTACCACCACCACTACTACTACTACTACTAAAATAATAATAATAATAATATACGGAATTTATATAGCGCCGAATCTTGTAAAACAAACAAATCGAAGCGCTTACTTTATGACCGTTGTCCCCCCAAAATACTTCGCTATATAGGCAGCCCTCCTCCGACTTCAGAAGATGGTACAGATGCTTCTGCTGGGAGCCTGTCAAGGATGAAGGCAATCCATTCAAAGGTAAAAGGTAATGATGCTCCCATAACCTATGTGGTCGTTGGGGAGCGAGGCGTCAGAGACCTCAGCTTCTCCAGGGGCCAGCATATTGAGTGCGGCGCGCGCCCATCTCCTCTCCCTCGCTGCTTTTACCTTCCCTGACCCTAAAGAGGGCAGGTATCCATTTACAGCTGGGTGAGCCGTGGGAACTGTACTGAAGCCAAGGCAACACAAACGGTCACCCATCCAAGTGGTAACCACGCTCGACGCTGCTTAACCTTAGCTTTGGTAAAAGCGAGTGCTCCGACCAACTGAGCTATCTCCGTCCCCGTCATAATCCATTATAGCAATTCGAAACAGAGCAAACATTTTGATGACTGTAAGCCTGAGGACTTTTGTTTACACCAATAAACGACAAAGTCTCTGACCTGGGCTAGTCCCAGCAGTACTTCAATCAAAGAGGGAAATGAGCAGCGATGCCAGAGGCAAAAAAGGTCTGCTTGGTATAAAGGTAACAGGCCATCACTCCGCAGACACATTTCTTTTCTTTTTATTTTTAGATAAGGGTTCATCTTCTTTCACCGTCATTATTGTGTCTGCAGCTACAAAACCTTTTCCTTTGTAGCACGTCCCTTCCTTCCTTCCTTCCTTCCTGCCTTCCTTCCTTCCTTCCTTCCTCCCTTCCTTCCTTCCTTCCTTCCTTCTTTCCTTCCTTCCTTCTTTCCTTCCTTCTTTCCCTCCTTCCTTCCTTCCTTCTTTCTTTCCTTCCTTCCTTCCTTCCTTCCTTCCTTTCTTCCTTCCTTCCTTCTTTCCCCCATTCCCCATCCCCCACTTTTGTATTGTTCGCTTGTTTGTTTACTTTTTTATCTTACCTGTGCTTTTTACATCCAGTCCCCGTGTATATTATGCAGTTTGGCTGTTCCATCACCGCTCCTTCTTGTTCTTCTTGTTGTTGTTCTTCTTGTTGTTGTTCTTGTTCTTATTCTCCTCCTCCTTCTTCTTCTTGTTCTTCTTGTTTTTGTTTTTCTTGTTTTTGTTCTTCTTCTTGTTCTTGTTGTTGTTGTTGTTGTTGTTGTTTTCTTCTTCTTCTTCTTCTTCTGTTTTTGTTCTTTTTGTTCTTGTTGTTGTTGTTGTTGTTGTTGTTGTTGTTGTTGTTCTTCTTCTTCTTCTTCTTCTTCTTCTTCTTGTTCTTCTTGTTCTTGTTCTTCTTCTTCTTTCTTCTTCTTCTTCTTCTTCTTCTTCTTCTTCTTCTTCTTCTTCTTCTTCTTCTTCTTCTGCTTCTTCGTGGAACGCTCAGACAGCAGCTATTGTTGTCTGTCACATGAGCGAAAAATCGCTGTGCTGCTGCCGTTAAGCACCTGACAAGTCAGGCCCAGCGCATCCGACTTCGGTGTGGGAGAGAATTTGTTATCTCTTAAGTCTTTCTGGTAAAACAAAAAGGGTAGGAGAATTAAAAAAAAATTGTTTATTTTGTTCTTTTATATCGAGGATAATGGAATAAACACTTATGTGCTTTTTTTTACATACAGTCCCCGTGTGTATGCGGTTTTGTAAATCCTGTCATCAAATGGACCAAGAAGGCAGAATATAGACACGTTCCTTCTTATTTCAATGTAATCTTTGCATCACGAATAGCAACATTGTCTGGCTTCTCAAAATGGTGTGATTCCATCCATTGGGCTCGTTTGGAGGGGTGAGGGGGGGTGGGGTGGGGGGCGCGGAGGAGCTTGTAAAACAAACCAAATACCAAGGAAGAGGACAGGACGGTTAAAACATTTACCTGTCTAGCCCTGAAGTTCTGGGTTCGATTGCTGGCCTTGCGCTTTCTTCCCAGTTTGACGGGAAAATCGAACAGAATATCAAAGTCCTTCAGATGAAGACTATACACCGAGGCCCCGTGTGCAAATGCATGCAGAACATCTTGCACACACGTTACAAACCTTTCCCGCCCTTTAGGAAAAGCGGGCAATTTCGTGTCGGATGACAACATTCCCAACATGGACACAGGTGTCATGTTTAGACACCATCCTTGAAGTTGGAATATGGCTACCTAAATGGCTTCCTAAATGGTCCCGTGTGCGAACGCACGCAGAACATCTTGCGCACACGTTGAATCCTGTTCCGCTTTTCGGAAGAGAAGGCCATTGTGTGCCGGTGGGAACATATGACAGAATTTACAAAACCGCAAACACACGGGGACTAGTTGTAAAAAAAAAGCACATGAGGGCTTATTCCATTATCCTCGATATAAAAGAATAAAATAAATAAATAAAAGTAGGGGGGAGGGGGGTGGGGGGGTTGGCGGTCGCATAATTATGCAAAATTCTCACCA
>CM054151.1:14570740-14580740 GCA_028751875.1 Rapana venosa | reverse complement strand
TAACCCTAATTGGAGAGGTGGAAAGATGGAAGGAAGGAAAGAAGCACATCATTCTCTGATGGTTTGAAAAAAAACACCCCAAAACAAAAGCCACCACAAACAATAAACGTTTGCAGGACAAAAGAAAGACGTTTATAAGCACGCTTCGAAGATAACCCAAGCCTCAGCACTGATAACAACAAGTACAGGAAGATTACAGAAATACAAGAAGACTTTAACATTTTCGTGGGGGAGATTTTTCAGATAACCAAAAGACAGGAACAATAAACTCGTTCGTTGTGTTTGTGTCACGTTTTTATCTGTATGTAGTCCATTCCCTCAGTCTGGTTTTTTTTCTCTGTGTTCAATGGAAAAAAAAATTAGTTGTCGCTTTGAGAATTTTCTCTCCAGTCTGTTCCTAACTCTCTTTATTTTACCTGTCTGTGTGATTGTCTGTAGGTCTCGTTTTCTTCGCCTCTTGTTTCTTCCGCGCGTGTGTATTTCTCGTGTCTCTCTGTCTCACTCTGTCTCTTTCTTTTGTATCTCTGTTTCTCTTGTCCGTCCCAGTCTGTCTACCTGTCTCCCTCCCTCTTATTCTGTGTGTGTGTGTGTGTGTGTGTGTGTGTGTGTGAGCCCCCCTCTTCCCCCTCCTCCGCGCGCACATGTGTGTATGTGTGTGCGCGCGTGCGTGTCTTTCTTTAATTTAACGTCTGTGCACTCAAGGTGATAGTAGACCAAAGATAAAGTGTTACAATATATAGAGAACGTGTGTGTGCGTGCGTACGTGTGTGTGTGTGTGTGTGTGTGTGTGTGTGTGTGTGTATGCGTGCGTGTGCATGCGTGCCTGCGTGTGTGTGTGTGTTTGTGTGTGTGTGTGTCTGTGTTGTTTACCTATTAGTGTCTGTGCACGAGATAAAAGAAAACAAATACAAAGAAATTATGGGAGGAACAGGGGTGAGGTGGGGGAGGGAGGGGCATTGAACAGCTTAAACTGCGTGCGTGCGTGCGTGTGTGTGTTGGTGTGGGGGTTTTTAATCGAGGATAATGGAATAAGCACTTATGTGCTTTTTTTTAAATGTGTATGCGGTTTTGTAAATTGTGTCATCTGATCCCACTGTTGTGTGTGTGTGTGTGTGTGTGTGTGTGTACTGGCATAAATGTACCACGTAAAATTGCACAGTCTCTGTTTGGCTTTGAATCATTACTCTGTTAGTTTTTTGTTTTTTCTATTTATTCTATACCACTTTAACTCACGGCAGATTTCTCTGCATGAAATTCGGGTTGCTCTCTCCGAGGAGAGCGCGTCGCTACAAGACCAGCGCCACCCATTTTTTTCTTTCTCCTCTCTGCAACTGTATTTGTTTCCCTATCAAGTGTGACTTTTTTAAACAAAATTTTTACCAGGGATAGCTCTCTTGTTACCGTGGGTTCTTTTACGTGCGCTAAGTAATTATGTGTAACACACGGGACCTCGGTTTATCTTCTGTTTGTGCTCATTCTTTTCCTTCAATAAAACTGTTCATTCATTCATTCATTCATTCATTCTCATCCAAAAGATGAGCACCCAGACCACCACTCATGGTGTAATGGATGGGTGGGCGGTGGGGTGGGGGTGAGGGTGGGTGTGTGGGAGTTTCGGGTCCACTCGGGGTTCGAACCACCGCACAATTCTGATCCGGAATTTTTTTCGCTTTCTAGGCAGGCGCGTTGCCTCTAAGACCTCAAGGCTTTTCTTTGAAACCCTGTGCAGATGCTTTTCCTCTTTCTCTGACCTTTGTTCCCCTTGCCTCCCTCCCTCCCCTCCTTCCCTCACCCCCCCCTCTCCCCCCCTGTATCCCTATCATTGCTCTCTTTCCTTCATTGTGCACAGACAAAGACAGACACACGCCATCAAACAGTCCAGCCTTCAGAACCATAGGCTCTGAGGACAGGAATACAGAGGCGGAACGTGACCAATCACAGCCCGCGACACTTTCGGTACGGGCCAATCAGCACGCTTTTTCTCTTGTTTCGGCAGCGGCGTCGGCAAAAGTAATGGCTCCGTTATACTATAATATGGACAGTTTACTGCAGGAGTACTGAAGGTGTCTGCTATATCCTTTGTTATTGGAAAATAGTAACTTACACATACACATTCACACGCACTCTCTCTCTCTCACTCTCACACGCACTCTCTCTCTCTCTCACGCACACGCACAAACCGAATCTTACCCCCAAAACAAACCTAAAAATAAGCAACCTCCGCTCATTCTTCCTTCCCCCCCACCCCCACCTCCCACCAAGCAGCCAAGCAAGTAATCAGCCAGCCAATTAACCAGCCGAACAAAAGAGAACAGACAATACAGCTATAACATAATTATTTGACATTTTTTTTTGCCATTTGTAAAATAAATAGCCTTTGTGGTTGAAACTCTTGTTTTGTGTCAAAACTCGATAACAGAATTATTGTTTATATTTTTGTTGTTTGTTTTATATTCCAAATCAGGCGTTGGCTATATTCACAATCAACTGTTGTCAAAATGAACAAGCTCTATAGACAAAAACCCTCTCTATCACAGGGCCAATGAACATGCCTTGCCTTTTTTATTTAAAGAAGTTTGCTTTAAAAGTCTTGTACGTTGTTTCAAATCTGTTACACACACGCTTACGCGCGCAGTCATTCACACATTCACGTGCACGCCTGCATGCACATACACATATGCACGTGCGTATCCATGTGCGCACGTATGCACAGAGAGAGAGAGAAGAGAGAGGAGAGAAGAGAGAGAGAGAGAGCGAGAGAGAGAGAGAGAGAGAGAGAGAGAGACGGGGACAGACAGACAAATAAAAATAGCAGACAGAAGCAGAGACAGACTACTCGGGAAGAAAGACAATCAGATACACAACACACGGACAAAGAGAGACAGAAAAGAGAAAGAATACCCAGACGACAAGAGACAGAAAAGATACTACAGAAGAGAGGAGAGAGAGAGAGAGAGAAGAGAAGAGAAGGAGAGAGACAGACAGAGACAGAGACAGAGCAGGAAAAAGCAAAGAGAGACAAGAGAGCGAACGAAACCCCTTTTGTGCTTGATTTAAATTTAATATTTCAGAAAAAAAAACTGGTACAATAAAAAAAAAAAGTCGGTGTGTGCTTCTGTTTTTTTGGCCCCCCCAAAAATTTTCCCCGGCCCCTTTTTTTTCCCGGGGGGGGCGGGGGGGGGGGGGTTGGGGGTGGGGGGGAAGGGGGGTTTGGAGGGGGAGGGCCGGGGTATGTTTGCTTAAATATGGCATAAGAGCGGCGTGGGAGGAAGAAGAGGACATAACAGCCTCTTCTGAACTGCAGGGAATAAAATCGGGGAGACCCTAAGGGACGTGACCAATCAGCGATGAGGACGCTGTCAGCACTGACCAATCGGCACGCTCCTGCCATTTCTTACACGCCGGGGCATGGCATAACTCGCTGGTTTTTCTTCCCCTGTTGTCTGGTTGTTTGTCTGTCTTCTGTCGTCTGTCTGTTGTCGTCTGTCTGTCTCCTCTTCTCTCTCCTTTTGTCTTTCTGTCCTGTCTGTCTGTTGTCTTTCTCTTCTCTCTCTCTCCTTCCTCCTCTCTCCCCTCTCTCTCCTCTCTCTCTTTTTATGCCTTTCTTTTCTTCTGGTTCTTCCGTTTTTGCCGGCTTTGGTTTTCTGTCTTCTGTCTCTGTTAGACACAAAATTTCAAAAACCCCATACAACGGGGGGCTGGTTTGGGGAAAAACCATAAGTGCTTATTCCCTTATCCTCGATATAAAAGAATAAAAAAAAATAAATAAATAAATGTCTCTGTCTGTCTGTCTGTCTCACTCACCCCCTCTCTCTCTCTCTCTCTCTTCTCTCCTTTCTTCTCTTCTCTCTCTCTCTCTCTCCTTCTCTCCTTTTTCTTCTCTTTCTCTTTTCCTCTCTCTCTCTTCTCTCCCTTTTATAAACTATTGATGGCAAGGGCAGGATGAAAAAAGTATGGTAATACTTATTATTTGTCACCCTTGGAAATAAAGATCTCTCTCACAGACATATTTCATTTTCTTCACCTTCTCAATTTTTACCCTTTGAATTGTATTGTGGCCAAAGGCTGAATAACAGTAGACCATTTCAGAGTTCAGAGTCTCTCTCTCATCTCTCTCTTCCTCTCTCCCACTCTCTCTCTCTCTCTCTCTCTCTTCTCTCTCTCTCCTCTCTCTCTCTCTCTCTCTTTCTCTCTCTGAGCAGGTTTTAGTCTAAAACTAATATTTTAAAAAATCCCTGACTGTTCAGCGATGTCTGTTTGGTCCAAGCCAAAAGCTTTGAGAGTTACTGGTGAAAGCAACTGGACTGGCCAAGACTGTCCGACAGGGAACAGTACAAGGAGGGAGACGAAGAGGCAGACAGAGAAAACGGTGGGAAGACATTATCAGAGAGTAGACTGGTAACCTTGAGTGGAACGAACTGTTACGGAAAGCAGAGGACCACAGGGAGTGGAGGAAGCTGGCTGCAAAATCTTCAGTGGTGCCCCCACGGTCCACGAGACTACGGAATATTTATTTTATGTATTTATTCTTTCATATCGAGGATAATGGAATAAGCACTTATGTGCTTTTTTTACATCAAGTCCCCGTGTGTTTGTGGTTTTGTAAATTTTGTCATCTGTTCCCACCGGCACACAATGACTTACTCTTACGAAAAGCGGAACAGGATTTAACCTGTGCGCAAGATGTTCTGCATGCGTTGGAACACGGGGCCTCGGTTTATAGTCTCATTCGAAGGATAGGTGAAGTGAGGTGAGTAGGTGTAAGCAAAATGCGAAGGCCTACATGACCATGCTGTCATGATGTAAAATGTTATCTTGTGATCGTCTTCATCCATGTCAAGCTCTTAGTTTAAATACCTATGAAGGGATGACGACAACATTTACAAAACTGCATGCACACACGGACAGAACATTTAGGTGGGAAAAACATCACCTGAAGTAGGAGTATGGCTACCTCAATGGCAAAATATTGGAAAACAAGTCATACGCGCACAAACTTTTCACCAAGTGTCCAGCTGCAATCTTACAGGGGTTTCAAAAGTGTGATAGCGGGATGCAGAGCATTTGACCACTAGGCTCCTCCCTCCCCCCTTCTCCCTCAAGTCAAGTCAAGTCAAAATTTTATTTCCAGATGGTACATTGAATAAGCAATGCATTTGCTTTTTTTTTCATCAAGCCATCTAACTAAGAACACATTTCTTAATGCTTATACTGAAATACTACATTATTGCAAACCTTTACCATTAAATTAAACCAGTAAAAAGAGGAAAATCGATAATACATTGAAAAATACACCTCCCTCCACCCTGGGTTTTGGTCTGAGTGCTAGTCGTTTTGAATGAAGCCACAGATTAAGCTCACCATGTGCATCACACATTCAGCACAGGTAAAACCACCCAAGGGAACAAGGGGATTGTCTCTGGAAAAATTCGCTAAGACAAAAAAACAACCACCCGCGATATTCTGAAAAGGGAAAAATGAACACGCAGAGAAGCAAAAATTACCCCCACCCAAAAAAAAGGGGGGGGGGGGGGGAAGTGGAAGTACTTTTGTGGCGACAAGCTCTTTTTGTAGGAGAGAGCAGTCTGATTTTCATTTCAGTCAGAAAAATCTGCCGTGACTGATAGTAATATTGAAACGTTACCGTTATCAATTCACTAGTCTGGGGTTATTCGATAACGTTTCCCTCCTCCAACCTTTTTCGATTTTTTAAACCATTAAGATCACCTGTCATCCAATTCACACAGGTACCACAAGGAAAAAGTCTTAGAAATTCCTTTAACAAAACTATAACGGTATTTAAAAGGGAAAAATGAACTTACACATGACAAAATACCCACCCAAGGAGTTTTTTCAGAGTAGCATTTTTGCAAGAGAGAGAGCAGTCTGATGTTCATTCAGAGCAGAAAAATCTGACGGGAGATGTAAGAAAAAGCAGACCGAATTCCAGTTGGAGAGATGGAAGAGGAGATTACCGATCAACCAGCGATTTGTACTGGACCGTCAGAGGGAAATGATGAGAGAGCAAGAGAAAAGCTTAGAGAGATTTATTGAAAGAGAGACTAAATGTATTTTAGAGATTTTGACTAGCAATATGAGTAAAGAGTACGCAGAGATGTTTTTTCATAGAGTCCCAACACCATTTTGATTTTACTAGGAGGGTACGTAGTGGTGTGAGGATGGTAGTGATGAGAGAAGAGAGAGGGGTAGAGAGATAGAGAATAGGTGGTGTGGTGTAGAGGTAGGTGTAGTGTGAGGTGAAGAGAGATGAGAGAGTGTAGGTAGTAGGAGAGATGAGGTGAGTGTAGAGGAGAGGGTGAGAGAGAGAGTAGGAGAGAGGGTGTATGTCGGTGGTAGTAGATGTGGTAGTATGTAGTGTGTATGTAGTAGGAGGGTGTAGTGTAGTGTAGGTAGTGTAGTTGGTGTGGTGTAGAGTGGTGTGGGTGGCGTTTGTAGATGTGGTGATGGGTGGTGTAGTGTATGTGTGTGGTGTGGTGTGGTGTAGTTAGTTGGTGTGGAGTGTGTAAGTGGTGTGGTGTGGTGTGGTGTAGCGTGGTGTGGTAGTGGTGTGGTGTGGTGTAGTGTGGTGTATGGTGGGTAGTGGTGTGGTGTGGTGTAGGTGGTGTGGTGTGGTGTAGTGTGGTGTAGTGTGGTGTGGTGTGTGGTGTGGTGTGGTGTGGTGTGTGTGTGTGGTGTAGTGTAGTGTGAGTGTGGTGTGGTGGTGTAGGTGTGGTGTAGTGTGGTGTGGTGTGGTGTAGTGTGTGTGGTGTGGGTGTAGTTGTGTGGTGTGTGGTGTGGTGTGGTTGGTGTGGTGTAGTGTGGTGTGGTGTGGTGTGTGTAGTGTGGTGTGGTGTGGTGTAGTGTAGTGTAGTGTGGTGGTGTGGGAGTGTGTGTAGTGGGTGGTGTGGTGTGGTGTGTGTGGTGGTGTGTGTGGTGTAGTGTGGTGTAGTGTGGGTGTGTGTGGTGTGGTTGTGGTGTAGTGTGTTGTGTGGTGTGGTGTAGTGTAGTGTAGTGTGGTGTGGAGTGGTGTAGTGTGGTAGTGGTTGGTGTGTGTGTGTGGTGTGTGTAGTGTAGTGTGGTGTGGTGTGGTGTGGTAGTGTGGTGTGGTGTGGTGTAGTGTAGTGTGTGTGGTGTGGTGTAGTGTAGTGTAGTGTGGTGTGGAGTGGTGTAGGTGTGGTGTGGTGTGGTGTAGTGTGGTGTGGTGTGTGTGGTGTGGTGTGGTGTAGTGTAGTGTAGTGTGGTGTGGAGTGGTGTAGTGTGTGGGGTGTGGTGTGGTGTTGGTGTAGTGGGTGGTTGGTTGGTGTGGTGTAGTGTAGTGTGGTGTGGTGTGGTGTAGTGTAGTGTAGTGTGGTGTGGAGTGGTGTAGTTGGTGTGGTGTGGTGTATTGGTGTGGTGTGGTGTGGTGGTGTGTTGTGTGGTGTAGGTGTAGTGTGGTTGGGTGGTGTAGGTGGTGGTAGTGGTGTAGGTGTTGGTGTGGTGTGTAGTGTAGTGTAGTGTGGTGTGGAGTGGTGTGAGTGTGGTGTGGGTGGTGGTGTGTTGGTAGGTGGTGTGGTGTGGTGTAGTGTAGTGTGTGGTGTGGTGTAGTGTGGTGTGGGTGATGGTGTGTGTGGTGTGGTGTGGTGTAGTGTGTGTGTGGTGTGGTGTGTGTAGGTGTGGTGTGGTGTTAGTGGGTGTAGTGTGGTGTGGTGTGGTGTGGTGTGGTGTGAGTGTAGTGTAGTGTAGTGTGGTGTGGTGGTGTGATGTAGTGGTGTGGTGTAGTTGGTGTGGTGTGGTGTGGTGTGGGTGAGTGTGGTGGTGTGCGTAGTGTAGTGTGGTGTGGTGTAGTGTGGTGTGGTGTGGTGTAGTGTAGTGTAGTGTGGTGTGGAGTGGTGTAGTGTGGTGTGGTGTGGTGTGGTGTAGCGTGGTGTAGTGTGGTGTAGCATGGTGTGGTGTGGTGTGGTGAAGTGTGGTGTAATGTGGTGTGGTGTGGTGTAGCGTGGTGTGGTGCACTATCTGATAACGTCATGTAGTGTAGTGTAATACTTTTAAAAGTCATTTTCTTTTTTTCCCCTCCCATGTTCTTTATTCTCGGTTTTTTCTTTTTTTCTTTATTCTTTCTTTCTTTCTTTCTTTCTGTCTGTCTGTCTACCTTTCTTTCTTTCTTTCCTTCTTTCTTTCTTTCCTCCCTTCCTTCTTTTTTCTTTCCCTACTTCCTTTTTCTTTTTAATGTTTTTATTCCATCTTTTCTTAAATAGGTTACAGAAACCAGCACTCCCCCCCCCCCCCCCCCTAAGAAACAAAAACAACCCAACAACAAAAAAAACAACCACCAAAAAACACACACGCGCTCACACACACCTACACACCCACCCACGCATATATGCACACAGACACACACTAAATATATATATATATATATATATATATATATATATATATTATATATATATATATATATATATATAGAGAGAGAGAGAGAGAGAGAGAGAGAGAGAGAGAGAGAGAGGAAGAGAGAGAGAGAGAGAGAAGAGATAGGTAGATAGATAGTTAGATAGATATAAACAATCCAAAAACAAACAGCCAACAAAACAAAAGCAAAACAAACCAAGCCTTTCCTAAACTTCTTATTCATTAATGTCTTTTATCCACATTCTTTTCAATCGGTTACACTAATACAATGGCCCCACAGAAAACACACTTTAACAGAACCTGACAGTCTATACATTCTCCCTGATGCACACAAGCGAAGATGCAGCTACTGTCTATAGGACCGCGTGTTATGGATGCAGTGAGGGAAAACAACTAAACGAAGAAGAAGAAGAAGAAAAAGGAGGAGGAGGAGGAGGAGGAGGAGGAAGACGAGGAGGAGGAGAGAGGAGGAGGAGAGAGGAGAAGAAGAAGAAGAAGAAGAAGAAAGAAGAAGAAGAAGAAAAAAAGAAGAAGAAGAAGAAGAAGAAGAAGAATTGCGAAGAAGAATTGCAAAGAAGAAGAAGAAGAAGAAGAAGAAGAAGAAGAATTGCGAAGAAGAATTGCAAAGAAGAAAGAAGAAGAAGAAGAAGAAGAAAGAAGAAGAAGAAGAAGAAGAAGAAGAAAGAAGAAGAAGAAGAAGAAGAAGAAGAAGAAGAATTGCAAAGAAGAAGAAGAAGAAGAATTGCGAAGAAGAAGAAGAAGAAAAAGAAGAAGAATTGCGAAGAAGAAGAAGAATTGCGAAGAGAGAAGAAGAAGAAGAAGAAGAAGAAGAAGAGAAGAAGAAGAAGAAGAAGAAGAAGAAGAAGAAGAAGAGAAGAAGAAGAAGAAGAAGAAGAAGAAGAATTGTGAAGAAGAATTGCGAAGAAGAATTGCGAAGAAGAAGAAGAAGAAGAAGAAGAAGAAGAAGAAGAAGAAGAAGAAGAAGAAGAAGAAGAAAGAAAGAAGAAGAAGAAGAAGAAGAAGAAGAAGAATTGCGAAGAAGAAGAAGAATTGCGAAGAATTGCGAAGAAGAAGAAGAATTGCGTAGAAGAAGAACAAAAAGAATTGCGAAGAAGAGGAAGAATTGCGAAGAAGAAGAAGAATTGCGAAGAAGAGGAAGAATTGCGAAGAAGAAGAATTGCAAAGAAGAAGAATTGCGAAGAATTCGAAAAATTGCGAAGAATTGCGAAGAAAGAGAATGCGAAGAAGAAGAAGAAGAATTGCGAAGAATTGCGAAGAATTGCGAGGAATTGCGAAGAAGAAGAAGAAGAATTGCGAAGAATTGCGAAGAAGAAGAATTGCGAAGAAGAAGAATTGCGAAGAAGAATTGCGAAGAAGAAGAATTGCGAAGAAGAAGAAGAAGAAGAATTGCGAAGAAGAATTGCGAAGAAGAATTGCGAAGAAGAAGAAGAAGAAGAAGAAGAAGAAGAAGAATTGCGAAGAAGAAGAATTGCGAAGAAGAATTGCGAAGAAGAAGAAGAAGAATTGCGAAGAAGAATTGCGAAGAAGAATTGCGAAGAAGAAGAAGAAGAAGAAGAAGAAGAATTGCGAAGAAGAATTGCAAAGAAGAAGA
>CM054151.1:14550740-14568240 GCA_028751875.1 Rapana venosa | reverse complement strand
AGGGCAGGGCAGGGCAAGGCAGCATCAGGGCAGGGCAGGGCAAGGCAAGGCAGGGCAAGGAAAGGCAAGGCAAGGCAAGGGCAGGGTGAGGCAAGGAAAGGCAAGGCAAGGAAAGTAAACGCAAGGGCAGGGCAGGGTTGGGCAAGTCAGGGCAGGGCAGGGTAAAGCAGGGCAAGGCAAGGCAAGGCAAGGCAAGGAAGGGCAGGGCAGGGCAGGGCACGGCAAGGCAAGACAAGGCAGGGTAGGGCAGAGAAAGGTGGGACAGAGTAAGGCAAGGGCAGGTCTGGGCAGGGAAAGGCAAGGCAAGGCAGGGCAGGGCAAGGCAGGGTAGAGCAAGGCAAGGCAAGGCAAGGCAGGGCAAGGCAGGGCAGGCCAAGGCAAGGCAAGACAAGGCAAAGGCAGGGCAGGGCAGGGAAGGGCAGGGAAAGCTAGGGTTTAGGGCAAGGTAGAATGGCAAGGCAGGGTAAGCGCGACGGTTGCAGGCAGGGCAAGGCAGGAGTAGGGCTAAGGCAAGGCAAGGTCAGGGCTAATCGGTCAGGCAAGGCAGGAAGGGAAGTGCAAAGGCAAGGCAAGGAAAGGGCAGAGCAAGGCCAAGGGCAAGTGCAAAGGCCAGGGCAGGGTATGGCCAGGGCTAGGGCAGGCTGGGAAGGTGTCAGGGCAAGCAGAGAAAGGCAAGGGTTTAGGGCAGGGTAGGGCAGGGACAAGGCAAGGAGGGCAAGCAAGGAAGGGAGAGGCTGGCAGGGCAGTGTATGGAACGCTAATGAATTTTTTTGTTTTTAGGCCAAGGCGAAGAGGCAAGGCAAGGGTAGGGTAGGGGCGCCAAGGGTGGCAAGGGTAGTGGTAAGGCAGGGCAGGGGTCAGGGTTAGGGCAAGGCATGGCAAGGCAAGGGCTTGGTAGGGGCAGGGTGTATGGAAGGGTTAGGGGAAGGCAAGGCAAGGGCCCAGAGCAATGAAAGGCAATGGCGCAAGGCATGGGCTTAGGGTAGGGAAGGGCAGGGAAGGGCAGGAATAGGGGCAAGGCAAAGGCATGGGTTAGGGCAAGGTGCAAGTGTCAAGGCTAAGGGCAGGGCAGGGCCGCGGCAGGGGCAGGGCAGGGCAAGGGTAGGGTATTGCAGGGTAGGGCTAAGCAGGTTAGTAGGGTTAGGGAAAGGCAAGGCAATTGGCGTTAAGAGTCAGACTCAGGCCAAGGCAAGGGTAGACAGGGAGAAGGCAGGTTTAGGGCAGGGCAGGCAAGGTTAGGCAGGGAAAGTAAAGGTAGGTCAAGCCCTAGGGCAGGCTAGGCGCTAAGGGCAGGGTGTGGGCAAGGGCAGGGTTTAGGGCAAAGGCAGGGAAAGGCTGGGCATGGGTAGAGGCAGGTGGACAAGGTCGCAAGGCAATAAGGGAATAGTAGGGCTAGGGCAGGTAGGGGTAGGGCAAGGCAAAAGGAACAAGGCAAGGGTTTAGGGCAATGGAAGGTAAGGCAAGGCAGGGCAGGGTGCAGGGCTAACTGCTAAGCAGGGTAGGCAAGGCAAGGCAAGATGGCAGAAGGCAGGCAAGGTACGGCAATGGCGCAGGGCAGGGCAAGGCAAGTGCCAGGGTAGGGCAGGCTAAGGCTAGGCAGGTAATGGGCAAAGGCAGGGCAGGTTTAGGACAAGGTAAGGCAAGGAAGGGCTAGGTGCAGGTGGCAAGACAAGGCAGGCAGGGAGGCAAGGGCAAGGCCAAGGGCAGGTTCTGTGGCGAGGGTAGTGCAGGCAATGGGTCAGGGCAGGCATGGGTTGAGCAAGGCAAAGCAAAGCAGGGGATGCAAGGGCAAGGGTAGGGTAGGGCAAGGCAAGGGCAGGGCAAGGCAGGGTTGAACAAGGCAGTAGCAAAGGCAGGTGAAGGCAAGGGTCGAAGCATGGCCGGCAAGGCAAGGCAATGGGCAAGGCAGGGCAGGGTAGGGCACGGTTATTAGTGGTAGGGCAAGGCAAGGCAAGGCAGGGTAAGGTGATGGCAGGGCAAGGTAGGGCAGGGTTAGGGCAAGAGCAAGTGAAAGGCAGGGCCAGGGGCAGGGCAGGGAGGGTAGGGTCAGGGCAGGAGCAGGGTAGGAACAGGGCAAGGCAGAGTTAAGAGGCAATGGCAAGGCAAGGCAAGGGTTAGGGCAGGGCAAGGGCAGGGTAGGACAGGGCTAAGGCAGAGTAGGGTCAAGGCAGGCAAGCAAGGTGCAGGACAAGATTGGGAATGGCATAGCAAGGAAAGGTGTATTCAGTGCAAGGGCAGGGGTAGGGTAGGGCAAGGCAAGGCACATATGTCAGGAAAGGCAATGGTAGGGTGAGGGCAGGCAGGCAGTGATAGGGCAGGGGCAGGGCCGGGCAGGGAAGAGGCAAGGCGAGGGTAGGGCAAGGGCAATGGAAGCAAGGCGAAGGGCAGGGTTAGGCAGGGAAAGGCTAAAGCCAAGGCAAGGCAGGGTATGGTTGTGGTGTAGGGCTACGCAGATGGCAAGGCTAGGGTAGGTGAAGGACAGCATGGCATTAGGTCAAGCAAGGCAAAGGCAGGGTAAGCCAGGCAGGAAGGGTAGTTAGAGAAAGACCAAGGCAATGCAGAGGCAAGGACGTGAAGGGCAGGTGCTCAGGGTAGGGTAAGAAGCATGGCAAGGCAAGGGACAAAGCAAAGTGAAGGGCGGGGTAAAGCAGGGTTTAGGGCAGGGTAAGGCAGAGCAGGGGCAGGGTAGGGAAAGGCAAGGGGGGATTGGGAAGGGTAGTGGCAGGGTAGGGCAGGGCAAGGAAAGGCAGGCAACGGCAAGAAAAGGCGTTGCAAGGCTAAGTGACAAAGCAAAGGCAAAGGCATGGTTTTTAGGCAGGTAGGGAAGGGGTTAGGCAAGGCAAGGCAAGGGCAGGGCTAGCCAGCCAAGGCAAGTATGAAAGCAAGCGTTGGTTAGCAGGGTAAGGGCTAAAGCGCTATGAGTGTCAGGGCTCAGGTCGCAAGCAAGGCAAGTCAAGGCATTGGCGCAATTTGCTGAGGGCTGGGTTTAGGGTCAGGGCAGGTGAAGGCAAGGCAGGCAAGGCAGGCAAGGCAAGGTTAAAGGCAAGGCAAGGCAAGCAGCGCGAGGGCAAGGCAGAAGCAAGGGCAGGGTAGGCAGAGTAAGGCATGGAGGGGCAGGGTGTTTAGGGCAGACAATGCAGGATAAGGGCAGGGCAAGGCTGAAGGTAAGCAAAGTCAAGGGAAGGGTTAGGGCAGGGGACAGGGCAGGGTAGGGCAAGAAGGGCAAAGCAAGGCACGGATTAGGGTACAAGGCAGTTTAAGCGGCTCAGGCAGGAGAGGGTCCCCCCCCCCCCCCCCCCCCCCCCCCCCCCCGCCTCCCCCGCCCCCCGCCCCGCGCCCCTTCCCCCCCCCCTCCCCGCCCAATGCAAGCAAGGCAAGGCAAGGTAAGGTAAGGCAAGGGCCAGTGTAGGGCAGGGCAGGGCAGGGCAATGGGCAAGGGCTGGGTAGGGTGAAGCAAGGCAAGGAAAGGCAAGGGCAGGTTGGGCAGCGGCCAGGGTAGTGCATGGCAGGGCAGGGCAGGGTAAGGTAGGGCAGGGTCGAAGGCAAGGCAAGGGCAGGGTCAGGCAGGGCGAATGGGAAGGTAAGGCCACGGGATAAGGGTAGGGTAGGGCAAGCAAGGCATGGCAAGGGCAGGGTATACCTGGGCAATGCAAAGGACTGGAAGGTAAATCAGGGCAGGCAATGACAGGTGTAGGGCGCAAGGAGGCAAGGCGAGGGTAGGGCGCAATGGCGCAGGCAAGGCATAGGGAAGGGTTAAGGTCGTGGCAGGCAAGGTATGCAGGGCAGGGATTAGGGTAGGGCAAGGCACTGGCAAGGCACAGGGGCATTGAGCAGAGCAGCGGCGGGCAGTGCAGGGTAGATTCATGGGGCAGGACTACTAGGACAGGGGTTCAGTAGCGAGGGCAGGGGCAAGGCAAGGCAATTGGGCAGTGTTTGGGCATGGTGAGGGGGCGGGCAAGGAAAGGCAAGGCAATGATAAGATAAGGGTCAAGGCAATGTGGTAATGGGTTAAGGGTAGGGTAGGGACATGGGCAAGGCAAGGCAGGGCAGGGACAGGGCATTGGGCAGGGCAGTGTACACTATTTTTTGGATACTGAGACAGCAGTGGCAAGGCAAGGCAAAGCAAGATCGGGGTAAGGCAAGGGTCGAAGGGTAGGGCAGGGCAAGGCAAGGGCAAGGCAGGGCAGGGCATGGTGCAGTGTGCAAGGCAAGGACAAAGGAGGGTAAGGCAGGGCAACAGCATGGTTAAGGCACGGGCTGGTAGGAAGGCATAGGCAAGGCAAAGTGCAGGCAGGAGCAGCTGGCGGGGCAGGTCAGGGGTAGGGCAAGGGCCGGAAAGGGAAGGGCATGGCAAAGCAATGGGCCAGGGGAAGATTGGTCGGGCCAGGCAAGGATAATGCAAGGCAAGGCAAGTGCAGGGGCAAAAAGTTAGGGACAGGGAGGGCAATGGCAAGGGGCCAGAGTAGGGCAGGGCAAGGGCAGGGTAAGGCTAGGGCAAGGGAAAGGCAATAAGGCATAGCAAGGCAAGGCAAGGTAGGGGCAGGGTAGGGAGGGTAGGGCAGGGTAAGGCAAGAATGCAAGGTGCAAAAGTAGGGCAGGGCAAGGGCAGGACAGGCATAGGGCAGGGGCAGGGCATTTAGGCCAGTGGGCAGGGTTAGTGGCAAGGCAAGGCAGGTAGGGCAGGGTAGTGGGCCAGGGAAGGGCAGGCAGGGTAGGTGAAAGGCATAGGCAGGCAAGGCGTCGAGGTAGGCAGGGTAGGGACAGTTGGGTAAGGGCAGGGTAGGGTAAGGAAAGGCAAGGAAGGTCCAAATGGCAAGGCAAGGCAAAGGCAGGACAAGGCAAGGCACAAGGGCAGGTTCATGGGGTACTAGGGTGTAGGAGAAAGGGCAGGGTAAGGCATGTGCAAGGGCAGGGAATAAGCAGGGTTCAAGGCATATGGAAGAAAAGGCAAGGCAATTGGCAACGGCATAGCAGGGCAAGGCAAGGGCAGTGTCAGGGTAAGGGCAGGGCAGGGATAGGGAGGCAAGGTAAGGCAAGGCAATTGGCAGGGTCAGGTAGGGCAGGGCAAGAGTTCAGGGTTTAGGGCCAGGGCAAATGGGCAGGGCTGGGCAGGGCAAGGCAAGGCAAGGAAGAGGCAAGTGGCAGGGAGGGTAGGTGCAGGGCAAGGGGGCAGGATAGGGCGCAAGGGCAAGAGCTAACCAACAATTAAGGTGCAGGGTAGGGCAGGGAAGGCGCAGGCGAGGGCAGGGCAGGGCAAGGCTAAAGGTCAAGGCTAAGTGGACGCGGGGTAAGGGCGAAGGGCAGGCAGGGCAGGGTCAGGCATAAGCAGGCAAGGCTTGGCAAGGCAAGGGAAGGCAGGCACGGCAAGGGACAGGGCAAGGCAAGCAGGCAAGGCTAGGCAAGGGCAGTGGTAGGGCTGGGTAAGGCAAGGCAAGGGTCGGGCAGGGCAGGGCCAGGGCAAGGCAATGGCAAGGGCAGGGTAGGGCAAGGCAAGGGCAGGGTTAGGGCCAGGGAAGGGCCATGGCAGGGCAGGGCCAGGGCAAGGCAGGCATGTGGCAAGGCAAGGCAAGGGTAAGGGCAGGGCAAGGCAGGGCAGGGCAAGGACAAGGGGATGGGGAGGGCAAGGCGCAGGGCAGGTCGCAAGGCAAGCAAGGGCAAGGAAGGGCGATGCAGGGCAATGGAAAAGGCAAAAGGGCAGTAAAGGGAAGGGCTGGGCATGGGCAAGGCAAGACGAAGGGCATGGGCAGGGTAGGGCAGGCAGGGCTGAATGGCAAGCAGAGGCAAGGCAAGGCAAGGGTCAGGGCAGGGCTTTTAGGGTTAGTGGTTAGGGCAGGGCAAGGCAAGGCAAGGGCAGGGAAAGGGTCAAGGCGCAAAAGCAGGGCGCAAGGCAGAGGCAAGGCAGGCAGGGCAGGGCAGGGTTTAGTGGCCAAGGTGCAATTGGCAAAGACAAGGCAAGGCAAGGCTATGACATGGCAAAGGAAGGCGAATAGGCCAAAGCAAAGTGAGGCCAAGTTAAGGCAAGGCAGGCAAGCAAGGCAAAAAAGGCAAGCAATGGAAGGAGCTCATGGAGGTATGGACGGCAGCAAAACAGTGAGGCAAAGGTTAGAGGGCAAAACAAAAGTATAAGGCAAGGCAAAAGCCAAGTCACGGCAAGCTATACAGTTCAATGCAAGACACGCAGGGGCAAAGCATAAGGGCAAGGCGAATAGCAAGGCAAAGTGTAAGGGCAAAGGCTAAGGGCAAGTCAGAAGGCAGATAAACAAAGCAAAAGTAATAGCAAGAAGTCAAAGCAGGCTTAAGGTAGGCAAAGGCAGGCCAAGGCAAGGCAAAGCAAAAAGCAAGGCTAAGCAATGGCTAGGCAAAAGCGATGCAAGGCAAGGCAAGGCAAAGGCCTAAATACAAAGCGAAGCAAGGCAGGCAAGGCAAGGCTAAGTTAAGGCAAGGCAAAGGACAAAGCAAAGCCAAAGGCAAGGCATTGCAAGGAATGGCAAAGCGAGAAGGACAAGCAATGTAACAAAGAATTAGGAAGCGAGCAAGGCAAGGCAAGCATAAGGTAAGGTAAAGCAAAGAATAGAAAGACTATGGCAAGGCACGCGGCAGAGAAAAAGACAAAGACAAAGACAAAAGCAAAGAAGGCAAGGCATGGCAAGGCAAAGACAAAAACGCAACAAGCCAACGGAAGCAAGGCAAGGTCAAGGCAAAGCATGGAAAGAAGACAAAGCAAAGCAAAGCAAAGCAAGGCAAGGCAAGGCAAGGCGAAAGGCAATGCAGGCAAAGTCAAGCAAAGCAAGGCAAGGACATGGCTGCAATGGCACGGGAAGGCAATGACAAAGACAGTAGACAGGCAAAGCAAGGACAAGGCAAGGTCAAGCAAGGCAAGGCATGGCAAGGCCAAGACAGAAAAACAAAGCGCAAAGGTAAGGCCAGGCAAGCAATGGCAAGCAAATGTGTCATGGCATGCAAAGACCAAAAGCAAGGCAAGCAAGGCACCGGCAAGGTCATGGCAAAGACAAAGCAAAGCAAAGCAATAGGCAAGGCGTTGAAAGACAAAGCAAAGCGAAGCTAAGGTAAGGCAAGGCAATTCAAGGCTCAGGCAGCGGCAGGCAAGATAAAGCAGAAAGGCGAAGTTACGCATAGGCAAGAAGACAAAGAAAAGAAAAGCAACGGCAAGGCAAGGCAATGGGCATGGCAAAAAGACAAAGTAAAAGAAGGATAAGCAAGGCCAAGGCAAGCAAGCAAGGAAAGTCAAAGCAAAACAAAGCAATGTCAAGGAATGTCAAGGCAAGGTAAGGCAAAGGCACAGCAGGGCATGGCAAAGACAGTGTCAAAGCAAGGCAGGGGCAAAGGCATGGCAAAAGACAAAGAAAAGAAGCAAGACAAGGCAGTTGCAAGGCAAAGATTAAGCAAGGCAGACAAAGGCAAAGACAAAGCGAATGCAAGCAAGGCAAGGCAAGGTAATGCAAGGCAAAGAAGGCTGGCGCAAGACAAAGCAAGGGCAAGGCACGGCAAGCAAAAGAGACAGAAGCAAGGCAAGGCAAGGCAAGGCAAGGCAAAGCATAAGGCATGCCAAAACAAGGCAAAGCAAAGCAAGCAAAAGCAATGCCAAGTGCAAATGCAAGATAGACAAGGCCTAAGGCAAGGCAGGCAATGGCCAAAGCAAGCTTGGAAGGCAACCTGGCAAGAGGCAAGGCCAAGAGCAATGGCAAGGCAAGGTCAGAAGGCAAGGGCAAAAGGCAAAGACAAACAAAGGCAAGGCAAGGCAAAGCAAGGACAAAAAATAGAAAAGCAGGAAAAAGGCAAAAGTAAAAAGAAGGCAGGCCAAGGCCGGCATGGCAGGCAATGCGCAAGGCAAAAGCAAATCAAATTCAAAGGCAATAGACAAAGCATTAGACAAGGAAAGGCAATGGAGATGCAAAGCAAAGGCAAGGCTAAGGCAAAGGTCAAAGACAATGCAAAAAGCAATAAGATGCAAGGCAAGCAAGTGCAAAGCAAAGCAAAGCAAGCAAGGCAGGCAAGCAGGCAAGCAAGGCCAAGGCAAGGCAATGGCAAGGCGGCAATGCATAGGAAAGGTAAGGCAATGCAAAGACAAAGGCAAAGCAATGCAAAGACAAAGCATAGTCAAGGCAGGCAAAGGCAGGGCAATGCAAAGACAATAGATTGCAAGGCAGTAGACATAGCAAAGCTCAAAGCCTGCATGGTCATGGCATGGCATGTGCATGGCATGGCAAGGCCAAGGCTACAAGGCAAGGCAGGGCAGGCAATAGGTGTAAGCTAATGCAAAGACAAAGCAAAAGCAAAGCAATTGGCTCATGGCCAGGGCAGAGGCAAGGAAGCGCAGGCAATAGCAAGACAAAGAAAGCAAAGCAAGGCACGGCACGGCAAGGCAAGGTCAAGACAAGGCAAGGCAAAGACAAAGGCAAATGCAAGGCACGGCATCGCAAAGCAAGGGCAAGGCCAGGAAGGCAAGGCAAGGCAAGGCAATGGCAAGGCAAAGGCAAGGCAAAGACAGAAAAGCAAAAGCAAAGCAAACGCAAGCAAGTCAAGCAAGCCAAGGCAAAGACAAAAGCAAGCAAAGAAAAGCAAGGGAAGGCAGGAAGGAAGCAAATCAAAGACAAAGCAAAGCAAAGCAGGCAAGGCAGAAGGCAAGGCAAGGCAATAGTGCAAGAGAGAGACAAAGCAAAGCAAGGCACAGGCTCAAAAGACAAAGCAGAAGCAAGGCAATTTGGCAAAGGCAAAGGTATAGGCAAGCAAGGCAAGAGAAGCAATAGCATGTGCAAGGCAAAAAGGGCAAGGTCAATGGCTCAAGGCGCAAAGGCAAGGCAAATCAGATGCAAAGATTAAGCAAAGCAAAGGCGAAGATAGGCAGGACAAAGGCTAGGCAAGGCAACGCAATGCGCAAAGATTAAAGCAAAGCAAGGCAAAGGCAGGCAAGGTAATGGCAAAGGCAAGGCAAAGACAAGGCAACAGGCAGGCAAAGACAAGCAAGGCAAAGGCAGGCAAGCATGCTAAGGCCAATACAATATCAAGGCCAAGGCAAGGCAAAGGCAAAGGCAGGCAAGACTAAGCAAAGCAATAGCAAAGCAAAGCAGTGTGAGGCAAGGTCCCTGATCTAACGTAAGAGTCAAAAGCAAGCATGGTCTCACAAGGGCAAGGTAAAGCAAAGACAAAGTGACAAGACAAAGCTCAATGGCAAAGGTAATGGTCAAGTAAAGCAAAGGACAAAGCAAGATAGCAAAGGCAAGTGGCAAAGGCAGGTAAAGACAAAGCAGTAAGAAGAAAGGCAAGGCAGGCAGGGCAAAGGGACAAAAGACAAGACCAAAGCAAAGGTAAGGCTCAAGGCAGGCGCAAAGGCAAGGGCAAAAGCAAAGCAAGTGCTAACATGACTAGGCAAGGCAATGACAAAATAGAAGGCAAGGTGAGGCAAAGCATAAGCAAAGCAAAAGACAAGACTAGACAAGACAAGGCAAGGCAATGACAGAAGGAAGGGCAAAGCAACAGCTCAAGGCAGAAAGACGCAAAGCAAAGCAAATCAGAATGCTAAGGCGATGGCTAAAGGTAAGGCATAGCAAAGCACATAAACAAAGCAAAGTGCATGGCAAGCCGCACATGGCAAGCAAAGACAAAATGAGGCAATAATTAAACAGAAAAAAGACCCTAACCCCAAATCATGTGTCCTTCTTCCATTTACCTCGATAGTGTAAAAGAATGAAATGTAAAATCAAATGTAAAAAAATTACAATTAAATGAAAAGGGCAAGGCAAGCCCAAGGCAATGCAAAGCTTGCCTACAAAACTGACCACCCTTCGGACCAGACAAAAATCGATCAGTTTCCTAAATCCGCTTATCCACCCACAGTCCTGACGCAGTAAGTACTCTAATGATTGGAACCTTGCAACTATGATTGCGAAGGTCAACTAGGGTATCGTCTCCATTAATTTACTGCTGATGTGTTTGTGTGACGATTTAATCTTCCATCTCCTCCTCGCCTCCCTCACACTGTGTGTGGGTTGGTGGTGGTGGTGGTGGTGGTGGTGGTGTGGTGTGTGTGTGTGTGTGGTGTGTGTGTGTGTGTGTTGTGTGGTGGGGGTAGGGGGGGGAGGGGGTGTGTTGTGGTGTGGTGTGGTGGTGATGGTGGTGGTGGTGGTGGTGGTGTGTGTGTGTATGTTTGTGTGTGTGGTGTTGTGTAGTGTGTGTTGTGTTTGTGTTGTGTAGTGTGTGTGTGTGTGTGTATGCGTTTGTGTGTTGTGTGTACGTGTGGTGTATAGGTGGGTGGGGGGTGTTGTGTTAATAATAATATATAAAACAATAATAATAATAATATAATAATAATAATAATAATAATAATAATAATAATAACAACAACAACAACACAACATAAATAATAATATAATAAATAATAATAATAATAATAATAAAATAAATAATTAAATGGAATTTATATAGCGGTGTATCTTGCACAGACAAATCAAAGCGCTTGCCCTCAACTCATTCTTACACAGTCATGCAACCAATAGCAAGTAATAGTTCTAACAAGTCCAAATGCACACACACACACACACACACACACACACACACACACACACACACACACACACACACACACACACAACACACACACACACACACACACACACACGTTATACACTTTGGCAGGGTGATGGAATCTCTGGCTGTTGAAAAGCAGGGATAGCTATGAAATGAAACAGGAGAGGAAATTCTTAGGTTTGAAACAAATATGTTTTGAGGCCAGATTTAAAAGAGTCACAAGAAGGCCTTTGGCGAAGAGAGATAGGGAGGCCATTCCAAATCGATGGACCTGAAACAGAGAAAGAGCGACGGCCAACAGTGGACTGGTTGAATCTAGGTGTTTGTAAGCACAAGGAATCTGCAGCAGAGCGAAGGGAACGAGAAGGGGTGTACAGGGGGAGACATTCACAGAGGTAGGAGGGTGCTGTTTTGTGGAGACATTTGTAACAGAGAGTACTGATCTTATAGTTTATTCTTTGTGACACAGGCAGCCAGTGGAGATATCGCAAGAGAGGGGTAATGTGCTCAGATTTTTTCTTTCTGAGGACTAGTCGAGCTGCAGAGTTTTGAATACGTTGAAGGGAGTGGATAGATGATGCTGGCAGACCAGCCAAAAGAGAATTGCAATAGTCGAGACGTGAAAGAATGAGAGAATGTGTAGTGTGTGTGTGTGTGTGTGTGTACACGCACACGCGCGTATGTGTTTACGTGTACCTTCAGGATGGATTTTTACTACTTAACCTGATTTGTTTTCTGTTTCTTGTTTTTAAATTTGGCTTGTAACTCACATATATTTCTCTGGTCTTTGAAATGAATATGAATTGGTATTGGTATGTCTTTCACCCCCCCTCCCCCCCACACAACACATACACACAACAAGAACACATACACACTCGCGCGCGCACGCGCGCGCACACACACACCACACACACACACACACACACACACACACACACACACACACACACGCACCACACACACACACACACACACACACACACACGCACGCACGCACGCACACCACACACACACACACACACACACACACAAACACGCTTGACGAGTAGTTTCCGTGTAAAAAACCCCAACAACACCAAAAAAACCCCAACCACTCTCAAACAAAGCAAACAAGTTTGCATGTACGACTCTCTTCAAGTATCTGGCCACACAGACAGCCGTACTACGACTGCAGAGGATTTTCTTCTCTTCTGTAAAGGAGGGAGAGTAAAGGTTGTTGTGTAAAGGTCCCCGTCATAGGTGAAGACAATATTAACATAATATTTTAAAGGGTAACAACATTTGTAATGTAGGCTTATGCCTTGACACCTGGCTCACATTTATTTATTTTATTTATTTATTTATTCTTTTATATCGAGGATAATGGAATAAGCACTTATGTGCTTTTTTTTACATCCAGTTCCCGTGTGTATGCGATTTTGTAAATTTTGTCATCTGTTTCCACCGGCACACAATGGCCTACTCTTCCGAAAAGCGGAACAGGATTTAACGTGTGAGCAAGATGTTCTACATGCGTTCGAACACGGGGCCTCGGTTTATAGTCTCATCCGAAGGACTTGTGTTGTAACAACTGACGAAGCTAGTTGACCTAGGCTAAGATAGAAAAAAAGGATAAGTTATTCTGCAGTCACAGAAGTCTAACACACACACAAAAAGAACTGATATGAGAAGAAAAAAATATATGTAGGGCCTAGACACACCACACACACAGATTATATATATATATATATATATATATATATATATATATATATATATATATATATATATATATATATATATATATATATATAATCATGAATCAAGACTTTATTGCCATTACGTCAGAACAAGACTTATTTGACACCAAACTTAATAATAAACATAGTCATTTCGTAAAAGATGTAGATTCTTAGATTTATGTATTTTCTCTATGCTCTGGTTCTTCTGGAATATATATATATAAATATATATATATATATATTTTTATATATATATATATATATATCTTAGCCTATATTTGCGTGCAGTTATGACGTCTAGCGTAATATCACCTTCAACAAAAGGCGTTCATTTTCGCTAGGCAGAGAGTCATCGACCCTTTTCTCCCAATGTCTCATTTCGTCCTACCCTTTACTGCAGTAGTATCACCGCGATCTGCCATGGAGTCATAAGTAATATAATCCGTGAACTTTACGCAATAAAAATTATGACGTCAATCGTCTAAATACCTGCACTTTACGCAGTAAAATTATGACGTCAATCGTCTCACTAATGCGTTTGTTGTACTTCCCCCACCCCCACCCCACCCCTCCAGTTTCTTTTTTTTTGTTGTTCTTTTTTTTTCTCTCCTTGCAGTTTGGTGGGTTTTTTGTTGTTGTTGGCAGAATCGCAGACAGATTTGCAGAATATTTTCTAAGCCAAACACGCGAAAGAAAAAACCAAATATGCTAAGTTGGAACAAGTAATCCTGACTGCTTTCATGACAGTGGTGGTGGTGGTGGTAGTAGAGAGAAATTACTTTCGTCTGTCAGGTTTGTTATATATATCTATACTGGTTTGTTATGGTATTGATCAGAATAAGCGCAGCTTTTTTCAACAGACTGGTAGACGTTGTTACTGCTCGGATGAGACTATAAACCGAGGCCCCGTGTGCGAACGCACGCAGAACATCTTGCGCACGCGTTTAAATCCTGTTCCGTTTTTCGTAAGAGTAGGCCATTGTGTGCCGGTGGGAACAGATGACAGATTTGACAAAACCGCATACACACGGGGGGGACTTGATGTTAAAAAAAAAAAAGCACATAAGTGCTTATTTCATTATCCTCGATATAAAAGAATAAAATAAATATAAAAGAATAAAAATTTTTTTTTAAATACAACATGGTGGTGGTGGTAGAGTTAACATTATCTTTTAAGCTATCAGGTTTCTTACGAGTTGGTGTTGTTGTTGTTTTTTGTGTTATTTTATTTAAAGAATCAGTGCAGTAGCTCTTTCAACAGTCTAGTAGAAAGTCGACACCGTTTTCTGTGATTAAATGTTTGTTGTTGTTTTTTTTTATAGCTCATACACATACGTAGATTTACACCCTCCCCCCCCCCCCAAACAACAACATCCCCCAAAGAAAAAAACCAACAACAAACAAAGCAAAAACAAAAACAACCACCAAAAAACCCACTCGTGCTAACACGTGAACGAGCGTCACGTGGGCGCATGCTCACGTGTGTGTGTGTGTGTGTGTGTGTGTGTGTGTGTGTGACACATAGCTCTCTCTCTATCTGATGCCTCTGTCTCTCACGTCTCATTCTCTTGTCTCTTTTGTCTCTCTCTTTCTCTCTCTCTCTCTCTCTCTCTCCTCCTCCCTCTCCTCTCTCTCTTCCTCTCTGTCCTCTCTCTTCTCTTCTGTCTCTTCTTCTGTCTGTCTTCTTCTCTCTTTCTCTCTGCTCTTTCTCTCTCTCTCCCTCCCTCTCTCTTTCTGTCTCTCTGTCTCTCTGTCTCTCTCTGTCTCTTTCTCTCTCTCTCTTCTCTCTCTCTTCTGTCTCTCTCTCTCCTCTCCTCTCTCTCTCTCTTCCTCCTCTCTTCTGTCTCTCTTTCTCTCTGTCTCTCTCTTTCTGCCTCCTCCTCTCTCTCTCTGCCTCTCTCTCTTCTCTCTCTCTCTCTCTCTCTCTCTCTCTCTCTCTCTCTCTCTCTCTTCTTCTCTCTCTCTCTCTCTCTCCCCCACTCACTCTCTCTCTCACAGACACACACACACAGTAGTATCAAGGTCAACAACACAGTCATAATTAGTACTCTGCTTTGAAAATCAAGTAGCGCTACTGTTGCGCACAGATCGATAGAACCTACTAGCAGTTTGAAGCCACAAAGGGCCAGTACAATGAACCTGCCTAACCTTGCTGTACTAAGTCGTGTCATGTCTGGGGGAGTGGGGATGTGATATCACATGGTTGTCTGTAGAGGGGGGGGGGGGGGGTGGGGGGGGGGGATAGGGGGGGGGGGGAGGGGGGGGGGGTAAACACAAACCTTCCAGTCAAGACAGCGTCTGCAACGCACGTTCGATGCTGCGAGCGTACACGCGTGCGCGTGCCACACACAACACACACACACACACACACACACACACACACACACACACAACATACACACACACACATACACAACACACACACACACACACACACACACACACACACACACACACACACACACACACACACACACACACACACAACACACACATAATTTGTTTGTCCTGACGTTTTACGATTTTATTTTTGTAATTTTTAAAACATTCTTTATTTAAGTGTGTGTGTGTGTTGTGTGTGTGTGTGTGTGTGTGTGTGTGTGTGTGTGTGTGTGTGTGTACGCGTGCGCGCATGCGCGCAGGTGTGTATGAATATGTGTGTGCGTGTGTATGTATATGTGCGTAATTTGTATTTTCCAATGTATTATCTTATCGATTTTCCTCTTTTTACTGGTTTAATTTATTGGTAAAGGTTGCAATAAAGTAGTATTTCAGTATAATCATTAAGAATTTTGTTCTTAGATAGATGGCTTGATGAAAAAAAAGCAAATGCATTGCTTGTTCAATGTACCCTCTGGAAAAAAAAATGACTGGACTGACACACGTGCGCGTGCGCGTGCACGCGTACACAGATCTGTCTGTCTATCTGTCTCTGTCTCTCTCTCTCTTGTATCTGTATTTGTCTCTGTCTCTCTCACTATCCAGAGACAGAGAGCCTGGGAAAAGAAGCGGGTGATAAAAGCAACAAGAAAACGAAACTGCCAAGTTTAAAAACTGTTAGGCTTACAAGGTGATTTTGTTTTAAAACCAGACAGATAATACAGAAGAAGACCTATTAAAATTTTCTTTTGCTTTTCCGTCAAGTTTTATACAGCTTAGTCACCGAAGTCAGAATGCGGCTACCTGTATGGCGGTAGCATAGCTAACAAACATCGGAACCTGGGAGTTTTAGCGGAGGAGAAAAGAAATAATATAATTATACACAGTTTAAATTTTCTAATTTCTCTAGAAAGAAAAAGACATAGAAAGAAATGAACGTTTTCTTATCTATCTATCTATCTATCTATCTATCTATCTATCTATCTATCTATCTATCTATCTATCTATCTATCTATCTATCTATCTATCTATATCTATCTATCTATCTTCTATCTATCTATCTATCTGTCTTTCTGTCTATGTATGTATGTATGTATGTATGTATGTATGTATGTATGTATGTATGTATGTATGTATGTATCTATCTATCTATCTTCTTCTGTCTATCTATCTATTTGTCTGTATGTTGTCTCTGTATGTATGTTATGTATGTATGTATGTATCTATTATTATTACTATCTATTATGTATCTATTATCTATCTATCTATCTATATCTTTGAAGAATGCGCCCAACAAGATCTTTTTGGACGTATAAAGAGAACTGACGGACGGAACACACAGGAGACAGTATCGCGCAGACGCACACGACCCATGACACCATGAACAATAATTATATATTCTTGCTCGTGGACAAGCTATGAGAGCGAAATGAAACCAGCGGGTGTCAAAAACTGCTTAAGTTCTACCTCCATCTTTTTCCATATAACGAAAACAGACAGTCAGACAGATAGACAGACAGACAGACAGACAGACAATCGACTGACAGAATCCACAATAATTAAGGTATAGAATATAACAGACAGACAGACAGACAGACAACCGACTGACAGAACCCATAATATGTTTTTGAATATAACAGCACAGACAGACAGACAAGACAGACAGACAGACAGACAGAAGAAACAGAAGGAAACAGAATACCATACTGCATATCTATCTATCTATCTATCTATCTATCTATATCTATCTATCTATCTCTATCTATCTATCTATCTATATATCTATCTATCTATCTATCTAATCTAGTCTATCTATCTATCTATCTATCTATCTATCTATCTATCTATCTATCTATCTATCTATCTATCTATCTAATCTAGTCTATCTATCTACCTATTTATCTCTCTACTATCCATCCATCCATCCATCCATCTATCCATCTATCCATCTATCTATCTATCTATCTATCCATCCATCCATCCATCTATCTAATCTATCTATCTAACTATCTATCTATCTATCTATCTATCTATCTATCTATCTATCTATCCATATATCCATATATCCATCTATCCATCTATCTATCTATCTATCTATCTATCTATCTATCTATCTATCTATCTATCTATCTATCTCTTTCATCCAGTCTCCTATTTTTAGGGCCGTCTGGGTGTCACATCAAGTGGAAAGACGTTAAAATCGAAGACATAATACCATACTGTTCACCATTCCAAAACTGTTCTTAAAAAGAAACAAGACAACGAAACCATCAGGTCTAAAAATGGCTACGACAGTCTCGCAAGGATGCCCCAGACCCTCATACGGGATAGGATGGGGACGGGATAGCCTAGTGGTCAGAACATTGCGCTCGCAATCTGACGACCCGGGTTCGATTCCCGTTCAAGGGGGATACGTTCCCCTGGAGTTAACATCAGTGCAGACTCCACTCTCCCCAAAAGTCTTTCGGATGAGGCTATAAACCGAGGCCCCGTGTGCGAACCCACGCTCTAGAACATCTTGCGCACACGTTAAATCCTGTTCCGCTATTCGTAAGAGTAGGCCATTGTGTGCCGGTGGGGAACAGATGACAAAATTACAAAAACTGCATACACACGGGGACTGGATGTAAAAAAGCACATAAGTGATTATTCCATGATCCTCGATATAAAAGAATAAAGAAAAAATAGATAAAACGTACAGCCAAAGTGATCTTCATCCTCTCAGTTCAGCGGCTGGAAGTATCACTTAAGCAGACGACACACTTGAATGACGGCTGGGCGGAGGACAACTTTGTCACGCGAGACGACACTGAATGGGTGGATGGACAAACTGAATTCAAGATTGGGGGGAGGCT
>CM054151.1:14533240-14545740 GCA_028751875.1 Rapana venosa | reverse complement strand
CAGCGAGGGAGAGGAGATGGGCGCCGCCCTCAATATGCTGACCTCTTGAGAAGTTGAGGTCTCTGATGCCTCACTCCCCTACGACCACATAGGTGATGGTAACACCTTTACCTTTAACTGGGTTAAGGCGTTCAACAGCGCAAACTTGGTTAAAAAAGTAACATGAAATCAGTCACGAATTGCCTAACACATCGTTGTCTATATAAACACATTGAAAACACAACGCAAAGCAATGGAACTAAAACGATGTTATGTACAAGACTTATGAACACTCAGTCCTTCGGATGAGACTATAAACCGAGGCCCCGTGTACGAACGCATACAGAACATCTTGCGCCACGTTAAATCCTGTTCCGCTTTTCGGAAGAGAAGGCCATTGTGTGCCGGTGGAAACAGATGACAAAATTTACAAAACCGCATACACACTGGATGTAAAAAGCACACGAGTGCTTATTCCATTATCCTCGATATAAAAGAATAAATACATAAACGAATAAATAAAGTCAAGACTGCGAGCTTAAAACCAAGCATTCCTTTACTTTCCCTGAAAAAATCTGTTGATTTGCCCAATTCTCACGGTAATAAAGACAAAAAATATTGTCATATTTGGAATCGTTTGTTGTGATTAATCTGTGCATTGACCAATGTGAAGACAGAGAAGTAGATACCACAGGAAGATTCACACCAATGGGAAGAAGCATCTTTGTCCACGCTTAGGACAAAAAACACCTTAAGACAAAACGCGCTGATACTTGACAATGTAAAGACGGAAAAAGACAGCTTTACAATACTCTGAAAGGACCAATCTTGACGAACAAGGAAAAACACGACTTGAACCTATGCATGAAGAAAAAAGAGAAAAATGATGCTTTTAAAACAGACAAAAACCTAGAAAGAAAGGAAAGAAAAACTCAAGAGAAAAATAAGCTTTAAAGAAACAGACAGAAACACTAGAAAGAAAGAAAGAAGAAAAACTCAAGAGAAAAATAATGCTTTGATAAACAGACAGAAAACACTAAGAAAGAAAGAAAGAAAGAAAAACTCAAAGAGAAAAATAATGCTTTGATGAAACAGACAGAAAACACGAAGAAAGGAAACAAAACCCTCTAAAGAACAGATTTGAAAAAAAAAGTAAATAGAAGCACAGAAGTGGAAAGAACGACAAAAAAGGTTTTAAAAAATATTCATTCATTTATTTCGAAGAAGATGGAATAAGCACTCCTGTGCATTTTTTGTTTTACATCCAGTCCCCGTGTGTATGCAGTTTTGTCAATGTTGTCATCCATTCCCATCGACACACAATTGCCTACCTACTCTTTCAAAAAGCTGGAAGACGTTTTAACGAGCGCGCAAGATGTTCTGAGTGAGTTCGCACACGAGGACCTCGATTCATAGTCTCACCTAAGAACTTTTTGGGGGAGTTGAGTCGGGAGGGATGTTAACTCAATGGGATAATATCGCCTTGAACGGGATTCGAACCCGGGTCAGCAGATCACGAGCGCAAAGCGCAACGCTCTAACATAGCAGGCTATTCCGTTACCACAGAAGGATGTAACACGAGAAGCAAACTGTAAAAAAGAGAAGAAAGGGAACAAAGAATAAACAAAACCAAAGACAGACAGAAAAGAAAAGAAAAGAAAAGAAAAGACACTAGCAAAAATGTTGCCGGTGAAACATTATTGTGAACATGATAAACAAGAATAGAGGGAAACGCAATATCAACCCAAAATTGCTTCCGAAAGTTGATGGAAAATGTCTAACACGAACATAGAAAACAAACAACAACAAAAAAAACAAAACTATAGCAGTTGAAAATGCACGACAAAAAACCTGTTGAAACATGAAATATGAAATTCAGTGAAACCTCTAAAAGCTCACTTTTACACAGACACACACACACGTGCTAGTGCTTGCACGCACGCGCGCGCGCGCGCGCATACACACGAACACACACACACACACACACACACTTTTTACCAGTCTTTTTGCAATTATCTTTGCCTCTGTCTCTGACTTTCTGTCTTTTTGTCAGTCTGTATGTGTTCCTGTGTGTAGGTCTATATCTGTGTGTCTCTTTGTGGGTCATCTCTCTCTCTCTCTCTCTCGTTTATATATATATCATACATACTCATACAACATATAATATATATATATATATATATATATATATATATATATATATATATATATATATATATATATACATCCCCTGTCTCTGGTTGAAACAAAGGTTTATTCGTTCAGAACAAAAACCTAGGACCAATACTTGAAATGAGTACAACAGGCACTGCTCTGCCTGTCTGTCTGTCGCTGTCAGTCTCTCTTTATATCCCTCTCCTCTCTCTCTTCCCTCCCTCCATCCCTCCCTCCCCCCCTCTCTCTCTCATCTCTCCCTCTCCCCATTCTCTCTCTCCTCTCTCTCTCTCCTCTCTCCTCTCTCTCTCTCCTCTCCCCATTCTTTTTCTCCCTCTCTTTCTGCCCCCCCCCCCTCTCTCTTTTGCTTGTCTAACACTCCTCTCTTAGTCTCTTGTCATCTTCTCTGTCTCTGTCTCTGTCTGTCTGTCTGTCTGTCTGTCTGTCTGTCTCTCTCTCTCTCTCTCTCTCTCTCTCTCCTCTCTCCTCTCTCTCCATTATTTCCTTCATCATGTTCATCTGGTGCCTCTTGTTTGAAAAATAAACGAGATTCCCTTCGAACATGATTTTCATTGTCACTGCCTGTCACCTGATCTGCCCTCTGTTCAACGCATGTTCTCATTTAGCACATATTCTAACATGGTCTAATTCCCAACCTGTTATTTCCGCTTCCTGTGAGGCGATCAGCTAACAAGAGCAGTTCGGAAATTGCCGCGGTCTGTCTTTATTTCCTTTTCTTGTTTCCTTTTTCCTGTTCCTCTGGCGTTTTTATCGATCTGGTCTCTCTGGTATTCTCGGGTTTGGGGGATTGTTCTTTTGTAGCGCGCATGTGTGTGTGTGTGTGTGTGTGTGTGTGTGTGTGTGAGTGCGTGCGTGTGCGTCTGTGTGTGTGTGTGGTGTGTGAGGTGGGGGGGTAGGGTGGTAGTGTGTTTTTGCGTGTGTGTGTTTGTGTGTGTGTGTATGGGTGTGTGTGTGTGTGTGTTGTGTGTGTGTGGTGTGTGTGTGTGTGTGTGTGTTTCTTTTATTTTTCTTTCTCTTTCAAATCACGATTTCCACTCTTTCTCTCCCTGTGTATGTGTGTGTGTGTTGCATGCATGCGTGCTTGCGCATGCACGTGCGTGTGTGTATTGTGTTTGTGTTTGTCAATCTGTGTGTCCACTTTCCATCAATAATTTCATATTTTCTTTGTCTGTCTCTTGTTTTTGTGTGTTTTCCGTGAATCTATCTCCCTCTTGCCTCCCTCCATCCTCCCCCTCCCTCTCTCCCCCCCCCCCCCCTCTCTCTCTCTACACATACACACGCCACGCACGCACACACACACACACACACATTTCATCCCTCCTTCCCTCCCTCCCCATCCCCATGTCTCTTTCTCTCCCTCTCCTTCCTTCTTTCATCAAATTAATCAGTCTCGTCTCGTTCGATCAAGGAACACACGAAAAAAAAAAAAGGCAACGGCTTATGTGTGTCTATGTCTATGTCTACCAGTCACTGACCTGCTAGCCAATCAATAACTATTCTCATTCAGGCATGTTTCAACACGGCAGAATTCTCATCCCGTTACTTCCGCTTCCTGTCGTATGATCAGCTAAGATGAGAGAACCGGAAATTGCAATGATCTGTCATCTTTTTTTCTCCTTTTTTTTTGTTTTTTTTTTGGGTGTGTGTGTGTGGGGGGGGGGGGGGGGATGGTCCTTGTTCTTCACGTCTTCTCAGGTTTCTATGGACATGCTTCCTCTGATATTCTTTGGGGTATGTTTTTTCCCCTATTTGGAGACGGGATAGCTCAGTGGTTGGAGCACTCGCTTTCCCTATTTTAAATTTTTTAAAATTTATATCTTATTCTTTTATACCGAGGATAATGGAATAAGCACTTATGTGCTTTTTTTACATCCAGTCCCCGTGTGTATGCGGATTTGTAAATTCCGTAATCTGTTGCCACCGGCACACAATGGCCTACTCTTACGAAAAGCGGAACAGGATTTAACGTGTGCGCAAGATGTTCTGCGTGCATTTGCACACGGGGACCTCGGTTTATAGGCTCATCCGAAGGACTTTCGGGGAGAGTGGAGTCTGCACTGGTGTTAACTCAAGAGGAAAATATCCCCTTGAACGGGAATCGAACCCGGGTCGTCAGGTTGCGAGCGCAATGTTCTAACCACTAGGCTATCCCGTCCCCCCTCAGTTAAGGTTAGGCTGCATTGAGCGTGGTTACCAAGTGGATGGATAACCGTTTGCGCGCCTTGGCTTCAGCACAGTCTCCCAGTTCACACAGCTGTAAATGGGTTCCTGCCCTCTTCAGGGCCAGGGAAGGTAAAGCAGGGAGGGTGAGGAGATGGGCACCGCCCTCAATATGCTGGCTCTTGGAGAAGTTGAGGTCTCTGACATGCCTCTCCTCAGTTACCGCATAGGTTATGGGACACCTTTACCTTTTACTTTTCCTTCCTCTAGTTATTGATTTGTCCCCTTCGGTTTCCTATTACTGTATCATGGTTGTCATCATTGTTCTTCGCGTTTGTGTTGTTGTTGTTGTTGTTATTCTGGCTCTGTTGGAAATGTCTCGTTGTTGATGTTGTGTCTTCTTCTTGTTGTTCTGGATGTGTGTGTGTGTGTATGTGTGTGTTTTGTGTGTGTGTGTGTTTCTGTGGTGCGTGCGTGCTTGCGTGTGTGCGTGGTGTATGTGTGCGTGCGTGCGTGTGTGATACGCTACACTCCACATCTCTCTCTACTCTCACATCTCTCTACTCTCTCTCTCCCGCTCTCTCTCTCTCCTTCGGAAGAGACTATAAACCGAGGTCCCGTTTGCGAACGCACGCAGAACTTCTTGCGCACACGTTAAAACCCGTTCCGCTTTTCTGAAGAGTAGGCCATTGTGTGCCGATGGGAGCGGATGACAAGATTTACAAAAGCTGCATACACACGGGGACTAGATGTAAAAAAAAGCACGTGAGTGCTTATTCCCTTATCCTCGAAATGAAAGAATAAATAAAAGAATGAATAAATAAATGAATAGATAAATGAAAAGAATAAATCTGTCTGTCTGTCTGTCTGTCTGTCTGTCTGTCTGTCTTCTCTTCTGTCTTCTTCTCTCTCTCTCTCTCTCTCTCTCTCTCTCTCTCTTTCTCCCTCCCTCCCTCCTTCTCCCTCCTTCCTTCTCCTCCCCTCCTTCTCTCTCCCTCCCTCCTTCTTCTCCCTCCTCTCTCTCTCTCTCAATCACTCCTTTTCATTTATATTTCCACTTTTTTTCTTTTTACCCACATGACCTTAACTTTTTATACTTGAGACTTTCTCAGTACTTTCAACATAGGAGACCAACAACAAAAAACAAACCCCCCACGAAATACCAAAGATATACAAGAATCCATCCACACTCATCCTCGCACCGAAGTCTCAAAGCGTGGTCGATAAGTCTGGCCACGTAGCACCAGTTCTAGAACTTAGGCTCTCTTAAGTGTCCTCTCTGTCTGGCTCATTTCGCACAGCCATTCAACGTGCGTTACATGGCAAACTACTTCTGCGTGGTTATATAGAATCTGTCTGCTCTCGTACTTATCGTTTTTGTCTTGAGGGTTTTGTTATTCCATTCTTCTTCCCAACGCTCAGACTGTAGCTATTGTTGTCTTGTCATAGGAGCGGAAAATGCGTTGTGTTGCCGTTAAGCGCCTAACAAGTCAGACCCGGCGCATCCGATTTCGGCACGAATTGCCGTCTGAAGATGAACATGTTACTTTGCCAAATAATAAGCAGTGCATCTATTGTAAACATCAACTGCTCCAAAAAAAAAAAAAAGCTACCAGTGTTTTGATATCTTTAATACGGGATATTTATAGCACACACCTGTTTTGGTTTTTGTTACAAATTTTATTCAAACTGTGTTTTTCCCTTTCTGTTCCTAAAGGGCCTGGGGTTTTTATGTGATTAAAGTATTTAAAGTCTGAACTCTTGTCTGTCTGTCAGTCTGTCTTTCTACTTGTCTGTATATCTGTCGGTGTGTATGCCTGCCTGCCTGCCTGCCTGCCTGCCTGTCTGTCTGTCTGTCTGTCTGTCTGTCTGTCTGTCTGTCTCTCTCTCTCTCTCTCTCTCACACACACACACATACACACACTTTCTTGCGCACACGTTAAAACCTGTTCCGCTTTTCGTAAGAATAGGCCATTGTGTCCGGTGGGAGCGGATGACAAAATTTACAGAACTGCATGCATACACGGGGACTGGATGTAAAAAAGCACATGGGTGCTTATTCCATTATCCTCGAAGTAAAAGAATAAATCAATAACTCTTTCTATCTCTCTTTCTTTCACTCCCTCCCTCCTCTCTCTCTCCTTCTCATTCTCCCCACCCCTCTCTCTCTCTCTCTGCTTTAAGCTGTTCCTCCTCTTCTTCTTCCTCCTGTATCATCTCTCCCTCAATCATTAACCCATTCATAATCCACGATGAATGAGAAATCCTAGACTGCCGCCGCCGATTCATGAGAGAGTCTATCTGTCGCTGCTTCCGCTCTTGCCCCTGATCAGTACAGCTTCCCATTCAGAACATATTCCAATATGGCTCGGTTCTCAACTTGTTATTTCCGCGTGATCTAAAGCAATCAGTTTAATAACAGCGAATATATGGGACATTGTAGTCGAGTCGTCTGTTTAGAATAGAGAAAGATGTGCACTGCAAGGTTTTGGCTTGCAAATGATATACTACCGCATGACCAATTTAGTGGAAGTCAAGTCAAGTCAAGTCAAATTTTTATTTCCAGATGGTACATTGAATAAGAAATGCATTTGCTTTTTTAAATCAAGCCATCCATCTAGGAACAAAAATTAATGCATGAACAATTTAGTGCAAATGTCCTACATGAACAATTTTGTGTAAATGTCCTGCATTAACAATTTAGTGTAAATGTCAAGCATGAACAATTTAGTGTAAATGTCCAGCATGAACAATTCAGTGTAAATGTCCTGCATGAACATTTTAGTGCAACGTCTGGCATGAACTATTATTTAGTGCAAATATCCTGCATGCACAATTTAGTGCAAATGTCATGCATGAACTATTATTTAGTGCAAATGTCCTGAATGAAGAGTCTAGTGCAAATATCCTGCATGCACAATTTAGTGCAAATGTCATGCATGCACAATTTAGTGCAAATGTCCTGCATGAACAATTCAGTATAAATGTCCCACATGAAATTTTTTTTATTGCAATGTCCTGCATGAACAGTTTCGTGCAATGTCCCGTACGAACAATTTAGTGAAATACCTTAAAACTAACTTCTTGAGAATTTGAGGCAGAAGTCATGGCTGGCCAGGTCAGGTCAATTCAGGTCAGATCAGACTTAAGTCAAGTGAAGTCGGATCAGGTCAGGTCAGGTCAGGTCAAGTCAAGTCAGCTCATGTAAGGTCAGGTCAGTTTCGTTCAAGTCAATTCAGGTCAAGTAAGGTCAAGTCAAGTCAGGTCAAGTCAGGTCAACGCAAGTGGTCTAGAGGTGACGTGCCTGCTTGGAAAGCAAACAGTCGGGATTTAATCCCCCGTTTTATGGCAACTTTTTCCCCCCTCCCATCTATCAGAGACCTTTAGTGGTGGTATGAGTGCTAGTCTTTCAGATGAGATTAATAAGCCCAGATGGTGTGGCAGGATGGTTAAGACGTTTGCCTGCCAACAAGTAAACCGTGAGGTTCTGGGTCCGATTCCCAGCCTCACCCTTTCTTCCCAGTTTGACAACAAAAATTGAACTGAATGTCAAAGTCCTTCGGATGAGACTATAAACCGAGGCCCCGTGTGCGAACACATGCAGAACATCTTGCGCACAGGTTAAATCCTGTTCCGCTTTTCGAAAGAGTAGGCCATTGTGTGCCGTTGGGAACAGATGACAAAATTTACAAAACCGCATACACACGGGGACTGGATGTAAAAAAGCACATGAGTGCTTATTCCATTATCCTAAAAAAAACAACAACCCAAAAACTGAGCGCTTTGATTTGTTGCTTTACAAAATTCAGCACTAATAAATTCCATACATTATTATTATTATGAAGTCAGGTGAAGTCAGGCCAAGTCAAGAGGTCTAGAGGTGACGTGCCTGCTTGGAAAGCAAACAGTCGGGATTTAATCCCCCGTATATGGCAACTTTTTTTCCCTCCCATCTATCAGAGACCTTTAGTGGTGGTATGAGTGCTAGTCTTTCGGAGGAGATGAATAAGCCCAGGTCATGTGTGCAACATGCGTTCAGCGCAGGTAAAAGAATCGGTGGCAATAAGAGTGTTATCCCTGGTAAAATTTTGTAGGAAATAGTCATTGTGATAGTGAAGGAAATACATTTGCAAAAGGGGATTTAAAAGAAAAGGTGGCGCTGCTCTTGTGGCGCGGCGGCGCATTCTCACTGTGGCGAGCAGCCGGAATTTCAGGGAGAGAAATCTGGCCGTGACTGGAAGGGGTATTTCGTTTGATTGGATTCAGTCAGTTTAAAAAAAAAAATTGATGTGTGTGTGTGTGTGTGTGTGTGTGTGTGTGGTGTGTGTGTGTGTGTGTGTGTGTGTGTGTTTGTGTGTGTGTTTGTGTGTGTGTGTGTGTGTGTGTGTGCGCGCGCGCGCATGCGTGCGTGTGTGTGTGTGTGTGTGTGTTTCTTTATTTTCTTTTATTCTTTTATTTCGAGGATAATGGAATAAGCACTCATGTGTTTTTTTACATCTAGTCCCCGTGTGTAAGCAGTTTTGTCAATTTTATCATCTGTTCCCACCGGCACACATTGACCTACTCTTCCGAAAAGCGGAACAGGATTTAACGTATGCGCAAGATGTTCTACATGCGTTCGCACACGGGACCTCGGTTTATAGTCTCATCCGAAGGACTTTTGGGGGAGAGTGGAGTGTGTGTGTTTGTGTGTTGTGTGTGTGTGTGTGTGTGTGTGGTGTGTGTGTGTGTGTTTGTGCGTGTGTGTGTGTGTGTGTGTGTTTGTGTATGTGTGGTATGTGTTGTGTGTGTGTGTGTGTGTGTGTGTGTGTGTGTGTGTGGTGTTTATTCATGATCTCCTATACCCTCCCTATCCTGGCTAGCTTAAGGGATCTAGGAAGACATGTCACTTCAGGCAGGCACAGTGTAGTAATCTTCCGATCAATTCTTATTCCCATTCTGCATCTCCTTCTCACACGGTCAGATTCTCAAGTTTCCACATCCTGTTCCGCTGTTTCCGTTCCGCAGTTTACTACGCTGGCGTAGTCAGGCATTGTGAAGTGTCCGTAAACTTGTAGCTTTATTCCCTGTTCCGGTCTTCTTCTTCTTCTTCTTCGTCGTCGTCGAACGCACAGAGATCAACTATAATAATAATAATAATAATAATAATAATGTAGGGAATTTATATAGGGCTGAATCTTGTAAAGCAACAAATCAAAGCGCTCAGATGACTTTTTTTTTTAAATATCGAGGATAATGGAAAAAGCACTCATGTGCTTTTTTTTCTTCTTCACATCTAGTCCCCGTGTGTATGCGGTTTTGTAAATTTTGTCATCTGTTCCCACCGGCACACAATGGCCTACTCTTTCGAAAAGTGGAACAGGATTTAACGTGTGCGCAAGATGTTCTGCATGCGTTCGCACACAGGGCCTCGGTTTATAGTCTCATCCGAAGGACTTCTTGTCTACGTCACGCTGCCGTTAAGCACCTGACCAGTCAGGCCCAGCCCATTTTCCAGTTATTTTACTGGCTTGTGTGTGTGTGTGTGTGTGTGTGTGTGTGTGTGTGTGTGTGTGTGTGTAAGCTATTGTTGTTTTCAGTATTTTTTTTCAGGTTTGTCTTTTTTTTTCTCTGTGTCTGGCGTTTGTTGTTGTGATAGAGATGGGATAGACTAGTGGTTAGAACATTGCGCTCGCAATCTGACGACGCTGGTTCGATTCCCGTTCAAGGGGATTTTTTCCCGCGGAGTTAACATCAGTGCAGACTCCACTCTCTCCGAAAGTCCTTGGATGAGACTATAAACCTAGGCCCCGTGTGCGAACGCACGCAGAACGTCTTGTGCACACGTTAAACCCTGTTCAGCTTTTCGTAAGAGTAAGCCATTGTGTGCCGGTGGGAACCGATGACAGAATTTACAAAACTGCATACACACGGGGACTGGATGTAAAAAGATATTAGTGCTTACTACATTATCCTCGATATAACAGAATAAAATAAAATAAAATAAATAGAATGTCAGTAAGTTTTGTTTGTCAACCTTTGTGTTGTAAAAGTGGTGTTTGTATTTTTTTTAAAGTGTTTGGTTTCGGTCTCCCTTCGTTTGTTCTGGCGCTTATCGTTGTGGTAGAATATCAGTAGTTTTCTTCGTTAATATTTTGTTGTTGTTGTGGTGGTTGTGTTTCTGAATTTAAAACAATTGTTATTGATTTTTATTTTTATTTTTGTCCTGTTTTGGGGGGGTTGTTTTGGCACTTCTTGTTCTGGTAGAATTTTAACAATTTTGTGTTTTAGCCTTAATGTTATTGAGGTGGACTTTCTCATATTTTAATCTTTTGTTTCTTTCTTTTTTTCCCCTTTTAGCTTGTTATTCATTATCGTGGTAGAATCTGAGAATTTTTGTTTGTTAGAGTTTTTTGGGGTCGGTGTAGTGGTGGTCAATGTTTCTAAGGCTGTTATACCGTTTTGTTTGTTTGTTATTTTGTTGTTCAGTCAAGCACTCATGTACGGTTTATTTTTACATCTAGTTATCTTACCTGTGTGGTTTTTTCTGACCTAGTGATCTGTTAAAAAATCAGACAATGCAGGAATGCTGTGTACACGCTATTTGTTTGTTATGTACAATATTGAAGTGCATTCATGAGCATGCGACTATTGCTAGTTAACATTTATTGTTATTGATAATGCTTGTCATGCATATATGTATTTGTAACAACAACAAAAAATTAATTTTTTTAAAAATCAGACAAATAAAAAAACAAAACCCAAGTTTTTGGCAGAGCACATTTTTAATCTATTTAAAACCTTCTTCAGGCTAAGAGATTGACAGTAAAAGTCAAGTAATTTAACTAGTGATCTGTTAAGAGTGTTTTTTCTGTTTATTTTTTATAATCTTTGTGTCTGGTGCTAATTGTTATGATAGTGTAACACCTCCCACAAAAGAGTGCTTTTGTGTTCGTTGTTACTAAGCGTAGTAAGGGAAAATAACTCCAATGTACCACAAGAGTAATCTTCTCTTGTTGAATTATTTCCCTTGATTTTTAAACTTTCTTTCTTTTCCTCCCAGAGGGTAGAAGGGTAAAGACGAACTATCGAGACTCTCTGAGTCTGATGTTCCCCATTAAGGAACATCGCTGTAACATCATGTTCATCGCTACATCCCTCTCATCACTACATTATTATCATCTTTTATCTTTCTTTTTGATCAATTAGCTGATCAGTTGTGAATCTTTCGATCTGTGATCTGAGATGGATCAGTGATTGGTTGTGTGTTGAGGACTGGACAGAATTATGTTTTTAGTAACTGGACAAAAAAATTAACAGAATAGTTGTGTTTTAAATTGTACTTGTGGTACAATTGGTGATGTGTGTGATTGTAGTTAAGTAGTAGTAGTAGTAGAAGTAGAATAAGTTTGTGAACCCAACTTGCTTGGCCTGCAGAATTACATTGAATGAATGTTGTTGTTCGTCACATTCACAGTGTTTCAGTGGGATTGCTGAGTGAGTTGGGGTGATAATTTTCACAACTACTTACTGTCTCCCTTTTATATTTTGTTTCTATTTTTCTTCTATCCTCTTCCTATCCCCCCTTTATCACTCCCAGCCCATTAGTAGGTGAGCCCTTATCTTCTTTAGGGATACTAAAGACAATAGGACAAGTCTAGGATTCCATTTCTGGTGCCGGATCAGGTAGTGCTAGGAATCCGGTGGCGACCTAAAGAATTCCTGCTTAGGACTCTCTACAATAGGTTGTCAGTAATTTTGAAAATTGAAAAAAATGTAATGTGTAATTTTGTTTGTTAACCTGTCTGGGTTTTTGTTGTTGTTGTTGTCAAAATTACATATAAAGTCATTCATTTATTTCCTGATGTGATGTGTTTGATATTTGAGGGGAGTTTTGTTTGTTTTGGGCTTTAAAAAAAGTTTGTTTTTTGGTTCTTTGCACAATTGAATTAACGAGACTTGTGTTATCTCCCTTACTTCTTGAGGACTTGTTATTTTTATTTTTTATTTTATTTTATTCTTTTATATCAAGGATAATGGAATAAGCACTTATGTGCTTTTTTTACATCCAGTCCCTGTGTGTATGCAGTTTTGTAAATTTTGTCATCTGTTCCCACCGGCACACAATGGCCTACTCTTACGAAAAGCGGAACAATTTAACGTGCGCGCAAGATGTTCTGCGTGCGTTCACACACGGGGCCTCGGTT
>CM054151.1:14518240-14525740 GCA_028751875.1 Rapana venosa | reverse complement strand
ACACACACACACACACACACACACACACACACACACACACACCACAATCTGTGTCTTTGGTAGCGTTATACATTATTGAAAAAAGATCCATTAGTTTCAAAACAGTGTCTAAAAGTGGCCGGAATCATGATTTTTTTTTTTAAGAATAAAAAAATTGCTAAATGCAAATAGAGATTTCCTTGTGTCGGTTCAAAGAATCTAGGCTGTAAAATATGTCTGTAGAAACAGGTTTCTTGTACTTGTTATAAATAAAAAGGTTTAGAAATTTGAAACATTCAGGTTTTTTGGCAGCCATGTTGTCATCGTTTCCATGACAACAGTGCGTTAAACTGAGTAACTGATAGATTTTCATGCTTTATGATTTAATGCCCTTTCAATATTTCGGTACAACTGATAACATGAACTTGTAAACAAAACTTTCATCAGTTTTGACCCCCATGCCTCACCATAAATTTGTGACCAGTTACTTATTGAGTACCAAGACCAACATAGACAGCCGATTTGGAACCGGCAAAGGCAAAGGCATTCATTCATTCATTCATTCATTCATTTTTCTTTCTTTTCTTTTCTTTTCTTTCTTTCTTTCTATCTTTCTGACTTTCTGTCTTTCTGTCTGTCTGTCTCTCTGTCTGTCTTTCGTTTCTTTTCTTTCTTTCTTTCTTTCTTTCTGTCTGTTTGTCTGTCATCTGTCTGTGTGTCTGTCTACCTGTCTGTCTGTCTGTCTGTCTGTCTTTCTTTCTTTCTCTCTTTCTTTCTTTTTTTCTATCTTGCTTTCTTTCTTTCTTTCTTTCTTGCTTTCTTTCTTTCTTGCTTGCTTTCTGTCTGTCTTTCTGTCTGTCTGTCTGTCTGCCTTGTCTTTCTTTCTTTCTTGCTTTCTTTCTGTCTGTCTGTCTTTCTTTCTTTCTTTATTGCTTTCTGTCTGTCTGTCTGTCTTTCTTTCTTTCATTCTTTCTTTCTTGCTTGCTTTCTTTCTTTCTTTCTTACATTCTTTCCTGCTTTCTGTCTGTCTGTCTGTCTTTCTTTCTTTCTTTCTTTCTTTCTTTTCTTTCTTTCTTTCTATCTATCTTTCTTTCTTTCTTTCTATCTATCTTTCTTTCTTTCTTTCTTCCTTTCTTTCTTTCTACAGTTGGCTGCGGGATAGATGGGAGGAATCCTATCGTCTTTTTTCTTATCAACTACCAACACGAACCTGATGGTTTCAAAATTCTTCCTAGCTATAACACAGCAGGTGTCTACGTTTCCAAGATCTGACTAACACTGGAAAAACTCCATAGTTCGAATCTCCGTTCAGGGGGATATTTTCCCCTGGAGTTAACATCAGTGCAGACTCCATTCTCGCCCTAAGTCCTTCGGATGAGACTATAAACCAAGGCCCCGTGTGCAAACACACGCAGAACATCTTGCGCATACGTTAAATCCTGTCCCACTTTTCGAAAAAAGTAGGTCATTGTGTGCTGGTGGGAACAAATGACAAAATTTACAAAACCGCATCCACACGGGGACTGGATGTAAACAAGCACATGAGTGCTTGTTCCATTATCCTCGATAAAAAATTTTTTGAAAAGACAGATACGTAGAATACAGCCTTTTCATTAAGTCTTTGTTGTTTTCATTCATTCATTCATTCACTCATTCATTCATTCATTCATTCATTTATTCTTTTATATCGAGGATAATGGAATAAGCACTTATGTGCTTTTTTCAAAAATCCAGTCCCCGTGTGCATGCGGTTTTGTAAATTCTGTCATCTGTTCCTACCGGCACAGAATAGCCTACTCTTACGAAAAGCGGAACAGGATTTAACGTGGGCGCAAGATGTTCTGCGTGCGTTCGCACACGGGGCTTAGGTTTATAGTCTCATCCGAAGGACTTTTGGGGAGAGTGGAGTCTGCACTGATGTTAACTCCAGGAGAAAATATCCCCCTTGAACGGGAATCGAACCCGAGTCGTCAGACTGCGAGCGCAATGTTCTAACCACTAGGCTATCCCGTCCCCCTTGATTACTTGGCTAGAACTCTGAGGTTTACCAACAGTGAGATTTTGGGCGTGCAACAGTTTGTTTGTTTTTTTAACCCACCATTAAGGTAGCCGCATTAAGACTTCCTGGGAACCGAGTCTTTAAATATACGTGAGCTTCTGGGGTAGCGTTTAACTATAATGTTTTTCAATTTCTATTGAAAGCTATCCTTGGGGTAAGAGTCTCTGATTCTGTTCCCCTTTCAATCCATAATCTTTAGTGGCCTTAGTCGTAGCTTCTTAAGTTTTATGTGTGTTTTAAAAAAGTATGATAATTGATGACAAGTAAAAAGTGGGTGATTGAGTAAGTTAGTGAGTGAGTAAGTGGGTGGGTGGGTGAGTAGATAGGTAAGTAAGTAGGTACATAAGTAGGTAAGTAAGTAGGTAAGTAAGTAAGTGAGTGAGTAAGTAAGTGGGTGGGTGGGTAGGTAGGTAGGTAAGTAAGTAGGTAAGTAATTAGGTAAGTAAGGAAGTAAGCAAGCAGCCAGCCGCCATGGCGCAGTGGTTAGCGCCTTGGGTTACGGACTGGAAGGTCGCGGGTTCGATTCCCATAAGAGTCATAGGGATTTTTCGGACTCCGGCCGGCTTCTACCCAGAGTGAGTGTGTTGTGGGCTCAGTGGGAAGACTGGGACCACACAGTCGAGCTTCATCCACTTAACGGATGCGAGTTTGAGAGTGTTGCTCAAATTACCTGACCAACACTGCAGGTGTCTGTATCTCTCGGGCCCGGTTGACGCCGGGATATATTATGATAGTAAGCGTAGAGTACAACCCTGTCAAGTAGTCTCAAAGCATATGCACTTCCACAGCAGCATCATTACGTCATCCTCATTGTCATTGATCATCATGCATTAAAAAAAAAAAAAAAAAAAAAAGTTGCCTCTGATTCGGTGGTCCCGGTTTCTCTGGTCTCATGGTGGCCTCAGATTCGGTTTGCCCATACACTTCTGTGCCTGTGGTGAGTTTGTGTCAAAGCCTTTGGGGTTGGAGGTTCGCGGGGGATGGTCGTTGGAGGGACGTTGTTGTGGTTGCCACCTGGGGTGGGCAACTCACTCAGTCTGGCTCCGCGACTGAGCTAATACTGTCGTTAGTAGGGGGCTTAGTAGGTGGTGTCCTGCGTATGTTAGCTCAGAACAGGCACCACTGAACACCACCAAAGTGACCCAGCAGCAGTGCAGGGCCCCTCTAGCTGGTGGCCCCACGGCGGCCTGATAGTGATGGGCTCCCTGTGGACTTCCGACCCTGAGGATGAGACATAACAAATCTGGGTGTGGTTGTGGTGGGGAGATTGGAATGAGCGGCGTGGGAACAGTAGGACGGGGGTTGTCAGAAGATGAGGCAGCAAAAAAAAAAAAAAAAGGAAGTAAGCAAGCAAGTAAATAAGTAAGTAGGTAGGTAAGTAAGTGAGTGAGTGAGTGAGTGTGTGAGTGAGTGTGTGAGTGAGTGAGTGAGTGAGTAAGTAAGTTATATTCTACTCACATCAGTGTTTACGATTTCATAACAGAGACACCAGAACAAAACTGCTCATATTATTGCTGCATCTGCAACAGCATCAAAAAGTGTTAAAGATTGCTTAGAAATATAAAAAAACACACAACGAAATTGACTGGAATTGTAAACCCCAAGCAACACAGAGAGAGAGAGGGAGGGAAGACAAAGACAGAAAAAACCCAAAAATATATAAAATGCACATATCACAAAGAAAGAAAAAGCAAAGTATAAACACAGAAACGAAAGTGAGATAGCCCTTCCCAAAACACATACACCTACACACACCTACACACCTACACACACACACACACAAATGAAGATCAAAATCTTCTCACCGTTGATGTAAAAAGTCACTTAGAAAATAATTATTCTAATCACTTAAAAGTGTATAATGACGGATCTGTATTAGAAACAGGCAAAAGTGGTGCTGCATATGTGATTCCGACTTTAAAAGTTCAAAAATCTTTTCATTTAGGACAACATTTTTCTATTTTTACTTCTGAATTATTTGCAATTCTTATGGCTTTGAATTTTTTTGTCTGATACTGCTATTGATGTTTGCCAAATTCTGTTTTGCGTTGACTCAAAGGCAGTGTTAATGGCATTTAAGTCATGGCATGGTAAAATAAGGAATGATATTGTATTTGAGATAAAATTCCTGATACATTCTATTGCAAGCAGAGGCATCAGCATAACTTTTTGCTGGATCCCCTCTCATTGTGGAATTTATTCGAATGAGCTGGTTGATTCTTTGGCAAAACAAGGTGCCTCTGAATACAGTACTGAAGTGTTTGATTCTAATCTTGCATTGTCGTCTTATGAAATTCATTCTAAGTTAATGAAATGCATACATTCAAAGATTATAGAAAAACATTATCAACAGTTTCCTTGCCCACGGAAATTAGAAATTCTAATACATAAACTGAGATTAAATGCATGGAATACTAAATATTCAAAAAATGTAACATGTTGTTGTTCTATTCCACTTTCAGTCCACCATTTGTTGTTTGATTGCCCAATTCTTCTTGACATGTATAAAAGGAGAGGTTTAGATATTCATAAGAAATATGCCACTAGTCAAGAAGTTTTATATGACTCTCAGCAATTCATAGTGTCAGTTGCTGAAGTCATATATTCTTCACCTGTAAAACCTTTACTGTAATTACATATATATATATATATAATATATATATATATATATAATTTATATATATGTATATACATATATATATATATATATTTATATATATGTATATATTTATATACTTATGTGTGTGTGGATGTGGGTGCGTGTAGGGGAAAGAAAGAGAGAGAGAGAGAGAGAGAGAGAGAAAAGAGAGAGAGAGAGAGAGAGAGAGAGAGAGAGAGAGAGAGAGAGAGAGAGAGAGAGATGCGGTGTGTAGTAATAGGTACTTTGGTGTGAATGCGGGTGTGTCTAAATCACCATGTAGTGAATAGACATTAAACAAAACAAAACAAACAAACAAACACACACACACACACACACACACACACACACACACACACACACACACACACACACACACACACACACACACACACACACACACACACAAGCTCTACCTGAAACGGCAGCGATATCAAAATCAAGGGCCGATTATTTTGTGCCACAAACTAATGATTGATGGGAAGGAAAAGGGCCATAACTCCGCACGGCTCATAAACCGTTATTTGCGCAACTCGTAACAGGCAGATATTGACGTCAAGTTTTTTCTGGCCTTTTTGGAAAAAAACAACAACAACAACAAACAAAAAGCTTGTGAAAGAAATATAATGCTTCAACTTGAAAATGCAGCTAGCTTGAGGTATCTAAAACAGCTCTGTTGAAAGAGCACCTCGCTCGTAAAGATTAAGTTTCAATTTCTGTAGACTGGATCCATGAAGAATTTGCCATTTCACCATAAGTTTTGATATGTTGTCCCGGAGGGAGGGAGGGTGAGGGTGGAGGGGGGGTGGAGGGGTAGGGAGGAAGAGGAGGAGGGTGTAGTGCAGTGTTGGAGGATGGGGGGTGGGGGTGAGGGGAGTGGGGGTGGGGAGGAGCCTCGTGGTTAGGGCGATGCACGTGACGGGATGTTAACTGAGGGTACAGGTACAAGTCTTTCAGTGAAGGCTGTTTTTGAGAGGATGTGGGGTGTGTGTTTTTTTGTGTGCCAAGAAGCGTGTGCTCTTTGTGTTAACGTCTTTCTGAGAAAGTAATATATCTATATCTATATCTATATCTATCTATCTATCTATCTATCTACATACATATATATACATAAATATACACACACATATATATATAATATAATATATATATATATATATATATATATATATATATATATATATATATATATATAAGAGAGAGAGAGAGAGAGAGAGAAGAGAGAGAGAGAGAGAGATATTCAAATGTAATATATATATATAATTTATGTATATATTCAAATGTATATATATATATATATATATATAAAATATATATAAATCATGTATGTATATACACACATCTCTCTCTCTCTATCTCTCTATCTATCTATCTATCTATCTATCTATCTAACTATCTAACTATCTATCTGTCTAACTATCTATCTGTCTATATATATATATAGAGAGAGATTCAAATATATATATATAATCATGTATATATTCATATTTATATATATTCATGTATATATATATATATATATATACAACTATCTACCTATCTATCTGTCTGTCTATCTATCAAATGATATATCTGTGAGAAAGAGAGAGAGAGAGAGAGAGAGAGAGAGAGAGACAGAGACAGAGACAGAGACAGAGACAGACAGACAGATACAGGCAGAGAGAGAGACTGACAGAAACACAGAGACAGAGACACAAAGACAAACAGAAGAAAAGAAACACTAAATAAACAAACAAACAAACAAAGAAAAGCAAAAGAACAAAAATAAAGTAACCTTAAACAACTAAGCACACACAAAAAAAAACAAACCCCCCACCACCCCCAAAAAAAAAGAAAAAAATTTAAAAACGTAATTCCTACCCCAGAAAAAGCAACCCAAAAAACCCACCAACACACAAAAAATCAACACCCAAAACAAAGCTGACAAAAACCTGCCAAAATAAGGCAAAACCCAAGGGCCTGATTCATCCCAAAAATAACCGGGGACAGAACAACTTGGCCATAACTTGGAAAGTTCATAAAAATTTTGGGAAACAGTCATAAAATGGGTTAAGAACGTCAACTTACATTTCAAAACAAGCTTCGACGAATATCATTATTAAAAGGTTGGGGTTTCGAAATACTGCTGGTGTAAAGATATCATTGGAAGAGAGCGGGGAGGTTGTAAAGTTTTAAGTTTGTCCTGTTGTTGGGTTGCTTTTTTTGTTGTTTTTGTTGTTTTTGTTGTTGTTGTTGTTTTTGTTCCCTTGGGGGCTTTTCCCGTTTAACATTTTGGGGTTTCGTCCCCCCCACCAACCCCCTAAAGAAATCTGAATGACGACGCAATCGATTTTTCCACTCCGCCTTTATCCTTAAAAAAATTTGTTAAAAGAAAAATTTAAAAAGAGAAAAAAAAAAAAATTCTTTTAAAAAAAATAAGCTCTGAGCGCTTTGATTTGTTGCTTTAAAAGTTTTAGCGCATAAAAATTCCCATACATTATTTTTTAAAAAAAAATTAAATATATTATTTTATTTTTATTATTTTTTAAATTATCCATCACATCATACATCCATTTTTATTATTATTATTATTTTATTACCCCCGTTTCACAGCTTCCAATCCTTTAACAGCCTCCTCCCCCCTCCCCCCCCCCCCGCCCCAGTAAACAAAACCTTGTTGGTGACGTTGGTGACCAGTCAGGGGTACGCCAAAATGATTTTCGCTCCATCAGCCCCCTTCAGTGTGACGGAAAATCAAGTCCGTCCTTTATTCGCCACGCTTCGTTGGCTGTCTGCGTTTTTGAAGTCATCCGCCTCGCATGTTGCGATTGATCGATGTGTTGTC
>CM054151.1:14510740-14513240 GCA_028751875.1 Rapana venosa | reverse complement strand
TGAAACTGGTAAAATAAAATAAAAAAAGAAATCAACACGATATTACACTAAATATCTAAGTAGTTTGAAATACTTAAAACTATTTTCTTCAAGAAAAAAAAATCTCCTAGTTGTTCAACGATTTATGCTCGTGGAAATGTAAAATAAAACAGGTTGAAGGATTCAAAATTGGTAAACGGAACATGAATGTCCTTTTTTATCCTATTTTATTATTCTGTGGAAATCCTGGGATTAAAAAGTGGATGGTGAACTAAAGTTGCTGCCGTGCGGTGACTTTTTAAAAATATTTTATATCATCCTCCACATCCCTAGACAAAAATGAAAGAATTTGATTTTCATGGTGTTTTTTTTCTTTTTTATTCATGCATACAAAATATCTGTTAACGTAAAAGTGTCAATGTCTTTAGTTATTCTGTGATCAAAGATGTGCACAGAGATAAGCAGGATAGGATCTTCTCCTGTAGACCTTTTAAAAAAAATTGGCATAACTACTTGTACTATTTTTTGGGACCGTCTTTTTTTCAACAAGTTCGATTGATCATGAACATGTACAACGTAGACTATCATTTTTACATGTATTGCTGGTTTAACGGATTAACATTTTCAAAAAAGAAATCGAATTTGTAAAGTGTTTCTCTTGTAGCATTTATACCCGTAATTGTAGCCGTGCTGTTATGGAAGAATATTACTTTGGTTCATTATTGAGTACACATTTGCCTGGTTTTCTGAAGAAAGAGTTTCTGCCAGGGATGCACTAGTCATTGCTCCCGGCTCAGAAACATAATCTTTGACGCAGCAACAAGGGATGCACTAATCATTGCTCCCAACTCAGAAACATAATCTTTGAAGCAGCAACAAGGGGTGCACTAATCATTGCTCCCAACTCAGAAACATAATCTTTGACGCAGCAACAAGGGATGCACTAATCATTGCTCCCAACTCAGAAACATAATCTTTGACGTAGCAAACCAAAAGCTTCGTCTCTTATTGATGTACACTAAATGCCAAGGCCTACAACAAAATGTTGTTACGTTTTAAACACATTATGTTGAGGAAGTCTTTGGCCATGACAAGCTCTTAGCATAAAAACCTGTGCTATTTTTTTCAAAGTAAGGTAAAAAGGTAAAGGTGTCCCACAACCTATAAGGTCGTAGGGGAGCGAGGCGTCAGATATCTCAACTTCTCCAGGGGCCAGCATATTGAGGGCGGCGCCCATCTCCTCTCCCTCGCTCCTTTACCGTCCCTGATCCTAAAGAGGGCAGGTACCCATTTACAGTTGGGTGAACTGGGGGAACTGTACTGAAGCCAAGGCGCACAAACGGTCACCCAGCCAAGTGGTAACCTCGCTCGACGCTGCTTAACTTGGCTGGGGGAAAGCGAGTATTCCGACCACTGAGCTATCCCGTAATATTTTAAAAGAGAACCCCCACCCCCCCCCCCCCAAAATCATCTGAAGTAGATTATGGCTGCTTGACAAATCAAAATACTTGAAAACAGCCACCTCTTAGTGTTGCTCTTTTGGAGGGGAGGGAGAAGGGGGATGCTACACACGATTCTCTTCATCGCCCCCCCCCCCCCCCCAAAAAAAACACACAACAAAAAACCAACAACAAACAAACAAAACAACAACAAACAAGCCCCAAACAAACAAACACACATACACACACACACAATGTGAGAATATAAATATACATATAATTAGAGAGAGAGAGAGAGAAGAGAGAGAGAGAGAGAGAGAGAGAGAAGAGAGAGAGAGAGAGAGAGAGAGAGAGAGAGAGAGAGAGGAGAGAGGAGATGTTGGTTTGAATGCGGGTGTGTCCTTATCACCAAGTAGTGAATGGACATTAACAAAAACAAAACAAACAAAACAACACACACACACACAACACACACACACACACACACACACACACACACACAACACACACACACACACACACACAAACACACACACACAACACACAAACCAACAACAACAACAACATTTTTCCAAAGTCTCTAAAATTTTGCTCAGCAAGCAACACCAAAATTCGAACTCATACTTCACATATTTAAGGTTTGTAAGCCAGAAAAAACCCACACCCAAACGCCTTATCCATTTGGCCACTGCGCCCTGAAAAGCAGACTAAAATGAAAGCAATGAAAGGCTGATGAAGGCTGGGATTACGGAGGAAGAGAAAGAAGGAGAAATAAACTGGCCAGAGCTATAATGAGAAATTGAAAGGAAAACGCTATTGTGCTTGGTAAAGAAAAAATTCCAACAAAAAGAAATAATAAAAATGCATGAAAGTAGGAGAGAAAATGGGTGACAGACAAAAAAAGGGGCATAAAAATGGAATGGACAAAACAAATAAAGATGGGAAGATAGAAAAGGAAAGAAAGAGAGAAAATGAGGAAAAAGATAAAGAGAAAACTAAAGGAAAAAAGAAGAGTAAAAAAACCAACTAAAAAAGGGGAACTAAAAAGTATGAAATGAATAAGAAGTACAAAAAGAAAGAGA
>CM054151.1:14498240-14508240 GCA_028751875.1 Rapana venosa | reverse complement strand
AGGAGAGAGAGAGAGAGAAGAGAGAGAGGAGAGGAGAGAGAGAGAGAGAAGGAGAGAGGGGAGAGAGAGAGAGAGAGAGGAAGAGAGAGAGATGAGAGAGAGAGAGAAGAGAGAGAGAGAGAGGACAATGATGAAGATAGCCCCATTGTAAAGAGGGTAATTACAGAGAGAGAGACAGAGAGAGAGAGAGACAGAGAGAGAGAGAGAAGAGAGAGAGAGAGGACAATGATGAAGATAGCCCCATTGTAAAGAGGGTAATTACAGAGAGAGAGAGAGAGAGAGAGAGGAGAGAGAGAGAGAGAGAGAGAGAAGAGAGAGAGAGAGAGAAGAGAGGGAGAAGAGAGAGAGAGAGAGAGGAGAGAGAGGAGAGAGAGAGAGAGAAGAGAGAGAGAGGAGTGGGGGGGGGACAATGATGAAGATAGCCCCATTGTAAAGAGGGTAATTACAGAGAGAGACAGAGAGAGAGAGAGACAGACAGACAGCCAAAACAGACAGACAGATAGACAGAGACAGAGAGAGAGAGAGACAGAGAGAAAGAGGCAGAGAGAGAGAGAGACAGAGAGATGGTGGGGCTTGCAGAGACAGACATATTTTCTTTTCTTTTATCAAAAGATAAGATCTCACCCACGCACACCACAAAAAAAATGCTAAAAACAACCTACTTGATTATGCTCTCAATTCTCTCCTTGCCTTTCATTGTTTGACAGAAAACAAATATTCACAGACAAAACAAAAACAAAACAAAACGAGGTTCATATCATGCGAACTTATTTTCTGCTGTTTAAATTGAGAATTCAGAAACAAAGAACAGAAAAATTAAACTGACAGCCTCGTCAAAAGCGTTCTGTTTACTTCTGTTTGAATTTTATTCGATATGACAAAGAGTTCGTTTTCACCCCCCCCCCCCCACCCTCTTCCACTCCAACCCCCACCCCCTTACCCCACCCCCTTCTGTCCTTTCTCGGCGCGATGTTGTTCTTATTTTCGGTCCATATTTTGTTGAAATGTTCTTTTTAAAAACAAAATGTCAACAGGTTGTGGGTGTGTGAGTGCGCGCGCAAACTTGATATTTGACAATGAAATTCTGCGAGACAACAAAAACCAACAAGACACTCGCACATGTTGGCATACCGTGTATGCGCGCAAACACGCTTTTTGTGGTTGTATGCTTGCGCGTGCGCGCGGACACGTGCTCAGGTGCGCGCACAGAGAGACAGACAGACAGACAGACAGACAGCAGAGAGAGAGAGAGAGAGAGAGAGAGAGAGAGAGAGAGAGAGAGAGAGAGAGAGAGGAGAGAGAGAGAGAGAGAGAGAGAGAGAGAGAGAGAGAGAGAGAGAGAGAGAGAGAGATTTATTTGGTGAACAACTAAATGAAGTTTTGTAACATGTATGATGATTATCTCATACTGAATGGGCTGAGTGTGGCAGATTCATGGGATGATTAAAGTGTTTTTGACTTGACTTGACTATTATGATGAAAGTTGTACGTATGTTGGATACGCAGGGGAAAGCGCTGTGGATTGTTTTGTTTCATCCATTTCTTCTTCTATTCGAATATCATCCTTAGTTGTTGAAAACTTTGTAGAATCTGATCATCTCTCCCCGTTGTCCTGGAGTTGAAAGTCATTGGAAATGGCAAGGACTGTCCTGGTAACAGGAAAATAAATGAAAATGTTGAGGAATTTATCTGGAATGAAGAACAAGAGAACACTGAACACGGAAAGTAATTTATTGCCATTAACATTACAGTCTTTTTGGCAAGGAGCACAGTATGAACACAATTTAAGCAATATGCGTTTTTTGCAACAAGGAAATAATGAAAACCGAAAGAGGAAAAGGCATCTCCAATAACTATATTCAACCGAATGCATTAATTATTATCATACGTTAATTATTATCACAAGCTTGCACACACACACACACACACACAACACACACACACACACACACACACACACACACACACACACACACACACCACACCACACCACACACACACACACACACACACACACACACACTCACACACCACACACAAACACACACACACACACACACACACACACACACACACACACACACACACACACACACACACACACACACACACACACACACCAGTGTCATATTACCTACAAATCAACAACAGTGTAGGACAAATCGACCACCGACACCTCGCATTCAACTAAGGCAATTTAGCCAATGGAAATGGTATTCCACAAATATGGAAAACAAAATAGTGTTGGAGAGAGAGAGAGAGAGAGAGGAGAGAGAGAGAGAGAGAGAGAGAGAGAGAGAGGGGAGAGAGAGAGAGAGAGAGAGATTAAAACTATCACTGTCATGATATACATAAAGTAAATGACACACTCATGATAAACATCGCGTTCACCATTACCAACGTTATCATCATCTTTGTCGTCGGTTTCGTCGTCGTTGACGTCATTATCATTATTCATAGCAACAGCAGCAGTAGCGGTACTGTCATATTTTGTCATCGACCACAACGTCATTATCCTCTTCTTCTTCATTCTTCTTCTTCTTCTTCTTCTTCTTCTTCTTCTTCTTCTTCTTCTTCTTCTTCTTCTTCTTCTTCTTCTTCTTCTTCTTCTTCGCAATTCTTCTCCTTCTTCGCAATTCTTCTTCGCAATTCTTCTTCTTCTTCGCAATTCTTCTTCTTCGCAATTCTTCTTCTTCGCAATTCTTCTTCTTCTTCTTCTTCTTCTTCTTCTTCGCAATTCTTCTTCTTCTTCTTCGCAATTCTTCTTCTTCTTCTTCGCAATTCTTCTTCTTCTTCGCAATTCTTCTTCGCAATTCTTCTTCTTCTTCTTCGCAATTCTTCTTCTTCTTCTTCTTCTTCTTCTTCTTCTTCTTCTTCTTCTTCTTCTTCTTCTTCTTCTTCTTCTTCTTCGCAATTCTTCTTCTTCTTCTTCTTCGCAATTCTTCTTCTTCGCAATTCTTCTTCTTCGCAATTCTTCTTCTTCTTCTTCGCAATTCTTCTTCTTCGCAATTCTTCTTCTTCGCAATTCTTCTTCTTCTTCTTCTTCTTCTTCTTCTTCTTCTTCTTCTTCTTCTTCTTCTTCTTCTTCTTCTTCTTCTTCTTCTTCTTCTTCTTCGCAATTCTTCTTCTTCTTCGCAATTCTTCTTCTTCTTCGCAATTCTTCTTCTTCTTCTTCTTCTTCTTCTTCTTCTTCGCAATTCTTCTTCTTCGCAATTCTTCTTCTTCGCAATTCTTCTTCGCAATTCTTCTTCTTCTTCTTCTTCTTCTTCTTCGCAATTCTTCTTCTTCTTCTTCGCAATTCTTCTTCTTCTTCTTCGCAATTCTTCTTCTTCTTCTTCTTCTTCTTCTTCTTCTTCTTCTTCTTCTTCTTCTTCTTCTTCTTCTTCTTCGCAATTCTTCTTCTTCTTCTTCGCAATTCTTCTTCTTCTTCTTCGCAATTCGTCTTCTTCTTCGCAATTCTTCTTCTTCTTCTTCTTCTTCTTCTTCTTCTTCTTCTTCTTCTTCTTCTTCTTCTTCATTCTTCATTCTTCTTCTTCTTCTTCTTCTTCTTCTTCTTCTTCTTCTTCTTCGCAATTCTTCGCAATTCTTCTTTGCAATTCTTCTTTGCAATTCTTCTTCGCAATTCTTCTTCTTCGCAATTCTTCTTCTTCGCAATTCTTCTTCTTTGCATTTCTTCTTCTTTTCTTCTTCTTCTTCTTCTTCTTCTTCTTCTTCTTCTTCTTCTTCTTCTTCTTCTTCGCAATTCTTCTTCTTCTTCTTCGCAATTCTTCGCAATTCTTCTTCTTCTTCGCAATTCTTCTGCTTCTTCTTCGCAATTCTTCTTCTTCTTCTTCGCAATTCTTCTTCTTCGCAATTCTTCGCAATTCTTCTTCTTCTTCTTCTTCTTCTTCTTCTTCTTCTTCTTCTTCTTCTTCTTCTTCTTCTTCTTCTTCTTCTTCTTTTTCCATGTTTTTGTAGTTGCGCTGGATGTCTTCTGCGATGTTCTTGTTCTGCTGTTCACCACACCGGTCATTCCGATCTCTTCACCCTAGCCCCACTTTGGTTCAACATAGCGGATCCTCAGGGTCAGAAGTCTACAAAAAACCTTATAAATCAATATTAGGCCGCCGTGTGACCGCCTTCCAGAGCGGGCCCTGCACTACTGCTTTGGTCATTTTGATGTCATTCAGTGGTGTTTACTTCGAAAAGCCCTCATCATTTTTTTCAGCAACAACAAGCATAGCGTTTATATCGTGCTTAGTCTAACAAAAGCGCTTTTATCAAACGACTACAACCTCAAAACTTTATGAAAAAAAACCGTAACATTTTATCAAGAACAAATCCAAAACGGATACTGGAAGATTATCAGTAATCGATATGATCGCAATAAAGAATGGTATTTTGTCAACAAACAACAAAAAAAGGGAAGTAACCACGCAGATGCAAAACAAACAAACGAAATGAATGGAAAAATATTATGACATGACAGCAACACTGTAACGAAACGGAACGCAGTTCAACGCAAAAATGTGACATCAAAATAATCACACACACCCAAAAAACCCACGAAGATGAACAAATAAATAAATCAGAACTCGTCAGAGGCCATAAAAAGCCAAACAAAACCAACCAAACAAGAGAAACATGGCAAATAAGAACCCCCACCCCCCTCCCTCTGCTTGATAGAGGGGGGGGAGGGCGAGGTGGGGGGGGGGGGGAGGTTAAGAGCAGGGAGGAGGGGGAGGAGGAGGAGGAGGAGGGCAGACGTAGAGCGTGCATACTGACAGGCTGATTCTGGAATCCTCGTTAAAAGGTCGTTTGCATTTTCCTCATATAGAATTATATCTAAGGGGAGGGCATTAGGGAAAAAAGACAGGGAGAGGGAAAGGACATGACAGGGTTAGAGTTAAAAGAAAGAGAAGAAGAAGGAAAAAAAAGGGGGGTGGGGTGGGGGTTGGGGATTATTATGTATCAGACATCCGCTACCATAAAAAGAAATAACTATGTGGGGAAGGTGATTGATGAAAAGTAAGGAAGGAAACGGAGAGAAAGGGAGAGAACGGGGGAGAAAGGGGGGAGAAAGGGGGAGAAATTATGCAGGGAGAGTAGACAGAGTGACAGAGAAAAGAGATGTCGTGTATGTATGTATGTCTGTGTCTCTCTGTGTTTGCTTCTGTCTTTCTCCGTCTCTGCTTATTCTCTCTCTGTCTGTCTCTGACTGTTTGTCTCTGTCTCTGTCTCTGTCTGTCTCTATATGGATGTCTGTCTGTCTGTCTGTCTCTCCCTCTGTCTGTCCGTCTCTGTCCTCTCGTCTATCTTTGTATGTCTGTCTGTCTCTCTCTTTTCTCCCTCCCTCTGTCTGTCTCTGTCTCTCTTTGTCTCTCTTTGTATGGATGTCTGTCTGTCTGTCTGTCTCTCTCCCCCTCTTTCTCTCTGTCTCTATGTCTATCTTACTGTCTCTGTCTCTGTCTGTCTGTCTGTCTCTCTCAGACGTTTTAAGTCACGGCAGATTTGTGCGCGTGAAATTCGGGCTGATCTCTCCGGGGAGAACTCGTCACCACAAGAGCAGCGCCACTCTTTTTCTTTTTTTTCCCCTGTCTGCATGTGTGTATTTGTTTCCCTATCAGAGTGGCTTTTTTCTACAGAATTTTGCCAGGGACAACTCTCTTGTTGTCGTGGGATCTTTTACGTGCGCTAACTGTGTGTTGGACACAGGACCTCGGGTTTATCATCTCATCTGAAAGACTAGCACCCAGACCACCACGCACGTTCTAGTATATAGGGGAATAGTTCGAGCTCAAACGGGGCTCAAACCCGGGATTTTTTATTTCAATTTTATTCAGTTATTATTTGTTTATTTATGTATTTATTTATTCATTTATGCATTATCTTATTTCGAGGGTAATGGAATAAGCATTCTTGTGCTTGTTTTTGCATCGAGTGTATGCGGTTTTGTCAGTTTTGTCATGGCCTTCTCTTCCGAAAAGCGGAACAGGTGCTCTAAGCCCCCTACCCGCCGAAGCGTTGTTGTTGCTGTTATGGTGATGGTGGTGGTGGTGGTGGTGGTGGTGGTGGTGGTGGTGGTGGTGGTGGTGGTGGTAAAGATGATGATGATTAGATGATGATGATGATGATGATGATGATGATGATGATGATGGTGGTGGTGGTGGTGGTGGTGGCGGTGGTGGTGGTGGTGATGGTGGTGTGGTGGTGATGGTGGTGGTGGTGATGGTGGTGGTGGTGATGGTAGTGGTGGTGATGGTGTTGGTGTTGGTGGTGGTGGTGGTGATGGTGGTGGTGGTGGTGGTGATGGTGGTGGTGGTGGTGATGGTGGTGGTGGTGGTGGTGATGGTGGTGGTGTGTGATGGTGATGGTGGTGATGGTGGTGGTGGTGATGGTGGTGGTGGTGGTGGTGGTGGTGGTGTTAAACATTTCACTCTTGGCGGCTACGCTGAAAATAAACGTTGGGCAGTAACGGTAAATATACACGTTGGGCAGTTACACTAAATATACACTTTGGGCAGTTACACTAAATATGCACTTTGGGCAGTTACACTAAATATACACTTTGGGCAGTTACGCTAAATATGCACTTTGGGTAGTTACACTAAATATACACTTTGGGCAGTTACGCCAAATATACACTTTGGGCAATTACACTAAATCTGCACTTTGGGCATTTACACTAAATATGCACTTTGGGCAGTTACACTAAATATACACTTTGGGCAGTTACGCCAGATATGCACTTTGGGCAGTTACACTAAATATGCACTTTGGGCAGTTACACTAAATATGCACTTTGGGCAGTTACACTAAATATGCACTTTGGGCAGTTACGCTAAATATGCACTTTGGGCAGTTACGCTGAATATGCACTTTGGGCAGTTACGCTAAATATGCACTTTGGGCAGTTACACTAAATATGCACTTTGGGCAGTTACGCTAAATATGCACTTTGGGCAGTTACGCTAAATATGCACTTCAGGCAGTTACGCTACATATGCCCTTTAGGCAGTTACGCTGAATATGCACTTTGGGCAGTTACGTTAAATATGCACTTCGGGCAGTTACGCTGAATATACACTTTGCTTTACGCTGTAGAGGAATAGCAGATGAAGAAACAGCAGAAAAATAGAGAAACATATAGAGAAAATTTGTCTTAAATGACAAGAAGGATAAAAAAGGGAAGATTGACGGAAATTGTCTTTTAAAAATGAAGAGAAAACAAAATAGAATAAGTCATATTGAAATGAAGATAGGCGGAGGAGGAAGAAAAAGAAGATGAAGATGAACAACAACAACAACAAGAATTGCAGAGAAGAATTGCGAAGAAGAGAATTGCAAAGAAGTGCGAAGAAGAAGAAGAAGAATTGCGAAGAAGAAGAATCGCGAAGAAAAATAAATTTGCGAAAAAGAATTGCAAAGAGGAATTGCGAAGAAGAAAAATAACTGAGAAAAAAGAAGAATTGCGAGAAGAATTGCAATAAAGAAGAAGAATTGCGAAGAAGAAGAATTGCGAGGAAGAAGAAGAAGATTGCGAAGAAGAATTGCAAAGAAGAGGAATAATTGCGAAGAAGAATTGAGACGTAGACGAAGAAGAATTGCGAAGAATTGCGAAGAAGAAGAAGAATTGCGAAGAAGAATTGCGAAGAAGAAGAAGAAAAATTGCGAAGAATTGCGAAGAAGAATTGCGAGAATAAGAATTGCGAAGCATTGCGAAGAAGAAGAATTGCGAAGAAGAAGAATTGCGAAGAAGAAGAATTGCGAAGAAGAAGAATTGCGAAGAAGAAGAATTGCGAAGAAGAGGAATTGCGAAGAAGAGGAATTGCGAAGAAGAATTGCGAAGAAGAAGAATTGCGAAGAATTGCGAAGAAGAATTGCGAAGAAGAAGAATTGCGAAGAAGAAGAATTGCGAAGAAGAAGAATTGCGAAGAAGAAGCATTGCGAAGAAGAGGAATTGCGAAGAAGAAGCATTGCGAAGAAGAATTGCGAAGAAGAAGAATTGCGAAGAAGAAGAATTGCGAAGAAGAATTGCGAAGAAGAATTGCGAAGAAGAAGAATTGCGAAGAAGAAGAATTGCGAAGAATTGCGAAGAAGAAGAATTGCGAAGAAGAAGAAGAATTGTGAAGAAGAAGAATTGCGAAGCAGAAGAAGAATTGCGAAGAAGAAGAATTGCAAAGAAGAAGAAGAATTGCAAAGAAGAAGAAGAATTGCGAAGAAGAAGAATTGCGACGATGAAGAATTGAGAAGAAGAAGAAGAATTGCGAAAAAGAAGAATTGCGAAGAAGAAAAATTTGCGAAGAAGAAGAAGAAGAAGAAGAAAGAAGAAGAAGAAAGAAGAAGAAGAAGAAGAAAGAAGAAGAAGAAGAAGAAGAAGAAGAAGAATTGCGAAGAAGAAGAAGAAGAATTGCGAAGAAGAAGAAGAAGAAGAAGAAGAAGAAGAAGAAGAAGAGAAGAAGAAGAAGAAGAAGAAGAAGAAGATTTGCGTCTTTTTGTTATGTGAGTGTGTTGTGCGTGCGTGCGCGCGCGTTGTGTGTGTGTTGTTGTTGTTGGTGGTGGTGGTGGTGGTGGTGGTGATGGTTTATTTTATAAATAGGAGCCCAGGCTCTCTCTGTCACGCGCACACACGCGCGCGCGCATGCTTGCACACTCCATCACGATGCCAGCCTCTCAGCCTCTGGCAATGTGTTTCTGTAGAAGTAGAAACTGTCCGCTTTCTCTTCAATGTGTCTTTTGTTTCTTCTTGGCCGTGGGAGACAACACTGCGATCAACAATGCTGTTAATTAACACGCTTGTGTGACGCTTGTGTAAGAGTCTAGTCCCTTGTAAAGGTGCCGGCTTCTAGTTCTAGTTCTTGTTGTTGTTCTTGTTCTTGTTGTTTGCTGTTTTGAATGTTTGTTTGTATCTGTTTATGTCTTTCTTTTGGTTTTGGTTTGTTTGTTTCTTTGTTTATTTGTTTGTTTGTTTCTTTCCTTCTTTGTTTCTTCTGCTTCTCTATTCTTCTTTTCTATGCAGTTCTTCTCCTTCGTAATTCTTTCCAATTCTTCTTCTCTTCGCAATTCTTCGCAATTCTTCTTCTTCTTCGTCGCATGTTCTTCTTCTTCGCAATTCTTCTTCTTCGTCGTCGTCGTCGTCGTCGTCGCAGTTCTTCTTCTTCTTCTTCTTCTTCTTCTTCTTCTTCTTCTTCTTCTTCTTCTTCTTCTTTCTTCTTCTTCTTCTTTTCTCTTCGCAATTATTCTTCTTCTTCTTCTTCGAACTTCTTCGCAATTCTTCTTCTTCTTCTTCTTCTTTGAACTTTTTCGCAATTCTTCTTCGGAATTCTTCTTCTTCTCCTTCGCAATTCTTCTTCTTCGCAATTCTCCTTCTTCTTCCTCGCAATTCTTCTTCTTCTTTTCTTCTTTCTTCTTCTTCTCTTTCTTCTTCTTCTTTTCTTCTTCTTCTTCTTCTTCTTCTTTCTTCTTCTTCGCAATTCTTCTTCGCAATTCTTCTTTTTCTTCTTCTTCGCAATTCTTCTTTTTCTTCTTCTTCTTCTTTCTTCTTCTTCTTCTTCTTCTTCTTCTTCCTTCTCTTCTTCTTCTTCTTCTTCTTCTTCTTCTTTCTTCTTCTTCTTCTTCGCAATTCTTCGCAATTCTTCGCAATTCTTCTTCTTCTTCTTCTTCTTCTTCTTCTTCGCAATTCTTCTTCTTCTTCTTCTTCTTAATTCGTCTTCTTCTTCGCAATTCTTCTTCTTCGCAATCTTTCTTCTTCTTTGTAATTCTTCTCTTCGCAAATCTTCTTTTCTCTTCGCAATTTTTCTTCGCGATTCTTCGTCTTCTTCGCAATTCTTTTTCTTCTTCTTTGTAATTCTCCTTCTTCTTTTCTTCTAACTCTTTCATCTTCTTAAGTGCTTCTCTATTCATTATAGCATACGTGGGGCTCACACAATATACATCAACATGATATACGAAGAAATATCTGCTTGAAAATGTGGACCTCATTTTGCTTTCTTCTTTTGTTTTTTTTCCTTCTTCTAATCAT
>CM054151.1:14485740-14493240 GCA_028751875.1 Rapana venosa | reverse complement strand
TAAAAAGAAAGAAAAAGAGAAGACACATTGCCATGAACACAGACCAGTGTCAGTAAAAAGAAAGAAAGAAAGAAAGAGAAGACACATTGCCATGAACACAGACCAGTGTCAGTAAAAAGAGAAAGAAAGAGAAGACACATTGCCATGAACACAGACCAGTGTCAGTAAAAAGAAAGAAAGAAAGAGAAGACACATTGCCATGAACACAGACCAGTGTCAGTAAAAAGAAAGAAAGAAAGAAAGAGAAGACACATTGCCATGAACACAGACCAGTGTCAGTAAAAAGAGAAAGAAAGAGAAGACACATTGCCATGAACACAGACCAGTGTCAGTAAAAAGAAAGAAAGAAAGAGAAGACACATTGCCATGAACACAGACCAGTGTCAGTAAAAAGAGAAAGAAAGAGAAGACACATTGCCATGAACACAGACCAGTGTCAGTAAAAGAAAGAAAGAAAGAGAAGACACATTGCCATGAACACAGACCAGTGTCAGTAAAAAGAAAGAAAGAAAGAGAAGACACATTGCCATGAACACAGACCAGTGTCAGTAAAAAGAAAGAAAGAAAGAGAAGACACATTGCCATGAACACAGACCAGTGTCAGTAAAAAGAAAGAAAGAAAGAGAAGACACATTGCCATGAACACATACCAGTGTCAGTAAAAAGAGAAAGAAAGAGAAGACACATTGCCATGAACACAGACCAGTGTCAGTAAAAAGAAAGAAAGAAAGAGAAGACATAGCTATTCTTTTTTATTTATTTATCATTTATTTGTCCATTTATTCATTTTATCCTTTTATTTCGAGGATAATGGAATAAGTATGCATGTGCTTCTTTTCTACATCCAATCCCTGTATCTATACGGTTTTGTAAATTTTGTCATCAGTTCCCACCGGTAAACAAATGGCTTACTCTTTCGAAAAGCGGAACAGGATTTAACATATGCGCAAGATGTTCTGCGTCCGATCACACGCGGAATCTCGGTTTATAGTCTCATCCGGAATTTTTGGGAGAGTGGAGCCTGCGCTGATGTGAACTCCAGAGAGAAAAAAATCCCCTTGAACGGGATTCGAACCCGGGTCGTCATATTGCCAGCGCAATGTTCTAACCACTAGGCTATCCCATCCCCCCTAATACAGTGCCATGAAGACAGGCCAGTGTTAGGACAACAGCCATCTTGCTAATGAGGCTGCACACCGGTATTAAAAAATCACTCTTTTCCTTCTGTTTTTCTATGTGACTCTTATATTCATAGCGCACGTACTAAGGCATCCACAGAAATAAAAACCACTTTTTGTGAAAAACTAGCCTCTGACTCAAAACTCATGTGATTTTGAACAAATTTGGTAGGTTTGAATTTTTTTAATTTTTCAGTAAACACTGTAACCCTCCCCAGTCATATGTCGTCTGCTAGCTTCCTTACCACTATATGCATGCGCGGGGGTGAACGCTGTAGGAATACAGGCAAACTCATTTGATGGTTATTTCTAACTTTCTCGTGACTGCCTGGTATTGCTCTATGTCCTCAATCCCCCAAAACAAGTGCACAGTCCATTTTTTCATGCTTAAAAAAATCTGTGAAAATCACCAACATTTTTTTTCCACTCCACTCTATAGAAGATACTACGTGACCCCCAAATTAATACCGGTGTGCGGCCTGACGTGCTGAGCTGAGCTGCGTCGAGACGATGCCAGGCGCCATCTTGAGAAACGTCATTGATTTCCGGTCTGCAAAGATGCCACCAGCATGCAGGGTGATTAGCATCACATCATCATCACATCTGTGTTAGTGTGTGTGGGGGGGGGGTTTGTGTGTGTGTGGTGTAGTGTGTAGGGTGTAGGGTGTGTGTGTGTGTGGGGGGGGGGGGGGGGTTGGGGGGGTGTGTAGTGTGTAGGGTGTAGTGTAGTGTAGTGTGTGGGGGTGGGGGGTGGGATGTGTGTGTGTGTGTGTGTGTGTAGGGTGTGTGTGTGTGTAGGGTGTGTGTGTGTGTGGTGGGGTGTGTGTGTGTGTGTGTGTGTGTGGTGTGTGTAGGGTGTGTGTGTGTGTGAGCGTAGTGCAGTGTAGTGTAGTGTAATGTAGTGTATGTGTAGTGTAGTGTATGTGTAGTGTAGTGGGGTGTAGTGTAGTGTGTAGTGGAGTGTGGGGGTGGGTGTAGGGTGTGTGTGAGTGTGTGTGTATTTTATTTATTATTTATTTATTCTTTTATATCGAGCATAATGGAATAAACACTCATGTGCTTTTTTACAACTAGTCCCCGTGTGTATGCGGTTTTGTAAATTTTGTCATGTGTTCCCACCGCCACACAATGGCCTACTCTTTCGAAAAGCGGAACAGGATTTAACGTGTGCGCAAGATGTTCTGCATGCGTTCGCACACGGGCCTCGGTTTATAGTCTCATCCGAAGGACTGTAGTGTAGTGTGTGTGTGTGTGGAGGGGGGGAGGTGGAGGTGTAGGGTGTGTGTCTGTGTGTGTGTGTGTGTGTGTGTGAGAGAGAGAGAGAGAGAGAGAGAGAGAGAGAGAGAGAGAGAGAGAGAGAGAGAGAGAGATGAAGTGTGTGTGTAGTGTATGTAGTGTGTGAGGGGGAGGGTGTGTAGGGTGTGTGTATTGTTCGTGTGTGGTGTGGGGGGGGGTGGAGGATGAGTGTGTATGTGTGTGTGTATGTTTGTGTGTGTAGTGTTGTGTGTGTAGTGTAGTGTGTGTGTGGGGGGGGGGGGGATTAAGGGGTGTAGGGTGTTGTGTATGTGTGTGTGTGTGAGAGAGAGAGATAAGGGTGTGTGTGTGATGAAGGGTGCGCGCGCGCGCGTGTGGTGAGTGTGTGTGTTGTGTGTGTGTGTGTGTGTGTGTGTGTTGTGTTGTAGGTGTGTGTTTGTGGTGGTGGTGGGGATTTGTGTGTATGTGTGTGTGCGTGCGTGCGCGCGCGCGCGTTTGTTTGTGCGTGTGTGTTTTCAATCTGTTCACGTCTGTCTGTCTGTCTGTCTGCAGTTCTAAATAACTATCCATCAAGTGATCTATCTATCAAGCAGTCAACCAGCCAGTAAATCAATCCATCTATTAAGTAATCAATTAATCAACAAATCTAGCTATCTCTCTGTATAATATATATATATATATATATATATATAAAAATATATAATATAAGTATATATAATATATAAAATGAAAATATTATATATCTATTTAGGGTGTTCTACGTCTCTAATGTTCTTCCGTTTGTCTGTCTGTCTGTCCTGTCTGTCTGGCCTTCCTGTCAGTACTGTCTGCCTCTCACTTCTTTCTCTCTCTCTCTCCTCTCTCTCTCTCTCTCACTCTCTCTCTCTTGTTTGAGAGTGAATGTGCAGATTGAGAGAAAGACAACAACGACAGAAAGAGAGAGAGTAACTGAGAGAGATGAGAATAGAGAGAGAGAGAGAGAGAGAGAGAGAGAGAGGAGAGAGAAGAGACAGACAGACGACATACTAAAAAAAACAGACAGCCAGCCAGACCAGCCAGACAGTACAGCCTAGCCAGCCAGACAGACAGACTGTGACCAAAGCAACAGAGACAGTACAGACAACATAAAACAAAGACATAAGAAGATGGGGGGTGAGGATGGGGAGAGGATGGGGGTGGGGGGCGGGGGGGGGGTGTGAGGAGGGAAGGAAGGAAGGGAAAGCGAGGCCCATCAGCTAAAAGTCTAATTCTCTTCCAGTTTCAGTCTTCTTCTTTTTTTTCTTTCTTTTTTTTTGGGGGTGTGAAGGGGTGGGGGTGGTGGGGTGGTGGGGGGGGGGAGGTGGGGGGTCACGCCCGTGCGCATGCTCGCACACTCGGCCACGAAGTTGGATTGTTTGCCTGATGCGTTGTCCTTGACAGGAAATGAGTCCGCCATATTTGTTCTTGCTTCTTCTTCCAATGCGGAAGCTGCGATCTGTCAACAGAGGTATGTTTACGGTCCCGTTGAAGTTGGGTCCAGTATGACGTCATTGGCAATTCGCTACAAATTTGGGTGGTGTAGGGTGGGGTAGGGTGGTGGGGGGGGGGGTGGGGTCAGGGTGAAAAAATGTATATAATTGTTACTCCCCCCTTTTTTTCCCCCTACTGAAGTGAGCTTGTTGTTTCCGCATGAACTCAGCATTTTTATTATTTTGTTATAGTAAGACGATTGAGATAATAATATAAAAAAAAATGAAAAAAAAAAAATGAAAAAGATTGTCATCAATTATCAATATAATCATTAAAACAATAACAAAATGTATGAAGATGAGATGATATGATTATCATCGTCATCATCATCATCATCACATCATCATCCTCTGATAGTTAGTAGTAAGGAATTTAGTATTGAGAAGTAGTATAAAGTATTATAGTAGTAGAGTAGTAGTACAGTAGCAGTAGATAGAGAGTAGTATTAGAAGTAGTAGTTAGTAAGTAGTAGTAGTAGTAGTAGTAAATAATAATAACAACAACAACAAAAATAAGAATATATATTATAAGGGCAATAATAATAACATCATCCATACATCAGCAAGAAGAATAGGAAAACCTGCATTGCATTCTTGCATATCTAGATCAGTGTTTCTCCTTGGTGTAGGAAGCCAGTGACGTAACACTGATCACACAAAAACACAGCAGGAGGGGGGGGGGGGGAGGGAGCGAGGCATGCATAAGCAACAACAATAATCACGTTTTCTAAAGAAAATCATGTCCTTCCTCAATTTTAAAATTCACTACCAATGATTAGGCAATTACAAATACTGTATTTTTGTAATTAATTTGTTTTTACCCATACGTATTTAATGTCGTTTCCCACTAGGAATGTTAATATGGGACAATTTGTGGTAAAATAAAATGTGTTAGCAATTTAACCCTTTCTCCCTTTGCCAAAAGCCTTCTTAATGACACTTTTAAAAGCCAGTCTCAAGACATATTTATTCCAAACCTTAGATTCTTCCCTCCTGTTTCATCTCAAATCTGTCCCTGCCTTCAACAGCCGAAATCCCCATCACCCTTGCCAAAGTGTATAACCTGTGTGTGTGTGTGTGTGTGTGTGTGTGTGTGTGTGTGTGTGTGTGTGTGTGTGTGTTGTGTGTGTGTGTGCGTGCCTGCGCGCGGGCGTGTGTGTTTATGTACATTTGAATTTGTTAAATTTGTTTATTTTTATTGGTTGTATGTGTAGGGTGTGTTAAACGCAAGCGCTTTGATTTGATTTGTTTTTGCAAGATATAGCGCTATATAAATTCCATTTGTTATTATTAAGCGAATGCGTAACAGGCAAAGCATTTTTACATGCTGCTGTGTAAATAGTGCAGGGTGATGTGACTTGTGCTGCGTGCATGATTGTTTATCCAGAATTAATGAAACTTCAAATAAGAAACAAGGAGTGGGTCAATGTCTGTATGATGAGTGTGAGGTTCATCTGTTGGTGTTGTGTCAGTTTAGTTTGTTTTATTGTGTATATTTGATTATTATTTTTTATTTTGTATTGTGTTTCTAAATGTGTGTGTGTGTGTGTGTGTTGTGTGTGTGTGTGTGGTGTGGAGGTGCTATTGTGTTTGTAGTATTGTTGTCTATTTACAAACACTTAACCTACAACACACAACATTATGATATTTATAGATTAGTGTTGTATTTGATTGTATTTATGTGTAGTGTTGATTTCGGTATATATATATATATATATATAATATTGTTAACTTTTGATGCCGTTTTGTTTCCATTAATTTATATTTTTAATATGTTATTCAGTTGAATACGTTATGCGCGCACGCTTTCTTCCCCCTCTCTCTCTCTCTTCTATCTCTCTCTCTCTCCTCTCTCCTCTCTTCCTCTTCTCTCTCTTCTTCGCGCATCTCTCTCTCTCTCTCTCTCTCTCTCCACACACACACACACACACACACTTGGTTTACACACAACACACACACACACACACACACACACACACACATACTACTTCACACTACACACATCACCACATTTTGCTCTGTCTCCTTATGGCATAATTCCCGAGTTACTATGAAACCACAGAAGCTCAAACGCCACAGGAGCCAGCATGACGTGTTCTGTTGATGTGCCGGTGGGAACGGATAGGAAAAATTACAAAACTGCATACACACGGGGGACTGGGTGTATAAAAGAAAAAGCACATAAGTGCTTATAATAATAAAGTTCCATTATTTTAGAATAAAAGTAAGAAAGATGGAGGCAGCAGAGTGTTGATGATGGATTTCTTGTTTTCGTTCAACATTTCATATTTGTACAGCAGAACTTTTTTAAGTAGAAAGAATCGCAATTGGTTCATCATTATTTTTCTGATCTGCATACTGGGTGGGCAGGATTTGCCTGAAGGCAGTTTTTCATCTTACTACTGAGGTTTGAGATTAGAACTAGTACTTCTACTCCACGAGATTTTCTGTACTGAGCATGTTGATTCAGTTTTTACTTCTTCATGGGAAAATGTTAACGCGTGTGGGTATCATCACATTGAAGGAATAACTGAGACAAAAATAGAGTTAAGATAACAAAAGATGACATTAGATTGACTAAAAAAAAACAACAACGTGACAAGACATATAACCATCAAGGCAGACAGATATCTATCTATCTATCTATCTATCTATTTACCTATCATCTATCTATCTATCTATCTATCTATCTATCTATCTATCTATCTATCTATCTATCTATCTATCTGTCTGTCTGTCTGTGTGTCTGTCTATCTGTCTATCTATCTATCTGTCTGTCTGTCTGTCTGTCTGTCTGTCTGTCTGTGTGCTGTCTGTCTATCTATCTTTCTATCTATCTGTCTATCTACCTATCTATTTATCTGTCTATCTATCTATCTATCTATCTATCTATCTATCTATCTGTCTGTCTATCTATCTATCTGTCTGTCTGTCTGTCTATCTATCTATCTATCTATCTATCTATCTCTCTCGATCTATCTATCTATCTATAGTGACAGAAGACCATAAACGTTATCTTCGAGTCTCTATGCAGTATACCGTAAACGTTATCTTACAAACACCGTTTGTACTTCAAAACCACAGTGTTAACAAGTAAAAGACAGAAAGAAAGAAAGAAAGGCTACACACCGGTATTAATTTGGGGGTCACGTAGTATGTTGTATAGAGTGCAAGTGGGAAAAAATGTTGGTGATCTTCACAGATTTTTTTAAGCATGAAAAAATGCACTGTGCACTTGTTTTGGGGGGATTGAGGACATAGACCAATACCAGGTAGTCACGATAAAGTTGGAAATAACCATCAAAAGAGGATCTGCCTGTATTCCTACAGTGTTGACCCCGCGCATGCATATTGCGGTAAGGAAGCTAGCAAGCGACAAAGGACTGAGGGGGTACAGTGTTTGCTGAAAAATGTTACCATTTCAAATCTACCAAATTTGCTCAAAATCACATGAGTTTTGAGTCAGAGGCTAGTCTTTCACAAAAAGTGGTTTTTATTTCTGTGGATGCCTTAGTAGTACGTGCGGTATGAATATAAGAGTCACATAGAAAAACAGAAGG
>CM054151.1:14475740-14478240 GCA_028751875.1 Rapana venosa | reverse complement strand
GATTGGTGGATGGATTGATGGATGGATGGATCGGATGGACGCATGGATCGATATATTATTGAATGAAATGATTCAGTGAACTGATAAGGATCTGTGGAGCCGATTTGGGTTTTTTTGTTTACTTTTTTCCCTTCTTCTGAGTACACTTCTATTTAGTAACAAAAATGAGAAGACAGGAATGTATCGATGGATGGATGGATGGATGTATGGATCCCGAAAATATACATGTTACACAAAGAGAAAGAGAGAGACACAGAGAAAGACAGACAGAGAGAGAGAAACAGAGAGAGACAGAGACAGAGAGACATAGAGACAGAGAGAGCGAGAGAGACAGAGAGACAGACAGACAGACAGACAGACAAACAGACAGACAGAGAGGATAAAAGATACAGTATAAAAAAGTGAAGTCACAGAGAAACAGGGTCACACACACAGACACACACACACACACACACACACACACACACACACACACACACACACACACACACACACACACAACAGACTAGACAAACAAAGAGACAGTCAAACAAACAGACAAAAAAATAGAAAGAAATTGCCAAGACAGGTTTCTACGACATAAGCTGTTGCCTGCGCACAAAGCCCTGTACTTGTGCACTGCACTCCAATCCACTCCACTCAACTCAACTCCACACCACTCCACTGCACTCCACTCTACTCCACTGCATTCCACTCTACTCCACTGCACTCCACTCTACTCCACTGCACTCCACTCTACTCCACTGCACTCACACTCCACTCAACACCACACCAACTCCACATCGCTAACTCACACCACATCCACTCCACCACACATCCACTCCACTCTACTATCCACTCATCAACACAAACTCCATCACCACTCCACTACCAACCTCCACCACTCACTGCACTCCACAACCCACACCACTCTACACCAATCCACTCACAACCTCCACACCAATCCTCACTCCACACCAATCCAACCCCACCACACACACACCACAACACATCCACTCCACTGCATCGCACTGCACTCACTCCACACCACTACCACACCACTCCACACCACTCCACTCCACTCAACTCCACACCCACACCCACACCACTCCACCCACATCACACCACTCCACTCGACACCACTCCACTCGACTCCACACACCACTCACACCACACCACACCACACCACACCAACACTCCACTCCACTCCATTCGACTCCACACCACACCACACCACTCCACACCACTACACCACTCCACTCCACTCCACTCATTTCAACATACTTCTTGCACATCCACTGCCCTCAACTCCACTCCACTCCACACCACACCACACCACACCACTCCACTCTCCACACCACTCCACTCCACACCACACCACTCCACATCCACACCACTCCACACCACTCCACTCCACACCACTCCACTCCACACCACTCCCACTCCACACCACTCCACACCACCCACTCCACACCACACCACTCCACACCACAACCACTCCACTCCACACCACTCCACCACCACACCACTCCACCCACTCACACACCACACCACACCACTCCACTCCCACACCACTCCACACCACTCCACTCCACACCACACCCACACCACTCCACTCGAACACCACTCCACCTCGACTCCCACACCACTCCACACCCACCCACTCTACTCCACACCACTCCACTCTACTCCACACCCACACCCACTCCACTCGACACCACTCGACACCACTCGACACCACTCCACACCACACCACACCACACCACACCACTCCACCCACTCCACACCACTCCACTCTACTCCACACCACACCACTCCACACCACTCCACACCACTACACTCCACATCACACCACACCACACCACCTCACACCACTCCACACCACTGCACTCCACATCACACCACACCACACCACAAACACACCACTTCACTCCACTCACACCACACACACCACACACACAACCACAAACCACTCCACCACACCACACACACAACACCACACCACACCAGACACCCACACCATCTCCACAACCACCCACACCACTCCACACCACACTACACCACTCCACACCACTCCACACCACTCCACACCACACCACTCCACTCCACACCACACCACTCCACTCACACCACACCACACCACACCACACCACTCCACACCACTCCACTCCACTCCACACCACAAACACACCACACCACACCACAATCCACTCCACACCAACACCACACCACACCACACCACACCACTCCACACCACACCACACCACTCCACACCACTCCACACCACTCACACCACACACACCATCACACACCACTCCACTCCACACCACTACACTCCACTGCACTCAGTATCCACGGACACTCCAGGCACATCAGCAGAACAGGATAAACGCAGTCTTGTGCTGCCATGACTGCAGGAACTAGAAAATCCACACGAGAGAAAGAGAGAGCTAGAGAGAGAGAGAGAGAGAGAGAGAGAGAGAGAGAGAGAGAGAGAGAAGAGAGAGAGAGAGAGAGAGAG
>CM054151.1:14470740-14473240 GCA_028751875.1 Rapana venosa | reverse complement strand
AGAGTTGTCCCTGGCAACATTCTGTAGAAAAAGCCACTCTGATAGGGAAACAAAATACAGTGTGCAGACCCCCCCCCCCCCCCCCCCCCCAAAAAAAAGGTGGAGCTGCTCTTGTGGCGACGCGCTCTCCCCGGGGAGAGCAGCCCGAATTTCACGCAGAGAAATCTCGTGACTTAAAGTGGAATAAATAAATAAAAATACATAAATAAATAAATAAATAGGCTGGAGGGAGACTGACCAGCAATAAAGGGAGGCGACTAGCCTAGTGGGCCAAGGCGTATGTTCAGTCCTCGGCACATTGGTGTAAGCATGACGTCACCGCCCGCCAATATCTTTGTTACGTATACGGAGGATTGGCCTGCATCCGCTTCAGAAAAAGGTTACCTACGTGAATTTTTGCGAGGGTTTTTTGGCGGGTTTTTTTGGTTGTTGTTTTGTTGTTGTTGTTTTGTATGTTATACCTGACCAGTTTATGTCTGTCTCTGTCTATTTCCGTCTGTCCGTCCTCTCGTTTGTCTTTCTGTTTGTCTCTGTCTACCCTCGACTCTCTGTCCCTGTCCCTCTCTCTCTCCTCTCTCTCTTCCTCCTCTCTCTCCTTCTCTCTCTCTCTCTCTCTATCCCCTCTCCCTTCTCTCTCTCTCTCTCTCCCCCCTCCCTCCTCTCCTCTCCCCCTTTCTTCCCTCCCTCCTCTTCCCCCTTTCCCCTCTCCCCCTTCTCCCGTCAACCCCTCTCTCCTCCTTCTCCTTTCGCTCCCTCCCTCCCCCTCCCTCACCCCCTCTCTCCTCTCCTTCCCTCCCTCTCCCCTTCTCCCGCCACACCTCTCTCCCTCCTCTCTCCTCTCTCTCCCTCCCTCCCTCTTCCCCCTCAGCCTCCCCCCCCCCCTCCACCCCTCTATCTCTCTCTCCTACCCCCCACTGCTGCCCCCTCTCCTGCCACCACCCCCTTCCCTCCCTATCAAACCCTCCCTAACTCTGCCTTTCTCTCAATCCAGAAATAGATCACACGTTGAAAACATCAAGACCTTGAACAGGAGGAACATGATTGATTATATTGATTATATTTTTTTATATTTCTGGTTGAACAACGTCAGCGAGTTGTCAGTTGACAGTTTTGGGGAGAGAGAGAGAGAGAGAGAGAGAGAGAGAGGGGGGAGGAGGAGAGAGAGAGGGGAAGAGAGGGGAGGAGAGAGAGAGAGAGGAGAGAGAGAGAGAGAGAGGAGAGAGAGAAGAGAGAGAGAGAGAGAGAGAGAGAGAGAAGAGAGAGAGAGAGAGAGAGAAAACTCCCCGAAAACCCTTTTAAAAGCTACTTCAAAATGTCCGGTCGATTTTTTTCTTCGATTCTTTCTTTCTCCTTTTTTTGTTGTTGGTTATCGTCTTTGTTGTGTTTCTGATTGAGAGAGTATTGTGTGCTAAAAGAAAATAAAATGATTGCATGAATATAAAAAAAAATAAAGGAGGAAAAGCAGGAAGGAAGGGAGGGAGGGAAGATGGAGCGAAGGAAGGAAGGATGGGAGGAAGATGATAGAAGGAATGAAGGATGGAATAAAGGGAAGGAAGGGAAATGAGGGAAAGGGAAAGGGAAGGGGAAGAGGAAAAGGAAGACGGAGAGGGAGGATTGAAAAAAGAAAGAAAAAAAACATGAATGAAGAATAATTAATAATGAAGGAAGGAAGGAAGAAAGGGAAAGGAAGGGAAAGGAAGAAAGAAAGAAAGAATGAAAGAAAAAAAAAATGAAAAAAACAATAATCAACTAGTGTGTGAATGAAACAACGACTGACTGAATGACTGACTGACGACTGACTGAGACTGACTACTGACTAACAAACTGACGATTGACTAAATGATGGAAGGAATAAAATACTCGTAAGAGCACATAAAAAAAACATATTTGAAGGATCCAAGCTGGTTTTTTTCAAACATGTGCTTGGCACAGGCTAAAAGCCTTGTGCATTATTGATTGAGGGGGGAGGAAATGCCAAGGCTTACATCAAAGTGTTGTTATGTTTTAAAATGTTTCATAATGGATTGGCTTCATCCATAACAAACTCTTACCATAACAGTTTGTACTCTCCTTTAAGTGGACGGGATAGCTCAGTGGTCAGAGCACTCGCTTTCCCCAAAGCCAGTGTTGATCAGCATCCAGCGTGGTTACCAGTTGGATGGGTGACCGTTTGTACGCCTTGGCTTCAGTATAATCCCCCAGTTCACCCAGCTGTCAATGGGTACCTGCCCTCTTTAGGGTCAGAGAAGGTAAAGCCAGCGAGAGAGAGGAGAGGAGAGGAGATGGGCGCCGCCCTCAATATGATGGCCCCTGGAGAAGTTGAGGTCTTTGACACCTCGCTCTCCTACGACCACATAGGTTATGGGACACCTTTATCGTTTTACCGTTACCTTTTTAAGTGAGGAAAAGTCTCTACAAATCGAAGTATTTTGCCTTTCATAGCAAGCTATTTTCTTCCCCGGCTATACCTGTAAGGTTTTTCAAAGGCAAGATTTGGCGT
>CM054151.1:14448240-14455740 GCA_028751875.1 Rapana venosa | reverse complement strand
ATATGTTGTGCATTCGTTCACGCACACAGGACGTCGGTTTATAGTCTCATCCGAAAGGACTTTCGGGTGGGGGAAGAGAAATCGGTACTGATGTTAACTCCAGGGGTAAAATTGATCTTAAACGGGTGCCTCGGTGGGACGGGATAGCCTAGTGGTTAGAACATTGCGCTCGCAATCTGAAGACCCGGATTCGATTTCCTATTCAAGGGGATGTTTTTTCCCCTGGAGTTAACATCAGTGCTGACTCCACTCTCCCTAAATAGTCCTTCGGATGAGACTATAAACCGAGACCCCGTGTGCGAACGCACGCAGAACATCTTGCGCACACGTTAAAACCTGTTCCGCTTTTCGCAAGAGTAGGCAGAGTAGGCCATTGTGTGCCGGTGGGAACGGATGACAAAACTGCATACACACGGGGACTGGATGGGAAAAAAGCACACGAATGTTTATTCCATTATCTTCGAAATAAAAGAATAAAATAAATTTTAAAAAAAGAATAAACACACAGGACTTCGGTTTATAGTCACATCCGAAAGGACTTTCGGGGGGAAAGAGAAATCGGTACTGATGTTATTAACTCCGGGGGTAAAATTGATCTTAAACGGGTACATCGGTGGGGGGACTTGAACTCAGAGCCGTTAGATGGCGAGCTCAATGTTCTAACCACTAGGCTAAATCCTGCCACCCTGAGCCCCCTTACCTCCTACCCCACCCCCCCCCCCCGCACGCGTTCCCCCTTCCCCCTCCCTCGTCCCCCTCTCCCCCCCTCTCCCTCCCCCCCCCCCCCCCCCACCCCCCTCTTATCTCTGTCTGAGCTGGACTACCTTATTAAAAAATGGTGTCTTAAAGATCTGATGAAAATGAAGGGTAGGGGGTGGGGGGTGGGGGGGGGGGGGGGGTTCGCCTTATTTGTCACCAGAAAAGTCACTAATTAGGGATTAGGGAGTGCGTGTGTGGGGGGTGGGGGTGGGGGGGTGGGGTGGGTGTATAGTGTGTGTGTGTGTGTGTTTGTTTGTGTATGTGTGTGTGTTGTGTTTGTGTGTGTGTGTGGTGTGTGTGTGTGTGTGGTTGTGTGTGTATGTTGTAGTGCTGTGTGTGTGTGTGTGTTGGTGTGTGTGTGTGGTGTGGTGTGGTGTGTGTGTGTGTGTGTGTGTGTGTGTGTGTAGTGTAGGTGTAGTTTTAGTGTAGTGTAGTGTAGTGTGTGTGGTGTGGTAGGGGTGTGTATGTGTGAGACTGTGTGAATGTGTGTGACTGGTTTTTAAATTTTTTTATTCTTTTATATCGAGGATAATGGAATAAGCACTTGTGTGAGTGTTATGCGTGTAACTGTGTGTGTTTAGTGTGTGTGTGTGTGTGACGGTGTGTGTGATGTGTATGACTGTGTGTATGTAGTGTGTGTGTGGTGTGTGTGTGTGTAGTGTTGTGTGTGACTCTGTGTTGTTGTGTGTAGTGAGTGTGTGTATATGAAAGCTTGCAATGTCTGTATAAGCAAGTATTCATTCCCAGTGATGAACGAATGTGAAAGCATGGAACTGTGTACACCTGAACAATCTTCAGCCTGAAGGGGGTGGTATTACTGTATTATTATCAATATATGCATTCTTCTTTTTGGTCATACGTCTTTGAATGTCTCATTCTGCGTGCATGAATCTTTCTCTCTCTCCTCTCTCACTCTCTCTCTCTCTCCTCCTCTCTCTCTCTCTCTCTCTCTCTCTCTCTCTCTCTCCTCTCTCCTCTCTCTTTTTCTTTTCCCTCTCTCTCTCTCTCTCCTCTCTTCTCCTCTGTCTCTCTCTCTTTATCTCTGTCTCTCTCTCTCTCTGTCTCTCTTTGTGTGTGTGTGTGTCTGTGTGTGTGTGTCTCTCTCTCTCTCTCTCTCTCTCTCTCTCTCTCTCTCCCTTTCTCTCTCTTTGTGTCTCTCTCTGTCTCTCTCGCATTCTTTTGTGTGGTCATACGTCTTTGAATATGTCTCATTCTCCCTATGTGAATCTCTGTCTCTCTGTCTCTCTGTCTCTCTGTCTCTCTGTCTCTCTCTCTCTCTCTCTCTCTCTCTCTCTTCTTTCTCTCTCTGTCTGTCTCTCTCTGTTTCTTAAAACAATGTATTAAGATCTTTTGATGAAACAATGTGATACAACATATTATCTCCTTCCCAAGATTTATTAATACAACATTTATATCCTGTTTCCTTACTTTTTCGTTCTTCTCTCTGTCTCGCTGTCTCTGTCTCAGGCTGTCTGTCTATCTGTCTATCTATCTGTCTGTCTGTCTCTCTCTCTCTCACTCTCTCTCTCTCTCTCTCCTCTCTCTCTCTCTCTCTCTCTCTCTCTCTCTCTCTCTCTTGTGCATCTGTTGATATCCATGTGTGTGTATTTTCATATGTATCATATGCGTTTGTTTTTCTTTCAGCGTTTTCTTTTCATTTTGAGGGCTGAATGAACAAAAAGTTGTGTAACTTAATCTATTACCCTCGTGAAATAAAATGGCGTTTGCGTCTGTCTGTCTGTCTGTCTGTCTGTCTGTCTGTCTGTCTGTCTGTCTGTCTGTCTGTCTGTCTGTCTGTCTCTCTCTCTCTCTCTCTCTCTCTCTCTCTCTCTCTCTCTCTCCTCTCTCTCTCTCTCTCTCTCTCTCTCTCTCTTTCTTTCTTACTTTCTTTCTTTCTTCAATGCACGACATACCAATTTCCATCGCAGACGCTCAACTATTCTGTTCTCTCGTTCCATTCTCTCGAGTAACCGAAATACACAGATTAAAACACAACAAAACACAACACAACAAAACACAACACAACAAAACAAAACACAACAAAGCAAAAACAAAAAAAAACATATATTTCCAAGACGCAACAATAAACAGCCACCTTGAAATTGTGAAAACGTTTCACGAAATACTTGCTAACGACAAAACAGAACACAATATAACAAAACACAACAAAGCAAAACAAAACAATATAAAACAAACAGTACAAAACAAAACCTCCAAGACACAACGATAAACAGCCACCTTGCAATCGTGAAAAAATGTTTCACGACGTGCTTACTAACGACAAAACACACAACATACTAAAACAAAACAAAACCAAAGCAAACAAAACCAAAGCAAAACAAAACAATACAAAACAAAACAATACAAAACACAAAAATACACTACAAAAACAAAACAATGCAATACAATGAAATACAAAACAAAACAAAACAGTACAATACACTACAAAACAATACAAAACAAACACAAAACAATACTTCCAAGACGCAACAAACAACAAACAGCCACCTGGAAATGGTGAAAATGTTTCACGAAGTACTTGCTAACGACTTTGTCACGAATGTGGACAACAATGGTTTGAACTTGTCTATCCTTGTCACGTAATGCACTCTGTAAGCTGCGCTGGTAGTATCTGGAATTTGTTTTGGAAGGGAGAGGGTGGGGGTGGGGGGGAAAGTGAGAAGGGTATCAAGCTAGCCTATATTTCACACAACTCGATTGGGTGTATTTTGGGGGAGGTTGGGGGGGGGGGGGGGGGGGGGGGGGGGGAAGGTTGGGTTGGGGGCAGTATAGTGTGTGTGGGGGGGGGGGGGGGAGGGAGGGAGGGGGGTGTGTGGGGGGGAATGTACGTGGTATGTGTGTGTATATGTGTGTGCGGTGGGGTGGGTGGGTTATGAGTGTGCGTGTGAGTGTGTGTGTATGGGGAATAGGGATAGGGATAGGGAAAAAATACAATTGCAGACATAAAAAAAAGGGTGGCGCAGCGCTTGTGGCGACGCGCTCTCCCGCTCTCCCCGGGGAGAGCAGCCCGAATTTCACGGAGAAATCTGCCGTGACTTAAAGTGGTATGAAATGAAATCTGAGCGCTTTGATTTGTTGCTTTACAAGATTCAGTGCTATATAAATTCCATACATTATTATTATTATTATTATTATTATGTCTCTCTGTTACCCTGTCTCTCTGCCTCTGCCTCTCCCTATCTCTCTCTCTCTCTCTCTCTCACTGTCTCTCTCTCTCTCTCTCTCTCTCTCTCTCTCTCTCTCTCTCTCGCTTTCTCTCTTTCTCTCTCTCTCCCCTCCCTCCCTCCCTCCCCCTCTCTCTCCTTCCCCCCTTCTCTCCCTCCCCCTCTCTCTCCCTCCCTCTCACTCTCTCTCCCACCCTTCCTCTCTCTCTCATCCCCTCCACACACACACACATACCCCCCCCCCCCTCCCCCCTTCCACCTTCACCTATCCCCCAATGTCTCTAAATCACCCCCAGGAGGTCGTTAGGGAGTGTAGAAGGCGTTAGGTAAGCCAGACGACAAAGTCATGGCGCATTACGCCGCTCCCTTCAATTCTGTGCCATAGCCTGGTTCCCATGGTCATTTCCACAGGCCTCAGACATTCATTTCAGCTAAGCTTTAAAAAAAAAAAATGCTTTCCAATCCAATCCGCTCTCTCTGCGTGGATTTTGGCTAGTTACCACCCTTTGAGGAAAGTTTCAACAACTTTTGGGAGGAAGGGTGGGGGGGGGGGGGGGTGAGGAGGGGCTGGGGGGGGGGGGGGAGGAGTGGGATATGACTGTAACAACTTTGGGAACGGGATAGCTCAGAGGTCAGAGCACTCGCTTTCCCCAAGTTCAATGTTAAACAGCATTGAGCGTGGTTACCAACTGGGTGGATGGGTGACCGTTTGCCTGCCTTGGTTTCAGTACAGTCCCCCTCCCAGTTCACCCAGCTGTAAATAGGTACCTTGCCCTCTTTAGGGTCATGGAAGGTAAAAGCAGCGAGGGAGAGGAGATGGGCGCCGCCCTCAATATGCTGGCCCCTAGAGAAGCTGAGGTCTCTGACGCCTCGCTCCTCTACGACCACATAGGGTATGGGAACACCTTTTACCTTACTTTTTACCTAACTCCTGTGAGAGAAAAGAAACCTCAAGAAGTTTGCTTTTGTGTGTTGTTATTATTATTGTTGTCGTTGTTGTTGCTGCTGCTGTTGTTGTTTTTGCTGTTGTTATTTTTTCTGTTGCTTATTGTTGGTGGTAGTACTTTTGTAATTGTTGTTATTGTTGTTGTCATTGTTGTCATTGTTGTTGCTGCTGCTGTTGTTGATATTGGTGTTGCTGCTGTTGTTATTGCTGTTATTGTTAGTGTTGTTGATATCGCCGTACATTATCAGCTTAACACCATTCCTTGCCAATGACAATATTAAACAAGAAAAATATTACTGCCACACCGTCACATTAAATAAAAAAAACACCACCCAACAAAACAAAATCATACCACATTAATTATAACGTAACAAAAAACCTCAGACAAAAAAGAAAATAACAATTCTAAAATTAATAATGAACACTGCACACACACACACACACACACACACACACACACACACACACACACACACACACACACACACACACACACACACACACAATCCAGACAACACAACAATCATGAAAACACAACTAGGCCTACATACATCTAAAATTCTCCCCCACACAACAAACACATCAACCCCCCCCAACCCCCCCCCAACCTCCCCCCTCCCCCCCGACTCCCCATCAACACACCCCCCCCCCCCCCCCCCCTCCATCCCATTCCTACCATTCAGCTTCTCTCTGGAAAGTCATTACAATTGGGGATCGTTAAGGAACACAGTAGGAAAGCCAGACGACAAATACAATTCACGGAACATTACACCTCGTCTGCTAGTTTGTTATATGGGGGGTGTGGGGGGTGGTGGGGGTGGGGGGTTCCCCCCCTCCCCTTCTTCTCAATTCTTCTGCTCAAATGAAAGGATTTCTACTGGCAAGAACCTAGGTTAGAATCTAGGTTAGAGAAATAAATACTCGCCAAGACTGTTAATTATGTATGTGATGTTGTTTTTGTTGGTTGTTGTTGTTGTTGGTGGTGGTGGTGGTGGTGGTGGTGATGGTGGTGGTGGTGGTGGTGGTGGTGGTGGTGGTGGTGGTGGTGGTGGTGTGGTGGTGGTGGTGGTGTTAGCTGTTGCTTTTGTTGTTGTTGGTGGTGGTGGTGGTTGTATTGTTGTTGTTGTTGTTGGTGGTGGTGGTAGTGGTGGTGGTGGTGTCGTTGTTGCTGTTGCACGTTGTTGTTTTTGCTGTTGTTGCTGGTGTTGTTATTGCTGCTGCTACTGTTGTTGCTTTTGTTGTTGCTGTTGTCGTTGTTGTCTTTGCTGTTGTTGCTGTTGTCCTTGTTGATGCTACTACTGCTGTTGTTGCTGTTGTTGTTGCTGCTACTGTTGTTTTGTTGTTGTTTCTTTTGATTATGCTGCTATTATTGTTGCTGCTGCTGCTGTTACCTGCAGCTGCTTATTGTTGCTGTTGTTGTGCTTGTTGCATAGTTCCCAGTTCAACACACCCAAGGGGTCTAAGGAGAATACTGACGGACTCTGATTCCCTCATCACACTGAGAGAGTCTTGGCAAGTGGGAAACCAATTCGCAAGTGGTAGTGATAACTGTTATAACATCACTGAGACAAGACAGTATCCACATCACTGTCACTCTGTCATCATTATCCAACATCGTCGATGTGAAATTCTCCCACAACAAACACATTAACCACCCACCCCCCAACCTCCCCCCACCTCCCCCCTCCCCCCCCCCCCCCCCCCCCCCCCTACCTACCCCTACCATTCAGCTTCTCCCTGGAAAGTCATTACAATCGGGGATCGTTAAGGAACACAGTAGGAAAGCCAGACGACAAATACGATTCACGGACCATTACACCTCGTCTGCTAGTTTGTTATAGGGTGGGGGTGGGGGGATGGGGTGGGGGTCCCCCCTCCCCCCTCTTCTCAATTCTTCTGCTCAAATGAAAGGATTTCTTCTGGCAAGAACCTAGGTTAGAATCTAGGTTAGAGAAATAATTATTCGCCAAGAATGTTAATGACGTGTGTGATGTTGTTTTTGTTGGTTGTTGGTGGTGTTGTTGATGGTGGTGTTGGTGGTGGTGGTAGTGGTGGTGGTGGTGGTGGTGGTGGTGGTGGAGGTGGTGGTGGGGGTGGTGGTGGTTGGTAGTGGTGTTAGCTGTTGCTTTTGTTGTTGTTGTTGGTGGTGGTGGTGTTATTGGTGGTGGTGGTGGTGGTGTCGTTGTTGCTGTTGCACGTTCTTGTTTTTGCTGTTGTTGCTGGTGTTGTTATTGCTGCTGCTACTGTTGTTGCTTTTGTTGCTGCTGTTGTCGTTGTTGTTTTTGCTGTTGTTGCTGTTGTCATCGTTGTTGTTACTGCTGCTGTTGTTGCTGTTTTTGTTCTTGCTGTTGTTGTTTGTTGCTGTTGTTGTTGCTTTTGATTATGCTGCTATTATTGTTGCTGCTGCTGCTGTTACCTGCAGCTGCTTATTGTTTATTTATTTATTTATTCTTTTATATCGAGGATAATGGAATAAGCATTTGTGTGCTTTTTTTTACATCTAGTTCCCGTGTGTATGCGGATTTGTGAATTCTGTCATCTGTTCCCACCGGCACACAATGGCCTACTTTACGAAAAGCGGAACAGGATTGTTGTTGTGCTTGTTGCATA
>CM054151.1:14440740-14445740 GCA_028751875.1 Rapana venosa | reverse complement strand
TGTTGGCAGGCGAACGTCTTGACCATCCTGCCACCTTCCTTCAAAGATAGAGGGTGAGAGAGAGAGAGATAGAGGGAGAGAGAGAGGGGAAGGGAGAGAGAGATAGAGGGAGAGAGAGATAGAGGGAGAGAGAGATAGATAGAGGGAGATAGAAAGAGAGAGAGGGGAGATAGAGGGGTAGAGAGAGATAGAGGGAGAGGAGAGAGAGAGAGAGAGAGAGAGAGAGAGAGAGGAGAGAGAGAGAGGGGGGGGGGGGGAGAGACGTGGTTTTTGTCAGGTAAGAGAACGTCCTTACACAAAATCTGTTCGTTCCAAAAAATTCATCGCGACGTAATGATTATCAGGGTGGTAGTGTTATTACTTTTTTTCTTCTTTTATAGAAATGTCCCCACATTACTTTTCTATTGGATCTTGGACACAATGACAGACATTTGACCGCAGGGACCTCTAACGATGGCTCATCCAGAAATGGCAAATTTGTGGTTCAAGTCGGGGAAAGCTAATGATCTTTAGTGCAAAAAGTCTGAAATGCCGTCACAAAAGTTTTATATTGATAGATTTTTTTTTCAAAATCACTGGGGGTGGGGGTGGGGTTGGAGGGGAGAGGGGAGGGGGGTAAAACAAAAATGGCAGAGTTGAAAATTCAAGTATCTCAGCGGAAGAAACACCTGCATTTGAAAGGAGGAGAAATTGATTTTATAAGAAGATAGGGTTTGGGACAGGTTGCATATTTATAACATCCTCTCCTCCCCCCCCTCTGTCGTTGCATTGACTGTGTGTGTGTGTGTGTGTGTGTGTGTGTGTGTGTGTGTGTGTGTGTGTGTGTGTGTGTGTGTGTGTGTGTGTGTGTGTGTGTGTGTGTGTGTGTGTGTGTGTGTGTGTGTGTGTGTGAATAGAAATGATAACAGACACATAGATAGATAGATAGATAGATAGATAGATAGATAGATAGATAGATAGATGAGAAGAAGAGAGAGAGAGAGAGAGGAGAGAGAGAGAGAGAGAGAGAGAGAGAGGAGTGAGTGAGAGAGAGAGATTGCAAAACGAGTCCAATCTTAGTGGTCTAAAAATATGAAAAAAGACGAATAGCAAAATATTTTTATTTCACATGTTTGCAGTCAGTCCACCTAAGACCACCTTGATACCCTGTAACACCACACCACCGAAAACCATCTAACACCACCGAAAACCACTTAGCACCCTTAACACCACGTAACATCACCTGACACCTCTTAACACCACCTAAACGCCACCTAACGATATTGACCAATCCGTGGTCATCAGAAGATTGTGTCTATCCTTTAACCCTCAATGAAAACAAAAATCATATACTTGCTCGCTCTCTCTCTCTCTCTCTCTCGCTCTCTCTCACACACACACACACACACGCACGCACGCACGCACGCACGCACGCACACACACACACACACACACACACACATTTTCCCATGGAGTTAACATCAGTGCAGGCTACACTCTCCCCAAAAGTCCTTCGGATGAGACTATAAACCGAGGGCCCGTGTGCGAACGCACGCAGAACATCTTGCGCACACGTTAAATTCTGTTCCGCTTTTCGGAAGAGTAGGCCATTGTGTGCCGGTGGGAACAGATGACAAAATTTACAAAACCACATACACACGGGGACTGGATGTAAAAAAGCACATAAGTGCTTATTCCATTATCCTCGATATAAAAGAATAAAAAAATTTAATTAAAAAATTAATTAAAACACACACACACACACACACACACACATTCCTTTTCTGGGAAATTCTTGAAGATATTTACAAATTTTAATTTGGCGTTTCGTATAACAAACTCTTTAATGAACAGTCCTATAGGACATTTGTTATAGTTATAAGTCGTATCAGCATTTGTTATGTATTCATTTCTTGTTATCATTGCTTAGCCCTTTTCTGTGTACTGCCTACGATATTTAAGCAACAGATACCAATTTCACAGCACGCAACCATCAACATCAATGTCCCCTCCCTTCCCCTTCCCATCGTCTAATATAATAATAATAATAATAATAATAATAATAATATAATAATAATAATAATAATAATAATAATAATGTATGGAATTTATATAGCGCTGAATCTTGTAAAGCAACAAATCAAAGCGCTCAGATTACTTTTTAAAAAAATAAAAATTTCATTTATGCGTGTGTATTCGGTTTTTTAAATGTTGTCATCTGTTCCCAATATAATATCACTTTGAGTGAACAGACGTAAAATCGAAGCAACAACAACAACAACAACAACAATAACAACACACACAGAGTTTTTGTTCTTTACATTATCTTCGTTTTATTTGTCATGCTCTATTTTTCGCGCGCGTCTGGTCACTTTGTATACACGTACTAAGTCGGTGACCTTAAGTCAAAGTTCGGTCTGCAAGTGGTTAAGTATCTCCCCCCCACCCCCCACCCCCCACCTCTCTCTCTCTCTCTCTCTCTCTCTCTCTCTCTCTCTCTCTCTCTCTCTCTCTCTCTCTCTCTCTCTCTCCCTGTCTCTCTATCTGTTGTGTGTGTGTGTATCTCTCTCCCTCGCACTCTCTCTCTGTCTCTCTCTCTGTCTGTCTGTCTGTCTCTCTCTCTCTCTCTCTCTCTCTCTCTCCTCTCTCTCTCTCTCTCTCTCTCTCTCTCTCTCTCTCTCTCTCTCCATCTTCTCTCTCTCCTCTCTTTCTCTCTCTCTCTCTCTCTCTCTCTCTCTCTCTCTCTTTTCTCTCTCTCTTCTGTCTGTCTGTCTGTCTCCCTCGCACGCTCTCTCTCTCTCTGTCTGTCTCTCTCTATGTCTCTCTCTGTCTCTCTCTCTCTGTCTCTGTCTCTCTCCTCTCCACACCCCACTTGTTACAAAAAAAAAGTTCTGCTTACACCAAACTTGTTTTACTTTCAAACTTCAATCCCCGCTGTCTTCTCCAACCCCTCCCCCCTCCCCTCCCCTCCAACGCCCTGAATTCATGTCTTCCTGTCAAACACACACCTCATCCACTAGTCCATCACAGTCACACACACAGTCACACAACACACACACACATAGTCACACCATAGTCTACCATACACTTCACACACATACACCACACTCATCACACACACATACCACACAATCACACACATACACACACACAACAACTACCACACACATACAACACACACTCACACACATACACACACAACACACATACAATCACACAACACACACACATCACACACAGCACACACATAATCACACACACACATAGTCACACACACATAGTCACACCACACACACAACACACACACAACACACACACACAAATACACACACACACAACAACAACACACACACATATACACAAAACATACATAGTCACACACAACACACCAACAATCGCACACACCACACACATACAACACACACACACACATACACACACAGTCACCCACACACATACATCCACACACACACACACACACAACAACCACACACACATACACACAGTCACACACACACAACACTCACACACACACACACAACCACACACACACACACACACACACACACACACACACAACACACACACACACACCACACAACACACCACACACACATACACACACACACACATACAACACACACACACATACAAACACAACACACCACACAACACACACACACACACTCACACAACACACACACACACACACACACACAACACACACACACACACAAAACCACACACAACACACACACACACACACACACACACACACACACACACACACACACACACACACACACACACACACACACACACACACATCGTTAGCGACCATAGTAGACTTGAGGTTAGCCAGACATACAACAAATTCAGGCTGCATTACACCACCTCCCCCTTTCTCCTCCCCTCCCCCTCCCAATCTCCTCTCCCTCCTCTACTTCTCCCTCCTCTCCCCTCCCTACCCCCCTCCTCTCTCTCTCTCTCCCCCTCTCTCTCTCCTCCTCTCCTCCTCATCTCTCTCTCTCCTCTCATCCTCTCCCCTCTCTTCCTCTTCTCTCTCTCTCTCTCTGATCCTTTTCCAAGTTTTGGTCTTCTTCATTGTCTTTTTCTTTCACAGACTAGGCAGCAACACAAGAGATTTGGGATGGAACTTTTTCCTTTTTTTGGTGGTGGTTTTTGTTTTCTTCTTTTCTGCTTTGAATATTTATTTCATTTTTTAATTCTTTTCTATCGAGGAAAATGGAATAAGCACTTGCGCGCTATTTTACATCCAGTCCAGTACGGGTGTAAAATAGCGCGTAAGTGCTTATTCCATTATCCTCGATATAAAAGAAATAAAATTAAATTTTAAAAAAATTGCCTTGTACCCTGACATCCTTTTGTTGCACATAGGCTTTACTGACAAGCTGGTGAGGTGCCATGCGTGTGTCAGATGTCCAAGCCACTTGACAGTTTGCCTCTGAATGTCGTTGAGGACAGGCATTATTGTTCCCACCAGTTCTCTGATCCTGGTGTTTCTGATCATGTCCCGTCTGGTCTTGTTGACCGACGGCTCTCCTCAGACCTCGGCATCTCTTAAGCGAGGGGGTTTTTTCTGGCTGTTCCAGGCAGGGTCCATGTCTGGCACTGGTAGGTCAAGGTGGGAATGAAGTTTGAGTCTGTGACAAGGTATCGCTGCTTTGAATTACGTTTGAAGAGAAAAGGTATCGTATTCTTTAGTAGTGTTCGTGGGACTTATTAACGCCGTTTCTATTCAGAATATAGTAGTTGAGGAAAAACCCTCCTTCAAGATTGTACAGACTTAATGTGATGCTGGTATCATAGAGAGGTATTGTAAAGATTGTACAGAGTTAATGCGATGCTTGTATCATAGAAAGGTATTGTTAAGATTGTACAGAATTAATGTGATGCTTGTATCATAGAAAGCTATTGTTAAGATTGTACAGAATGAATGTGATTCTAGTACCATAGAAAGCTGTTGTTAAGATTGTACAGAATTAATGTGATGCTGGTAT
>CM054151.1:14423240-14435740 GCA_028751875.1 Rapana venosa | reverse complement strand
CATCATCATCATCATCATCATCATGTGTGTGTGCAGACATTTGAATTTGTAAACACTATTAATTGTAACTGGCTACATGTGAAAGAGTAGGGTGAATGAAAGCGCTTTAATTTTTTTTTGGCAAGATATAGCGCTATATAAATTCCATGTATTATTTTTTAAAATTATTATTATTGTTATCATCATCATCATCATTATCATCACCATATCATAACCATCATCATCATAACCATCTTTACCATCATCACCACCACCACCACCACCACCATCATATCATCATCATCATCATTATAACCATCTTCATCATCACCATCATCACCATCATCATCATCGTCGTGATCCTCACTGAGATAAGGAGACGTCAGACAAAAAGTACAAACTGTTGAGAATTGAAACGACACAACCAGTACTTCTTCTTCGTTATTCAACACTCAGACAGCAGCTGTTGTCGTGTCCTAGGAGCGGAAAAGTGCGTTGTGTTGCCGCTAAGCGCCTGACAAGTCAGACCCAGCGCATCCGAGTTCTGTTCGATTTCTTACAAAAAATTGTAGCTTTAGAAACGTTCGTTCTTGCACAAAATATTTCAGTCATTTCTTTATCCAGCTTTTTCAACGCTATCTAACGATGTGAAATCTGACTTCAGGGTGATGAAAAGCTGCATAAATGTTATAGTTTTTTTACCAGTTAAGCTGCACTTACCAACACAACACACACATACACACACACAAACACACACGCGCGCGCACGCACGCACACAAACACACACAGGCGCGCGTGCGCACACACACGCATACACACGCGCATACACACACACACAAACACAAACACACGCGCGCGCGCGCACACGCATACACACATACACACGCACACGCACACATACACGCACGCACGCACACTTACACACACATTTATGTTATACTGTTTTGGTTTTGTTTTATCTTGTCTTGTGAGTCTTGTTTTTGTTTGTTTTTGCTTTTAGGGGGTTTTGTTGTTTTTTGTTTGTTTGTTTGTTTGTTTGTGTGTTTGTTTGTTTTTGTTTGTTTGTTTTTGTTTGGTTTTTTTGTTTGTGTTTGGTTGGTTCGGGGTGGGGTGTTTTGTTGTTTTGTTTGTTTGTTTTAAATTTTCTTCATTTTTCTGTATGACTTGAGCTTATGCTTATGTTATACTGTCTTGATTTGCTTTATCATGTTTTGTTAGTCTGGATTTATATATTTTTTTAATCTCCATAGATTTTGTCTTCAACATGTGTGAACATTGTATTTTGATTGCTTTTATATGTCAATTTTCTTGATTTTCTTCTCTTTTTTTTGAGGGCAGGATGAAAACAGTTGTATAAACTTAATCTTTTACCCTCAATAAAGATCATTTTGACTTGACTTTTTGACTTGATACACACACTTCACATACACACACACTACACACACACACTTACACACACACACACACACACTTACACACACACACACACACACACACACACACACAACACACACACACACACACACACACACACACACACACACACACACACACACACACAAAACACACACACACACACACACACACACACACACACACACACACACACACACAACACACACACACACTCCCCTCCCGTCCCCTCCCGTTCCCTCCCTCCCCTCCCCTCCTCTCCCCTCCCTTACCCTTCCCTCCTCTCCCCTCCTCTCCTCTCCCCTCACCCTACGAGTTCCTCCCAGTTAACTGTGCAGACCATTAGTAGTGAACAGAAAACTTTTAGGTAGGCGTATCAGTCATCATCACCAGTAAATCAATCTCAGCCGAGGATACTTTCGGGCGAATTACTTCATCCCCCTTTCCATTGGGGCCGCACGCCGGTAAAAAAAAAATCATCTTTTCCTTTTTTTTCATGTACTTTTATATTCATACCGCAGTACAAAAGGAAATCCCAAAAAAAAAACCCCTTTTGGAAAGACAACCCACCAAAACTCAGTGATTTTGAAAATTTGGAGGTTGAAATTTTTTATTTTTCATCAAACACTGTCCCCCCTCACCCCTTTGTCTCTTAGCTTCCTTCCCGCTAGCATGCGCGGGGTCAACGCTGTAGGAAAAAAACAATCCTCTTTTGATGGTTTTTTCCCAACTTTTTGTGACTAGGGTATTGTTTCTATGTCCTCAACCCCCAAAAACAAGTCACAGTCCATTTTTTCATGCTTAAAAAAATCTTGAAAATCACCAACTTTTTTTTTTCCACTCCCCCCTATACAAGAAATTGCCCCAAAAATTTAAACCCCCGGGTGTACCCCTTCTGTCTGATTTTCTTTTCCCGCTGCCCATTGATAAGGGAAGCGAAGCTGTAAGCAAAGCAGGGCAAAATTAAATTTGAAATAATAATATATGGGTGGGGGGGGGGGGGGGGGGGGGGAAGACAGAGAGAGAGAAAGACGGAAAGAGAGAGTGAACAGAGAAGAGACAGAGACAGAGAAGACATGGAGAGACAGAGACAGAGAGAGTCAGAGAGAGGACAAGAGAGAGACATAGGAACAGAAAAAACAGAAAAGAGCCCAAGGAGAGCACAGAGAGAGAGCCCGAGACAGACATGGAGACGACGGGTGTGATACGAAAGACAACACACAGAGACAGAGACACAGAGAAAAAGCAACAAGAGGATGACCAAAAATTCCCCCTGTAACCAATGACTAGGACGACTAAAGGCAGTTTTCTCTCGTCTTCTGTCTGCTTATCTTTCTCTCGTCTGTCTGCTGTCTTTTCTTTGTCTGTATGATGCTTGTCTTAAATCTGTCTGTCTGTTTGTTTTCTTCTGTCTGTTTTCCCTTTATTGTCTGTCTGGTCTCTCTTTCCTCACACCAGATCAGAGACAACAGACAGAGAAGATTAAGAGAATCAACCTTAACTAATGAGAGAAAATTAACAAGGACGACAGGTAAAGGCAGGCGGGCAGGCAGGCGGCAGGTGCCCTAGGGTCGTGTGATGATGGGGGGGCTTTAGAGTCGAGAGGATAAGGATGACCAGGAGAAGAAAGGAAGAGAAGAAGGAGAAAGAGAGAGAGAGAGAGAGAGAGAGGGGAGAGAGAGAGAGAGGAGAGAGGGGGAGGAAGAGAGAGAGGAGAGAAGGGAAAAAGGAGAGGGGAGGAGGGGGAAAAAGGGAGGGGGAGGGAGAGAGGGAGGAGAGGGGAGAGAGAGAGGGAGAGGGGAGAGGAAAAACAGGGGGAGAGAGAAGGGGGAAGAGAGGGGGGGAGAGGAGAGAAGGGGGGAGAGGGGGGGGGAGGAGAGAAGAAAAGACGAGGAGAGAGAGGAGGAAAAGATAGAGAGAGGGGGGAAAGAGAGGAGGGGGGAGAGAGAGAGAGAAAGACAGGGGAGAAAAGGGGAAGAGAGGGAAAGAAAAGAGGAGAGAGAGGGAAAAGGAGAGAGAGAGAGAGAAGGACAAGGAGAGAGGGAGAGGGAGAAGAGCAGAGACAGAGGGAGAGAGGGAAGGGGAGAGAGAGAGAAGAACAGAAGAGGGAGAGAGAGAAAGAGGAGAGAGAGAGAGAGAGAGAAGAGACGGGAGAGAAGGGGAGGAGAGAGAGAAAGAGAAGAAGGAGAGAGGAGAGAGAGAAAGAGAAAAACCAGGGAGAAGGGAGGGGGGAGACAGAGGAGAGAGAGGGGATAGAGAGAGAGAGAGAGACAGAGGAAGAGGGGGAGAGAGAGAGAGAAGAAAGAGAAGAGGAAAGGGAGAAAGGAAGGAGGGAGGGGAAGAGGGGGAGAGAAAGAGAGAGAGATAGAAAGAGAGAAAGAGGCGAAGAGAAAGAGACAAAGAAAAGAAGAGAAAAAGACAAAAGGAGACGACAGACGGGAACGACGAGAGGAGCAGAGAGGGAGATCAGGAGAGAGCAAGCAGAAAAAAAAGAGAGGATACAGAGATAGGGGAAGACACACACAGAGAGACAGGGCCGAGAGATTTTGAGAGACAGACGGGGAACGACAGAGAGAAACGAGAAAAGGGACAAAACAGACAGAGAGAGACAGAGACACAAGAGACAAGAGAAGCACAGCAGACACAACAGAGAGAGACACACACAGAAGACAGAGGAACAGCAGAGAGAGCAGAGAAAGAGACACAGAAGAGACAGAGGAACAGAGAGAAAAACAGGACAGAGGACAGACAGAGAGAACCAGAGACAGAAAGAGACACGAGAGAGACAGAGAGGAGACACAACAAGAGACACAGAACAGAGAAGCAGACAAAATACACAGACAGGGGGGAAAGAGAGACCCCAAACAGACAGCAAGACAGAACACAGAGAGAGAAGCAACAAAGAGACACAGAGAGAACAGACAGAGAGAGAAACAGAAGAACACGGAGAGAGACAGGAGAGAGTCAAGAGGGACAGAGAAGAAAACAGAGAGAGATGACAAAAATCCCCTGTACCCAAAACTGACAAGGACAGACAGAAAAGGCAGGAAGTAAAATCGAACTCGAATATTTTAATGAGGCAGACAGGGGGAAAAGAGACGAGAGAGACAGAGAACAGACAGAGCACGAGACAACAGACAGAGAGAGAAGCAACAGAGACAGACAGACAGACAGAGAGAGACGACAGAGACAAAAGAGGGAGCAGAGGAGAAGAGAGGGAAGCGACAGAGAAGTGAAGAAAATCCTCCTGTCCCCAAACTGACCAGACAGCGGTAAAGGGCGGGAAAGTGGGCGGCAGCAGGCAGGCGGCAGGCAGGGGCTGCCCAAGGTCATGCTGATGAGGGTATTAGAAAAAGTCTGGGGGATGAGCTGACCAGAAGAAAAGAGAAGGACAGGAAGGGAGGACAGGGAAGAGAGGGGAAAGGGGGAACAGGAGAGATCAAGAAAGATGATGAAAAAATGTAATTTCTGTTTGGTAAGGTTTTAATCTATGAATCTTCCCTTTTTCTATGTAACTATAACTTTCTTGCACAAGTGGGGTTTCGTTTTGTTGCACTTCTGTATGCTGTCTGTCTGTCTGTCTCTCTCTCCCCTTTCTCCTCTCTCTCTCCTCTCTCTCTCTCCTCTCTCCTCCCCTTACCACAACCCACAACACACACACACACAAACACCCGCACGCGGGCACCCCTAAAACCAACCACATAAACAACACACCACCCACCCACCACATAACCCCCAACTTACACACAACAACAACACACACAAAGACAACACCCCAACAACCCCCACCACCACCATCCCACCACCCCACCCCCACCACAACCAACACACACACACAACCCCCCCCACACCCCACCACAAAAACAACAAACACACACACACTCACACAAACACACACACCCACAACCACACACCACCACACAACACACACACACACCACGCACACACACACCACACACACACACAAAAAAACGATGCCTGAGAGAGAAAAAAACCACAAAAAAAAAATAAAAAACCATTCAAAGCATTACTAACCAAAAACAAAAAAAAAAAAAAAAACCCCAAAAACGTCTTCAATCTAGATCCCTTTTTCACCCGTGAACATAAGCAGTTGGCAAAATGACACCCCGAAAAAATGGAAAATGAAAGGGCCCTAGACCCGTTCCCCAAAATTTTGTCATCTGCTTCCATCCGCCTTTTGGTGGATGGTCAGAAGATAAAATGCCGACTCCATGAAAAAAAAAAAACAAAACAAAAAAAAAAAACAACAAAAAAAAACCCTCATTTGCAAGGGAAAGTTAGTAAGGGCAAAGACTTGTGGTAATTTCCCCGTAGAAAAAAAAAAAATTAAAGGGATAAAAAGGGCAAAGGGAATGTTGAAATTTAGATTTAGTCGGTTTGGTTTTGTTTGGGGTTTTTGGGGGGGTTGCTTAACGGGGAATCACATTCTTTTTTTTTTCAAATCTTGTGTGTTTGATCTTCATTTCGGATCTAATCATATTATCTTTTTTTATTTTTTATTTTTTTTTGGGGGGGGGGGGGAGTGGGGGGGGGGGGTTGCGTGATCTCAATTTGCACAATTTTGGGGGAAATTTTTTTTTTTTCTATCAAAAAACATTGTTTTTTTGGCTACACTAAGGGGTTGGGGAGGGGGGTGTTTAAGTGATTTGCCTTTATAGGAATAACAGTCGGCCATTTTGAGAAGCAAGAAGAGAACAGAGAGTAGACAGAGGAACCTCGAACCGAATCGAATTTTTTAATGAGGGAAATTGGAAAACCGAGGTTTTAACCGGGGCCCTCATGGGAAAAAAAGTGAAACAAACATAATAAACCAATTGATCAAAAAACAAGATAATTCAAAAAGCAAAGAAATGAATCATTAAAATTCCATCAATTATTGACTAAATTTCATGAAATAAATAAAAAGACCACAAAATTAAACCTATCAAAAAAATAAAAAAAAAACCAAAAAAACACTGACAAACTCCCCTCCCCGACACCCCTTCCCCTAAACAAAAAACCCTCCCCCAAAATAACACACACACACACCCCACAAAACACACACACAAAACAACACACACACACACACAGAAAGGGAGAGAGAGAGAGGAGAGAGAAGAGAGAGAAAAGAAAAGAGAGAGAGAAGAGAGAGAGAGAAGAGAGGAGAAGAGAGTTGCAACGGTGTGTTTTTATAGTTATCTTTACCGTTTATTATATCATCTTACACGCGCATCATACCATCATCATCCCACACACATCATAAATTTAATTTCACGATTGTTCAAAGCGCAAAGTTAAAACACCCCAATTAAGAAAATGACATCAGAATTAAAAAATTTCATAAAATTCTTTACATTGTATGTTTTCATTGTTTTTTTGGTAAGATCTTAACTCTCTCGCTTCCTTTTCGCCCCTCCCCCCCTCCTTCTCCTCCCCCTTTTTTCTCCCCCTTTTCCCTCTTCTCTCTCTTCTCTCTTCTTTTCCCCTCTCTCCTCTCCCCCTCTCCCCTCTCTCCCCTTTCTCTCCCCTCACTCTCCTCTTCCCCCCCCCCCCCCCCTCCCTCCCTCTTTTCCCCCCCACAACAACACACACCACAAAAAAACCAACACACACACACAAAAAACCCACACACCCACACAAAACCACACACACCCACACACACACCCACGTCTTGTTTTATCTGAAAACATGGTTAATTCGCTTTTTAAACACCTTAAATGCCCCCTTGCAAAAAGGAAAGGACTTTTAAAAGTAACGTCGCAAATAACGTCATCATTGGCACTCCATCTGCGGCTTATAATTACAGCTTGTTTTTAAGTGGGGGGGGATGGGGCTGGTGGTTAGAGTGAGCTTCGTGATTGCTGACCCCGGGGTTTGTTCTCGTTCAAGAGGATTTTTTCCCCGGGGTTTGCACAGTGCCGCCCTACTCTCCCAAAAGTTCTTAGGGGTAACTAAAACCGGGTCCCGTTTTTGAAGCACGCAGAAGTCTTGCGCACACGTTTAAAACCCCTTCTGCTTTTCGGGAAAAGGGGCCATTGTTTGGGGGGGAAGGCTGAAAAATTTACAAAGGGCATCACACGGGGACGGATAAAAAAAAACATATGAGTGATTATTCCCTCATATCGAAATAAATGAGTAAAGAAAAATAAAGCTCTCTCTTCTCTCTTCCTCCTCTCCCCCCTCTTCTCCCCTTTTCTCTCTCTCTCTCCTCTTCTCTCCTCTCTCCCCTCCCCCTCTCTCTCCCCTCTCTCTTCTCTCATGCTCGCTCGAAATCTTTTGAATAGATCTCTATAATGATTTTGTAACTTTTATGTTTTTTGTTTAACTTCTTTTTTTTTTTTTGTTTTTTTTTTGGTTTTTGCGGGATCGGGGTTTTATTTTTGTTTGTTTTGTCCAGGGGAAATTTTGGTTGGGGGAGAGGGGGGGGAGGAATGGATAAAACAAAGGGAAAATTTCCCTTAATTTGCGTGTTCACCATTTTCGTTGTAACTGATATTTTTCATTTATAAATGCAAAAAGATTCACTTCTTTTTGCTTTAGGGAGGGGGTATTTTTCTGTTCGGGGTTTTTTGGGGGTTTTTAAAATTTTTTTGTTTGTTTGTTGGTGTTTTTTGTTTTGTTTTTTTGTTTTTTTGGGGGAGGGGGGGGGGAGGGGGTCAAATACAATTTTACAAACAAATTTTTTGGGAAGTACTAAAAACATTTTTTTTAGGCATATCTTCCGTTGTTGAAAAAAGTATAAAGGTTTTAAAAAAGAGGTTTGCATGTTGCACTTTCCTCTAATTGTACTGCAAGGTAAATGTATGCGGTTCTCTCTCTCCATTCTTCAAATTTTAACCGAACTGGGATGGTGAGAGGCTTTTTTTCAACTTTGTTTTTAAACGTTTCCTTAACAAACTGAATATTAGTTCTGATCTCTTTTTTAGCTAACCTTTCAACAAGGCCCCTTATTTTTTTAAAAAGAAAAATAAATTGAATTGAATATTTTTCGTAATTAGACAATAGCTAAAAGTCATCCATCCCCCTTTTCCATCACTTGTTTAAAGAGAACGAAAAAACTGGTTGGGTTTTAAGTATTTGAATCCCAGGTTTTTTAGCCCCCTTAAAGATGTCATGTAAAGTTCAAACAATGGGGTGGGGGGAAGTAAAGATCTCCAAAGTATTAATCAATCGAGTGAATAAGTAAAGATCTCCCAAAATATTTATAGAGTGAAGCACAGTGCAGTTCAATTTTAAACTTTTTTTTTAAGGGTTTGACATGGATGTTTAAATTTCCCGTTAAAAACCTGTTACAGAGAAAAAAAAATAAAAAAAATAAACATGTCAGCTTTTCTACGTTCTTAAAAAAATTTTCCTTTACGTTCAATAGCAAACTAGTCGTTTAAAAAATATAATAATCTGTTTAACTCTTATTTTGAGGTGTGCGGGGGCGTCACATGCTTCTACGGCCCCTTTCCCCTCCCCCTCCCCAACCAACACACACTCCCCACTTTTTCAAAAATGTGCCTAACAGTAAATTTTTTACTGTACTATAGGACCTACTATGTCAAAAAATGCAAAATATTGCGAGAGAAAAGTTAAATTTTTCCCTTCAATGTCCCTTTTTTTTTTTTTTTTTTTGTTCCCCCAAGTGTACGACCTTTTAAATTATTCCCCCTATAAAAGAACCTGCTCCCTTTTTTTTGGGTTTACTAAAAATTTATAAAAGGTCGCTCCGTCATGGGGTTAATTTACCCCCATGGAAAACTTTAAATTATTTCCTTGCTAAAGAACACTGCACCTTTTTTGGGTTACCAAAATTTATAAAGGCTTGCTCCAACAGGGGAATTTAATTGAGAAATTCGCATATAATATCCCCTTTGAATTCTGCCCTCATTTCAGATTCAAATACTTCTTTCATAATTTTGTTTTTTTTTCTCAAAAAACGCCCCTTTTCTTTCGGATCATTTTTGTCTAATTAAGGAGCTTTAAAGAAAAAAACGTCATAATGTCAAAATACGTCGATAAGACACTGGGGGCGGCCCGGGGAAGCATAAAGATCAACCACAGACGCTATGAAACCATGTCAAACCCAGTTTCCTATTGTCGTACAAATGACCTCAACAACAAAGACAAGAAGGACAGAATGGCAGAACAGCGGTTTGAAAAGTGCCAAATTGTCGTCTGCTGGCCAGGAGAGGGGGGCTAGAGCTCAGGATTGTGCTCATGGTTTTCTTCGTCTGCTGGGGTGCCCAAGGCATTCTGGGGAATGGGAGGGGGGGGGGGGGGGGGGGGGGGTTTAAGGGTAGGGGGGGGGTAAAGGGGTTAAAGAAACGGTTTCGAATTCTGGTTTTAATTTGTCTGGTGTAATGACTTGAGCGAGAACGGAAAAAAATGGGGAAGCTGGTTGCAAAATTTTCAGATTGAGCCGTTGTTCTACTTACTAAGGGAAAAGAAGGTGCAGAAACTTGGGAAAATTTTAGATCTAGCAAAAGTTCCTTGCCAAACTATTTTTCCTGTCGGTAGGGGTGTGTGTGTGTGTGTGTGTTGTGTGGTTCTACATTGTCAGGAGACGTTTTTGGGGTGTGCTTACCCAAAAAACTTTCACAAGACAAAATCATGCTAAGCTGTTACAAAATAAAAAACTTTGTTAAAAAAACACTGAAACAAGTTCAAGAAAAAACAATACGCCTTCACGTAAGATTACATGGGTTCGTCCTACTTTTCAAAATTTCCCAACACTAAGTTTTTTAAAATTTTAAATTTTGTAGCTACATAATTATTTGCTGTAACCTTTCGATTTTTCGCCCCACACTCCCCCCCCTTCCCCTTTTTTCCCCAAAACTTTAACAGCCAAAATGTCGCTTCTCCCTTTCCCCCATCCCCTTTTTAAGACTTGTCAACAGCCCCAAAAATAACTTGCTTCCCCCCCTCCCCCCCTTTCCCCCCCGCTTCCCCTTTTCCCCCCCCCCCCCTCCCCCCCCTCCCCCAAATCCCCAAAACCCTTTTTTCCCTTCCCTTCCCCCTTTTTCCTTTTTTTTCCCCCCCCTTTCCCTCCCCCTTTTTTTCCCTTAAAACCGGGGCCCCTTTTCCCCCTTCCCCTTAAACCTTTTTCCCTTTTTGGGAGCCGGGCGGGGGGGGGGGGGTTACCCCTTCCTTCTTCCTTTCCCCCTTCTTTTTCTTCCCCTCCTTTTTCCCCCCCCTTCTCTTTCTCCGGGGTTTTAAAAGGGGGGGGGGTTTTGTTTTCAAACCCCAAACTTTCAAGGACTAAACCCCTTGCAAAGTTGATGCGCGGCCCTTTTTTTTTTCCCTCTTTTTCCCCCCCCCCCCTTGCTTGGTTTGGGGTGTTTTACCTCCCTTAAAAAAAGGAGGGGAAAAAAAATTTATTTTAATTAATAATTTTAAATGCAGTAAACTTTAGGGAAGAAAAATTTTTTAAAGAAATCATTTTAGGGGAAAATATGTTTTGAATTTTTTTCCCTCTCCCCTTAATGAAATGGTTAAGGTTGTTTGGTAAAAATTTTTATGAAAAGAAGTTTTGGGGATCCTTAAGGTTTGGTTCTTTTTTTTTTTTTCTTTTTAAGGTTTTGTTTTTTGTGGATTTTTGGGGGAGAAGGGTTTTTTTTAAGGGGACTTTTTTCTTTTGTTGGTGTTTAAAAGGGTTTTTTTTGGTTTTTTTTAATGTGGGTTTTTTGGGGGGGGAGGGGGGGGTTTTGGGGGGGGGGGGGGGGTTAGGGCGAGGGAAAAAAAAAAGAAGTTTAAAAAAAGAGAAAAGGGGGGGTTTTTTTTGGAAAAGGGAAAAAAAAATTTTTTGGGGTTTAAAAAAAAAGGGGAAAGGGAGTTTGGGGGGCCCCAGGGCAAAGTCCCCTTCTTTTTTTTCCTTTCTTCCCCCTTTTTCCCCCCCTTTTTTTTTTCTCCCCCCTCTTTCTTTTTTTTTTTTCCATCCTTTCTTTTTCTTCCCCCCTTCCAAAAACCCCAAAAAACCCCCCCCCCCCAAAACCCTCCCAATCCCCCCCCCTCCCCCCCCCCCCCCCCCCCCCCCACCCCCCTTTCCCCTCCCCTCTCCCCTTTTCCCCTTTCCTCCCCCCCCCTCCCCCCCCCAACCATTAAATTTTCTAATTGCTCCCCCTCAACTCTTCAAGGGGTTTTTTTTGGGTTAAATCTGCCCCCCCCCTTTCCCCCCAAAATCTTCGGGAGAACAGGGGTTAGGAACCCCGCTTTGCCACCGAAAACCCTTTTTCCCTTTTAAAGATAGGCCCTTTTGTGGTAGTGGGAACGGCTGACAAAAGTTGACAAAATTGCATACACACGGGGACTGGATGAAAAAAAGCACATGAGTGCTTATTCCATTACCCTCGATCTATCTATCTATCTGTCCCGTAGTCTGACGACCGTGGGGGCACCCTCAAAGACTCAACAACCAGTTCCCTCCATTCCTCTCTCTGTTCTGCCTTTCTCAGGGTTTTATTGAGTTCTAGGCCTGTCCATTCGCTGATGTTATCCTCCCAGCTCTTCCTTGGTCTGCCTCTTCTTCTTCCTCCTTGGACAGTGCCTTGTAAAACTGTCTTTGCAAGTCCTTTGGATCTTGTGACATGCCCATACCATTTAAGTTTACGTTTTTTCACGATCGTTAGAAGGTTCTCATAGGGTCCAATGGTTTGCTGGATTCTGTTATGCACGCTTTCGTTGCTTATGTGGTCTTTGTAGGAGATGCCAAGGAGTCTCCGAAAGCATCTCATCTCCATCGCCTGTACTCTTCTCTCCAAATCTGCAGTCAGGGTCCATGATTCACAGGCATACAGAAATATGGATATGACAAGGGAGCGCATTAGTCTGATCTTGGAGATAAGTGAGATATTTTTCATCTCTCCAGATGGTGTTTAGTTTTGACAAAGCTGTTATTGTCTGTGCAGTCCTGCATACTATTTCTGGCTTGGATCCCTGGTCTGATACAATGGCTCCCGGGTACTTGAAGCTTTGAACTGTTTCCAGCTTCTGGTCATTAACCCTGATATCAGTGCTAATGCCGTTGGTGTTATTAGTCATCAGTTTGGTCTTCTCTGCACTGATTTCCATGCCGTATGTTTTGGAGGCCTTATTCAAGTGTTTTTGTTGGGTGGAAGCTTTTT
>CM054151.1:14405740-14408240 GCA_028751875.1 Rapana venosa | reverse complement strand
GTAGTAGAAATAGTAGTGTAGTAGTAGTAAATAGTGTAGTAGTATTTGTAGAAAGTAGTCGTATTTAAGTAGTGGTGGTGGTGGTGGTGGTTTTTGGTTAGTATTTAGTAGTAAAAATTAGAAAGGTAGTAGAAAGTAGTAGTATATTGTATTTAGTAGTAGGAGGAGGAGGAGGAGGAGGGGGGTTTAGTAGGAGTTTTTTTAGGGATTTGGAGTAGTAGGAGTAGGATTTAGTAGATTTAGTGTAGTAGAAAGGTAGAGAAAGTAGTATTTAGTAAAAATTTAGTAGTGTTAAAATTTAAAAATACCTCCCAATCCCATAAAGAAAAGAAAAGGGGCCCAGTGTTTTATTTTCTCTGTGTATATAAAGGCCGCGGGGTTTTTAAAAAAAAAAAATTCCCCCCCCTTTGGGGGGGGGGCCTTCCTCCCTCATCCCATGAACTACTTTGTTGTTTTGTTTGTGCTACTGCTTTTTGTCGTTGTTTTTGTTGTTGTTTTTTTGTTGTTTTGTTGTTGTTGATGATGAGGGATGAAAATGATGAAAGATGATGATGATGTGATGAGGATGATTGATGATGAAAGTAATAAAAATAATGTAGGGAAACCATAGCGCTAAATCTTTTTAAACCCAACAAACCCAAACCCGCTTGCATTAAAAAAATTTACAGCGTGAAAACCTCCCAAAACGACAGGAATTAAATACTCGCAAAATAAAAGTCCCAAACCTAACTTTCAACAGCACTTATTTTTTACATGTGAAAGGGGGAAGATAAAGCGACAGGGGAAAAAAGGGAAAGGGGGCAAGGGTTTTCTGAAACACGAGACTTATTTTAAAACTTTTTATCCAAAAGGGACTAGCCCCGGGCCCAAGGGACTCCCATAAAGGCCCCAGTGGTGGGGGGGGGGGGGGGGAAAGTTGGGAGGTGGGGGGGGGGGGGGGGTTTTTTCAAAACCTTTTGCTTCTCGCTTTTGGGGTTTTGGGGTTTTGGGGTTTTTTGGTTCACTTTGTTTTTTATTCAGTAATGGTAAAAACAAAAATTTGAAAAAAAAAGGGCTTTTCGGAGTTCATAGAAAACAACAAGTTTTGTTTTTGGTTTTGGGGCTCACTTCTTTTTCTTCTTTTTTTTTTTTTTTCCCTTTTCCTTTTTTCTTTTTTCTTTTCTTTTCTTCTTCTTCTTCTTTTTTTTTCCTTCTTTTTTTGTCTTTTCCCCCGGAGAGGTTTGCCATTGATGACCTTCCCCATCTCTCTCCCCTTTTTTGCCCCCTCCAAAATTATGCTCCCCCTTTTTTAAAGGGATATCTGCAATACAGGCAGCCCGGGTTTTTGCTAGGGTTTATGTTCAATTAAAAAAAACCCGAAAATTGAATGATACATGACGGCTGTGAGCTTTCTAAGTGTGTTTTGGTTCCCTAGAAGGAGGGTTTTTTCCGGAGGGAAAAAAATTTTTTTTTTTTCCCGGGGCATCTCCCCTTTTTTGCCCCTTTGGGCAATGATCCTTTTCCGGGGGAAACGATGATGCAGAAAAGGACTTGCCCGGGAAAAACTAGGATTTAGAGGGAAAAAAGGAAAAGAAAGACCTGGCAGAAGTCGAGTTTTAGACAGAATTTGAATTTGATGGCGGATTTGGCCCCTGTCACAGACCGCATAGTTTAGAAGAAGAAAAAATTGGGTGCAGGGTTTGTTTCTGCCATAAAGGGAAAGGTAGTAAATTTTTAAAAATATAATAATAATAAAAAATAATAATAATAAAAATAATAATAATAAAAATTTAAAAATAATAATAACAAAATAAAAAATAATGTTTTGGAATTTATATAGCGCTGAATTTTTGTTTAAAACAAAAAAATCAAAGGCTCAAGGGGGTTTTGGATAAACCCATGCCGGGGGTTTTGGGGGGGGCGAGGTTTTCAGAGACCTCAGCTTTTAAGGGGGAAACATATTTTAAGGGAGCGCCCCTCTCCTCTTCTCTCTCCTTTGTCTCTCTCTCCTTTTTCTCTCTTCTTTTCTTCTTCTCTCTCTTTTCTCTCTCTCTCTCTCTCTCTCTCTCTCTTCTCTTTTCTTTCTCTCCCCTCTCTCTTCTTTTTTCTCGCCGCTCGCTCTCTCTTTCCCCTCTCTCTCTCTTCTTCCTCTTCTCTCTCTCCCCTCTCTTCTCTCTCCCCTCTCTTCTCTCTTCTGCTTTACCCTTTCCCCGACCCCCAAAAAAGGGGAGGTACCCAAATTTAAAAGGTGGGGGAATTTGGGGACTTTTATGAAACCAAAAGGGGCCGGGAAAAAATACGGTCATCATCCATTTGGTAACCTTCCCCTCAAATTTCGCTTAAATAAGATAGATAGAAAAGTAGATAGATAAAATTTGTGATAAAATAGATAGGGTAGAGAGATGAAAAGATAAAAAGATAGTTGATAGATGATATTGGGGTAGATGGATGGATAGAAGATAGATTAGATAGATGATGGGTAGTAGATAGATGGTTAGATTAAGGTGGATTTGTTTGAAAA
>CM054151.1:14398240-14400740 GCA_028751875.1 Rapana venosa | reverse complement strand
CACTTGGGAAAGCAGCCCGAATTTCACGCAAAGTAATAAATCTACCGTGACTTTAAGTGGTATAAATAAATAAATAAATAAATAAATAAATAAATAAAGTACCACCAGAAGCAGACGACAGAAAAGCCGTGACGTCCCAATTCTCAAGTCCAGCCTCTCTCTGGCCATCACAGCAGACCACGTGACCCAGCAGACGACAAATTCATGGCACATGAAACGGCATCTGTCCATTCTGTTCTGTTGTCTTTGTCTGAGGTCATTTGTGCAGACAGCAAGGATGTAAGAATTGATTAATGGGTTTTGTAGGGGGTTTTTCCTATGGATTTTTTTCATTTAATTTTATTCTTTTATATCGAAGATAATGGAATAAGCACTTACGTGCTTTTTTTTTACATCCAGTTCCAGTTCCAGTATGCGGTTTTGTAAATTGTCATCTGTTCCCACCGGCACACAATGGCCTACTCTTACGAAATGTAAAAAAGCACATGAGTGCTTATTCAATTATCCTCGATATAAAAGAATAAATAAATAAATAAAAGCGGAACAGGATTTAAACGTGTGCGCAAGATGTTCCGCGTGCGTTCGCACACGGAGCCTCTCGGTTTATAGTCTCATCCGAAGGATGCTATAGCCGAGTGGTTAATACCATCTGACTTAAATTCCACGAGTCCACGAAGTGGTGGGTTCCAATTCTGGCACCAGCAACTGGGGAAACTAATGGCGGGATATTTTTTTAATACTATTTCCCAGGTCAATGTTTAGTACAAAACTGCCAGCGCCTTAATTCCATCACACATGCTGAAAATCAAATATGCCTGTTTAAAGCCCCGTAATTGATGTTCGTTTTTATCGTGTCACATAAACTAGATCAGACCCAGTAAGCACCCTGTACAAAAAATATATATATATAAACCGTTCTGCTCTGAAGTCGGAATGTGGCTGTATAGGCCAGCGGGCAGACCTCCAGAAGAGTGACAAGTACATGAGAAGACCAAGCACTACTACGCATGTCGCCCAGTAAGGAAAACGCAAAGAAGAGGGAAGACATGCTTTTTTTTTCTGTCTGCTGTGTGTGGCTCCTTTTGGTCGCTAGCTATGATGGTAACCTATTGACGTCATTTTTCATTGTTATGACGTATTTTCACTGAGGAGACTGGCTTGATTTTGTGGTTCATATAGGTTTTAGATCTAGTATAGATCTGTCAATAGGAACGGAATAGCTCAGTGGTCGGAGCACTCGCTTTTCCCCCAGCCAAGGTTAAACAGTATCCAGCGTGGTTACCACTTGGATGGGTGACCGTTTGCGCGCCTTGGCTTCTGTGCAGTCCATTCAGTTGTAAATGGGTACCTGCCTCTTTAGGGTCAGGGAAGGTAAAGCAGCAAGGGAGAGGAGATGGGCGCCGCCCTCAATATGCTGGACCATAGAGAAGTTGAGTTTTCTGATGTCTCACTCCCCTACCACCACATACGCTATGGGACACCTTTACCTTTTTTTTAATCTGTCAAAAAAGTGATAGATTTGTGGCTCGGATCTGGTTTAAAGTTAAGACAGTTCCGGCAAGAAAATGTTTGAAATATGTCAGTAGAATCATGGGGAAAATGATTGACTGAGGTTTTGCGTGCGATATGTATTTGGTAGCGTGAAGAAAAGAAGCACCCGAAACAAACCCTTTCTTTGAAAACTGTCCTTGGTGTGTGTGTGTGTTTTATTTATTCTATTCTTTTATATCGAGGATAATGGAATCAGCATTTATGTGCTTTTTTACATCTAGTCCCCGTGTGTATGTGGTTTTGTAAATTCTGTCATTTTTTCCCACCGGCACACAATGGCCTACTCTTACGAAAAGCGGAACAGGATTTAACGTGTGCGCAAGATGTTCTGCGTGCGTTCGCACACGGGGCCTCGGTTTATAGTCTCATCCGAAGGACTTTTGGGGAGAGTGGAGTCTGCACTGATGTTAACTCCAGAGGAAAATATCCCCTTGAACGGGAATCGAACCCGGGTCGTCAGATTGCGAACGCAATGTTCTGACCACTAGGCTATCCCGTCCCCCGGTTGTGTGTTGTGTGTGGTGTGGTGTGTGTTGTGGGTGTGTGAGTGTGGGTGTGTGTGTGTGTGTGTTTAAGAGAGACAGACCAGACATAGAGAGAGAGATTTTATAGTGAAGCTAATTATGTACTGTCAAAAGGATAAGCCTCTCTCTCTCTCTCTCCTCTCACTCTCTCTCTCTCTCTCTCTCTCTTCCTCACCTCTCTCTCTCTCTCTCATCTCCTCCTCTCTCTCTCTCTCTCTCTCTCTTAAACACACACACACACACACACACATATATATATATATATGAGATATATAATATATATATAATATATATAGATATCATATCCTTTTTCTCACACACACACACACACACACACACACACACACACACACACACACACACACACACGTCTCAGTGTTTCACTGTGTGCCGACTATAAAAGATAAGCACGATTGGCTTCAAGT
>CM054151.1:14390740-14393240 GCA_028751875.1 Rapana venosa | reverse complement strand
ATTAATTAGTAATTAAAGACATGGCATGGTAAAATAAGGAATGATATTGTATTTGAGATTAAATCCCTGATACATTCTTTTGCAAGCAGAGGCATCAGCATAACTTTTTGCTGGATCCCCTCTCATTGTGGAATTTATTCGAATGAGCTGGTTGATTCTTTGGCAAAATAAGGTGCCTCTGAATATAGTACTGAAGTGTTTGCTTCTAGTCTCGCATTGTCCTCTTATGAAATTCATTCTAAGTTAATGAAATGCATGCATTCAAAGATTGTAAAAAAACAAAAAACAACATTATCAGCAGTTTCCTTGCCCACGGAAATTAGAAATTCTAATACATAAACTGAGATTAAATGCATGGAATACTAAATATTCAAAAAATGTAACATGTTCTTGTTCTATTTCCCTTTCAATCCACCATTTATTTTTCGATTGCCCAATCTTTTTGACATGTATAAAAGAAGAGGTTTAGATATTCATAAGAAATATGCCACTAGTCAAGAAGTTTTATATGACTCTCAGCAATTCATAATATCAGTTGCTGAAGTCATATATTCTTCACCTGTAAGACCATTATTGTAATTAGTTTTATATATATATATATATATATATATATATATATATATATATATATATATATATATATATATATATATATAATCTCTCTCTATATATATAGAGAGAGAGATAGATAGATAGATAGATATGTATATATATATATATGTGTGTGTGTGTAAGGGAGAAGAGAGAGATCTATAGAGAGAGAGAGATATGGGGTGTGTAATAATAGGTACTTTGGTATGAATGCGGGTGTGTCTAAGTCACCATGGAGTGAAAAGACATTAAACAAAACAAACAAACAAAACACACACACACATACACACACGTACAACCCCCCCCCCCCCCTACACACACACACACACACACACACACACACACACACACACACAATTGCAAAACGTACGTTGGTAGGTATTCACAAAGGTCAACGAACCTCACAGACAAGGATTGGCAGCGAAGCACAATACGAGACAGTAGTTAACGACACTTACAGACAGGGGATTCGAGGCAGTATACAGACAGACAGACAGACAGACAGACAGACAGACAGACAGACAGACATACATACATACATACATACATATATGCATACATGACTGTGGAAAGAGAGTTGTTGCATCATTTCTTTCATTGCAATAACTGATGTTAAGTCATTTCCATTTTTGTCCAAGACTTTTTTTTAAAAAAAGTGGGGCTGATTGCTTCGTTTGGTCGTTGAAATACATGGGTGTGCGAGTGTGGATGGTGGTAGTGTGAATGTGTCTTTATGTGTGAGGGAAATTTTGATATGTGTAGACATGAAATTAGTCAATTTGTATTGAATGACTGGTTTAGTATATAATTGAATGTTAATGTGAGTAGTTGATTGCTAGTATAACTAAGTGATTGAGTTTTTGTCAGCTTCATTGTGTATAATTATGGTATGCATTTCTTCATGTTTGTTTGCCTTTTGTGGTTGTTTTTTTTTTTTGGTCTTTGGTTTTTATGTTGTTGTTGGGTTTGTTTGTTTTTTGAGGACCTGGTGTAAAGAAGCCCCTAGCTTATCCAATTATCCTCATTAAAACATTCGAGTTCGTGTTCTCTCTCTCAACAGATGACAAAATTTACAAAACTACATACACACGGGAACTGCATGTAAAAAAGCACATGAGTGCTTATTCCATTATCCTCGATATAAAAGAATAAATAAATAAATAAATCTCTTTCTCTGTGTCTGTCTGTCTGTCTCTCCACCCTCTCTTTCTCTCTCTCTCTCTTCTCTCTCTCATCTCTCTCTCTCTCTCCTCTCATCTCTCTCTCTCTCTCTCTCTCTCCTCTCTTCACTCTCCCCTCTCTCTCTCTCGTCTCACACCCACCCACCCACAACACACACACACACGCACACGCACACGCACACGCACTACACACACACACATTACACACTACACTACACTTCACTACACTCTCTCTCAGTGTCTTACTCCCACACACACTACACACACACTACACTACACTACACTACCACACACTACACTACACTACACACATACACTACACTACACTACACTACACTACACACACACTACACACACACACACTACACTACACACACTACACACACTAACACAACTACACTACACTACATCACACACACACACACTACAACTACACTACACTACACTACACACACACTACACTACACTACACACACACAACACTACACTACACTACACTACACACACACACACACCACACACACCACACCACACACACTACACTACACACACACACACTAGACTACACTACACACACACTACACACACACTATACACACACTACACACACCACACACACACTTCACACACACCACACACACTACACACACTACACACGCACCACACACACACACACACACACACACCACACCACACATACTACACTACACACACACACTACACACACT
>CM054151.1:14358240-14368240 GCA_028751875.1 Rapana venosa | reverse complement strand
CTCTCTCTCTCTCTCTCTCTCTCTCTCTCTCCTCTCTCTCTCTCTCTCTCTCTCTCTCCAATAAGGTCGAGGAATGAATGTAAAAAAAGCACATGAGTGCTTATATCCTCGAAATAAAAGAATTCAGCTTGACATGACTTCTTGACTTGACTACATGACATGACATAACTACTTGACTTCACTACTTGACTTTACATGATATAACTACTTCACTACTTGACTTTACATGACATAACTACTTTACTTGACTACTTGACTTTACTTGACTACTTGACTTGACAACTTGACTACTTTAAAAAAAATTCTATTATATCGAGGATAATGGAATAGGCACTTATGTGCTTTTTTTACATCTAGTCCCCGTTTGCATGCGGTTTTGTAAACTATTATCTGTTCCCACCGGCACACAACGGCCTACTCTTACGAAAAGCGGAACAGGATGTTAACGTGTGCGCAAGATGTTCTGCATGAGTTCGCACACGGGGACCTCGGTTTATAGTCTCATCCTAATGACTTTTAGGGAGAGTGGAGTCTGCACTGATGTTAACTCCAGGAGAAAATTTCCCCTGGAACTGCAATCGTACCCGGGTCGTCAGATTGCGAGCGCAATGTTCTGACCACTAGGCTACCCCGTCCCTACATACATACAGCAAGCTAACTCCTGGATTGCTTGGAATCCAAAGTGGGAGAAGGAAAGCTAACTGAATGGCCATCTCATCTCTTCTGCTTGGGCTGCACACCGGTATTAAAAAATCACTCTTTTCCTTCTGTTTTTCTATGTAACTCTTATATTCATACCGCACGTACTAAGGCATCCACAGAAATAAAAACCACTTTTTGTGAAAGACTAGCCTCTGACTCAAAACTCGTGTGATTTTTAACAAATTTGGTAGGTTTGAAATTTTTTAATTTTTCAGCAAACACTCTACCCCCTCAGTCCTTTGTCGTCTGCTAGCTTCCTTACCGCAATATGCATGCGCGGGGTCAACGCTGTAGGAATACAGGCAAACCTCATTTGATGGTTATTTCCAACTTTCTCGTGACTACCTGGTATTGCTCTATGTCCTCAATCTCAAAAACAAGTCCACAGTCCATTTTTTCATGCTTAAAAATATCTGTGAAAATCACCAACATTTTTTTCCACTCGCACTCTATAGAAGATACTACGTGACCCCCAAATTAATACCGGTGTGCAGCCTTGGTGGGCATATGACAGAGCTGCCGATTCTTAGGGGTCCTGGCAGGGTTCAAAACGATCCATGCTTCACCCTCCTTATCTTTCGGATTCCGATCCTTGCTGATGGGTACGGAAATAATCTGCGTAATGCCCTCCCTCCCCCTCCCTCCCTTCCCCACCCACCCCCACCCCCCTTAGCTTTTTAGGGGGTCAAATGTGACAAGAACTTTTAAAAACAACAAAAATTTCAAAAATCGATACATAGCTTCCACTAATCCCCCCCCCCCCCCCCACACATACTTTTGTGTGTTCTTTGCTTAGGGAAAGAGGAAGGGAGTGAAGAAGAGAGAGAGGAGGAAGGGAGTGGGGAGAGAGAGAAGGGGAGAAGGATGGAGAGAGAAGGAGAGGGAGAAGGGAGAGAGGGGGTGGAAGGAAGATGGGAGAGAGGAGGAGAGAAAGAGAGAGGAATGGGAAAAAAGAGGGAGAGGGGAAAGAGAGAGGGGGAAGAGAAGAAGAGAGGGGGAGGGAGGCAGGCAGAAAGAGTGGGAGAGAGAGAGGGGGGAGAGGTAGAAAGGGAGTGAGGAAGACAGAGAGGGAGAGAGAGGGGAGAGAGAGAGGGGTGAGGAGGGAGGGAGAAAGAGAGGTGGAGAAGGAGGGAGAAAACGACAAAGAGAGAGAGAGATGGAGAGTGGGGGCAGGTGGTGAAGGAGAGACATATTTAAAGAGAGAGAGAGAGAGATGGAGGGAGAGAGAGAACGGAGAGGGGGGGGGCAGGTAAGGAGAGATAGAGTGGGGGGGAGAGGGGGTGAAGAGAGAGAGAGAGGAAGAGACAGATCGACAGACAGGCAGAGAGAGAAATAGACGTAGACACAGACAGACAGACAGACAGATAGATACACATATTAGTCCAGCCGTTAATGCAAAGATATTGGTCAAAACCTGCAAATGAGAGTGACAGCAGCGTGCCTCTCTGCATACGCATACTTTGGATCCTCCTCTACAATACTGGCATGGGAAACACTGTATTTTTACCATCTGTTTCCCACAAATGTAAACCTTTCCCTAAACTACCCCTGCCCTTCCCTCCCCTACTTTATCCCCTCTTCCTTCCACCTAAACTACCCCAATACCTACCCTTCCTCCCCCTAACCTACTAGCTCCCTCCCCCAACCTATCCCCTCCTTCTCTCTAACCTACCCCTCTCTTCCCCATATCTTTTCACCTCCTCCCTCCCCAAAACCCACCCCTCCTCCTCCCTGACCTATCCCCTCCCTCCCACGACCTAATGGTTAGAACATTGCGCTCACAATTTGATGACCCAAGTTCGCATCCTGTCCAAGGGGATTTTACCCCTAGAATTAACATCAGTGCAGACTCCACTCTCCCCAAAAGTCCGTATGAGACTATAAACTGAGGTCCCATGCGCAAACGCACACAGAACATCTTGCGCACACGTTAAATCCTGTTCCACTTTTTGAAAGAGTAGGCCATTGTATGCTGGTGGGAACAGATGACAAAATTTACAAAGCTGCATACACATAGGGACTGGTCATAAAATACCACATGAGTACTTATTCCATTATCCTCGATATACAAGAATAAATACTTTTTTTAAATAAATAACTTACCTTCTCTCTCTATTCTACCTCTTCTTCCACCCTAAATTGAATCCATCCCCTATTCTATCCCCCCCCTAACTTAAACACCTATAAGATAAAATAAAATCAAAGCTTTATAACGCGCACATAGCTGTTTGCAACTCTAAACACAAAAACATTGACAGCTTGAGGAAAGTTGTAGAAAATGCCAGTATCATAAGGAAACAACTACACAGACAGACTCAAAGATAATGAGAACTGATCAGCCCTGAAATTGCTAGTGGCTAATGCACCTTCCTTACCCCCCCCCCCCCCCCACCCCCAGTTACCCTTTCAACCACCACCCCTCCCCTATTCTCCCAGTTACCCTCCCCCTCTATACCACCCTATCCCTTTCTATTCTTACCCCCCTATACCCCCCTATCCCCTTCTATTCTTACCCCCCCCCCTCCCCCCTGCAAGTTGCCTCTATCCCCTTCTATTGGTGGGGTGGGGGTGGGGATTTGTTTCATAAAATGTCGCAAAAGTGACAGGTAAATAAAATACTCTGGACACAATGAACTTTTTTGAGACACTGAAAATGAACGTCTTCAAGATAAAGACACAATCAAAGAGGATGATGATATTAGTTAACACGGTTAGCATGTCTGTCTTTATCAGGAACACATTTTATGTTTGTTTTTTGTTTTTTGGGATTTGTTTTTGGGGTGGGTTTTTTTTTCAGGTTTCATCTCATTTCTACGTGTCATTAATGGGGTCTCCTACAACGCAGTTACCATCTTTGTTTGACCCTTATGGTTGGCTGGGGCGTTGATACCAGGAACGACAGAAGAGCTGGTTTTAACCTTGTTTTAATCGTAAATAATTGCGTGGCTTTTTTGCTGCTAGAGCTCCCAGGTTCACCAATGGAGAGATTTTCTGTATGTGGCCATTTACCACAGCGTGTGTGTGTGTGTGTTTATCTTTCTCTATTTCTGGTCCATTGATGTGGAATGACCTTTCTCTCTCTTCAATGAATGCCTACTAATGACACTTTTAAATCCAGCCTCCAGATATACTTATTTCAAATCTAAGATTTCCCGTTCTGTTTCATCACATATCTGTCCCTGCCTTCAACAGCCAAAATTACCATCACCCGGCCAAAGTGCATAACCTTCATATGTGGTGTGTGTGTGTGTGTGTGTGTGTGTGTGTGTGTGTGTGTGTGTGTGTGTGTGTGTGTGTGTGTGTGTGTGTGTGTGTGTGTGTGTTTTTGTGCGTGTATGTGTGTGTGTGTGTGTGAGGAGAGAGAGAGAGAGAGAGAGAGAGAGAGAGAGAGAATTTCCCAAATTTTTAAAACTATCTGTGATTTGGTTGTATGTATAAGAATAGGTTGAACACAAGCGCTTTGATATGTTCTTACAAGATAAAGCACCATATGATTTACATATTATTATTATTATTATCGTTGATGTTATTATTTCATTTCGTGTTGTTTAAAGCCCTACTGACCATGAATGTCATATTTTGACTGTCACCTCATTTAGTTTCAATAACTGTAACAACTTCCACTTCAATTTAAGATGAAGACCTCCCAATCCTCCTAAACTCTTTTCAAGGTGTAAGTTATTTTACATGTGTTAAGTTATGCTGCATATAACATTGCTCAACTGTATTTAACGTTTTGGACACATTATATGTGCGAAGTGAAGCCTTCATTGTATCTGATGGCAATATTACCTCCCATTCATAGGCTATCATAGACAGTTACATTCCTTTTCATTGTTTGACATTGCTCAGAAGTCCAGATAAAAGTTTGTATCTGATGGAAATAAAGCAGCAAATTTTATATAGAATTGTAGACTCTACTGTTTACCTGTCTGAAACGAGGACAGGGTAAAACTGAGTATTTAGAATAAGCATTTTTGCTATTTCCGAACTAATATAGGAAAAGACACCTTTAAAGTTTGGAACTGTTGGTTTGAATAAAACGTCGTAAAACTATAAATGCAGCAACTTAGCTGTGAGCTATAGCAATTTGTGATCTTTAAGTAAGATCACCCCTAATTTCTAATCCTCTGAAGTTTTGAGGAGATGTGTTGTCTATCTTCCCATGTTTGTGGCTTTTTTTTTACAATTTCATTTCTGGGAAGGGGTAGCTGGGGAAAGGGGCGAAGGAGGGGTAACTTGGTGGGAAAGATAGGGAAAAAGAGGAGGGAGCAGGGGAGGAAAGTAAGTTTAGGGGGGGGGAGGGGAATGCAGGGTGGGGGGGGGGGGGCAGAGGTAGCTTGGGAGGGAATGCAAAGGAGGGGGGCTATCTTGGGAGGGGAGGCAGGGGGGAGGAGGTATCTTGGGGGGGGGGGGGGGTAGCTTGGGAGGGGAATGTGGGGGGGAAGGGGTTAGCTTGGAGGGAATGCAGGACAGGGAGGGAGGGTTAGTTAAGGTCAGTTGGAGAGGCACAGATTCATTGTTTCCCACGCCAATATTGGTCACTAACCTTAAGTATATGTATGCAAACTGGCTAGCTGTCACTCTGCACGTCAGAATTTAATCCTTGGCGGCTGTGCTATACATACAGACTGACAGACACATTTTTTTTGTTGCTGTTTGTTGTCTCCAGTTTAAGGTCTGCTCGGTGCTAATGATATCAGACGACACAGGCGGGGAGGGAGGGAGGGAGGGTGGGGTGGGGAACTCAGACAGACAGACTAGACCGAACAAGAATTTGTTTAGACAGACAGACTAGACCAAACAAGAATTTTTTTTTAAATAACTTGACACGAAAATCCAGTTTCAGAACTTAATCTTCAGATCATTTTTTTTTATAAACCACACACACACACACACACACACACACACACGAAACTTGAAGAAATGGTAATAGAATTTCCTATTACGAACTTTGGGCAGAAACAAAAACTGTATTACATCGACAACACAATGTGAGAAGAGACTAGCCTAGCTGTGAAGGTGGGTAGAAAGGAGGGTGGGGGTGGGAAGGGGTGGTGGAGGTGGTGGTGATTTTTTTTCCTTTTTCTGTTTTGTTTTGTTTTTAGAATAAAGAGAGAGGTTGGAAACTGGCTGGTTACAAAAGAGATTGTATGAGGTTGTGAAAAAAATATTTTTTCTATTTAATCAGGTTTCGCTTTTTTTTTTTTAAGGTTATGGAGTGTGTGTGTTTGGGGAGCTGGAGGGGGGCGGGGGGGTCGGGAGTGTTTGTGTGTGTGTGTGTGTGTGTGTGTGGTGTGTGTGTGTGTGTGTGTGTGTGTGTGTGTGTGTGTGTGTGTGTGTGTGTTTAGTGTTGTGTGTGTATGTTGTGTGTGTTTAGGAAAAGTGGGGTGGGGTGGGTATGATATGGTGTGTGTGTGTATGTGGAGGGGGAGCAGTGGGAGTGTGTGTGCGAGTGTGTGTGTGTGTGTGTGTGTGCGTGCGTGGGTGTGTGCGTGCGTGTGTGGGGGGGGGGGGTGCGGGGGGGGGGGGGGGGGCGTGCGTGCGTGCGTGCATGTACATGAGTAACAATGAAAGACAGAGAGAGATAAAGAGACAGAGACAGACTGACAGAGACCGAGACACACACACGCACGCACAACACATGCACAGAGAGAGAGAGAGAGAGAGAGAGAGAGAGAGAGAGAGAGAGAGAGAGAGAGAGAGAGAAGAGAGAGAGAGAGAGAGAAGAGAGAGAGAGAGAGAAAGAAAGAGAAAAAGAGATAGATAGGGAAGAGTGGCTTAGCACTAGCACTTTCATCCAAACTAATTGGCCAGGAAATAAAATAAAAGAAGAAAAGGAGAAGAGAAAGGAATCTGCTCTGTGTTTTGCCTAGCTGGACACAGCAATGCACTTCACTTTACCACCGCTACAGACAGAAGAGGGTAGTAGGTTTCGGGGAGGGGATGGGTTGTCAGAGGGTGTGGGGAAAAGTGCAGATGCTAAATAGAAAGAAAGGATATGAAGGAAGGAAGGAAGGAAGGAGAAGGAAGAAGAAAGGAAGGAAGGAAGGAAGAAAGGAAGGAAGGAAGGAAGGAGGGAGGGAAGGAAGGAAGGGAGGGAGGAGGGAGGGAGGAAGGAAGGGAGGGAGGGAGGGAGGTAGGAAGGAAGGAGGGAAGGAAGGGAGGAAGGATGGAAGGAAGGAAGGAAGGGAGGAAGAAAGGAAGAAGGGAAGAAAGGAAGGAAGGAAGGATGGATGGAAGGATGGAAGGAAGGAGGGAGGGATGGAAGGAAGGAAGGATGGGGGAAGGGAAGAAGGAAGGAAGGAAAGAAATAAAGAAAAGAAAGAAAGAAAGTTAGGAAGAAAGGGAAGAAAAAAAGGAACAAAGAAGCGAAAGAAGGAATGAAAGGTGTTAAAGAAAGGAAGAGATGAAGAAACGAGAAAGAAAGAAAGGAAGGAAGGGAACAAAGAAAGACAGACAGACAGAAAGACAGGCAGGCAGACAGATAAACAGATAGACAGATTGAAAGAAAGAAAGAATCATTGACCAAAAAAGAAAAAAAGAAGAAACGAAGCAGTCCTGATGTGTTTTGCATAGTGACAACGATGCCCTTTTTTGTCACACAAGACTTGAGAGGGTGGTTTCCTTGGGAGTGAAGGAGAAATGGGATTGGGAAGGTGCGGATGTGGAAAGTGAGAAGATTCTCATTTTGTTACAAAGAAAGAAAGAAAGAAAGAAGAAAGAAAGAAAGAAAGAAAGAAAAGATAAAGAAGAAAAGGAAACAGAAAGAAAAAGAAACAAAGGAAAGAATGAATGATAGAAAGAAAGAAAGAAGGAAAGAAAGAAAGAAAGAAAGAAAGAAAGACAGACAGACAGAGAGAAAGAAAGAAAGAAAGAAAGAAAGAAAGAAAGAAAGAAAGAAAGAAAGAAAGAAAGAAAGAAAAGATAAAGAAGAAAAGAAAAAAGAAGAAAAAAGAAACAAAGGAAAGAATGAATGATAGAAAGAAGAAAAGAAGGAAAAAAAGAAAAAAAGAAAGAAAGACAGAAAGAAAGAAAGAAAGAAAGACAGAGAGAAAGAAAGTAAGTATGTAAGTAAATAAGAGATGGGGAAGAGAGAAAGAAAGAAAGACAGACAGACAGACAGACAGACAGACAGACAGAAAGAGATGAAAAGAAGAAATGTGTTTTGCATCTATTGTGACAACAATGCACTTCACTGATCACAGAAACTTGAGAGGGCAGTTTCTTTGGGAAACTCTTACCGGAGTGTACAACCTTTTTGTGTGTGTGGGCGTGCGCGTGTGCGCGCGTGTGTATTTACATTTAAATTTGTAAAAATCTATCAATTGTAACTGGCTGCATGTGAAAGACTAGGATGAATGAAAGCGCTTTGATTTGGAGGTTTTCTTGGCAAGATATAGCGCAATATAAATTCCATGTATTATTAAGGGGTGTGGGAGGAAAAGTGCAGACGTGAAAAGTGAGAAGATTGTCATTTCGTTACAAAGAAAGAAAGAAAGAAAGAATGACAGACAGACAGACAGACTGAAAGAAAGAAAGAAAGAAAGAAAAGAAAGAAAGAAAGAAAGAAAGAAAGAAAGAAAGAAGGGAAGGAAAGACAGACAGAGAGACATAAATACAGACAGAAAGAAACAAACAAAGTAAGAGATGGGGTAGAGAGAGATAAAGACAGAGAGACATAGAAACAGACAGACAGACAGACAGACAGAGGCAGACAAAAGAAAGAAAAGAAAAGAAGAGAAGCAGCTTTTTTTTTTTGCATAGTCACAAAATGTACTTCACTGACAACAAAACTGGAGAGTGACAAACGACAACAGACAGCAGAAGGCAACGACACTCTGGAGAGACAGACAAAGAGACAGACGCGGGGAGACAGACAAAACAAAGTAAGAGGCATTTTTGGTTTTCAGCCAAAAAAGACTTTACTGTCCCCAAAAAGACTGGGGTGGACAGACAGCAGACAGACAGACAGACAGAAAGGCAGACAGACCCCTTGGAGACGACAGACAAAGGAACAGACAACAGACAGACAGACGCAGAAAGCAACAAAGAAAGGAAGCATCTTGGTTTTGCATAGTCACAACAGTTACTTCACTGACAAGGGAAACTGGAGAGGGGAAAAAAAAGGGGCAGACGTGGAAAGGGGAAAAATTTCCTTTCAATACAAAAAACCCCACACACATAACACACATCACCAACACCCAAACAACACACACACACACACCACACCACACACACATTTTGGGTGAAACTATAAACCGAGGCCCCGTGTGCGAACGCTCAGAACATCTTGCCAATTTTAAACCCTGTCCGCTTTTCGTAAGAGTGGGCCCTTTCGTCCCGGTGGGAAGGATGCAAAATTTACAAAACCGCATACAACAGGGGCGATGTAAGAACACATGAGGCTTATTCCATTATCCTCGAATAAAAGAATAAAAAATAAATAAACACAACGCACGGCGGCACGCGCACACACCACACACACACACACACACACACACACACACACACACACACACACCAAAAAAAACACATAGAATAGGAGAAAAAGAAAGAAAAAGGAAAGGAAAAAAAAAAGAAAGAAAGAAAAAGAAAGAAAGAAAAAAAGAAAGAAGAAGTGGGAGGCAGACAGACAGACAAAAACACTGGCCCCAAAAAAGGAAAAAAAAAAAAAAAGGAAACCAAGCATTTTTGTGTGTTTTTTCATCTATAGTAGTGACAACAATGCACTTTCCCCATCACGGGAGATGGGGAGGGGGGTTTCTTTGGAAGGGAAGGGTGGTGTGTGGGGGGGGGGGGGGGGGGGGGGGGGGGGGACGGGGGGGGGGAATGTGCAGCCTGGAAAGTGAAAGATTCTCACTCTGACAAAGAAAAAAAGACAGAAAGTAAGAAATTTAAATAAGTAAATAAATAAAAGTGGGTGAAGAGAGAAAACAAGAGAACGACAGACAGACAGACAGACAGGGAAAGAACAGAAGAGAAGCGCCGATGGTTATGCATCGTAGTGACAAAAAATGCATTCACTGTCAGGGGGGGCTGGGGAGGGGGGTTTCTTTGGGGGTTAAGGGGTGGGGGGGGGGGGGGGGGGGGGGGGGAGTGCAGCGTGAAAAGGACAAAATTGTCATTTCGTTTCAAAGAAAGAAAGAAAAGAAAAAAGGAAGGAAAGAAAGAAAAATGAGAACACAGGCAGTAAATAGGGCAGAAAAAACAGACGACAGAAGAAGAAGAAAGAAAAAGAAAGAAAAAAAAGAAAGAAAGAAAAAAAAGAAATTAAAGAAAAAAAAGGAAGGAAAGA
>CM054151.1:14325740-14340740 GCA_028751875.1 Rapana venosa | reverse complement strand
ATTTTTAGTAGTAATCAGACCAAATCCTGCCCAAGTCTGATGGCCTGAAATGTGGCCACAGGCACACAGCGAACACACACACACGCACACACACGCATGCGCGCGCACAGTGCACAACACACACACACAACACACACACACGCACAAATGTGCGCGCGTGCGCGCACACAGTGCACACACAGAGTGCACACAGGCACACACACACAGACACACACACACATACACAGTGCACACACACGCGCACACACACACGCACACACACACAGTGCACACACACACCACAGTGTGCACACACACACAGTGCACACATACACAGTGCACACACACACACGCACACAGGTACACTCACACACACAGTGCGCACACACACATACACACACAGTGCACACACACAGTGCACACATACACAGTCATCATCATCATCATCAGTCCCGTGACCTTGGCGGTCGTGGAGGAGACACGAAAGACGATGCCGTGGTAAGCCTCCTCCATCCATCTCGGTCCTCGGCTCTGCGCAGTAGTGCCGAGTCATTCATCCTGGTCCATTCTCTGATGTTGTCCATCCATGACTTGTTCTGTCTTCCCCTCTTTCTGCCACCTTCCAGTGTTCCCTGCAGTACTGTTTTTGGCAGAGTGTTGTGGTGGGTGACGTGGCCGAACCATGTCAACTTTTTGTTCTTGACGATGGTGAGAAGGGGTTCCTGTGGACCTGCCAGCCGTGTTATTTGACTCTTGACAAATTCATTGGTTTTTCGTTCTCTCCAGGATATGCCCAGCAGTTTTCTATGGCATTTTGTTTCAAATGACTGGATTCGCTTTGCTGTTTCAGCAGTCAATGTCCAGGTTTCACTTCCGTACAGCAGGATAGTCTGAATTAGGGCTTTGTAGAGCTTTAGTTTGATTGGGAAACTGATCTCTTTACTTTTCCATATGGTGGTGAGTTTTGTCATGGAAGATGTTGCCATGGCTATTCTGACTTTGATTTCTGTCGTCGATCGCCCGTCCTTTGTGAGTGTAGCGCCAAGGTATTTAAAAGCGTCTACCTCCTCCAGTTGTTGGCCGTTCATGTAAATTTTAGCAGTGGCTTTGCTCGTGCTGTTCACAAGTACTTTACTTTTCTCCGAGCTCACCTCCATCCCATATGCTCCAGTTCTTCTCAAGTCTGGTCGTAAGATCTTGCAGCTCTGTGTTACTTCCGCCCATGAGGTCAATGTCATCGGCAAACCGCAAGTTGTTGAGGGGTCTGCCGCCAATGGAGATGGTAGAGTGGAAGTCATGGAGGGTCTCTCTCATAATGTTTTCCAAGAACAGATTAAACAGGACTGGAGGTAACAGGCATCCTTGTCGGACCCCAACTGTGGTTTAGAAGTAGTCTCCGACCTGATTGTTCAGAAGGACTGCACTGCTTGCGGTGTTGTATAGTGCTTGAATGGTTTGCACTAGTCCTTCTTCAATGCCAAACATTCTGAGGACCTGCCACAGGCCTTCGTGCCATACTCTGTCGAAAGCCTTCTTGAAGTCGATGAAGTTGTGGAACATTTCTCTCTGATGTTGAAGATATCTTTCCATCAGGATGTGGCAGTTAAAAATCTGTTCGATTGTGCTCCTGCCTGCCCTGAACCCAGCTTGTTCCTCTGCAAGGTGTTCTTCTGCCTCGATTCAAAATAACTTTGAGCATGATCTTGCTGGCGTGGCTGATGAGGCTGATTGTTCTATAGTTTTGGCATTGGCGTAAATTTCCCTTCTTGGGCAGAGGTATGATGAGTGATTGTGTCCACATACACAGTGCACACACACAAATCACACACACAGTGCAAACACACTTACACACAGAGTGCACACATACACACACAGTGCGCGCACACACACACACAGTGCACACACACATACACACAGTGCACACACACATGCACACGCAACGCACAACACACACGCACGCACGCACACACACACACACACACACGCACGCACGCACACAAACACATTCATACACACACACACACAAACACACACACACACACACACACACACACACACACACGCTTGTGTCAGTTCAGCTCAGTAAGTACAGTGCACAGTGCAATGTCATTTGGCCTCTGCCTTTTTCCTTGGGTCCTTTTTTGTTTTTAACATTGGATGAAGTATGCTGTGCTGTACTGTGCTGTGCTGTGCTGTGCTGTGCTGTGTTGGGTTGTGTTGGGTTGTGTTGGGATGTGTTGGGTTGGGTTGGATGTGTTCGGTTGGATATTGTTGGATGTGTTGGGTTGGGTTGGGTTGGTTGGGTTGGATGTGTTGGTTGGATATTGTTGGATGTGTTGTGTTGGGTTGGGTTGGATGTGTTGGGTTGGATATTGTTGGATGTGTTGTGTTGGGTTGGGTTGGATGTGTTGGGTTGGATATTGTTGGATTGTTGGGTTGGGTTGGGTTGGGTTTGGTTGGAGTGTTTGGTTGGATATTGTTGGATGTGTTGTGTTGGGTTGGGTTGTGTTGTGTTGGGTTGGGATGGGTTGGGTTGTGTTGGGTTGGGATGGGTTGGGTTGTGTTGGGTTGTGTTGTGTTGGGTTGGGATGGGTTGGGTTGGGTTGGGTTGGGTTGGATATTGTTGGATGTGTTGGGTTGGGTTGGGTTGGGTTGGGTTGGGTTGTCAAAGTCAAAAACACTTTAATCATCCCATGAAGGGCAATTACAATTCTGACAGGCAGGTTGATACGCAATTGATACGTTTGTGTGTGTGTGTGTGTGTGTGTGTGTGTGTGTGTGTGTGTGTGTGTGTGTGTGTGTGTGTGTGTGTGTGTTTGTGTGTGTGTGCGTGCGTGCGTGCGTGCGTGCGTGCGTGCGTGCGTGCGTGTGTGTCTGTGTCTCTGTGTGTGTGTCTGTCTGTCTGTCTTTCTGTCTGTGTGTGTGTCTGTGTCTGTGTGTCTGTCTGTGTGTGTAGTTATGAAGTGTTGTGTTTTCTTTTATTGCATTGTTTTGTACTATATTGTATTGTGTTGTATTGCATTGTATTGTAGTGTGTTGAATTTTATCTTTGTACTGTTTTGTGTTGTGTGTTATGTGCTGCGCTGTGTGGACTTGCAATGACTTGTATTTATGTTAGTGTATTGTTTCATATCAAGTTGTATTGTTTTCTGTCATGTTTCGTTGAGTAAATTCTGAGCTCTGTTGTGTTGTACTATTATGTTGTGATGTTTTGTATGTGTCATATTGCATCATGTTCAGTTGTACCATATTGTATTATATTATATTGCATATTGCTTTAATGCATTGTGTCATATTGCTGTATATTACATTGATCATATAGTGTTGTGCTGTATTGTGTTGTATTGTGTTGCATTATGTTTACTGTATTGTATTGTGTTGCATTATATTGATCATGTTGTGGTGTGTTGTGCTGTGGTGTGTTGTGTTGTGCTGTAGTGTATTACATTGAGTTCAATGTATCGCATTGTGTCATATTACATTGATTATGAATGTGGTGTGTTGTGCTGTGCTGTATTGAGTTGTATTGCATTGTATTTAATGTAGTTTTGTTATTTTATTCATTAACCATATTGCGGTGTGTTATGCTGTGCTGTATTGCGCTATACTCTACTGTATTGTACTGTACTGTATCTTATCGTATTTATCATTTTGTATTGTGTTGGTCAGGACAGGCTTTGACTTAGCTATGCAGGTGTACAAAGTTGAAGAGAGGCTAGACTATAGAAAGCTGTCAATCAATGTGTCCCTCATGTCCCCCTTCCCCCGCCACTCCCCCTCCCTTCCCCCTCCCCATGACCATGTAGGTAAAGGGGTTTCACTGAGTATGATACGACGACGACACACGACATAAAGATGATGATATATGATGTGATGAGAGTGGTCGTTTTATTGTATTATAAAAAATTTTTATTATATCTATCGTAGAATAAATCAACGATGAGGGGAGGAGAGGAGGAGGAGGAGAGGAGGAGACGACGACGACGACGACAAACGATGATGAATAGATAGATGAGGTAGGTGTGGGGGTGGTGATATTGTATCGATTTATTGTATCCTATCAATTGAAAAATTGGGCATTGCATGTGTGGGGTGTACGTCGGCGTGCCGGCGTGTACGTGTGTGTGTAGTGTATGTGGTGGGGCGGCGCGCGCGCCCGAGTATCTATATATGCCAGCGCACGTGACGTGGCATTGGGGTTTTTTCACGTCTAGTGGGGGTTGGGTGTATACCCAACCAACCCCCTTTTCAGTCATGTTTGGCAAGGGAGGCAACTCTTCTGAAAAGGGGACTAAAGATTTTCCGCTACGGAAAAAGCGCCATCTACCGGCTGTCTGGGGCAGACAATCCGCCTGATGTAAGGGAGGAAGACGGGAGGAGTGTTAAAAATTGCATGGCCCTTTAGACTAAAAACTTTTAATGCTTCTTGCAACCCTAAGCGTTTAAAAAAAAAGTGAATGTTCTTAAAGGGGTGTAGAAACTTCTGGACAATCTTCAAAGCAAACAACTGTACCGCACAGATCTTCTCCTTCATTTTACAAAAAGCCCTAGCAACTATTTTTTGCCTGTCATATGGCAAAAGCAGCAAGTGCATGCCCTTAAGACCTTTCAAGTCACCCGCGCATCCGAACTTGGGCGGGGGGAAAAATTTGTTTTTTTTTAAGTCTTTCTTGAAAGAAAAATAAATGGGAGGAGAATGGATGGCCCAAGAAGGCAAAAAATAACCCCCGAAGGAGGTACAGAAAGAAAAAGGGCAAAGCGAAACAAAGAGGGATAGAAAAGAGGGATATCCTAGACAGAATGTTCAATTAAATGGGGATGCGTTTTTACTGACAGGCCCCTTTTATCCCACAGGGGAAACACAGATCTAGATGCAAAATGGGTTTTGTCTGCGCAGAAGTTAAAGGCAAGACAAAGTGTAATGGACAATCTTCCACCAAAATAATGGAAATTTTGGGTGAAAATCCAAAGCAAAACGGGGTTTTACTAACAATGCGATTTATTTATTGGGGGTTGGCTGGGTTTATTTGGTTTGGGTTGGTTGTTGGTTTGGGTTGGGTTGGTGTTTGGTTGGGTTATTTTTTTTTATTTGGTTGGTTTGGGTTTTTGGTTATTGGTTGGTTGGTTGATTTATTGATTGATTGATTGATTTGGGTTTATTGATTGTTGATTATTGGTTTGGGGTTGGGTTTGGTTGTTGATTGGGTTTGGTTGATTGGGTTTTTTTATTGGTTGATGATTATTGATCGTCGATAATTTATTTATTTATTGATCGATTGATTGATAACTTCTTCTTGTATGACGGCTAATGTTGTTAGGGAAAGGGGGTGAGGGGCCCTGGGATACAGGTTTTTGGGGATGGCCTCGTTCACCTTCGTCTCCACCCAACCCCCGCTGTCTAGTGGGCTTTGAGGGACCACTGAAAATTTTTGCAACCAACTTCCCCCACTCCAGTTTCGTTACAATAGAAAAAATTCGATTTTGCAAAAAATATCTCCTCTAAGTTTTTGAAGAAAACAAGAGCTGCATCTATTTCCTGTGACTTTTTTTTTTTTTGGGGGGGGGGGGGGGGGGGGGGGGGGGGGGGGGGGGGGGGTTAAAGGGGTCAAAAAATTAAAAAAATTTTTTAGGGGGGGGAAGGGGAGTCAAAAATTAAAATATTATTTAAAAATACACAAGAAAGATATTTTTTTGGGGATTGAGGGAGGAGAGTGGGGGTGGAAGGAGGGGGGTGGGGGGAACCCCAAAACCCAGCCAAAACCAAAAGACCAACAAAAAAAAAAAAAAAAACCCACTAAAAAATGTCTCCAGTCTCTAAATCACTTTCCCCCACTCTGCTTTCCAGAGAGACATTTGGGGGCCAGCTCCATCCTGTCCTAATCACTGTTCCCGTCTTCCCCTTTAAACACCCCCCCCCCCCCCCTACCCCCCACCCCCCCCCCTACCCCCACCCCCCCCCCCCCCCCCCCTACCACCTACCCCATCCCCCAACCCCCCACCCCACCCAAAATTTCCTCCTGCTCCACACCCAACAACCCCTCCACTCCCCACCCTCACCCCTACCCCCCCCACTCAAACCCAGCAACCCCCCACCCTAAAACCCCCCCCAACCCCCACCTCAACCTTCCCTCTCCCCTCCTTCTCCCTCCCTCTCTCCCTCCATTCCCCCGTTCCTGTCCCTGGCAGGATCTTCGCCAATGCAGCGGTATCCCCCGGGAAACAGCGCTGAAAATGTCAAAGGGGGGACCATTCTGGAGGGGGAGGGGGGGAGGGGGGGATGGGGGGGAGGGGGGGGATGGGGGGACGGAGGGGGGGAGGGATGGGGGAGGGACTGGGAAAAAAAATTCCTGAGAAACAGAAAAAAACAGAGAGAGAAAAGAGATAAGAGAGAGATGGACAAAAGACAGAAAGGGAGACAACGGGGGACAACAGACAGAGGGACAGAAAGGCAGAGAGACAACAGGCAACAGACAGACAGGGAACAATAGACAAAAATGGCAGAAACAGACAGAGAGACGATAGATAGACAGACAGGGAGACAGACAGACAACAGACAACAGAGAAAGAGTCTTTTTTTAGAAGCTAAAGAAACTTTAAACGTTACTTAAGAGAAAACAAGATTTTTTTTTTTAAAGAAACTCTCGTCTTTCGAAACAAGCGACAACAACAAGAAAGGGGGGGGGGGGGGGGGGGGGGGGGGGGGGGGGGGGGGGGGGGGGGGGGGGGGGGGGGGGGGGGGGGGGGGGGGGGGGGGGGGGGGGGGGGGGGGGGGGGGGGGGGGGGAATTCAAAGAAAACGATAAAAAAGAAAAATTAAAAAATGACTGTTTTCGTTATAAAATACCAAAACTTTAAACACACGCGCACGTCCCCAACGAAAACTCCGCGCTCGCACGCACACCAACACAACACACACACCACAGCGCACCCATCGCGCGCGCGCCGCACGCACCCCGACAAACACAAAAACACAAACCGGCCGCGCGGTCATAGAAATTGAAGAAAATCAAAAACTGGGTTCAAAAAGTTTTGACGATTTCTTTCTTTAGCATTCTGACAGCACCCTCTCTCTCTCTCTCCTCCTTCTTCCCCTCACCTCATCTCTCCCCTCTCTTCTCCTCTCTCTCTCTCTCACTCTCTCTCCTCTCTCTCTCTCTCTCTCTCTCTCCCCTCTTCTCTCTCTCTCTCTCTCTCTCTCTCCTCCTCTCTCATCTCTCTCTCTCCCACAACACACACCACACACACCACACACTCTCTCCCCTCTCTCACACTCACCAGTCTTCTCTCTCACTTTCTCTCTCTCTCATTCTCACTCAGTCCTTTTCTCCTTCACTTTCTCTCTCTCCCCTCTCCTCTCTCTCTCCCCTCCCTTACACTCTCTCCCCTCTCTCTCACTCTCACTCATTTTCTCTCTCTCAGTCTCTCTTTCTCAGTCTCTTCTCTCTGCCCCCTTCTCTCTCCTTCTCTGTCTGCCTGTCTCCTCTCTCCCCCCCGCACTCCTCTTCTCTCTCTCTCCTCTCTTCTCTCCACCCCTCCTCTCTCTCTCCCTCTCACCTCCTCCTCCTCATCTCTCTCCCTCCCCTCACTAAATTTCTTCTTCTTGCACTCTGTTCCTTTAATACTGGATGCTATTTATTTACGGACGTGCATTTGTCTTTATTTTATTTCATTTTATTTTCTTTATCCTAAAATGTTCCCCTCCCTTTTCAACTCATAGCTGTCCTTGCATTCAACAGCTGAAATCCCATCACCCTGCTTGTCACATCTCTCATTCTTTCACGTTTAGACTACTGTAATTCTCTTTTGGCTGGCCTACCATTCGGGTGAGATTATAAACCGAGGCCCCCTGTGCGAACGCACTCGGAACATCTTGCCCACACGTTAAATCCTGTTCCGCTTTTCGGAAGAGTAGGTCATTGTGTGCCGGTGGGAACAAATGACAGAATTTACAAAACCGCATACACACGGAGGCTGGATGTAAAAAAAAAAAAAAAGCACATAAGTGCTTATTCCATTATCCTCGATATAAAAGAATGAAATAAAATAAAATATAAATAAAGAAATAAATAAATGTCTGTTTTTCTTTGTCTAATATCTCTTCTCATTTATTTTTGGTTTATTTTGTTATTGTTGACTTTTTCTCTCTTTGAAAGTAAAAGGCCATTGTTCATATGCTTTTATCTCGTTTAATAATAATAATAATAATAATAATAATTATTATTATTATTATTATTATTATTATAATGATAAAATAATGTATGGAATTTAATAGCGCTGAATCTTGTAAAGCCAACAAATGAAAGCGCTCAAACACATCTTTAAAAAAACAATCTCCCCTGTCTCTATCTCTGTCTGCTGTCTGTCTGTCTGTCTGTCCTCTCTCTCCCCTCATCTCTCCTCCTCTCCCTTTCCTCTCTACCCCTCTTCTCATCCCTCTCCTCTCTCTCCCCTCTCTCCTCACTCTCCCCATCTCCTTCTCTCCTCTCCCTCTTTTCTTCTCTCCCCCCTCCTCCCCTTCTCCTCCACCCTCTCTGCGAATTTTGTTAGGTTATCATGATCATTATTAATGTTTTGTTTTTTGGGTTTTTTTTGTTTCAGGTGATGTTGTGCAAAAAGTTCACAACCCCCACACACACACTACCCCCGCACACACCTCACACACACTCACCACACGCACACCAACACCACCCCACACACACCAACACCCACACACCCACACACACTCCACACACACACACCTCACACACACACACTCACACACACACTCACACACACATACACACCAAAAACACACACACACACACACACACAACACACACACACTCACACACACACATACACACACACACAACCAAACACAACAAACACACACGCACACACACACACATACACACATACTCACAACACACACACTCACAAACCGCACACTCTCACACACACACACACAAACTCACACATGCACACAACACACAAACACACAACACACAAACTCACACACAACCCCACACACACACTCTCACACACACACGCACGCCCCACCACAAACATACACACACACACACACACGCACCCTCCCCACACGCGCAACACACACTCACACACACACCACTCACACACACACACACACACACACACACCATACACACACAAACGTACCCAGGAAAGGTGATGGGAATGTCTGTGGAAAGCATGAAAAAGAAAACAGGTGTATAACTATAAGGGAAGAGGATAGGCTGGAAGTAAAGTGTGTCTGTAAAGGCTGAATTGGAAAGTATCAAATATACGCTTTTGGCAAATTGAGAGAGGTTGGTCATTCCAAATGAATGGACCAGAAATAGAGAAAGAGTGACGGCCAACGGTGGATTATTTAAATCTAGGTGTTTGAAAAAGCATAACTTCTTTTGCAGGGAAGCGGAGGGAGTTCTTATTTACTAAACTAAACAAAAACTAATCTACCCAATTTATGTATTTATTTATTTATTTATTCTTTTATATCGAGCATAATGGGATACCCAAAACTGTGTGTGGGTGTTAGTGTTTGTGTGTGTGTGTGTGTGTGTGTGTGCGTGCGTGCGTGCGCGCGCGTTTGTGTGTGTGTGTTGTAGTTGTAGTAGTAGTAAGTAGGAAGGTAGGAGGAGGAGGTAGTAGGAGGAGGGAGGAGGAGGAGGTGCAAGCAGCAGCGCACAGCAGCAGGAGTATGGAGTAGGAAGTAGGAGTAGTAGTAGTAGTTGCAGCAGGCAGCAGCTGCAGCAGGAGTAGGAAGTAGTGTGTAGTTGTCTAGTAGTAGTAGAGGTGTAGTAGTAGTAGTGTAGTTACAGTAGTAGTAGTTGTAGTAGTAGTAGTAGTAGCAGCAGTAGCAGGCAGCAGCAGCAGCAGCGCAGTGTATGCAGCAGCTGTAGTAGTAAGTAGTAGTAGTATAGTAGTAGTTTGTAGTAGTAGTAGTAGTAGTAAGTAGTAGTAGTAGTAGTTGAAGTGTAGTAGTGAAGTGACAGCAGTAAAGTTAGTAGCAGAAGCAGCAACAGCTGTAGTAGTAGAAGTAGTAGTAGTAGTAGTAGTAGTTGTAGTAGTAGTAGTAGCGAGCAGCAGCAGCAGCAGGCGCAGCAGCCTCGCAGCAGCCAGCAGCAGCAGTAGTAGTTCTTTCGTGTAAACGTCCTTCCACTATAAATTAGCGATATCAGACGAAAAGTGCGTGTGGGTGTCCGTATGTGTGATGTGTGTGTGTGTGTGTGTGTGTGTGTGTGTGTGTGTGTGTGTGTGTGTGTGTGTGTGTGTTGTGTGTGTGTGTGTGTGTGGGTGTCGTTGTGTGTGGGTTGTGTTAGTGGGTTGTGTTCGCGCATGCATGCAGGTGTTAGTGTTGTGTGGTGCGCACCAGTCGCACGCGCGCGCGTGGGTTTGTGATTTATTTATTTATTTCTTTTATTTCTTTTTTTTTTTTATCAAGGATAATGGAAATACGCACTAATGTGCTTTTTTTACATCCATCTCCCGTGCGTATGCGGTTGAGTTTTGTAAATTCTGTCATCTGTTCCCTCACGGCACACAAGGGCCTTACTCTTCGAAAGAAAGCTGGAATAGGATTAACGTGTGCGCGCAAGGACGTTCTGCGTTGCGCTCGCACACGGGGGGATCGGAATCGGTTTATAGTCTCTCCGATGGACTTTGACAATGCAGTTCGATCTTTTAGTCAAACTGGGAAAGAAAATGGCGACAAAAGGCGAGGCTGGGAATCGAACCCAGAACAGATCCTACGGTTAACTTGTGTTGGCAGGCCCAATCGTCTTGACCATCCTGCCACCTTCCTTCCTTCATTATACGGATAAGAAGACCCAAATGGTTTTTACTGAATTGACGAGTGGTGACAACCTGATTGAGCACTGATAGAGCCTCGGTGGTCGGCGGGAGGGGGGTGCTGTGCTGGGGTGGGTGTGCTGGGGTTTGCTATACACGACAGGATCAGGAATTGGGATCTGATATTTACTGATCGAATAAATATCGTTTCTGTTTGTTCTCCTTCGCTATATTTTATCTATCTATTATATTTTGTTTTTCCCCTGTGCTCGCTTCTCTTCACTCGTCGTTCTAACGATCCGTCAGAAGGTAGGAGGACAATGAATAAACCACGTTTGGGGGGTGGGTGGGGGGGGGGGAAGGGGGGGAGGGGTGGTGGGGGAGGGGAAAGGGGGTTAGGGGTAGGGGGGGGGGAGGGGTTTTGGTTAGGGGGGTAGGGGAGGGTGGTGTGTGTGGGTGGGGAGGGGGGGTTGCTGTGGGGGGTGGGGGAGGTGGGGGGCTGGGGGGAGGGGGCGGGGGGGGGAGGAAGGTTTGTGTGCGGGGGGGGGGGGGGGGGGAGAGGGGGGGGGGGGGGGGTGGAGGAAGGTGGGGGGGTTGCGTGGGGGGGTTGCGGGGGGGGAGGGGGGGGGGGAGAGGGGGGGGGTGAGGAGGAGTAGAGAAGAGGGGGGGGTTATCTGGTGGAGAGGGGGGGGAGGAGGAGGGGGGTAGGTATGGTTACGACAAAACAGCGTGGTGCTTTCCAGGTTTTTTTTCATTATCTAGGTGCCCTTTTAATTTCTTTAGGAGAATAACACCTTCCCCCCCCCCCCCCTCCTGCCCCCCCCCCCCCCCCCCCCTCCCCCCCCACCCCCCCCCCCCCCCCCCCACCCCACCACACCCCCCCCACTTCCCACTGTTGGTGATGTTTCCGCTACCACTCGCCCTTCCCCTGCTGTGTGTGGGGGGGTGGAGGGGGGCGAGGTGAGTGTGGTCTGCAAGGGTCATGCTCAGGGCTCAGGCCGGTAGGGGTGGGTCGGGCGGGCGGGTCGAGCGAGATCGAGCGAGAGAGCGAGAGGGGGATGCAGAGGGAGCGCGGGCGAGGGCGCGAGGGAGAGGGCGAGATGGAGAGGGAGAGCGAGGGATCGCGCAGACCTCACGCACGACTTTGCTGACCGACGCGCGAGCGGGGAGGCGGGAAGCAGGGGCAGCGCGCGCCAGCTCCAACAGTACCGAAAGGCGCGGCGAGAATGGCGTAAGCCGGAAGAGGCCGGACGGGAGGGCGGGAGCCCGCGGTGCGAGGGAGAGCGGGCGAGCGAGCGACTGGCGCGCGGGCACGCAGCGCTCGCGCCAGCGGCAGTTCACCACAAACCCCAAACCCAAACAACCCCCACCACACACACCCACACCCCCCCCGGCGCGCTCTCACTGAGAGCGCGCGCGCGAGCGCACAGCGAGAGAGAGCGAGAGAGCGAGCGCGAGCGGCGCTACCGAGCGCTCGATCTGCTAGCGTCGCTCTGGAGTCCGCCGACGCAGTGCGGGGCGGGGGGCTGGAGGGCGGGGCGGGAAGTGAAACCGCGACGAGAGCGCGGGGGCTAGAGCGCGCCCGACAACATCGCGCGCGCACGTGCTCTCATTTCTCCCTCACCCCCCCCCCCCCCCCCCCCCCCCCCCCCCCCCCCCCACCCCCACCCCCCCCACCCCCCCCCCACCCCCCCCCCCCCCCCCCCCCCCCCCCCCCACACCCCCCCCCCCCCCCCCCCCCCCCCCCCCCCCCCCCCCCCCCCCCTCTCTCTCTCTCTCTCTCCAGTTTCTTCCTCCTCCTCCTTCTCTGTCTGTTCTGTCTCTTCCTTCTTCTCACTCTCTCTCCCTCCCTCCACCCCACTCCCTCTATCCCTCCCCCCTCTCTCTCTCTCTTTCTCTCTCCAGTCTTCTCCTCCTCCTTCTTCTCTCTCTCGCTCTCTCCCTCCCTCTCTCTCTCCCTCCTCTCACTCTCCACTCTCTTCTCTCTCCTCTCTCTCTCCTCTCCATCTTCTATCTCTCCCTCCCCCCCCTCTCTCTCCCTCCTCTTCCCTCCACCCACCCCCCCCCCTCTCTCTCCTATCTCCCCTCCCTCTCCCTCCCTCCCTATCTATCTCTCCATCTCCATCTATCTTCTTTTTCTCTATTGTGATGTCTCTCTCTATATATTAACATGGTGGGCTGGAAATGCCACAAGAGGACACGGACTAAAATAATGGAAAGGAAGCAAAGGAACAACGTGTGTGCAGGGATGAAAAACTGACACACACAGACAAGACAGACAAGACAGACAGACAGACAGACAGACAGACAAACATCTCCAAGGGAGGGGAGAGGCATGCTTAGCGAAGAAGACAGGACAGCTAACACTATTATTTTGAAGGATGTTTTGTACGCAAAAACATACATGCATGCAAGGCATGCGAGCGTAGAGGCACACAAGCACAGACACAGATGCGCATAGATAATATGTTAAAAAACCAACAACAACAAACAACCAAACAAACAAACAAATAAACAAAACTCACTCGCGTGAATGTCAGTACGTCCTTGGCGAATGCGCGCACGCACGCACGCACGGACGGACGCACGGGACGGACGCTGGCGCACACACACATACATACAGAGAGAGAGAGAGAGAGAGTGAGAGAGAGATGAGAGAGAGAGGAGAAGAGAGAGGGATGAGGAGAGGAGAGAGCTGAGGAGGAGATTCTTGAGAGCGATGACCCCCCGAGATGAGGACGAGTGAGGAGAGAGAGAGAGGGAGAATTTTAACACCTTTTCAGTTCCTTTCACCCCAGTGGGGGAAAGGATGAAGAGAAAGGGAAGGAAAGAAGAAGGAAGGAAGGAAGGACGGGGAAAAAGGGGAAGGAAGGAAGGAATGAAGGAAGAAAGGATGGAAGGAAGGAAGGAATTTATTTTTTTTTATTTTTTTTATACCACTTTAAGTCACGAGATTTCTCTGCGTGAAATTTGGGCTGCTCTCCCCGGGGAGAGCACGTCGCCACAAGAGCAGCGCCAAAACCCTTTTTTTGTTTTTTTTTTTTTGTTTTTTTGGTCTGCAACTGTAATTTCTTTCCTATCAGAGTGGCTTTTTCTAAGAATTTTGCCAGGGACAACTCTCTTGTTGCCGTGGGTTCTTTTACGTGCGCTGCATAATTTTTTGTAACACACGGGACCTCGGTTTATCGTCTCATCCGAAAGACTAGCGCCCAGACCACCACTCATGGTCTATTGGATGGGGAAAAAGTTTCGGGCCCAGACGGGATACGAACCACCGCACACTTCCGACCCGGACTTTTTGCTTTCTAGACAGGCGCGTTACCGAAAGAAAAAGGAAGGAAGGAAGGAATAAGGGAAGGAAAAAAGGAAGGAAGGAAGGAGGGGGAAGGGGAATGAAGGAAGGAAGGAAAAGAAGGAGGAAAGGAAGGAGGGAATGAAGGAAGGAAGGAGGAATGAAGGAAGGAAGGGAGGAATGAAGGAAGGAAGGAATGAGGGAAGGAAGGAAGGGAAAAAGGAAGGAATTAAGGAAGGAAGGAAGGAAGGAATGAAGGTAGGCGGGGAAAGAAGATAGGAAGGAATGAAGGAAGGAAGGAAGGAATGAAGGAAGGAAGGAAGGAATGAAGGAAGGAGGGAGGAAGGAAGGAAGGTGGCAAGGAAAGAAGGGAAGGAAGGAAGGAGGGGAAAGGAAAAAAGGAAGGAAGGAAGGGAAAGAAGGAAGGGAGGAATGAAAGAAGGAAGGAGGGAATGAAGGAAAGAAGGAGGGAAGGAAAAGGGAAAAAGGGAAGGAAAAAAAAGGAAGGAGGGGGGGAATGAAGGAAGGAAGGAATGAAGGAAGGAAGGAAGGAAGGAAGGAGGGAAAGAAGGAGGGAATGAAAGAAGGAAGGAAGGAAGGAAGGAAGGGAAGGAAGGAAGGAAGGAAGGAGGGAAGGAAGGAAGAAAGGATGAAAAGACGGAAAGAAAGAAGGGAAAAAAGAGAGAAGAAAAAAGGAAGGAAGGAAGAAGGGAAGAAAGGAGGAAGGAAGAAGGAAGGAAGGAAAGAAGGAAGGAAAGGAAGGAAAGAAGGAGGGGAAGGAAGGAAGGATGGAGGAAGGAATGAAAGGAGGACGGAAGATAATGAAGGAAGGGAAGGGAAAGAAGGAAGGAAGGAGGGAAGGAAGGAGGGAAGGAAAGAAGGGAGGAAGGAAGGAAAGAAGGAAGGAAGGAAGGGAATTATCACCTAAAAAGCACATTAAAA
>CM054151.1:14315740-14320740 GCA_028751875.1 Rapana venosa | reverse complement strand
TCTCTCTCTCTCTCTCTCTCTCTCTCTCTCTTTACCTATCTGAATAAATTCTGAAGTCTGAAGTCTGAAGTCTCTCTCTCTCTGATGAGTTCTACGATCTCCTGTACTCCTCCCAGACCATTGTCCTCAATGCAATGTAATGCAATACAACGCATTACAACGCAATACAATACAATAGAATACAACACAACACAATGGAATAAACATAAAGCAATACAATACAATGCAATACAATACCATACAACCCAACCCAACCCAACACAACACAACACCAACACCAACCCAACTCTACACACCAACACAACACAACACCCCACCACACCACACCTCACCCCACCAACACAACAGCACACCACCACACCAACACAACAACAAATAACACAACACAAAAGAAAAAAACCACACACACACACACACAAAAGAGCGAAAGACAAAACAAAAGACGAAAAAGACCAACAACAACAACAAAAAACAACACCCAAAAAAAACACCAAAGAAAACCAAAAACAAAACAAAAAAACCACAGACCTAGTCACTGAATAGGCAGGCAGTCAGACAGGAACATAAATGAATATTGCATGCCACGTGAAACGTCCCCCTTCCACGCTTTTGCTCGTGTCCATGAATAAGGAATGCTTTGTCTTCTAGACCTAAAACGTCTGGCTCTTTCTCGCTAAGGCACGCTAGGTAATTGATACGTATTATTTTTGTCTTTGTCGATATGAAGAGCGACAGCCATAATAAAAACTTCTTGCGTAATACAGCGCGACTCACGACCGCACGTATATAATCATCAGAGTATAAGCTGGCACATGTACATAATTATATAGACAGACACACATGCACGATCTTAATAATAATAATAATAATAATGTATGGAATTTATACAGCGCTAAATCTTGTGTGGATATTCACGCTCCCACGCAAGCATGTATGTCTATTATACATAGATTTGGACTCACATTATCTGAAGGTGGGAGCGCGCGCGTGTGCACGCTCGCACGTACACACACACGCACACACACGCACACACACGCACGCACACACGCACGCACACACGCGCGCGCACTCACACACACACACACAAAACACACAAACACACACACGCAAGCACCCCCACGCGCACACACGCACACTCACACACACACACACACACACACACAAACACACACACACACACACACACACACACACACACACACACACACACACACACACAAACAAACACACACACACGTATGAATGCCCTTAAAAAATAGACAGACAGAAAGCCGGACAGACATTTCACAACAAACTACTAAGGTTTTGATGTTGTCATTTTCCGCCAATTACCCGTGACAGTTGGCTTTTTGTTCTTTTGTTCGTTTTGTTTTTGTTTTTGGGGGGTGAGGGAGGGTTGATGGGGGGGGAGGGGGGAGGAGGTTCTCGGCTAGAGCTCGGAGGTTTACTCATGGTCAGATTTTGCGTATGCGACCTTTTTTTTTTTTGGGGGGGGGGGGGGGGGGGGGAGGGAAAGTTGCCGACCATGAAGGTAGCCACATTCCGACTTCGGGGATGCATGCTGGGTATGTTCGTGTTTCAAAAACCCAACGAACATGAATCACGGAATCTTTAACGTGCATATGTTGATTTTTTTTTTCCGTGTGTAGATACATCCATGAAGGGAATCAAGGCACTGGCAGACCTGTCAGTACTTGAAGTTGACCCTGGGAGATAGTAAAAAAATTCCTAACCCTTAATTCACCAGACGCTCTCGAGATTCGAACCCACAATTTTTTGGACCTTATGAAGTCGAACGATCTTACTTAGCCCCTCGACTGTGGCGTGCATCACATCAGTTCTCAATGCTCGCCTCGAGATACAAGAGACTAAATTGATTTTAAACAAATGATGGGGAAGGTAAAAGGAAAGGTAAAGGAGTCCCATAACCTATAAGGTCGTAGGGAAGCGAGGCGTCAGAGACCTCAACTTCTCTAGGGGCCAGCATATTGAGGGCGGCGCCCATCTCCTCTCCCTCGCTGCTTTACCTTCCCTGACCCTAAAGAGGGCAGGTACCCATTTACAGCTGGGTGAACTGGGGGAACTGTACTGAAGCCAAGGCGCGCAAACGGTCACCCATCCAACTGGTAACCACGCTCGACGCTGCTTAACTTGGCTGGGGGAAAGCGAGTGCTCCGACCACTGAGCTATCCCGTCCGATGATGGGGAAGAGAGCTTGATAATCCGAAAGATCGGAATAGTTTTGGCCACGACCAAAAGCCTTTTCTCAGTTATTAATGTAAGCGTACTACTCGAACTGGAAGCAACAGAAAAACTTGTAACGTGTTGATGAATGAAAGGAAGTTGAGATAATTATGTGAGCCATGCGTTAGGAAACCAAGATACGGACATCATGAAGACTGTCTTACAAGGCAAGACTGAGGTGAACAGAAAGAACGCAAAAAGGCAGGAGACCACCATCAGCTTCTCTCACTGGCAACATCACCGAATCCTGTGCCATGAGAATCCATTTATTTATTTATTCTTTTATATCGAGGATAATGGAATAAGCACTCGTGTGCTTTTTTTCATCCAGTCCCCGTGTGTATGCAGTTTTGTCAATTGTGTCATCCGTTCCCACCGGCACGCAATGGCCGACTCTTCCGAAAAGCGGAACGGGTTTTAACGTGTGCGCAAGATGTTCTGCGTGCGTTCGCACACGGGGTCTCGGTTTATAGTCTCATCCGAAGGACTTTTGGGGGCGGGAGTGGAGTCGGCACTGATGTTAACTCCAGAGGAAAAATCCTCTAGAATCCTCTCTATTCAAGTTCAGATATGTAGGCCATGCGCTACGAAACCAAGATACGGACCTCATGAAGACTGTCTTTCGAGGCAAGACCGAGGTGAACAGAAAGAACGCAAAAAGGCAGAAGACAACCAGCTTCCCTCATTGGCAACATCACCGAATCCTGTGTCACGAGAATCCATGAAGTCAGCAGGACCAGGGAAGGAAGGAAGGCTGGAGGAGCACATGGAGAAGGAGGATCATGTCGGTGTCATTGGGTCAATAGGCAAACATCGACTGGACAGGTGAGACCAAGTAAAAAAAAAGGTAAAGGAGTCCCATAACCTATAAGGTCGTAGGGGAGCGAGGCGTCAGAAACCTCAACTTCTCAAGGAGCCAGCATATTGAGGGCGGCGCCCATCTCCTCTCCCTTGCTGCTTTACCTTCCCTGACCCTAAAGAGGGCAGGTACCCATTGTTACAGCAGGGTGAACTGGAGGGGAACTGTACTAAAGCCAATGCGCGCAAACGGTCGCCCATCTAAGAGGTAACCACGCTCGATGCTGCTTAACCTTGGCTGGGGGAAAGCGAGTGCTGTGACCACTGAGCTATTCCGTCCCCTTAGACAAGGTAAGATGAGATAGAAGCAATGTGGCAAGTCCTACATTACAAGATAGTTATGTTTTAAAATGTTATGCTGAAGACATCTTCAACCATAACAAGCTCTGAGCTAAAAGAATTAGAAAGAGGGAAGGGGGGAGGGTGAGAATCCAAAGGCCAGGAATGAAATTGCTTCCCTTGAGCTTTGCTGCAGGCTTAAAGTACGGATGCCTACATCAAAATGTTGATATGCTTTAAAATGTTATACTTAAGATTGTCTTGACCCATGACAAGCTCTTATCATAACAATCCGTATTCCCCGTTACAGGAAGAAAACAAATCCTCTGAAGTCGGAGTATGACTGGCTTAATCATGTCGAGGTACTTCTACTTCGAACGCTCAGACAGCAAAAATGTGCTGTCTTACATAGCAGCCAAAAATGCGTTGCGCTGCCGTTAAGCGCCTGACTTCGGATGAGACTATCAACCGAGGCCCCGTGTGCGAACGCATGCAGAACATCTTGCGCACACGTTAAATCCTGTTCCGCTTTTCGAAAGAGTAGGCGATTGTGTGCCGGTGGGAACAGATGACAAAATTTTAAAAACCGCATACACACATAAAAAAAAAATTTATTTGTTTAATTTTTAAAAAATGAAATAAATTTTAAAAAAATTTAAATAAAAAATTTTCAGTAATAAAAAAAATATTTAAAAAATATTAACAAATAAAAAAAATCATCTGAGCGCTTTGATTTGTTGCTTTACAAGATTCAGCGCTATATAAATTCCATACAAATTATTATTATTATTATTATTATTATTATTATTATTAAGTCAGGCCCAGGGCATCCGACTTCAGCGTGAGGCGAGGGACTTGAAAGCAGCCAGGCACGTACACTAGCTGTAATGTTTATCCAGTGTGTACTCCAGAGTCTCACAGTGATTCTCAGGTGAGGTGACTGAGATGGAGCGCATATTCTAGGTGACCCCCAAAGTGTTAATCAGCTGAGTCACTCAACAACAACTACTTTCTTTTTCTTTTTTTTCTTTCCTTTTTTTTTTTGTCGAATGCTCAGACCGCAACTATTGCTGTCTCAACATACGAGTCAAAGTCAAACTTTTTATGTCAAAGTCAAACTTTTTATGTCAAAGTCAAACTTTTTATGTCAAAGTCAAACTTTTTATGTCAAAGTCAAACTTTTTATGTCAAAGTCAAACTTTTTATGTCAAAGTCAAACTTTTGTTTTCAGATGGTACATTGAATAAGCAGTGCATTTGCTTCTTTTTTTTTTTTTGATCAAGCCATCTATCTAAAGAAAAAAGAGAGAGAGACAAAAAAAAGATAATATATATGCAGACATAGAATAACAAACCTAATCAATGAACGAAAACGAGTTGCCTTGCCGTTAAGCGCCTGGCAAGTCAGTCCCAGCACATCCGACTTCAGTCGTCGGGGAGAATTCTTATCTGTTAAATCTTTCTGGGGACAAAAAAGAAAGGCAGGAGAATGGACCAAGAAGGCAGAAAATAGACAAGAAGGAGGAGGAGGGGACCGGAAGAAAAGGAACACGGCAGAAACATAGAGAGGGATAGAAAAGAGGGAATTCCTAGCACAGAATTTCCAGAAGGTGGGGGTGC
>CM054151.1:14300740-14310740 GCA_028751875.1 Rapana venosa | reverse complement strand
TTGACTGTGGGTCTCTTCGGAGGATGTGCCCAATCCACTGATGATGGTAGTAGTAGTAGTAGTAGTAGTAGTAGTAGTAGTAGTAGTAGTAGTAGTAGTAGTAGTAGTAGTAGTAGTAGCAGCAGTAGTAGTAGTAGTAGTAGTAGTAGTAGCAGTAGTAGTAGTAGTAGTAGTAGCAGCAGCAGTAGTAGTAGTAGTAGTAGTAGTAGTAGTAGTAGTAGTAGTAGTAGTAGTAGCAGTAGCAGCAGCAGCAGCAGCAGCAGCAGCAGCAGCAGCAGTAGTAGTAGTAGTAGTAGTAGTAGTGACCAATTTCCCTGACCTATGATTTTCTGTGGGCGGCAAAATTAATTACAGTGAATATTTGTTTGGTTTAGGTGGTAGACAATTCCTTCACTTTACCCCCAAACTTCTTTCATGTCTTCAATTCTAAAATCCCCCCCCTGTGGGGATGCTGGGGGGCTTCTCGGTATAAATATCATCCCCACCTTCTGGAAATTCTGTGCCAGGAATTCCCTCTTTCCTTATCCCTCTCTTTGTTTCTGCCTTGTTCCTTTTCTTCCTGCCACCACCTCCTTCTTGTCCTATTTTCTGTCTTCTTGGTCCATTTTCCTGCTTTTTTCCCCCCAAAAGACTTAAAAGATAACAATTCTCTCCAACGCCGAAGTCAGATGCGCTGGGCCTGGTTTGTCAGGCGCTTAACGGCAGCGCAACGCATTTTCGCTCATATGACAGACAACAATAACTTGCTGTCTGAGCGTTCGACGACGAAGAAGAAGTCTAAAAAAAAAATCAATCAAGGTACTAGCAACCTAGACGTCTGCGGAATTTCATTGTACTTGAAGGCGGAAAATGGCTACCTTTACGAGAGAACAAGAAACGGCGAGACAGACAAATATCCGCCCGGAAAAGGTTGTTAAGTAGGTTTGTTCTGAATTGATGTGCTTAGATTGGTAGGGAGGGATGGGGGGAGATGGGGGGATGGGGAGGGGGGCCTTAGCAGGAGATGAGGCCACATACAGGAGAGAAGGAAGGAAGGGAGGGAGCAAGGGAGAGAGAAAGGACGGAAGGAAGGAAGGAAAACAGTCACTTTGGTTTAGCCTTTAGGGAAAACAAGAAAAACACCAGAACAGACGGAGTAACTGGCGAAATTTTCTACAGGAAAACAAGGGGGAAAAAAACACCGCGAAAACAACAGAATGATTGATCAAATTTTCTATAGGGAAACAGGAAGAAGAAGAAAAAAACAATAAATAAAAAAATAGAGTGAGTGGCCAAATTTTCTATAGGAAAAATAAGAAAAGAAAAAAAAGAACGCATAGATTGAATGGCTAAATTTTCTATAGGAAAAACAAGAAGAAAAAATCACAAACAAGAACACACAGAGTGACTGGTGACATTTTATATAGGAAAACAAGAAAAAACGAGAGAAAAAAACCAGAGTGACTGGCCAAATTTTCTATAGGAAAAACAAGAAGAAAACAAAACAAAGAAAAGACAGAGTGATCAGTCACATTTTCTATAGGAAAAACAAGAAAAAACGCACACACAAAAACCCAGAGCGACTGTCCAAATTTTCTATAGGAAATACAAGAAAAAACGCGGAAAAAAAACAACAGAGAGTGACTGGCCAAATTTTCTATAAGGAAAAACAAGAAAAAAAAAACACCAAAAAAGACAAGAGTGATGTCACATTTTCTCTATAGAAAAAAACAAGAAAAGACAGTGATTAGTCAAATTTTCTATAGGAAAAAACAAGAAAGTACAGAGTGATTAGTCAAATTTTCTATAGGAAAAACACGAAAAAAACAAAAAACAAGAAAAGACGGAGTGATTAGTCAAATTTTCTATAGGGAAAAACCAAGAAAAGACGGAGTGATTAGTCAAATTTTCTATAGGGAAAAACCAAGAAAAGACAGAGTGATTAGTCACATTTTTTATAGAAGAAAACAAAAAAAGACAGAGTGATTAGCCAAATTTTTTATAGAAGAAAACAAAAAAAGACAGAGTGATTAGTCACATTCTCTATAGGAAAAAACAAGAAAAGACAGAGTGATAAGTCACATTTTCTCTACAGGAAAAACCAAGAAAAGACAGGGCGACTGGCCAAAGTTTTTTGGGGGGGGTTCCAGACTTGTTCTCGGCCTACGCAAGGTGAACCAGAGGTCTCTAAAATAACCCGTCTGCTTAGAAAGCCACAAGTCTTCAAGTTCGATCTTCCTTGAAACCGGACCCCAAACTTGTCCATCGTCCATCCATTAGACTTTGTGGAGCAGTGGGGTTTTGTTTTTTGGTGTGTTGTTTTTTAAATTCTTTTATAAATAGGATAACGGAATAAGCACTTATGTGCTTTTTTTTTACATCCAGTCCCCGTCCCGTATGTATGCGGTTTTGTCAATAATTCTGTCATCTGTTCTTCCCACTCTGGCACACAATGGCCTACTCGTACGAAAAGCGGAACAGGATTTAACGTGTGCGCAAGATGTTCTGCGTGCGTGCGTTCGCACACGGGGGCCTGGGTTTTTAGTCTCATCCGAAAGACTTCTGGGGAGAGTGGAGTCTGCACTGATGTGAACTCCAGGGAAAAATATCCCCCTTGAACGGGAATCGAACCCGGGTCGTCAGATTGCCAGCGCAATGTTCTAACCACTAGGCTATCCCGTCTTGAGGTAACGCACCGGCCTGGAAAACGAAAAGATCCAGGTTGGAAGTGTGCGGTGGTTCGATCCCCGCGCGCGCGCGCGCGCGCGCGCGTGTGTGTGTGTGTGTGTGTGTGTGTGTGTGTGTTGTGTGTGTGTGTGTGTGTGTGTGTGTGTGTGTGTGTGTGTGTGTGTGTGTGTGTGCCCGGACCTGCTCCTACCCCATCCACTAAACCTTGAGTGGTGGTCTGGGTGCTAGTCTTTAGGAGGAGACGATAAACCAAGGTTCTGTGCGTAATACACATTTAAAAGAATCCACGGCAATAAGAGAGTTGTCCCTGGCAAAATATGTGTAGATATAAAAAATCCAATTGTGATGAGGAAACAAAAAATATACACGAATTCAGAAAAAAGACCAACAACAACAAAAATGGGTGGCGCTGCTCTTGTGGCAACGCGCTCTCCCCAGGGAAGAGCAGCCTGAATTTCACACAGAGAAATCTGCCGTGACATAAAGTGGTATACAATACAATACAATACAACACAACATAATGCAATACAATGCAATACAACACAACACAATACAATGCAATTCAATACAATAAAATACAAATCAATACAACACAATACAATGCAATACAACACAACACAATATAATGCAATACAATACAACACAATACAATGCAATACAACACAACGCAACACAATGCAATACAATACAACACAACACAACGCAATACAATACAACACAATACAACACAACACAACGCAACACAACACAACACAACACAACACAACACAAAACATGTTCTTTCCTAACTCCCCAGCAAGGAAGAGTGTTTACAGATTTAACAAGACTTCGCTGAACTTTGAAAACTGCATTTTCTACAGGTAAGGTTACACACAAGGGTTAGGTTTCGGGTCACGTAGTATCTTCTATAGAGTGCGAGTCAGAAAAATGTTTGCTGGTTTTCACTTTTTTTTTTTAAGTATGAAAAAATGCACTGTGTACTTGTTTTGGGGGGTTGAGGCCATAGATTAACACCAGGTAGTGATGAGAAAATGGGAAATGATCATCAAAATGAGGGTTGCTTGTGTTTCTGCAGTATTGACCCCGCGCATGCATATTGTGGTGAGGCAACTAGCAGACGACCAAAGACTGAGAGAGTACAGTGCTTGCCTTTTTTTTTTAAGTTCAAACTTTCCAAATTTGTTCAAATTGTCCTGGGTTTTGAGTTCGGGGCTAGTCTTTCACAAAAAGTTAGTTTTATTTCTGTGGATGTCTTATTACATGCAGTACGAATGCAAAAGTGATATATTTATTATAAAAATAGATTGGAAAACTGCCCAAATCTAACCGTTACCTGTAATCTTTTTTTTTCTCTCTCTCATTCCCTCCCCACCATCTCTGAAGTAGGTTGTCTGCCCCTGCTGATGGTCGTTAGCCTAGGTGGCGCTGTTCTTCACACCGGAAGTAGACGTTAGCCCCATCTTGTTGAAGTGTGTGGTGTTTTTGCAAGGGGAGTGAAGGAGAACTGATGTTCGCTTCCTAACGATAATGGCGCTTAGATGGAAGAGTGTGCAGGTGTGTGCTGATGAGTGGGATGGGATGGAGAACTCTCTTAACTAAGTGAGTGGGAGGAGAACTCTCCCACTGTAGACAGGGCTATGTGCACTTACCTGTTTAGTATCCCTTTTCTTTTCTTTTTTTCGTTCCTTCTCGGCTAGAGCTTCCAGTTTCACCAATGGTAAGATTTTTGACGTATGCGACAGTCTCCTCCCCTCTCCCTCACCTCCCCACCCTCCCTCTCAACCAAGATTCAAGATTCCGTTTAGGCAGCCGCGTTCCGACGTCGGGGTTGGTGTCTAAACACGACACCTGTGTGCAGGCCGTTTTGGAATTTTTCCATTCGTTTCAATCTACCAGAACGAAATGGCCGACTCTTCCGAGAAAGACGGGATAGGTTTGTAATGTGTGCGCAAGATGTTCTGCCTGCGTTCGTACAAGGGGCCTGGGTTTATTATAGTCTTCTTCGTCGACGAACTCTCAGACAGGAACTATTGGTTTATGTTGTAATATGAGCTAAAATGCGTTACGCTGCCGTTAAGCGCCTGACAAGTCAGGCCCAGCGCATCTGACTTCGGCGTGGAAGAGAATTGTTATCCAGTTTTTATGGGGAAAAGGCAGGGGAATGGACCAGGAAGGCAGAAAATAGACAGGAAGGAGGTGACAAGAAGAAAAGGAACAAGGCAGAAACAAAGAGAAGGATGAAAAAAAGAGGGAATTCCTAGCACAGAATTTCTGGAAGGTGGGGATGCTTTTTATACTGACAGGTCCCCAGCATCTCCACAGGGGACCTAAACCGTTAGTATCCGTAAGTATTTTTGTTCAATTCTGTGCCAGGTTCCTTGTGTAATTGTTACATTGATTTTCGTTTGTTTAGGAACTTTTTTTCCTTGTGGAAGGGTCTCTTTTTTTTTAAATTTCATAAATCGAGGAAAATGGACAGAGATGCTCGTGTTGAGTCTCATGTTCATATAACTATAATGTGACACAGTATTAAATTTTCTGCATTACTTTTTTTTATAACTTTTTTTTCGGTGCTATGTTTCAATCTTATGTTCATATGACTATATCATGACACAGTATTTCTGCTTTTCTGGGTTTTTAATTTTTTCTTCAGTGGTATTTTTTAAAATTCTAAACCAGCTTATTGTCTGAGCAGTTTTCTGCATTGGGACAGTGCAAAGTCTAAATTTAAAGGTACGCACTGTTTATGTATGGGGACGGGATAGCTCAGTGGTCGGAGCACTCGCTTAACCCCCCAGCCAAGGTTAAGCAGCATCGAGCGTGGTTACCAGTTGGATGGGTGACCGTTTGCGCTACCTTGGCTTCAGTACAGTCCCCTAGTTCACCCAGATGTAAATGGGTACCTGCCCTCTTTAGGGTCAGGGAAGGAAAAGCAGCGAGGGAAAGGAGATAGGCACCACCCTCAATATGCTGGCTCCCTGGAGAAGTTGAGGTCTCTGATTGTCTCACTCTCCTACGACCACATAGGTTATGGGACACCTTTACCTTTATGTTTTAGTGCCGTCTACCTGTGTTTGCTTTGGAGAGAAGAGTGTTCATCGTCAAAGAGTGTTTGTAGAGTTCACTGTCAAAGAGTGTTTGTACAGAGTGGAGGAATGGAGTGTATACAGACTATAGAGCTGGATGCATCGTGTTTCCGGAGGGTTCAATATTGGCCGAAGATTCGCTGTCACTTGCTGCTTGACCTGTGGCGAAGGTGGACGGATTATTGTACTGTTCACCTCTACCTGTGACCTTGTCCTGTCGTCATTATAGTAGGGGGTTGGGGGGTTGTTTGGTTGTTGGTTCTGTGTGTGTGTGTGTGTGTGTGTGTGTGTGTGTGTGTTGTGTGTGTGTGTGTGTGTGTGTGTGTGTGTGTGTGTGTGTGTGTGTGTGTGTGTGTGTGTGTGTGTGTGTGTCTGTCTGTCTGTCTGTCTGTCTGTCTGTCTGTCTGTGTCTGTGTGTGTGAGTGTTTTATTTATTTATTTTATTCTTTTATGTCGAGGATAATGGAATAAGCACTTATGTGCTTTTTTACATCCAGTCCCCGTGTGTATGCAGTTGTGTAAATGTTGTCATCTGTTCCCACCGGCACACAATGGCCTACTCTTACGAAAAGTGTGTGTGTGTGTGTGTGTGTGTGTTGTGTGTGTGTGTGTGTGTGTGTGTGTGTGTGTGTGTGTGTGTGTGTGTGTGTGTGTGTGTGTGTGTGTGTGTGTATGTGTGTGTAAAAATATCCTATATGAAACTCAAAAGGAAAAATTGGAGAACTCTGCGCGTGTGTGTGTGTGTGTGTGTGTGTGTGTGTGTGTGTGTGTGTGTGTGTGTGTGTGTGTGTGTGTGTGTGTGTGTGTGTGTGTGTGTTAAAAATATCCTATATGAAACTCAAAAGGAAAAATTGGAGAACTCTGCGTGTGTGTGTGTGTGTGTGTGTGTGTGTGTGTGTGTGTGTGTGTGTGTGTGTGTGTGTGTTGTGTGTGTGTGTGTGTGTGTGTGTGTGTGTGAGAGAGAGAGTATGTGTGTGTGTTTGGGGTATTTTGTTTTTGGGGTGTTTTTTTCCTTTTTTGTGGGGGGTGTTCCTCATAGAGCTCTGAGGTTCACCAATGGTCAGATTTCGTGTATGCAGCCGTTTTAGCCCACCGTGAAGGTAGCCACATTCCAACTTCGCGGATGTTTGCTGGGTATGTTCGTGTTTCTGTAACCCATCGAACGCTGACATGAATTACGGGATGTTTAACGTGCATATATGATCTTCTGAATGCGTAGATATACATATATATATATATATATATAATATATATTATATATATATATATATATATATATATATATATATATATATATATAGATGGACAGATAGACAGATGGATAAATAGATATATATATATATAGACAGATAGACAGATGGATAAATAGATAGATAGATAGATAGATAGATAGATAGATAGATAGATAGATAGATAGACAGACAGATAGACAGATAGATAGATAGATAGATAGATAGATAGATAGATAGATAGATAGATAGATAGATAGATAGATAGATAGACAGATAGATAGATAGACAGACACACACACACACACACACACACACACAACACACACACAAACACAACACCCCCCCCCCTTACCACTACCACCACAACACACACACACACACACACACAGACCCCACCCCCACCCCACCACACACACACATACACACACAACACCAAAAACCTTCCATTAACTCGAGCGACAGTCTCAGACACAAGAAGAGCACTCTTCAGGGCGGAAAAAAAAACAGAAAAAGGAACAGTCACTTCCTCCTCCGCTACGTGCAAAAACGCCATCTAGGGGCTGTCTGGGGCAGACAACTCTGTCCAGACGCAAGGGAAATAAGAGAGGAGGGATGCTTGGTGTCGAGGCCCTCCTTTCAAACACTTGGGGTGGGGGGGGGGGGGGGTGTACTCCTTTGCCCTGTCTGGGTCAGAGTTCGATTCTTGAGAAACAACACAGTCGTCTTGCCTTAAAGCCTGGTGGTTAAGAATGATGCGACATTGCATTGCGCTGGTGATCTGCCGACCCGGGTTTAAAAATCCCGTTCATCCTCCGAAGTCGAAGTATGGTTGCCTAGAAGGCGAGGTATTTAACAACAGTCATACACGCAACGGGATAGCTCAGTGGTCGGAGCACTCGCTTTCCCCCCAGCCAAGTTAAGCAGCGTCGAGCGTGGTTACCAGTTGGATGGGTGACCGTTTGCGCGCCTTGGCTTCAGTACAGTTCCCCCAGTTCACCCAGCTGTAAATGGGTACCTGCCCTCTTTAGGGTCAGGGAAGGTAAAGCAGCGAGGGAGAGGAGATGGGCGCCGCCCTCAATATGCTGGCCCTAGAGAAGTGAGGTCTCTGACGCCTCGCTCCCCTACGACCTTATAGGTTATGGGACTCCTTTACCTTTTTACCTTCCATACACGCAAACTTCTTTTTTTTCTTCTCTTTTTTCGCCCTTTTATATCGAGGATAATGGAATAAGCACTTAAGCACGGATGAGACTATAAACCGAGGCCCCGTGTTCGAACGCACGCAGAACATCTTGCGCACGCGTTAAATCCTGTTCCGCTTTTCGGAAGAGTAGGCCATTGTGTGCCGGTGGAAACGGATGACAAAATTTACAAAATCGCATTCACACGGGGACTGGATGTCAAAAAAAGCACATGAGGGCTTATTCCATTATCCTCGGTATAAAAGAATAAATAAATAAATAAAAATTTTTATATCTAGTCCCTGTGTGTATGCGGTTTTGTAAATTTTGTCATCTGTTCCCACCGGCACACAATGGTCTACTCTTACGAAAAGCGGAACTTCTCATTCAGTGTGCAATTTCAATCTCAGAGTGGTTCCCAGGTAGGATGAGTGAGAGTGAGAGTGTAGGTTCTGGGGTGAAACCAAGAGGGTTAAACTGTGAAACGCACAACAACCACCACAACAACAACAAAAACAACAACAACAACAAATCTCGTTCAAGAGGAGTTTTCCTCTGTAGTGAACTTCAGTTAACTCCACTTCCCCAGAAGTCCTTCGGATGAGACTATAAACCGAGGTCCCGTGTGTGAACGCACGCAAAACATCCTCCGCACATGTTAAAACCCGTTCCGCTTTTTTGAAATAGTAGGCCACTGTGTGCCGGTGGGAACGGATGACAAAATTGACAAATCTGCACACACACACACACACACACACACACACACACACACACACACACACACACACACACACACACACACACACATACACACACACACACACACGGGGACGTTTTTTAAAAACCAACACGAGTGCTTCTTCCGTTATCCTCGAAAGAAAAGAATAAGATGGATAAATAAATAAATTAAAGTCACAAATTTAATATCAGCAAAATCGCACCATTGGTGAACTCGGAGCTCTAGCCGAGGAATGAAATACCACCCCCCCCCCCCCCCACCCCACACGCACACACACACATAATACACACACATACATACACACACATACATACACACACACTCACACACATACACACACATACATACACACAACACTCACAACAACCACACACATACATACACACACATGCATACACACACACTCACACACACACACATACATACACACAATCATACACACACACTCACACACACACACATACATACACCCACACCTACCCACCCACCCACACACACACACACGCACACACACACCCACCCACCCACACACAAACACATACCCACACACACACCCACACACACACACACACACACACACACACACACAAAACCACACACACACAACACAACACACACAACCACAACAACACACACACACACAACACAACACACACACACAACACACACACACCATACACAAACACAATACAACACAAAATAACACACACACACACAACACTCACACACACACAACGCACACACAAACACCACACAACACAACACACACACACACACAACACACACACACACAATACACTCACACACACACACACAACACACACACACACACACACACACACACAACACAACCCCAACACACACACAAAGACAGACAGACAAACAGACACAACACACAAACATTCACACACACAACACACACACAACATACACACACAAACAACACACAACACAACCACACACACACACACACACACACACACACACAACACATACACACATACATACACACCACCACACACAACACAACACAAACACAAACACACACAAACACACACACGCACGCACGCACGCACACACACACACACACACACC
>CM054151.1:14290740-14295740 GCA_028751875.1 Rapana venosa | reverse complement strand
AACACACACACACACACACACACACACACACACACACACACACACACACACACACACACACACACAACCACACACAACACATACACACACACTGCAATAAAACTATGAAGGACTACGGCGTTTGTAGGGCAGTAGTTATAGTTTGTTGAGGACTATAAAATGGATAGTTTCTTTCTTGGCAGTGTTTTCAAGAGTAGAGGGGAGGGAGGATGGGATGTATAGGATAGTAATGTACCTACATACTTCGAGTGGACAGGATGATGACGTCAGTGCAGACTTCGAGTGGAGTTTGACGTCAGTTTACACTTCAAGTGGAAAGGATGATGACGTCAGTACACACTTGAAGTAAACAACAAACGTCAGTACAGGCTTCAAGTGGACACAAACAAACGTCATTACAGACTTCAAGTGGACAACAAACGTCAGTACAGACTACAAGTGGACACAACAAACGTCAGTACAGACTTCAAGTGGACAACAAACGTCAGTGCAGACTTCAAGTGGACAACAAACGTCAGTACAGACTTCAAGTGGACAACAAACGTCAGTACAGACTACAAGTGGACAACAAACGTCAGTACAGACTTCAAGTGGACAACAAACGTCAGTACAGACTACAAGTGGACACAACAAACGTCAGTACAGACTTCAAGTGGACAACAAACGTCAGTACAGACTACAAGTGGACAACAAACGTCAGTACAGACTTCAAGTGGACAACAAACGTCAGTACAGACTACAAGTGGACAACAAACGTCAGTACAGACTACAAGTGGACAACAAACGTCAGTACAGACTTCAAGTGGACAACAAACGTCAGTACAGACTACAAGTGGACGACAACAAACGTCAGTCATACAGACTTCAAGCGGACAACAAACGTCAGTACAGACTTCAAGGGACAGGACGATGACGTCATTACAGACTTCAAGTGGACAACAAACGTCAGACAGATTTCAGTGGACAAAACGTCAGTTACAGACTTCAGCGGAAGTAGTACAGACTTCAGTGCAGATGATGACGTCAGCACAGACTTCGAGTGGAAATGAGATGACGCCAGCACGTACTTCAAGTGGAGGGGGTGATGATGTCAGCACAAGACTTCAAGGGGACAGTAAACGTCAGTGTGGATGTAGTGTGGTTATGGATGCACGCGTCATAAAAATGACAGACTCCGGGCATTCTCGCGTGGGGGGGGCTAGTGTATTGAATATTCATGAGCTTTTCCCATCGCTGCTAAATGGTTGCTAGCTGTTATGCCATCATGTAGGATATTGCCTTTTTTTTTTTTATCAGCTTACGAACCTTTCTGCCTGTTTGCAAAAGTAAATGGACATGTTCAGCTCTGTCAATAAAGTCCAATGTCATCGTTTACCTTAGGTAATCCCACACTTTATAGTCCCCATGTCAGCTGGTTTAAAAGAAATAGGGTTTGTTCATTCACTAAGCGTGGAACAAATTTAACAGGAAGAACAACATAACAAACACAGCAACAACAAGCTAGTGGTTGATATCGTGACTCAAGTACAACATCAACATTATTCACATGAAGGCTAATTATCCCCTATTGGGGGACGGGATAGCCTGGTGGTTAGCGTCATGTATTCGTGATCTGCTGATCCGGGTTCGATTCTTGTTCAAGATCTTTTTCTTCTCTGGAGTTAACATCAGTGCCGATTCCGCTCTCCCCAAAAGTCCTTTGGATGAGACTATAAACCGAGGCCCCGTGTGCGAACGCACGCAGCATATCTTGCGTACACGTTAAAACCCGTTCCGCTTTTCGGAAGAGTTTGGCTATTGTGTGCCGGTGGGTGGGAACGGATGACAAAATTGACAAAGCTGCATACACAGAATAATATAAAAAAGAATATATTATTCATTACTGATTATATAAAAGATATATATTATATATATATCATATAATATATATATATATATATATATATATATATATATATATTATATATATATATATATATATATATATATATATATATATATATATATATATATATATTAGTGTGTGTGTGAGTGTGTGTGTGTGTATGTATGTGTGTGTGTGTCCCTCTCTCTCTCTCTCTCTCTCTCTCTCTCCTCTCCCTCTCTCTCTCTCTCCCTCCCTCCCTCCTTGCGGTACCTATTATTCCTCCCTTCCTTCCTTCCTCCTTTCCTTCCTTCCTTTCTTCCTTCCAAAAGCCCTTTGATTCTCTCCTCCTCTCTCTCTTTCTCTCTCTCTCTCTCTCTCTCTCTCTCTCTCTCTCTCTCTCTCTCTCTCTCTCTCTCTCTCTCTCTCTCTCTCTCCTCTCTCTCTCTCTTTGCAGTATGGGGCAGAAATATAGGCTTTTGAGAATAGGGATGTGATTGAAAAATTACACTTATTTGCTATGAAACGCTTTTTGAATGTAGACAGTAGAACACCCAATGACGCTGTTTATGGTGAACTTGGAAGGTACCCTATATATTTAAATTCGTATGTAAAATGCAAAAATCATTGGTTAAAATTGACTAGAATGAATAGTAATAGATTGCCGTATAAAGCATATATGACTTTGTATAGATTGGACAGAAATGGAAAAAAAAGACTTGGGCTTCAGGAATTCTAAAATGTTTGTATACTTATGGTTTTGCATATGTTTGGGAAAATCATGGAGTACAAAATATTACACAGTTTATGAAAAGTTTTAAACAAAGAATCATAGACTGCAGGTGGCAGGAGTGGCATGATCATAATTATAGAAACTAGTCATAGATTTGCAGAGTATAGGATGTTTAAGTCGAATAATAAAATTGAAATGTACATTGGAATTACAATGAATAGATATGTAAAGAGTGCCTTGACAAAACTTAGGTTATGTGTATCAGACATAGCATGTCACCGGTTCAGATATAAAAAGAGGGAAACTGATAACGTGACAATGTGCCGGTTATGTCATAGTTCTGAGGAAAATGAAGTTCATTTCATGTTATGCTGCCCTGTTCTTCATGATTTGAGAACTGAATTAATTCAGCCCAAATTTTATAACAATCCATGTCGCTTTAGATTCAATTTACTCATGGCATCTCAAAATGAGAATATACTATATAATTTAGCACTATATACTTACAAAGCTTTGAGAATATTATATGCTGTGGCAACATAATCTATAGAGCTGTAATACATTTATATTTTTGTTTATGGAAGAACGCCTGTTACAATGTTGTATGATGCTTATAGGAAAAGGACATATTCACACTATATTGCACACTATTCAACTTCATACTTGTGTTAATATCATGTGTATCCCCTTCAGAAAGGGGCCTAGGCCTAAATCTGAATAAACGTTTCGCATTCGCATTCTCTTCTCTCTCTCTCTCTCTCTCTCTCTCTCCTCTCTCTCTCTCTCTCTCTCTCTCTCTCTCTCTCTCTCTCTCTCTCTCTCTCTCTCTCTCCTCCCTCCCTCCCTCCCTCCCTCCTTGCGGTACCTATTATTCCTCCCTCCCTTCCTTCCTTCCTTCCAAAAGCCCTGTGATTCTCTCTCTCTCTCTCTCTCTCTCTCTCTCTCTCTCTCTCTCTCTCTCTCTCTCTCTCTCTCTCTCTCTCTTCTCTCTCTCCCTCCTCCCTCCCTCCCTCCCTCCTTGCAGTACCTATTATTCCTCCCTCCCTCCTTCCTTCCTTCCTTCCTTTCTTCCTTCCTCCCAAAAGCCCTGTGATTCAATTCAGAACACGTTAACACCGGTCAGCGTGCCTTCAGTCCACGCAGAGTCCCATAAAAGGCCAATCAATCAGTCAATGACTGAATGCTTTTATGTCCTCGCAAGCCCTAAACCCACTGATCTACCTTGACGCGAAAGGCTAGCCATACAATGTCCGCAGGTTTTTATTGCGCAGGGAAAAGTTCCCTCGGCATTGATTACTTACTGAAAGGGAGTTTGTCTCAGGTGGGTGAGATGGAATTCAATGTCTTGGAGGGGGGGGGGGAGGGGGTAAGGTTTTCAAAGATGGTTTTACGTTACACAGTCAAGGTACTACCACCGTTGTAGTCTTAGAAGTAGAATGTCTATAAAAGAAAATAAAAAATTGATGATTTAGTGGGGGATACGTAAGCTGTGTGTGTGTGGGTGTGTGTGTGTGTGTGTGGTGTGTGTGTGTGTGTGATGTGTGTGTGTGTGTGTGTGTGTGTGTGTGTGTGTTGTGGTGTGTGTGTGTGTATGTGTGTGTAGGGGGGAGGAGGTGCGGACGGGAGGGGGAGGGGTTAGGGGGGGTTGTGTTATGTTGTGTGTGGGGGGGAAGAGGGGGGGTTGTGTTGTTTGGTATTGTGTTGTTGTTGGTGGTGGTGGTGTGTGTGTGTGTGTGTTTGTGTGTGTGTGTGTTGTGTGATGTGATGTGATGTGTATGATGTGGTGTGTGTGTATGTGGAGTGGTGTGGTGTGTGTGTATGTGGAGTGGTTGTGGTGTGATGTGATGTGATGTGGTATGATGTGGTGTGTGTGTGGGTGTAGGTTTGTGGGTATGGTGTGTTTATTTTATTCTTGTATTTCTAGGATTAATGGAATAAGCATTCGTGTGCCTTTTTTTTTTTTTTTACATCAGTCGCCGTGTGTAATGCAGTTGTGGTGTGTGTGTGTGTGTGTGTGTGTGTGTGTGTGTGTGTACGTGCATGTGCAGGCACGTTATGTTTATGTTCTAACGCACGCGCGCGGGCGTGTGTGTGTGTGTTTGTGTGTTTATGGGGGGGGGGGAGGAGGAGGGATGCGTGTGTGCATGTGCGCGTGCGTGCTTGCATGTGTGTGGTGTGTGTGTGTATGTGTGTAAGTGCATGTTCAAGCACGTTATGTGTATGTTCTAACGCGCGCGGGGGGGTGTGTGTGCGTGCGTGCGTGCGTGTGTGTGAGTGTTGGGGGGGGGGGGGGGAGGGGATGCGTGTGTGCATGTGCGCGTGCGTGTTTGCATGTGTGTGGTTGTGTTGTATGTGTGTGCGTGTGTACGTGCATGTGCAGGCACGTTATGTGCATGTTGTAAT
>CM054151.1:14268240-14280740 GCA_028751875.1 Rapana venosa | reverse complement strand
TACATACATACAAAAACAAAAAACTAAACTAACAACAACAACAAAAAGCCGTTGTGGCCTACAGAAACTGCTAAAACGAATACTAAAGCTGTGTGTTGTGTGTGGGTGGTGTGTGTGTGTTGTGGTGTGTGTGTGTGTTGTTTGTGCGTGCCCGCGCGCGCGCAGACGCGCGCGCGGATTTGTACAAAATTGTAACAATTAGGTTTTTAAAAACAATAATTATTATGTATTGCTTGCCCACTTCTGTGACATTCTTGTCCTGCTGTTTCCCACTCCACTCATGTCAATCTACTCCGCCACAACCATACACCCAGATTCGTATGTCGCATCCTTAGGTCGAAGTTGCAATCAGAGCCTATCAATATCAGAAGGCCCTGTCGCGGTCCACCAGCCAGATGGACCCTGAACTGCTGCTAGATGGTTCCTTTAGTGATGTTGTGTGCTTGCTCAGGAAGCAGATGTACTTGTACAGTTACTGGAGGTCAGCAAAGTGCTAGGGCCGATAATATTAAAATGGGTTTATGGTCCATATACCTCCACCAAATGGAAAATACATAACCAGACTTAATACATTGGACTACTCTTGCTTGCTGGCGCAACCCAAACGATTTAAGTCGAGCATCAACAAAGCCCAACAAGTACTTTCTCCCTTGCGGACTGATATTGGCAGTGACCACGACATGGTACTCATGACCCTACAGACAGCTAACAAGAAACCAAAAAAAATCCCCGTTTGCCGGGTTTCTACATAAAAAAGCGAAGGACCCCCCCGCCAAAGTCGCTGAAATCTTTACAGAAGCTGAGATAAGGGGCAGATTTAGCACTGGAATTTCCTTCCAAATACACCAACAACCTCAACGGAGGGCCCTCACTGAACCAATCACAAGACCAGTCAGGATACCAATGCGCTGAGATCCTTGGAAAGAAAGGAAATAAGAGCCAACCTGGGTTTCCAACGATATCCTGGACCTGTGCATCAATGTGGGGAGCTAAACCATAAAAAACAAAAACCCAAAAAAAACGCGAAAAGAGTATAAAACAGTCAACAGTTCAATCAAGAAAAGATGAACCAGAGCCAAATGGAACTGAATTCCAAACAATCTCCAAGGTTGAGAAGGCTAATGGTCGAAAAACACAAAGAGGCGTTTACAACCACAGTACTAACCAATTCCACAACAAGCCAAAGACCTCCGTTTTTGAAGACAAAAGAGGATGGGTACATCCTTAACAGAAGCGGGGTGGTGAATATGGGGGGAGTTGGATAAGGGACGGTGGAGATCGCGAGGAGGGGGAGGGGGGTCGAGGTGGGGCTAAGGCGCCACTATCATAAGAGATGGTCAATTATTCTGCGACCTTTACAACGAAACAACTTGAAGGCGATCCAAGCAATTCTCACGAGCTAGAGCCCAACCATCAGATCCCGGAAATTCCCACAGGTGCTTGAGGAAGAGGTAGAAGAAGTAAGATCCTGAAAAGGCAAGTCACCAGGATTGACGAACATCCCGGTAACTCATCAAAACGGAAGGGGCCCAGAGAGATCAATGGCACTAACATCACGGCCAACCAATCTGGACCAACAAAGAGTGGCCTGCACATAACCCAATCCATCATAGTTCCACTTCCAAAAGGAGACCTAAGAAGTCCAAGAATTACAGAACAATCAGTCTGAAACCAACCAAGCAAAGTTTTTTTCTACGAATTGCCATGAACCAGACTGAAACCACAAAGCAGAAAAAGAAATTCAACCAGAAGACCAGCCGATTAAACCAAGGTTCGAACACTGTCAGAGCCGATCTTCAACATCAGAATGCTACAAGAGAAGCAATCTCCAACTATCACTACAGCTCTACAACAACTCATTGACTTCAAAAGAAGGCCTTACGACCGAGTGTGCAAAGAAGCTCTGTGGCAAGTCTTTAGAGCTAATAACTTTTCACGCCTCTGGGGAGAGAGACTATAACTTCGACGAGACCTGATTCAAGTCATCCAGGCGCTGTATGACAGCTCCCACAGTGCATAGTTCCTCATGGTGAAGAAAATCGGAGGATTTTCCGGACTCGTTGGAGTTCGACAAGGCTGCCCGCGATCCCCCGTTCTTTTCAATTCAACGTGTTCCTGAGAACATCATGCAGGACCCTCCTTGAACTTCAAGACCACAATCACAATAGGAAGGAAGCCATCTGCAATTTCGATTCGCAGACGATATCGATCTCATGGCCGCCAGTTGAAGAGAACTCCAGATCTCACCACCAACTGGAAACATCAGCCAATGCCCAACGTTATGAATCCAGCAAACGGAAAACAGCAAATCTTATGAACAGTACTACAACCAACCACTCCCACCACATCAAGAGAGTGGCAGACACTAAGGAGGTGAAAATTTCAAAGTAACCTTGAGCAGTCATCACCAAATGAATACACACACCAAGAGGTGGAAGATCTACTTGCTGTGGCCTCTCCTTCCCTCCAGGACTAAGCTGCGAAAGTGAGGAGAAAACCACAACATCAGAACCCCACCACTACAGTCAGAGACTCTATAAGGCACTCGTCCCCTCCATGCACTTGAACAGAGGCTAGGAAGCTGGGACACTTACTGCCGAGTAAAAACTTCGCATTCAACCTTTTGATATGAAGTGCCCACAGGCGATCCTGAACATTCACCTACATAGAACTTTATAAAAAACCAATGACTACTAAGACTTACGTCTGGCACAATCGAGGCCACTGGCTGGCAAACAAAGAACCATTGCTTAGAAGTACAGTCAAAACAAACGGAAGAAACTGAAATGGTTTTGCCAGCACAACAATAGCATAACAAACACCCTGTCAAGAGACATCCCCACTGCAGGAATGGTGAAGAGCAAGAGGCAGGACGAAAACCAAGCAAAAGCGGATACCAACATCATTGGATGGACCGGCCCTCAACAGAAATAACCCAAACCACCTGAAACAACCCCAGGAACATAACCCATTTGCGACCCACTGCATCAGCATCCGTGCGTACCCAACGGTCCGTCCCCGACAATGGATAGTGAGTAGTGATTAAGTTTTAAATAAAAAAATCTTCATGTGATTGTCTTCTCGCAGTGTGTGCCTTCCTAGAATAAACAATCAACACTATCCCTCCAATACAGAGGAAACCTTTTTTTATTGAAAGTGGAGGGGAGAGGGCGGGAAGGGGAGGGGGAGGGGTGGGCGAGAGGGATCATAACAAACGGGTAATTATTCAAAAATAAAACCACCTTACAACTCACCCAACTCTCTAATTCAGTGATACTCTTACAGTTGTAATGAGTGATATAGAAAAAAACCCAATACATTAAATTTGTTTGTTTGTTTTGTGTGTGTGTGTTTGTGTGTGTTGTGTGTGTGTGTTTGCGCGCGTGCTTGTTGTGGTGGGTTCGCGCGCGCGCGTGTGTGTTTTTAAGTTAACGCTCAACAGTAACAACATAACGTCTCTCTCTCTCTCTCACGTCTCTCGTCTCTCTCTCATCCTCTCTCTCTCTCTCTCACTCTTTTTTTTTTTTTATTCCTTTCCGGTCCTTCGGCTGAGACTATAAACCGATCACCAAGTGCGAAACGCACGCAACAGACTCTTGCGCACAAACAATTAAAAGCCTTTTCACTGCCTTTTCATAATAAAGATTGCCATAGTTCCCTTGGAACGAAAGACAACAATTACAACCTCGCAATGCACAACAGACTTGGGATGTAAAACACTCATTATTAGCGTTAATTTCATTATCTCCAAAGAAAACAAAAATCCCCCCTCCCATCTCCCCCACGGCCCCCGCCCTCCCTCCTCTCTCTCTCATCTCTCTCACTCTCATCCCACCCACCCCCCCCCCCCCTCTCTCCCTCATCTCTCCCTCATCACTCTTCTCTTCATGATCGCACCTCCTCACTCCCCCCCCCCCCCCCCCCTCCCCCACTTATCCCATAACATCCTGCTAATCACCATAGGTCTGTTTCTCATTCTTCTCCACTTATCTCACTCAGCCGTAGTAAACATACCACCACAACACAGCAACATTAAAACGACGACGCGCCGCACCCCCCACCACCCCCCCACCCCCCCCCCCCCCCCCCCCCCCCCCCCCCACACACACACACACATCCCGCCCAACATGTACGCACGCACGTACGCACGCGTGCGCGCTCGTACACGCACACACTCTTTCCATTGAGGGACAGAAAGCGGTGTGTGAAAGGGGGTGGTTTCATTGACAGGCAGAAAGGGGTGTGGTGTGTCCATGTGGGCAGGAAGGCTAGATCGGCAATTAGACAATATTATGTGCAAAAAACCCCCCATCCAAACCAAAAACAACTGCTTTCAAAGTCGAAACAATACTTTTTATTACCAGTGGAATTCGCTTTCAAACATTTGCACCCTACACCTCGTGACTGATCAGAAGTATGTTGCAGACCGTTGTGAGAACACTCTGAACCACTCTGTTGAAGCAGACAGTTACCCCCATGCCTGCTTATTTTGATCACATGACCTACAGACTCGACAGGATACACGGATTCAACTCTGTTAGCTTCATGTTTGAAAATCAAATATGATTGCGATACGTTCGATTATATAAAATCTTTCTTCAGCACAAATTATTTTTTTCTTGTTCATGAAATTCTTATAGGCATACTTTAACGTCAGTACTTGGATGATAACTCAAGCAACGAAAAGTAGTTGTTTCCCTTCGGCTCTCCTAGGAAAGCTGATTCTCGTCTGCCAGCCAGACAGCTTGAAAGCAGTGCAAAGCGAGCGAGCGTGGAGATCTGTATCAGCTGTGAATTGTTATGTTCATAACAGTTCATGGGGGAACATAACAACAAGCCGGTCTTCATGAAGTTTGGTAAAAGACAGCGTGTGTTTGTGAGGGTATGGCGACCAAAGTGGTGTATTTTCTGATTGATGGACGAAAAGAACAAGCTGAATTTCATACCAACGATGAAAGTGAAGATGTTCGAGGTAAGAAGTTCGAGCTTCTTCAGTTCTTGCCTTCTTCGTCATAGCTAGCATTCTTTCGAAACTTTATTTCTGCAGGTTCTGCTGCTGCTGAAAGTTTCTTGCGGTGAATCATAGGGATTCCAGACTTGATAATGATCTCGTTTACGTCTTGTAGGAGTAAACTTTTTTTTTCTCGGCTCTCAAAAAATCGCGCTAGATTGCTAAAAAATGTATTGAAGAATTTGCCACAAGTAATTTTTTTTTCGTTGTTCAAAGGCAAATTAGTACACAATGGGTGTCAACCAAGTCTCCTCCCACTTCCTGATTACGATGTATGTATTGTATAGGTTGAGTTGTGTTGCGCACCGCGCTAGGCCTAGACACATTTGGTACAGCAGTAGATCTAGCAAAACGTGTTTTCATAAAATGATAGCCAGAATAAACCAGAACTTTAGATGAGTCCAGAGCTTTAGGAAGGGTTAGAAATCGATAGCTTTTTGGACTTGACCAAAATCAATAAAACTGCCATGGATTTTTTGGTAATGAAAATTATTTAATGCAAAGAAAAAGGGGACCCCCTTTTTGTATAATATAAAGTTCTTCACATTTTCTGTTTACATAAAGAAAATAGTTTGGTGATAAGCTCAGTAGACTAGATCAGTAAGTGTGTAGGTTTGAAGTTTGTTCAGGTAGCAGATTAGCTTCATTAGGTCCCAGTTAGATTGTCACACAAGCCCATCATTTTGTTATTGTTGTAGATTTGTGGATAACATTAGTATATATTACCATCATGATGATATTTTACTATAGAAATACTATTAGTTAACAATAATGGCCTGTCTTGTCTGTGTCAGTGTCATTGTCAGTGTGAGTGTGTGTGTGCCTAGGCGCACACAGGCCAGGTGTATGTGTGTGTGTGTGTGTGTCTTTCTGTCTGTCTGCCGCTGTGTCTCTGTCTGTCTGTCTGTCTCTTGTTAGAATGGTCTGTCTTTCTGTCTCTCCTTCACACACAAACAAACCTACACCCACCCACCCATACACACACACAGACACACACACACACACACACACACACACACACACACACACACACACACACACACACACACACACACTGTGTGAATCATTTACACATGCACAGTTCACACACACACACACACACAATTTCTTTTGGTCCATTCATCAACTCAGGACTAGATGTTGATGTGCACTAAATCAGTAAATGACTAATTACATAACAAAAGGGATCAGGGGCATCCTGCATGCTGTCATGCTATCATAGTTCATACACTATCAAAACATTTTTATTTTGTTTTATAATGTTTTATCATGTATCAGATGTATGCTTTCTCCCAGAAGAGATAGCTACTTTTTTTTTTAAAGGTACAATTGCAGATATTGCATCACATATGGAACTGTTTTCATTCACTAAGTTTTGTTTTACATCATTTATTTATGATTTCTATTCAGTGACATATTAATGTTGTCATGATTTCGAGACATAACGTATTTTCAAGATTTCCTTAAACAAGTTAAAGTTGAAATCCTTTTGATAAAATTACTGACAAAGTTAACAAGTTTACTTAAGTTGGTTGGGTTAAAAAAAAAATTACATTATTAGAAAGAAAGTACTTAAAGATTAGTTGAAGTTATTATTTTTGTAAGGTAGTAAGGGGTAAGAAATAGATTCTATTTAAACCTTTGGGTATTGGCTACTGTGATGTAAACACAACCGACTCCATTCACTTTACTTAAGGAGTAAACACAAACAGGCACTAAACAAGTCTATATTTCATGCAAATTATATGATATAGGGGTGATTTATTCAGGGAATACACATGTATTATAAGTGAGTGAACAGAATCTCTTTTGCTGCACAAAGAATGTATTATTCACTCAAAACATACATGATTTCAGTTCAAAATAAACCAAGATAAAAGATTAATATAGTTGTTTTCCACTCAGAGACCTGTGAATCATAAAACATTTGTAATGCAATGAAAGTTCAAAATTGAAACCTAAGGTTCATTAAAGACATTCATGCCATATTCAAGTCTTCTGTTTTATTTTTTCTGAACATTATGTAATTGATATCATGAAAAAATATTCTTCCCTCTCACTGAAAAGTGTTGTTGAATGTTACTTGCAGTTTTAATTTTATATTGGTAAACAAAATCTCAGAAAACAGGTTTTCCAGGCAGTTAATTAGCAGACTTTCCTTGAAACTAGCAGAACTTTCTTTGTTAGAACTGTTTCATTTTAGGCAGTTTCTGTACAACTTTGAAATTATACCAGACTTATTTAATTTTTTATGCGTGCGTGCATTTGTGTGTGTGTGTGTGTGTGTGTGTTTGTACACATGTGAACATGTGTTTGTGTGCATGCTTACAGTTACAGATGGTGAGATGCATGTAAATGCTAACTACTAGTGAAGCGTTAATGCATTCACAAATGTGTCATGGAGTTTTCTTTTCTGTGAACGTTTGAAAGTTCCTTAAAACTGCTTTCAGCTGTATTATACCAGATCCTGATAACGTGTGATAACTGATAAGCATGCTTCAGTTGTGATACCAAAGTGGATTAAGGAGTTGTTGGTTTTTTTTATATTCCAGTGAATTGTTTGAACTGTTATGTGCAATCAGCTTAATGAGTACATGTCCCAGCTTGTGATGTGATGATTATATTTTTCAGGGCTTAACTTTGTCATTGGAGGATAAATATTGTATGTCAACTGATGAGTCTGCAAGAGAAAACTTAGAGTTGCAGCATGAAAGAAGAAAATGGATCCATATCTATAGATTGAAATAGTATCCTCTAATGATGCTGGATAATAATATAAAGTGATTGACTCCTCTAATATGCTGTTTATGTAAATAATACACTATCATTTAATTTTTCCATGTGTTTTGAATTAACTAGTTTGCAAAAAAACAACAAACCCAAAACAAAAGAGGATTAACTACTTGTAATTGTTGAGACAAAATTAGAATTGTATTATTAGCATACTTTCCTCTGAGAACTACTTTGCTGCATTTTCATATAGAGCTTCACTGAACTCTTATCACTTGACAATCATTCTAAAACCCTTTAAATTATTGGCAATGGCAGGCAGTCTGGTTTAATCATATCTTTAAAAAATCAAAATCAAAATCAAATGGTACTTAATTTTAGACAGTTACACAGTATGTATCTATAGATCTATATACATGTCATGGGAGGATTTCTTGTGTGACTGTGTGTGAGTGTGTATGTGTATGTGTGTGTGTGTATATGTGTATGTGTGCGCACACACACATTCACATGGGTGAGTTGTTAGTCTGATGGGGATGGTGTTAAGATAGGCATAGAGAGAGGGAGAGAGAGAGAGATCTGATTATGTTTACATTTAGCATGTGCATATTCCAGCCCATTCTGTGTCTTCGTTCACATCCTACATTTAACTCAAGCCTGTTAGTGTTACAGATGTTTGATTAAAAAATATTTTTTGTTGAAAAACATACACTTTATCTCAATATCTCATCTGTCCTCCTGTATTCCTGTCCAGCATAAATCAACACACACACACACACACACACACACACACACACACACACACACACACACACACACACACACACACACACAGTGTCACACACACAGTGTTACACACAGAAACACACACACATACAAACACACACACACACATGCACAAACACACACACATTCTGTCTGTCTGTCTCTCCTCTCTCTCTCTCTCTCTCTCTCTCTCTCTCTCTCTCTCTCTCTCTCTCTCTCTCTCTCTCTCTCTCTCCTCTCTCTCTTAGGCTAGTCACTTAAATAATAGAACTAAAACCTTTTTGTTTTAAGTGAGTTCTTTAGATTGATCATCTGTACTGATACACACCAAGTCCTCTTGCCTTACTTCAACCGTAAAATGATGAGTGGGATGATTAACATGCACTAGTTGATATACTAAATTATTATTATGCAAAACAGCTGTGACAACTTGAATTAAACTGAACATGAAATACAGGGTTTTTCCCCCTGTTTAAATCATGCTGGAAATATGACAGTGCCAACTTAAAAGTTGTATCATTCAATTCATTGCCTCACTGTTTGAAGGATTTAACTTTTTAATTGTGGGCTTTGGAAACAGCAAAGGAACAAAGTAAAACAAACAAAAACAAAACACCTTTACATGTCTGGTGGTACCAAAATAATTTACTCTAGGGTGTATAGATGTACAGCACTTAAGTCATTTCTAAATTGAATGTGTTGGGCATACACAGATACGTTGTTAAGAAAATCAATATATATCAATGACATTATTATTGTTACCAGTGGTGTTTATCTTGTCAATGTGTGTGTGTTTGTGTGTGTGTGTGTGTGTGTGTGTGCGTGCGCACGCGCGCGTGCACTCGTAGTGTGTGCGTGTGCATGCCTGTGTGTGTATGGGCATTTGTGTGTGTGTGTCTGTGTAAGGGAGAACGCATGTTTTAACGGATGTTCCTTCAGAATAAAGGAAAATCCCAAAGTAAGTATCAACAACAAAGAAAAAAGCAACAACCACCCCCCAAAAAAACCAACAACAACAACAACAAAAACAACAACCCCAAAAAACAAGAAAGAAAAGAAAAAACAAACACACGTTACAATGAAAGAGGAGATAAAACCCAAACCAAAATTGTATTCCCATCGTTTTTTTTCCGAGTCATGACATTCACGAAGGTGGTAGACCTGCACCTTTTCGCCGAACGAACCGTGCCCTCACCATTAACCCTCCATCGTAGGCAAAGGGTACATGAAGTCATTGCTCTAGCCATCGCGGAAGAGTCCATCTGCGCCAATTTAGTGGCACTATACGTCATTTAGGGAAGCTGTTAGCGGCCCATATCTGTGGGTCTGCCTCATCAGCCAGCTAGCTTTATCTTGTGCGGGCAGAGAATGGATGGATCCTAACGACTAATCAATAGTCGTTGATTAGGACTGTCCATTCACTGTCCGTATCAACCAACATCATCCCCCTGCCCCTCCTGCTACCCCACCCCCCCCCCCCCCCCCCCCCCCCCCCCCCCATCCCCTCTCCGTTCCAATAATCCTGTATGAAAGTTGGTATGCTGTCGTATTCTGTCTGGTTGATAATAACGGACCGGTCTTGTTTGCTCAGCCTGGCAGAACCCGGCTACGTGTGCGGGTTTCCACGACCTAATGCGCCGCGCTGTAGTAATGGTCTTGCCTAACAAACTGTGAAAAGTTCATGACCGGGCGCGTGCCTGTTCGGGGTTTGTTATGACAAGCGCATTGCATTGACGCATGCAGATCTATAGATATAGATATATACGATGTACCCGACCGCATGTTTGCCCTGCGTACACGCTGGCAAACACACACGCATGAGTTGTGATTAGCAGTCACAGACATACTCTGACACACTTAAAAATATAACAAAAATTGTCATACTGGCAGGCACTGAGACAGGTGTGTGTACGCGCGCGCGAGCACACATACACACACACACACACACTGTGCTCACGCAAGTACACATGCAAAATTTTGTGTAGGCTTCCACCTTCTACCTCCGCCCGCCCCCAACCCCCACCAACCATGCAGTCGAAGTTACCCAGATGTCAGAAAAGCATACTCTCATAGCAAAATATATAGCCGAAGACATTTTGTAAACTTTCAAACTGAAAATGATTCGTTGGACCCTCACTAGCTACCAGTTTACTTCATGAGCTGACTTACATAACGCGCGCACGCACACACGCACGCGCACGCCACACATACACACACATTTCATATCAATATCTTTAGAGGAAATAGCCAGTTAGGCCAGTTCCAGCAGTAAAGGCATCTTTAGCGTCCTTTGTTTTTAGAAGTTTTTGTTACTAAAACAAACTGAGCAGCCATGTTCTCGATGAAAAATCATGCCACATGAAGAATCTCAGCCTTGGGTCTTGGTGAGAAAGGAAAGGGCGCCATTTTGAACTGTAGAGTTAATGAAAAAGCTATCTGTATTTTAACTAGTTTTTGTGGTATAGTTTTAGTTTGATGCCATTGGAAAAGCTTCGTAATCTCAGCTCTTGTCTGTACTTGTAGCGGCTTTGTGGGCGACACTGCTTCTAATGTTCTACAGAATGTCAGATGAGCTGTTCCAATTAGAAAACAAGTAGAGCAGTGCCCTCATTAAGAACGCCAGAAAGCCGGATTTACGTTTCCGTCTACTGCTGCTTCCTAATATCGCACCATACACCCTGACAGGGAAGTTCTGTAAGGAAAACAAGAGATTGCATCATATATGAATAAGACATCCAGTTTCCATTGAATAGTGATGATAATTACATGCATGGTACTTTTTCAGATTTTGTCTCCCCCCCTCTCCCTCCCCAACCAGTAGTTTATGTCAGGATGCTGCTGTAGTAATGAGATTTTATGTAATAAGTTTGTGGAAAAAGCCTCGCAAGTTCTTTCGCAGAGGAATCTCTCTCTCCTCTCTCTGCGTACGTGCGCGCGCGCAGATTGTGCTCGGACTTGACTGTGCGTGTGTGTGTTCCTGCGTGTGCGTCTGTCAGTCTGGGAAAATTAAGTCTCTATTTTATGCATTGTTTTATCTAGAGGAGGGGTGAGAAGAAACAAAACAAAGGTGGTGGTGATATTTTGCTTAAGTTTTAGCTTCGTATTTTACGGTAGCGTTAATGGCAAAAGAACAGTTGCTCATTAAATGCATGGCTAAAACATCTGTCGATACTAATCACACGCCCACACGCCTGCCCCAGTTTCTCTAGTCCTACACATACTGTGTTTCATACGGCATTGTAACCCATTGTCCCGGGGGAAAAAATACCAGTCGTTTAGTGTGCTAGGCCTTCTTGTTCGTTGTACGTCTCGTGTGTTGGAAGAGCCTCACCTGCCAACTTCGGCTCGACTCTTCTGCCCTGCACACACACACACCATACACACACAGTCAGCCGTCTCTCGTACAATTACCGGCTGTTGAAAGATGTGCTAATTGCCTGGCTTGATTTCTGGCGTGACCTTTCCGCGAGAGAGGTTTAAGCCGCAAGCACACGGGCCCTGTTGATGTGACGGTAAACATGTCAGATAATGTTTGAGCACAGGATCAACGTTGAACGTCACAGGATTCGAATCCGCGATGACCCTTTCAAAAAACCGCGGAAACGAGGATGAGTGTTGACACAAGCATTTACGTCAACTGATCAAGTAGGACCTGCTCTAAGTCTCCTTTACGGACGCAAACAAACTGTCACTCGTCCAAAAAAAAAAAAAAAGGGGGGGTGGTGTGTGTGTGTGTGGGGGGGGGGGGGGGGGGGGGGGGGGGGGGGGGGGGGGGGGGTTAGAACAATCGGTTCGTAATTTATCATAAATCTTGAAGGCTCCAACAATCGGTAAGAAGGGGATGTATTACATGTATGCATGGATCATCCTGTGGTTCTGGTTCTGGCGTAGCTTATTTCGACACAGGTATTGGAGTCCTATCATGTTTTGTGAGGACAAAAGGTTCTCGTCAGCTTGAGAAGAGTTGCACTTTGAACGTGCAGCAGTTTTTGTC
>CM054151.1:14250740-14263240 GCA_028751875.1 Rapana venosa | reverse complement strand
AACCTTGAGCAGCCTCGCTAGCCCCTGTCAACTTATTATAAGGGGTCAATGATAGGTAAATTGTTTGAGCGGGGTACAGTTATAATCGGGGGATCTGGTTAAAAACGATGGTGTGTGTGTGTGTGGTGTGTGTGGTGTGTGGTTGTTTTTGGGGGGGAATTTGGTTGGTGAGCGTTTTAAAACGTTTGTCTATGCCCGAAAATTTTACCGGTGTGGTGTGTGTGTGTGTGTGTGTTGTGTTTTTTTTTACTGAGTCGGGGGAGCGTTTACGCGGGTTCATGCCCGTAAAGTACCGGTGTGTGTGTGTGTGTGGTGTGTGTGTGTGTGTGTTGTGTGTGTGTTTTGTGTGTGTGTGTGTGGGGTGTGTGTTTTGTATTGGTAATGAATAAATTAAACGAACCGTTTCTTTTCTCCATTGTTGAGGCTTGGCTTTTTTAGTGCCTTCTTTGAAGGGTTAGGTCACGAAACTTTTGGGCCCATCATCCACAAGAGTTGTGACCCCCCCCCCCCCCCCCCCCCCCCCCCCCCCCCCCAATTCCCCCCACCGTTTATTTTTCGTTTTGTTCACCCCACACACCCCCCTCTCCCCCTAAAAATATTTTAAATTTGCCTTTCATTGGGATCCGTTATTCTGGGCTTGGTTGTGGGGGGGTTTTTGGGGGGTTTTTTGGGGTGGGAAGGTGTGTGTGTGTGTTTTGGGGTTTGGAGAGGGAGGGAGAAAATTTAAGGGGTGTGTGTGGGGTGGGAGAAGAGAGGGGCGGGGTGTGTTTGTGTAAGTGTGTGTGTGTTTTGCGTGCGCGCTGCGTGTGCAGAGCTACCCTATGAGGAATTTTTTGGGTACATGTCGTACCACTAATCGTGTTTTTTAAAAAGAAAATATACCGTTACTGTTTGTTCCCCCCCCGTTTTTTTTTTTTTTTGGGTTCCCCCCCCTTTTTTTTTTTTTTTTTTATTTTTTTTTTAATTTATGATTTTTTATTTTTTTTTTTTTTTTTTTTTTTTTAAAATATTTTTTAACCCCCCCCCCCCCACCAAACCCCCCCCCCCCCCACCCCCCCCCCCCCCCCCCCCCCCCCCCCCCCCCCCCCCCCCCCCGGGGGGGGGCCCCCCCCCCCCCCCCCCCCCCCCCCCCCCCCCCCCCCCCCCCCCCCACCCCCCCCCCCCCCCCCCCCCCCCCCCCCCCCCCCCTTCCAACCCCACATGCACATTTGTGTAAGGGGGTTAAAAATAAACACCCACACAAAAAACCCCAACACACACACACACACACCCCACACCACACAAAAATTAACACACCCCCCGCCGCAGGGCACACCACCCCACACATACACACACTTATGTGTACGCATGTTTCCCCCTCTCAAATATATTAAGTACATGTTAGAAATTTGGCCACTCACTAAGGGCCCAAAGGGTTTTGTCAGTTATTGTTTTAAGCAAACTGCCCAAAGCCCCTGCATTATTGAAGGGGGTTTTTTGGAATGTTTGGGAAATTTTGTTTAATTGAAAGTTTTTTTTTCCAAAAAAAAACTTCTTCAAAAAGGGAAAAAAACCTTTTGGTCTTTTTTTTCGTTTTTTTAAAAAGGGAAAAAAAGGGGAAAAACCAATCCCTTTGAAGTGGGAAAGAAATGTCCCCTATATAGGTTTTAAATTTTTAAAAAAAAAAAAAAATCCACCCCCAAAAAACAGCCAAAATCGAAAATTTCCCATTAAAAGTCGGAGTACTGGGCCTATTTTTTGGATGTATTTTTTAAAAAAAAAAAAACCCGCGAAACCCCAAAATCGCAAACTCCCTTTGAATCAGGAGAGGGGCCCTATTAGCGATGTATTTTTTTTTAAAAAAAAAAAAAGGCGCGAAACCCCAAAATCGAAAACTTCCTTTAAAAATCGGAGAAACTGATGCCTATATTGGGTTTGTATTTTTTTTTAAAAAAAAAAAAAAAAAGCGCAAAAACGGCCAAAATGGAAAAATTTTCCCTTTGAAGTCAGGAGTACGGTCCCCTTATAGCGATAGTTTTTAAAAAAAAAAAAAAAAAGGGGCGAAACACCCCATACTGGGCAAACCCCCCTTTGAAGTCAGGAGTACTGGTGCCTATTAGGGGAGTGTTTTTTAAAAAAAAAAAAAAGCGCAAAAACAGCCTACTCCAAACTTCCCATTGAATTCGGGAGAACGGTGCCTATATAGTGAGGTAAAAAAAAAAAAAAAATAAATTTTTTTTTAAAAAAGCAAAACGGCCATAGGGGAAAAACTCCTTACCCTAGCTAGTCCCACAGTGTTTGGGAAAGGTGTAATGGTGGGGCCCGGGAGTCGAGAGTGCATATTCGGGGGGGACCCCAGGGGTTAAGCCGGATAGCGCCCGCAAAAAGGGGTTTTATACATATTTCCCCAAAATATATTTTCCTGTAGGGGGGATTTCCCCCGTGGGTGTTCCCTTTCCCCCTCGCTCTCTCTCTCTCTTCTCTCTCCTCTCCCCTCTCTCTCTCTCTCTCCTCCTCTCTCCTTTTCTCTCTCTCTCCTGTTTTTCTGCTCCTTTTCTTTTTTCTCCTGTCTCTGTTTTCTCTGTTTTTGTCTGTCCCGTCTTTTCTCTCTCCACAATGCAGCACCGCAAATTTCCCCTTTTTAAAAAAGGGGGAGGGGGGAAAAAGGGGGGAATTTGGGGTTTTAACTGATGCCACCCCCACACACAACACCACGCAACCACGGGACGCACCGCGCCCCGCGACCCCAGGGACCCCAGAAAAAAACAGGGCCAAAAATCACCAAACCCCCGGGTACGTTTGTGGGGGACACCCCCCCCCTCCCTTGGAAATTTTTTAAAATTTATTTTTAAAGAGAGGGAGGGGGGGGGGGGGGGGGGGGAGAAAAAAAGGGAAAAAGGGAGAGGAGAGAAGGGCAGATTGGGGACAAAAACGGAAACCAGTGGGGCCCGAGAGACAAGACAAAAAGGGGGTGTTTTGTGGGAATTTTTTGTGTGGGGGGTTTGGGGGTTTTGTGTGAGAAGAGAGAGAGGGGGGAGGGGGAGACAAAAACAAAGACAAAGACAGGGGCAAAAGACAGACAGAACAAAAACAGAACTTTTAGAGAGAAAAGACTTTTTAGGGGGGCCCGAAACCCAAAAATTGTGGCGCGCCTTTTTAATTTTTTTCCCCCTTTCCCCTGGGATTGTTTTTGGGGTCGAGGGCCCCCCCCGATTTTTGGGGCGGGGGGGTTTGCGATTTTAATTTTTTGATGACTTTTTGGGGGGTGATTGGTGTTTTTATTTAATGGTGATTTGTTTTGAATGGCCCGGTTTTTAGGGGGGGTTTCAAAGGGGTTTAAGCAAAAAGCTGTTTTGATTACCAGTAACCCCCAGCCAGGGATTGTGTAGAAGGGGGGGGTTTTTTTTGTACCTTTAACTTTTCTTTTGGGGTGTAGTTTGTTTTAGGGGGTAGGGGCGGATTTCTTTCCCCTGGGTGACCAAAACTAGCATTTTCAAGGCTTTTGAAAGGGGGGTGGGGTCAGAAGGGGCAAAAGGGGGGGTTTTGATTTTCGTGTCCCCCAAACCCCCCAAGGGGGCGGTGTGTGTTGGGGTTGTGTGTGTTGTGTGTTGTGTGTTTTGTTTTTTGTTTTGTGGGAGAGAGAGAGAGGGGAGAAAAAGAGAGAGAAAAAGGGGAGGGGGGAAAAGAAGAGAGAGGGGGAGAGGGAGGAGAGAGAGGGGGAGGGGAAAAGGAAAAAGGGGGGTGTTTTGGGGTGGGAAGTTTTTGGGTTTTTGGGGGTGGTGGTTTTTGGGGTGTGTGTGTGTTGTTTTTATTTGAAAATAGATATGTGTTCTGTGTTTTGTCAATGAGCAAAGGGAAAAAGGGAACCCAGTAATTTTTTATATCGTCCAGAAAAAAACCTTGGGGGGTTCCCTTTTTCTTTTATAAATTTTTATTTTTTATTTTTGGGGTTTAACATGGCCCGATTTTTGGGGGGGTGAATAATGTTGGGGATTTATGGGCGGATGAGGTTTAAAACAGAAACAATCACTATTTTTCCCGCCCCATTTTTTTTCGGGGGGCTTTTGGGTTTATTAATTTTACAAAGGGGGTTTGTTGTCACCCTTGGGTGACATGCATAAACGGAAAAAGAAAACAAATTTTTCCACCTTTTTAAGTGGGGAAATTAGTTTTGCCAAAAGGAGGATTTGGGGGTTTAAAGAAAACCCCCCCCCCCCCCCCCCCCCCCCCAAAGGGCCCTTCTGTTTCCCCCCGGAAAATTTTTCAATGCCCCTTTTTTGTTTGGCTTTCCCCGTAAAAAGGGTTTTTAAAAGTTGGAAGGGGGCACAAAATTTTCTTAAATTTTAACCAAAAAAAATTCTTGGGTTAAAGGATATCCCAAAGCTTCTTTAAAAAATTTTTGGGGGAAAGGGGTTTTTAAAAAAAATTTTTGTGGGGGAAAGAAAAAGGAGGAAAAAATTTATGATAAAGTATCCCCCGTTTCCCAAATGGAATCTTTTTGAAAGATTTTTGTTTGTTTGGAAAAACGGTTTTAAAAGAATTTAAAAGGGGTAGAAAGGGGTCTAATTTGTATTCTTTAAAAGGGGCCCAAATTTTTGCTTTTTTGTATTTTAACAAAATTTCCACGCGGAAAGCCGGGGCGCCAAAAGGGGGGAACACACAAATTTCCACCGAGGGTAGGAAAACACAATTTTACGACGCCCAACCCCCCAAGAAAACCGCCCAAAACACCGGGCGGGGGGAAAGGGCAGAGAGGAAACAGAAAAACAAACCCGGGGCAAAGAACAAACAAGCCACACCCCCAACAACACCCCAACCCCAAAAAAAACAAAACCAAAACCCACGCACCCACCCAACACTTTACCCCACATTACAACCACGCACACAAAGCCAAACGCCCCCCGCCCCGGGGCGGGGCAACCCCACCCCCACCAAACACAACCAATTACCCCAAGCCCTTTTGGGACCGGGCCCCAGACTAGACCAAAAATTGTTAAAAGACACAGCACTATGGCCTTCCAAAAGGACAACGGAAAACACCACTCCCCTGTAGGGGGGGGGGGGGGATAGGCGCTCCCCTACCCCAACAAAATTTATGAAAAAACTCTTGAAATTTTTCCCTTTTTAAATTTTTCCCAAAAAATTGTTCATTTTAAAAATTTTCCATTTTAAAAATTTTTAGTTGTAGACCCAAAATTTAGGGCAAAAATTTCTTTAAAATTTTAAACCAATTTGGGAAAGTTTTCCGGGGATTTTGGAATTTAAAATTTTTGGGGGTTTCCCCGCCCCCCCCCCCCCCCCCTCCCCCCCCCCCGGGGCCCCCCCCCCCCCCCCCCTTTAGTTTTTTGTATTACCCAAAATAGTGATGGGAAGGGAAAGAGAAAAAGGGAGGGAGGGAAGGGGGAGAGAGAGAGAAGGGGAAAAAGGAGGGGTAAAAAAACCTATAGGGAAAAAAAAGTTGGCTTTGTTGTTTTTGTGTGGTGTTTTGTTTTTTTTACCCCCTTTGAGACTTTTAACCCCAATTTTAACCTTTTTTTGGGGGGTCAAACGGGCATTGCTGGGGTGACAGTATGGGGGCACTTTTTTTAGTCATGTTGTTAAAAAATCGGCCGGTTTAGAGAGTCTGTCGAGCGTTTTGATTTTAAGGGCCCTTTTTGGGCATTTAAGTTTTGGGCCTTTTTTATGCAAAAACTATTAAAGTTCCCATACGCTTTTAAGTAAAAACGCACGCAGCCCCCCCCCCCCCCCCCCCTTTACCCCCCCCCCCCCCCCCAAGCCCCAAATCCACCACACACAAAGGGGCACAAAACACAACACACACCAAAACAAACCAAACACAACACAACCCCAACACCCCGCCCCCGAAACACACAACCCCGCCAACACCTCAACATTTTAAGAAGGACCCAAAAGACAGGGCAGACAAACCTCCTTTTAAATAAAGGGGAATTTTTTTTTAAAAGCCAGCCAAAGATTTTTTTACCCAACAAAGGTCGTAGCCCCCTTTGGGGAAAGCCATTTTTGTTCATAAAAATTTTTAAAAGGGAAAGTGAAATACAAATTTGGGAGTGAAGAATTTTACCCCGTTGATTTGAAAAATTTTGGGGGGGGTTTTGACAAATTTAATATATTCTTTGGAAAAGTGTGGTTTACAGTGCTGGTGAGGTCACTTTTTTTTGCCCGGTCAAAAGGCGTGGGGCAGGCCCCCATTCGGGCCCAACCACGTTTCCTTTTCCTTCCCTTTTCCCGTCATCTTCTAACCCCTTGGGGGGGAACCCTTGTGTGACCCTAAGGACCTTGGTGGGGTTTTGTGGGGTTTGGGTGGGGTGTTTTGGGGTTGGGGGTGGTGGGTGTGTGTGTGGGGTGCCGGGGGCGTTTCGTTTCGTTTTAATTTTTGGGTGGGGTGTGTGTTGTGTGGGGCCCCCCGGCCGGGGGAAACGAATTTTCCCTTTGGTTTAAAGATTTTTTTGGGGGCCCCGCCCCTACCCCCCTCCCCCCCATTTCCCCTTTTTCCCTGCGTACCCCCCTTTATCCCCCTTAAAAACCCTTCATTTCCCCGCATGGGGCGCGCGTGCACCGCACGCACCACGCACACAAAACTTTCCAATAACTCAACAAACACACCCACAAACCCAAACCCCACCCCCCTTCCCCCCCCCACACACAAAACCCCCTCTCTCTTCTCCCCCCTCTCTCTTTACCTTTTCTCCTCTCACTCCTTTCTCCTCTCCTCTCGGGGCTTCCCCTTCCCTTTTGGGCAAAAAATAATGGGGTATATTTTTCCCAAAAAGTGGGAAACCGCGCTCCGGGGGAAGAAGGGGTTTTAAATTGGGGCCCGATCCCCTTCCAAAGCCCAAAAAAAGGAAAAAAAAATGGGGAAAACGAAACCTTTAAAAAGAAAGAAAGTTTCCCCAAAATTTGTTTTTTTGGGGGCCCCGGCGCTATTTTTTCTGCCCACGCCCGATCGGGGGTTTCCCCCGATCGTTTGAAGCCACCGTCCGTGCCCCGGGGTTTAAGGGGGGGGAAAATTTTTGTTTTTGGGGGGGGTTTTAAAGAAAGTGCCTTGTTTTATTAATTTTGGCCTTTCACAAGATTCAGAAAGGAGGGCGGGTTTTCCCTTTTGGGGGGTCGGGGGAAAAGAGGGGCTGCTTTTTCTGGCCCTTGGGTGTTTGGGGGTTGGGTTTGAATGCGGATGCTTTTTTGTGTTTTTGGGGGGTGGGGGGGGTGGTTTTTGGGGGTGTGTGTGTGTGTGTTTGTGTGTGTGTTTGTGTGTGTGTGTGTGTTTGTGTGTGTGGGGGTGTGAAAATGTGTGTGTGTGGTTTTGGGGGTGTGTGTGTGTGTGTAGGCGTGCATGTTTTTGCGGGAGGGAAAATTTATGGCGCATGAAAACTAAAATCCCACCCAAACCCTTTTTTTTTGTGGTAAAAGATTTAAACCCCATTATTTCCTTTTGGTTTTTTTTTTTTGGGTGTGCCTTCAGTGTTTTCCCCCAAAGAAAAAAATGAAAATGGGTTTCTGTTGGGGAATAAAAACAGACTGAATAAAATTTGGGCCCTAAGCTAATGAGGAAAACATTATCTAGATTTTCATTACGCTCCCCAGCAGTGGGGAAAAATCACTTTAAAACCTGTATTAGAAAGTTTAGTTTAAAAGACGATTCACAGCGTTTAAATTTTCCCCGTAGCTTTTTTCGCCAGTTTTTTGGCATTAGATTAAAAATTTTGGTCGTTTGAAAGGGAAATAAATTAAATTTTCTTAAAACATTGCCTCCCCAAAATTTTAAATATCAAAATTCCCCAAATAAGGATGGGGGAGGGGCCGGAATTTTATCCAAGGGGCCGGGGGAAAAACCAAACCCCCCCTTTTTGGGGAAATTTTGGGCCCCCGGGGTTCCTTTTTTTTTCATTTCCCCCTTCCCTTTTTTCTTTCATTGTCCCTTTTTTTCCAAATCACCTCCTTCTTGTCCCGTTTTTCTCCTTCTTGGTCCAAATTTTTGGGGCCTTTTTTTTTTTTTCCCCGAAAAGAAATTAAAAAAGGGGGAAAATTTTTCTTCCTCTCCCGCCGAAAGGGCGTATTTTGGTTTGGGGCCGACTGCAGGGGCTTTTTTAAAGGCAAACGAAACGCATTTTTGCTTTACATTACCAAAAAACAATAGTTGGGTGTCCGAGAAAAAAGAACCCTCATAATTTTAAATTTTCCTTTAAACTTCTAAAATGCCCGGGGGGATTTTTTAACATCTCTTTTTGTTTTGGGGCTTCTTAAGGAATTACAGAGGGACTTTATATATATATATATATATATATATAATATATATATAATTATATATATATATATTGTGTGTGTGTTATTATTATTATTATTATTATCATGTATTTATTCTTTTATATCGAGGATAATGGAATAAGCACTCATGTGCTTTTTTTACATCCAGTCCCCGTGTGTATGCGGTTTTGTAAATTCTGTCATCTGTTCCCACCGGCACACAATGGCCTACTCTTCCGAAAAGCGGAACAGGATTTAACGTGTGCGCAAGATGTTCTGCGTGTGTTCGCACTTGGGGCCTCGGTTTATAGTCTCATCCGAAGGACTTTTGGGGAGAGTGGAGTCTGCACTGATGTTAACTCCAGGGGAAAATATCCCCTTGAACGGGAATCGAACCCGGGTCGTCAGATTGCGAGCGCAATGTTCTGACTACTAGGCTATCCCGACTCCCTGTGTGTGTATGTGTGTGTGTGTGTGTGTGTGTGTGTGAGAGAGAGAGGAGAGAGAGAGAGAGAGAGAGAGAGAGAGAGAGAGAGGAGAGAGAGAGAGAGAGAGAGAGAGAGATTAAAATCGGTAACTATAAAAAGTGACTATATAATGTTGTTTTCTATTAACAGAACAGTAGTATGTCTTGAATGTTTATCTTGCTTGAACTGGCTTTTACCCGAACTGTTTTGATCGGGCAAAGAAAAGCGATTTGCATATTGAACAGAAGTGTCAACAATTGCCAATGAAGATTTGGTGGTGGTGGGGAATCCAGTTTATCTGATTGAGAAATAAAGGGACGGGGCAACAAAGAGGGCATGCGACAGAGATAGGCAGTAAATTGTACCAAGCGGATAAAAAAGCTTTTGAAAACCTTGACGCAGCGCTCGCTAGCGCCTGTCAACTTATTATAAGTGGTCAATGATAGGTGATTGATGAGCGCGGTACAGTTATGATCGGGGGATCTGGTTGAACGATGGGTTGTGTGTGTGTGTGTGTGTGTGTGTGTGTGTGTGTGTGTGTGTGTGTTGTGTGTTTTATGAGTTGTGTGAGCGCTTTACGCCTACTTGCCCGTAAAGTACCGGTGTGTGTGTGTGTGTGTGTGTGTGTGTGTGTGTTTTGTTGGGGTGTGTGTGTAAATGATCCCTTGAGCGCTTTACGCCCGTCCCCATGCCCGTAAAGTACCGGTGTGTTGTGTGGGGTGTGTGTGTGTTTTGTGTGTGTGTGTTTGGGGTGTGTGTGTGTGGGGTGGGGGTGTGTGTATTGGTGAATGAATGAATGAACGAAAACCCTTTTTTCTCTCCCTTTTGTGAGGGTTTGGGGTTTTTATGCCTTTATTGAATGGCTAGGTCCCCGTAACCTTTGGGAAACATACCACAAAGTTGTGACCCCCCCCCCCCCCCCCCCCCCCCCCTTCTCCAACCGCATAGTTTTTAAAGTTTTGTTTACACCCCACAAAACCCCTCCCCCCTAGGGGAAAATTTTGAATTGCCTTTTTTTGGGATCCTTATTCTGGGGGTGCGTGGGGTGGGTGTGTGGGTTGTTGGGGGTTGGTGTTAGAGGGGGGGAGAGAGAGAGTGGTTTTGTGCGTGAGGAGAGAAGAGGCGTTCGTGTGGTTTTTTGGGAATGTGTGTGTTCTGTGCTGCGCGCGTGCGGGGTGCCCGAAATAGCCTTTGAGATTATGTTGTAAAATGTGTATCACCAATCGGTTTTTTTACAAGAAAATAACCGTTACGCGTTTTGTGTGGCCCCCCCCCCCTTTTTTATTATTATTATTTTTTTATGATTATGGGTTTTTAAATTTTTATTATTATTTTTTTTTTAGGGGCGTGGGTAGGGTTATTTTTGTTCCTTTTTAGGCCCCTAAAACAGTTTTCGTTCTGTCTCGGGCTCTCTGTCTGTCTTTCTTTTTCTCTGTCTTTTGTTGTCTTCAATTTAACGGGTTTTTTCACTCTTACTGTCTTTGTGTGTGTGTTTGTTGTGTGCGGCGTGTTTGTGTGCGCGCGTGCGCGTGGGGGGCGCGCGTGCGGGTTTTTGTTGCGAGCGCGCCCTGTGTGGGTGGTTTGTTTTGTACGCGTGGGGGCTCCCCCTCTCTTCCTCCCTCTCTCCCCTTTATCTTTCCCCCCCCCCCCCCCCCCCCCCTCCCTTTCCCAACCCCACATGCACACGTGTTAAGCAACATAAAAACACACCGTACAGACACCACACACACACACACACACACACACCCCCACACACACACCCCACACACACACAAACACAGGCACTCTCACACAAAACAAAACACAAACGCGCGCGCACGCACCGCACCCCACACATACAACACTTAGTGACCATGCTCCCCTCTCTATATATTTTAAGTACATGTCCCAGTAAAAGCCCCCACTAAAAGCCCAAGCTTTGTCCCTTATTGATTTTAAACAAACGGGCCAAAACCCATTATTTCAGTGCTGGTAAACTTTGGAATGTTGTTTAATTTTTTCTTCATCCATACAAGCCTTCTTTCAAAACAAAAACCCGGTCCCCTCGTTTTAAAGGGCTCGGAAAAAAATCCTTTGAAATTCGGAGTACTGGGGCCTAAAAAGCGATGTAGTTTTTTAAAAAAAAAGGGAAAAAAAACGCGAAAAAAGCCAACTCGCAAAATTTCCCTAGAAGTCGAGTACGTCCCATATAAGTGATGTAGTTTTTATATAAAAAAAAAAAACCCCGCGAAAAAGCCATACTCCAAAATTCCCATTGAAGTCAGGAGTAAATGGTGCCAAAAAGCGATGTAATTTTTAAAAAAAAAAAAAAAAGGGGCGAACCGCCCTAACGCAAACGTCCCATTGAATTTAGGGGTACTGGGGCCCAGGGAGCGATTAGTTTTTTAAAAAAAAAAAAGCGCGAAAAAGCCCTAAATCCCCAAACTTCCCCTTAAAATCGGGGGGTACTGAAAGCCCATAAATAGTGATGTAGTTTTTATATAAAAAAAAAAAAAAAAGCGCGAAACAAACCCAACTCCCCAAAATTCCCCTTGAAATCAGGGGTACTGGTTTCCTAAAAGCGATGTAAATTTTTTAAAAAAAAAAAAAAAGCGCGAAACAAGCCTACCGCAAACTTCCCATTGAAAAATTTTAGGGGTACTGGTGCCTATGTACGATGTAGTTTTTTTTAAAAAAAAAAAAAGGGGCGAAAAAGCCATACTCCAAAATTCCCATTGAAGTCGGAGTACTGGTGCCTTATAGTGATTTTAATAAAAAAAAAAAAAAAAAATAAAATAAAAAAATAAATAAAGCGAAACGGCCATAAATGGGGAAACTCCTTAACTAGCTAGTGCCACATGCTTTTTGAGTGTTAAAGAGTGCGGGAAGTCAGGGGAGTGCATTTTCGGGGGACCCCCAGGGTTGGTCTAAGCCGGATAAAGGGGCCCCAAAAGAAAGTTTATAATATTTCCCCAAAATAATTTCCTGTAGGGGCGATCCTCCGTGGGTGTCTCCCTTCCCCATCGCTCTCTCTCTCTCCCCTCTCATCTCCTCTTTTCTCCCTCTCTCTCTCCCTTTTCTCTCTCTCTCCCCTCTCACTTCCCCTTTTCTGGCTGCTGTCCCCTCTCTCTTCGGGCTTCCCTCTGTCTCTGTTCTCTCCTCTGTCTCCTGTCTGTCTGTCCCGTCTCCTCACATGCACCCGCAAAATTTTTTTAAACAGACGTAAAAAAAAATTGATTGGGAAATGATGCACACCCAAAACACACGCAAGCACGCACCACGCACGCACGCCCCAACACACAAAACCCCCACACACCACCACGACGTGTGTGCACACCCCACCTCCTTCGAAAATATTAAAATAAAGAGGGGGGGGGGGGGGGGAGGGGAAAAAAGGAAAAGAAAAGAGACAGGGGAAAACAGACAACAGACATGACAACAAGAGCAGAGACAGAAGTGTTGGGGTTGTTGTGGGTGTGTGGAGGAGAGAAGGGAGAGAGAGACAGACAGACAGACAGCAGACCCCCCAACGAAAAGACAAAAGACAGACCCCCTCGAGGGGACAGACTCCGACACAGACTCCCCCAAAAGTTTTTGGCGCTGCCCAAATCATTCCTATCACGGGCATTTGTTTTTCGATGGCCCCCCCTAAATTTTCGTGGGTTTTTGGGAGAATTTTTATGACTTTTGGCGTGATTGGTTTGATGAATATTGTGTTGAGGGCCGGGTGAGGGGTTCAGGACTTAGCAAACTTTTGAGCCCATACCCACCCAGTAGGGAAAAGGGGGTTTTTTTTGTACCTTACTTACTAGA
>CM054151.1:14225740-14245740 GCA_028751875.1 Rapana venosa | reverse complement strand
AACTTATTAGTTGCACTCTTTGACTAGCTGGTGAAGAGTCTTTGGTTTGGTTCGTTTATTTGATACGTTTGTTCTCAGTTGTTGGCTTTTCGTTTTGCCGTCAATAATGTTTTTATCTAATACGTTGCCATGCCTGCCCCAAGATAGCCATCGTGGTCGTCTGGGTTTGTTTTTGTTGGGTTTTCTTCAGTGTTTGTCTAGTATATTATTTGATTAGAGCTAGTTTAGTAACTACTTTATAGCTGTGCATGTATGTATGTATGTGTGTATTTATATGATGATACGTCTGCCTGTCTGCATGTGTGTGAGTGTGTGCGTGCCTATGTGCATGCACGCATGTGTGTGTGTGTGTGTGTTCATGAGAATGTTGTTATTGGCCGTTCCCCAGCATAACACCCTGGAGTTCTTATTCATCCAATATATGCGCGCTGTCCCACTTACGACATATGGGAACCTCTGTGAGATGGTTAAGTACACATTGGGTGAGACGTTTGTGTGTATTGCTGTTTTTAAGTACCTGGGCATTTATAGGCAGCTATACTCTGACTTCATCAGATTTTTTTGTTGTTTTAATGGAGAGTACAGACTGTCATGCTAAGAGTTCGTCATGATTATATGAAGACGATGGACGGAGAGAGAGAGAGAGAGAGAGGAGAGAGAGAGAGAGAGAGAGAGAGAGGAGAGAGAGAGAGAGAGAGAGAGAGAGAGAGACAGAGACAGAGAGAGAGCGCCAGGCAGGCAGGCAGGCAGGCGCGTGTGTGTGTGTGCGCGCGCGCGTGTGTGCATGTAGCTTTCAGAATATTCTCATCACTCCATTTGGCATAATTTAACAATGATTCGATTTTATATCTGGGCAAAATACAGTCCGTTCTCTATTATTGCCTGTAGGGAAAGAGATAGAGACAGAGAGAGAGAGAGAGAGAGAGAGAGAGAGAGAGGAGAGAGAGAGAGGAGAGAGAGAGAGGAGAGAGAGAGGAGCTTTCAGAATATTCTCATCACTCCGTTTGGCATACTTTAACAAAGATTCGATTTTCTATCTGGGCAAAATACAGTCCGTTCTCTATTATTGCCTGTAGGGAAAGAGAAGAGGAGAGAGAGAGATCAGAGAAGAGGGAGGAAGAGAGAGAGAGAGAGAGGATTGGAGATGAGAGAGGATGAGAAGAGAGTAGAAGAAGAGAGAGAGAGAGCTTTCAGAATATTTCATCACTCCGTTTGGCATACTTTAACAATGATTCGATTTTCTATCTGGGCAAAATACAGTCCGTTCTCTATAATTGCCTGTAGGGAAAGAGAGAGAGATAAATAGAAAGAGAGACAACACAGCAAGGAAAGATGACCCGCAGCCTGCCCACAAACACACAACGATCAAAGCGTGCATGATACGCTGATACATCCATCATCACACAGAGCACTTCAGTGAATCGCCCCACAGGGAGGGGAGCATGGTGCAACGCTGGAGTGACTGTGCGGTTAATAATAATAATGATAATAATAATAGTAATAATAATAACGATAATAATAATAATAATGTTGATAATAATAATAATAATAATAATAATAATAATGATGATGAAGATAATAATAATAATAATAATAATAATAATAATAATAATGTATGGAATGTATATAGCGCCGAATCTTGTAAAGCAACAAATCAAAGCGCTCACATGATGTACTTCTTCTTCCTCGTCGGAACACTCAGACACGACTCTAATGATTATTGTTGTCTTGTCATAATATGAGCGAATTATTAATGCGTTGCGCTGCCGTTAAGCACCTGACAAGTCAGGGGTCCAGCGCAAGCGGTGTGGAAGAGAGTTAATAATAAATAATAATAATATATGGAATTTATATAGCGCCGAATCTTGTAAAACAAACAAATCGAAGCGCTTGAAGAGAGTTGTTATCTTTTGAGTTGTTGTTTTTTTTCTGGGGGGAAAAAGCAGAAGAATGGACCAAGAAGGCAGAAAATAGAGGAGGAGGAGGTGACAGGAAGGAAAAAAAGGCAGAAACAAAGAGAGGGATAGAAAAGAGGGGAGTTCTTAGCACAGAAGGTGGGGATGCTTATGTATACTGACAGGCCCACGGCATCCCCACTAGGGAGCACGGTGTACAATAACCATGACAGTTTGCAGTGAGATAAGCGCGGCACAGAAGCGTCCTTAAGTTTCTTCACTTCTATCCTGCAGTGGTGTGACGTAGGAGATATAATTATCACCACTGCTGCATCCGCCTCTCTCTCTGTCTCTGTCTCTTCTCTCTCTCTCTCTCTCTCTCTCTCTCTCTCTCTCTCTCTCTCTCTCTCTCTCTCTCTCTCTCTCTTCTCTCTCTCTCATATTTTGCCCTCAATGTGTATTGTGGCCAAAGGCCGATGTACATTAAACAATTTCAGAGTTCAGAGTTTCTCTATCTCTCTCTCTCTCTCTCTTCTCTCTCTCTCTCTCTCTCTCTCTCTCTCTCTCTCCTCTCTCTCCTCTCCTCTCTCTCTCTCTTCTCTCTTCTCTCTCTCTCTCTCTCTCTCTCACACACACACGCATATTATCATCGTGTGTCGTACAATGTTTGGGGCTGATGATCTGTGTTTGGTTTCTTTCGGGTTTTGGTAAAGCTTTTATGTTTCCGGTCTGTGTGTGACACGAAGCTTTGAACGTTTCCTTGCTGCGGGCAAAGGTTTGGGTTAGGGGATGTTCGGGGGAGAGAGAACTCGGTGAGAGTGACGTAGAAGAAAATAACAGGGGATACAAAAGTCTTGTGTCATCATGCTTGTACTACTACCAGAGACGTAACCGAGAAAGCACTTTCTCCAGACCAACCTTACATAAGACGGCCCATTACCAGGCGCTAGTTTAGTTAGTTCCACACTAAAGTTCAATCACTAAACTACTGGACGCCTTTCAAACTCTAAACGCGGTTGATTCACGTATAGAACGTAACGAAGGTGTTTAATATCTGGGCTAATTCATTCGTCAGATGGCAGAGGAAGTGGGAAGCTGGAAGCTGGAAGACGGACAAACAGACAGAGAGAGAGAGAGAAGAGAGAGAGAGAGAGAGAGAGAGAGAGAGAGAGAGAGAGAGAGAGAGAGAGGAAGGAAACATTTTATGCTTGCTCCTGTCTTTCCTCGACTGTTCAAGCTCAGAGGCTTAGATACCGGCATAGGGGTCGTGTGCCTGCGCATTTTTCTCCATCAACACACACACACACACACACACACACATGCATGCACGCACGCACACACGGACACTTACACAAGTCAATAAAATTTTTAACTCAATGTACCATCAGGAAATAAAAATTTGACTTCACACACCACACACACACACACACACATTCATTCACTCACTCACTCACGCACGCACGCATGCACGCACGCACGCACGCACACAAGCAAGCGAGTGCAGGCACGCACACAAGCACACACGCGCACACTCAAAAACACACACATTCTGTCCCAATGACGTCTGTACTCTCGCACGCACGTTCACGCACACTTACACCTCTCTCTCTCTCTCTCTCTCTCTCTCTCTCTCTCTCTCTCTCTCTCTCTCTCTCTCTTCTCTCTCTCTCTCTCTCTGTCACACACACACACACACACACACACACACACACACACACACACACACACACACACACACACACACACACACACTCTCTCTCTCTCTCTCTTTCTTAGAGGCTCAAACACACGCTGGCGTAACAAAATGACAAGTTTAAGTTTTGTTTGTTGTTGTTTGTTTGTTTGTTTTTTTATTTATTTTATTTAATTTATTTATTTTACCAAACCAGACCAGTTACGTTTCGATGCAGGCACACAACTTTCCACACTTCCACACAGTCCTTCAGTATAAAATTTGCAAAAGTCCTTGTCCTTCGGTCATTCCTCCTCCTCCTCCTCCTCCTCCTCCTCCTTCTCCTTCTCAACCCCCTCTTTTTGGAGGGGCGGGGGGAGCAGAAGGGGGGGGGGGGGGGGGGGTTGGGGATGTTGACAGACGACAAGTTGGCGATGGTGTATGTTGTGTTGATCCCAGTTAGCGGGAGCGAGTTGTTCGTTTTGCCGAGAGGTGGTGGTAATCAAGGCACACACACACACACACACACACACACCAGCAGGATGAGCTAGCTAGCTAGCTGTATGCAGAGCGCGGCCCTGGGGCCAGCGATTCGTCACTGTAGTAGAGTGGGGGGTTCTCGCTTCGTGACTGGACTGTGGTCATGCACACGTGTCTCCATCGCCCTTGGGAGGAGGAGGCTAGGCCTTGTAGTGTGGTGGTGGTGGTGGATGGACGTGAAAAAATGTCACCGCATAATCTGTCTCTGTCTCTGTCTGTCTTTCAGTCTGTTTGTCTCTGTTCCACGATGTGGTTGTCATCCCATGCTGATTATTTCAACTGTTTTGAATAATTATGGCATGATTTGAAATGGGTTGGTTTGGGGTTTTTTTTTGCACTGCTCCCTCACCACTGTCCACATGTGAATGGGCTTACAGAGGAGCCTACAGCACGTTCCGAGTTGTCTCTGTGTTCTCTCTCTCTCTCTCTCTCTCTCTCTCTCTCTCTCTCTCTCTCTCTCTCTCTCTCTCTCTCTCTCTCTCTCTCTCTCTCTCTCTCTCCTCTCTCTCTGCACAACCGGCGCCCTCTCGTTCTTTTTTTTAATGTTAGCTAGTTTTAATAGGGTTTATTCATTTATTAAGTATGGAACCAATATTGCCTGAATACCATAACCCGCACAGCAACAACAAGCTGGTAGCTGATATTGTGCTCAAGTACATCATCAACGTTCACGTGGCGACTGATGATCCATATAACGAACAACGAAGAAGACGGGGGGAGGGGGGGGGGGGGGGGGGATGAGATGACTGGATAAAATGATAGCAGCATTAACATACACACACAATACAATAATTGACAATTTCCCCCAAAAGACATGTCTATTGATTGAACAAGCAAACTTTTGAAAAATGCCTGTATCCTTTGCTGTTCTACCCATTCAAAAAGTTCACACATGAAGAAGTAAAAGTATAGGAAGAAAAAAAGAGAGAGTAAAGACAAGACAGACATATAAAGAAACAACATGCTGGAAGATGAGATGAACAGACCATCACCAGGAAAGGAAAAACCACCATCAACCGTCCCCCACCTTCCCCCCCCCCCTCCCACACACAGAGACAAAACAAACAAACCAGCAATAAAACAAAAACGAAGACCATATGCACAGAGACTAGTGAAAACAGATAAACATGTGTGTCTGCTAGTTTGAGTATGTGCACCCAGTATGTGAGAAGAGAATGGCTTTTTATGTTATACGGATGCCGGATGTGTGTCATTTTTATATCGATAATCCTACTTATTTTTCTGTATACTCCTTTTAGATATCTGTCTTTAGAATAGAACATGAGATGAAGAGGAGAGAGAGAGAGAGAGAGAGAGAGAGAGAGAGAGAGAGAGAGAGAGAGAGAGAGAGAGAGAGATTTTTTTTTCAAGATTCAATTTTTTCAACATTCAAGATTTTATATCGATAATCTACTTTTTTCTGTATACTCCCTTTAGATATCTGTCTTTAGAATAGAATATGAGATGAAGAGAGAGAGAGAGAGAGAGAGAAGAGAGAGAGAGAGAGAGAGAGAGAGAGAGAGAGAGAGAGGAGAGAGGAGGAGAGAAAAGGAGAGGAGAGAGAGAGAGAGAGCGCTAACGGGTGACACTGGCAGATCCTGGCTCTGACACTGAAAGAAATGGCGAAACGCGCCACAGTTGCCAGAGGCGGTAAATCCTACTAATCCTCGTGGAATTGGAGGAGGGGAGGGGGTCTGAGGTAAGGGGGTGGGAGCAACCTGCAGCAAAACAAAACAGAACGAAACAAATACCAGTGATCTAGCTGATAATGAAAGAGTTTGTCACGCTGCTGAATTTAGCGGGATTTGACGCGCTTTCAAATAGGTAAATAATAGTAATAATGATGATAGTAATAATAATAATAATAATAATAATAATAATAAAGAGATGTATGCACGAAGTATTATGGCATATTTTCAAAGTAATAGACTAGGAATAAAAGAAAAAATGTGCACAAAGTACCAGTAAAGCGCAACAATATTGTCCTGCGAAATAAAGCGACTTCTCCTGCGGGGATGCCGGGGGGGCCTGTCAGCCTAAAATAGCATCCTCACCTTCTGGAAATTGTGTGCTAAGAATTCCCTCTTTTTCCTATCTCTTTGTTTCTGCCTTGTTCCTTTTCTTCCTGTTACTTTCTTGTCTATTCTCTACCTCTTCCCCTCCCCGCCCCCCAAGAAAAAGACTTAACAATTCTCCCCCACACTGAAGTCTGATGCGCTGGGCCTCACTTGTTAGGCGGTTAACAGCAACGCAACGCTGTTTGACAGACAACAGTTGCTGTCTGAGCTTTGACGACAACGACGAAGAAGTAAAGTGATCCACCTGTAAATAAAACGGGTAAAAGTTATTCAGGGTTCAATATGTATTTCATGCCGAACTTGTATCCTTCTTGGAAATTCTTCAACACGATAGTTTTGAAGCGAATTCTTAAGAGGTCAGGTTTCGTTTCGAGAGAGAGAGAGAGAGAGAGAGAGAGAGAGAGAGAGAGAGAGAGAGAGAGAGAGAGAGAGAGAGAGAGAGAGACAGTGATAAAAGTGGCATTTTTCAGTGTACGCAATAAACTTTAGAATAAAATGATGTATGCATAAACTTCGTGGAAATAGTTGAAGCTTGTGCGCGAGAAAACCTGCCGTTTGATTTATGGTTGAAACCGTTCGGCGGACGTGAGCCACTCAAACGTAACAAGCAGGAATGGCAGGGACATCCGAAAAAAGAAAAATAGGGGAGGAAAGGGAATGGGAGACAAAAGGAATGATGATGATGGTGGCTGGGAGCGGAGGAGGATAGGAAAGATGGTGGAGGGTGGATAGAAAACGCAAAGCTGTGATGAATTCATGAATAAAGGAATGTATGAATATTCTACGTTGCAACACTCCCGTGTCGTCATGATCACAGATTATAGTTCTAGAAAGCAATATATATACCCCGGGAGCACAGCTTGTCAAAATGTATATCGTTGGGGGGTTGTTGCGACACGGTGGTAACTCCCTGTACCTAACGTTTCTCCTCACGTTTTCTTCTCATTTTGTGGAGTAGGGGCTTTTTCAGCGTTGGAGTAAGATATGATAATATATGGAATTTATATAGCGCTGAATCTTGTAAAAAAGCAAACAAATCGAACTGCTTGCACTCAAATCATTTACACGCATGCAACTCTCCTTAAACATAATGAACAACAGATTTCAAATCCATGCGAACGCATGCACGTACGCACGCACGCACACGCGCGCGCGCGCGCGCACACACACACACACACACACACACACACACACACACACACACACACACACACACACACACACACACACTGGCGAACACACTTAGGAGGTGAAGGATGCTGTTGAAAATTAGGGACAGATATGAGGGGAAAAGTCTCAGGTAGGAAATAAGTGTGTTTTGAGGCTGGATTTGAAGGTATCTCACCGTATGGAGCTTTTGTATTAGAAATTGTTCATTTTCTGTCACACTTTGTGTCTGTTTTGCTTCCGTTATCTTTTTGTTGCTTTAAAAACAAGTGTTCTCTGGCCTAAAACCGTTAGGGTCTAGTTCTCTGTAAGCAACCCTTAAGCGTGCCCCTCGCCCCCTCTCACCACGCCTACTACTGTCCATAAAGTAGTGTATCTACTGTTTTACTGCTAAGATAACGGTATCGTAAATGCTGGAACGAACACAGGATGTTCCTTGTATATTCAAAGTTTGTTGAAGTTTCCTGTATTTCATACAGATATATTTGACTACTGCGAATTACTTTAAAAATTGTTATTGTCTGGTTTGTTTCCTTTCTGTCTGTTTTTTTTTTTTTAAATTTCTTTCTGCTTGTCTTGTCTTTCATTTTTTTATCAGTGTGAGGACGAAACTCAGCAGTTGATGTTCTTGTCTGAATTTGCTTTTACTGTTTTAGAAATTGAATGGTTAAGGTAGTTGATAGTCACGGAATATATATATATATTCTTTTGCTGGTTGACGAAGCCCACTATTAAAAGAGATAGATAGAAATCTGACATTAAATTTTACAGAATTTATGGGTAGACCGCCTTAAGGCAGCTTTAAATCTTGGTTTATAACAACTTCAACCCCCCCCCCCAAAAAAAAAAAAACAACAACAACAAAACAACAACAACAACAAAAAAACCACAAAACCCCAACAACAACAAAAACACAAAAAAAACACACACAAAACCACACACACACACACAAAAACCCAACAATAACAAACAAGACAAACAAAAAATACCAACCTTGGCAAGTGGGGTAGAGGGGGGGGGGGGGGGGGGGGGGGGGCTCGTTTTTGTTTTGTTTTGTTTTGTTTTGGTTTTTGCATAGGAGACCTTGGTATTTTACGGCAAGAAATTTCAGGGTAAGAAACTAGTCTTTGAAAGAAAAAAAGGTTACGGATTAATTTGAAGGCTACTGCACTTTTGCATATTTGCAACAACAACAAAAAACAAACAAAAAAAGAGCGTGATTGACAAGTTGGGGCTGGAGCAACTTCTGGAAACAGTGGACACTAATGGTCAAGTAAAGCATATACAAAAAAAACAACAACCCCACAACAACCCAACAACCCCAAAGAACAAAAAGGAAGAAGAAAACAAAAACAAAACCCAACAACATAAATCACTCTAGTAACCAACCAACCAACCAACCAACCGACCGACCAAACAAACAACCAAACAAACAAAAAAAACACCACCAGCCCCGGTTATGTAGTTGCTGTTCTAAAAGGAATGAGTTGTGTCTGTAGAGCTAACTGCCCCCTATAAATTAGGGCTTCCCACCTTCTCTGTCAGGATTAAGTGCTGGGCCACTTGCTCCTGAGTTAAGAGACCCCGGGGAGGAGAAAGATAAGAGAGAGGATTACCGATCCTTGTGAAAGCATTAGTTTTATTCCTCGGTCTCTGTCAAGTGCTTGGTTTACACTTTGCTGTTGTGTGTAACCGGTACAGAGTTCGTCTGTCGCTAATGTGGGTCTATCCATGCGTTTAGGCCTGTACATGTATGTGTGTGTGTGTGCATGCGGTAATGTATTATGTATGTGTGTATGTATGTATGTATGATGTATGTATTATCATGTATGTATTGATGCATGTATGTATGTATGTATGTATGTAGATGTATGCATGCATGCATGCATGTATGTATGTATGTATGATGTGTATGTATGTATGTATGTATGTATGTATGTATGTATGTATGTATGTCTGTATGTATGTCGTATGTATGTATGTATGTGTATTTATGTATGTATGTATGTGTTTGTGTGTGTATGAATGTATGTATGTATGTATGTATGTATGTATGTATGTATGTGTGCGGAAATATACAGAGGGCAGGCGCGCAAGCAAGCGAATTTGTCCACAAACACACATTCATCTTGCACACAGGTTGCATACGCACTCGCGCACGCACAAACGCGCGTACTCTATACTTTTCTCTGCTCACTGTCTACCATCGAGACGGGGTTGCTACCACTTCACAATGTTGTCACAAAAAAACAGCACCAGGGAAGATCTGTTTGTTCTCGTTTAGAGTACTACGGATAAAGTAGTGTGCCTGTCCCCCCTCCTTCAACATAATGGGTATTTGCATTGTATAGATATTTTTCTCTGGAGTGTGGCTTTTGTGCATTTCTCGGTGTCACCGTCCTCTATTCAACAGACAGAAACGCGTCAAAGGAAGAAAGGACTGTGTACCACAGTACTCAATCGCCTGTGGGGAGGAAAGGGAGAGCTAGGTTAGAAGGTCGAAGAGACGATAGTATCAATCCACGAGTGCTTGAAAGGGACAGAGAAAATGATGTCTTCGTGTTGAAAAAGACGGAAAGGTCGGGGTGATGGAAGGAGAAGAAGAAAAGAGGTGAACTGATAGATGACCTCTGTGTGTGTGTGTGTGTCGGAGTTGATGGGCGTTTGTTGACGAAAACATCTCTCTTTGCTATGACTGTGGTGCGGATAGCTCCTGTTTCTTAAAAACTGTTTCAAAATCTGTGTTTATCTTCAGATCAAAGCCTCGCCTTTGTCCGAACGTATCTACAAATTCTCTGATCATAAAACCCCCAAACTAACACAAAACACACACACACATACGCGCACGCCGCACCCACGCACACGCACGCACAGCACACACGCACGCAACACGCACACACCACGACGCACAACGCTCAACACGCACACACACACACACACACACAACAACCATTAAGAATAAAAGCAGGTGGAGGAATACTTTCATATTACAATACAATACAATACTACACAGCACAAGACAACACAACACACCATAAGACAACAACGCAACTCACATCTTTCTATCAGTTCATCAAAACAAAACAAATATTTCCCTTTTAATTTTTTTTTTCTTCTTTCGGTAGTGCAGATTTCTCCTGAAAGATAAAAAGTGTGGACTGCATTGAAGCCATGATTTTGGGACGGTATATAGCCTGGTGGTTAGAATGATGCGCTCGTGATCTGCTGAGCCGGGTTCGAAACTCGTTCAAGAGGATTTTTCCTCTGGAGTTAACATCAGTGCCGACCCCACTCTCGATCTCCCCAAAAGTCCTTCGGATGAGACTATAAACCGAGGTCCCGTGTGTGAACACAGGAGCTTGTGCGAACACGGCCCAGAAAATATGGTACACGTTTAAAACCGTCCCTTTGGGAAAGATAGGACATGATGTTTGGAAAATCGAGACTTATTCCATTCAAAAAATCTTAACACAAGGGGAATATATTTTTTAAAAAAATCAGTTAGCGACTTATTCCTACTCAAATAAATGATAATAATAAATAATGAACTTTTTGATGCAGTTGTTTGGGGGGGGCGGACATTGCGGACATAGCCTCTCAACAACTTTATGCGTGAAGCCATGAGAGAGAGGTTTTTTTTGTATTCGCTTTCCGGAGGGTAAGGGGCGTGGGTGGTGTGGACAGTCTTAAAGGGGATTTATCGGGGGGAGTGAACCATTTAGTTAAGCGGTTTTTGTGCTGGTGGGGCAGATTGTGACCGTGGTGGGGGGGGGGGGGGGGGGGGGGGGGGGGGGGGGGGGGGGGGGGGGGGGGGGGGGGGGGGGGGAGGGGGGAGCTGGCGACGGGCGTGGGAGGGGTGTGTGCGCGCGCGCACGCACGCACAAAACACACACCTCTGTCTCATAATCACTGTCCCTCACCACACAACACACACACAAAACACACTCCTCACAACCACATCACACTCACTCACAACACACAACCACACCACACACACACACACACACACACACCACAACAACACACACCACACACAAAAAACGCGCGACGAAAAGAAGAGGAGAGAGAAGGAGAGAGACACACGCAACGACAACACACACAAACGACACACGGGGAAGTTCACTGCTTACTGTAACAACCACTTCAGTTGCGTGGCAAAGCTTCGAATGAATCACCCACGTTTAACTGGCATGGGAAACCACGCGATCCACAGTTGTTTTTGTCCAGTTCAAAATAATGCCATTGAAAAGGTGCAGGAGAGGAGAGAGAGAGAGAGAGAGAGAGAGAGAGAGGAGAGTAGTTGATGTGTGTTGTGTGGTGTGGAGGGTGAGGGGGGGGGGGGGGGGGGGGGGTCTGCTCAAGATGAACTTGTGTGGGTGAGTGTAACCCTTTAAACTCTGTTGTGTCAATTAATAATGTATTTCAGTTTCGGAATGTTAGCACCTTCCCCCTTTCTGTTGATTTTCTGAGTAATTCTTATTTTAGAGCATCTGTCGTCTTAATGTCTGTAAGTCAGTTTGGTGTGTCTTGTCTTGTTTGGAAGAGAGTTAAGAAGAAGAGGCGATGTTGGATGGAGATTGCTGGCGTATCGGTAGATTAAAATGTGATACATACTTGTCTGTCTTCTACCTCCACAGACTCGAGCAAGCAGTCAGCCACCCACACACCTACCACACACACACACCACACACACACTCACACTCACACACCACACACACACTCAAACACACACACCACACCAAACACAACACACACACACACTAACTACACATTCGGACACACCGCCCCCACACACACACACACACACACACACACACACACACACACACACACACACACACACACACACACACACACCCTACTCACTTCAACCCATCGTGGAAAAGAAAAGAGAAACGTCCACATAAATAACACAACTTCCTGACAGATGAAAAAAAACAAAGTGAGAGTTTGTGGGAGTGGGGGGGGGGGGGGGGGGGGGGGGTGGAAGTCTATCCCTTAATCGTGTATTGTTTCACCCTTGGCGATCAATAGTTGTAGATTGTAGACCTTTTTTTTTTCTTCTTTAAATTCTTGTGTGCTTAGCTTGCGATTTTTCTTTCTTGTACAGCTGTAGTCTTTGTTAGACTTGTCACATCTTCCCTCGGGGATGGTGGTGGAAAATTGAAAAGGTCGTTCCCTTCGGTTTCATGAACAAGAAGTGCGCGCTGCATGAAGCTGGCGTTCCATTTTCGTTCTCTTGATCCAGACGTTTCCCTCGGATGGGGCTGATAAAGAAAAAAACCACTTTAAATTTGTTTGTTTTCATTCCAAGCCATTGAAACAGTTCGTATCAGCCTGGCGATTTTCCTTTTCATACTTAGTTGCAGACTCAAAATATCCCTTGATGGATGGGTCTGTTAACCATACAACGACAATGGTGTTTTATTCACAAGCAGCAGCAGTTGCTGCATCGAAGCTTGCTATTTTCCTCTCTTTGTCATCTTGACAGACTCGCATTTCGCGGATGTGGATGGAAAAAAAAAAAGCGTTAAAAAGGGTGTTCCATTCACAAAGAGAACAAAAGCGCATCTAATTAAAAAGTTCTCAGACCTCTACTACTATCCCCCCCACACATTGAAACTGGCGTCTTTCATCCAATCAAGTCGCCTGGGATTTTTCTTTTGGGGGGGGGCGATGAGAACCCTTTTCAAAATAATTGGAAAGTCTTTCCTGTGGATGGCGATCCTGGAGAACAGATAAAGACCCTGGAAAATGAGTCGATGAGCGAGAGAAGAAGAAGAGAGAGAGAGAGAGAAGGAGAGAATAGAAGAGAGAAGCGGAAGAGAAGTATTTTCTTTTTTCATCTTGCCAGATCGATTCGACGGGATGGATGGTGTTTTAAAAACAAACACCTAAAGTGGCGTTCACATTCAACACACACAAACAGGGCTGCTTTTATTTAGTTATTTTGTATTTAAATATTGACGAATACTTTTACCCAGCAGGCAACCGTAAGATTCTTTGTACGGCTTACTAGTGACAGCCACGACTCCACCTACATCTACACAGCATAGCGTACAAACATCATTTAAGCGCTTGATGACCGTCTGTCTCTATCTGTCGGCCTAGTTTCTTTCGTTCTCTGCTGGCGTCCAGTCCCGAGGGTGAGAGAGAGCTTAATGAAGACCCTTTCAGAAATAATTGGAACTCCTTTAAGTTATGCAGAATCCAGGAGAAGCGCTGGAGTCAAGACCTGAGCAGAGATGAGATGAGATGCGAGGGTAGAAGAGGGGAGAGGAAGGAGAGAAGAAAGAGAGAGAGAGAGAGAGAGAGAGAAGAGAGAGAGAGAGAGAGAGAGAAAAGAGAGAGAGAGAGAGAGAGAGGAGAGAGAAGATTTTTTTGCACGCACAACACACACACAAACGTCACGTGCGCGCACACACATACACACGCACACACACACAAAACACCCCAAAACACACACACACACACACACACACACGCACACACACGCTCGCTTAAGGTCTAGTTTTTATTTAGTGATTTTGTATTTAAATATCATTCATTTTGCCAGCTTGACCGAAACTACTTTTACCCAGCAGCGAAACCGTTAAGATTCTGTCTGCTTACGGGCTTAGCTTAGTGACAGACCCACACTCCACCATCTACATCTACACAGCAGTAGAACGTACAAAACATCATTTTAAGCGCTTGATGACCCGTCTGTCTGTCTGTCTGTCTGGCCTATTTTCTTGCCCTAGACCTCCCTCCCTCCCTGCCTCCAGTCCCACATTCCGCCTTTTCAAGGTCTTCAAGTAAAGAGCTTTCCTAAGGAGTAAAGTTCACCACCACCACCACTCAACTCTACAGCCAGTACAGGGGGGGGGGGGGGGGGGGGGGGGGGGGGGGGGGGGGGTTAAAAAAAAAAAGGCTGTGTGCAGACAGATAGACAGATCGTGCCTGGCCTGCTTGTTTGCTTGCTTGCTTGCTTTGTAGAAGCCAGTACTTACAGCCAGAAGCTGTGTGTGTCTGTGTCTGTGTCTGTGTGTGCACGTGTCGCTTATCACCACCTTGTCATCAGTTGTGCTGATTCCCTCCTGGTCTGAAGGGAAGCAGGAACACAAAAATACCGTTTGGCTTACACAGTACAGGTCTTCCAGACTTCCAGAGAGTTTTTTGTTTTGTTTTGGTTTGGTTTTTGGTTTTTGTTCGTTTCCAGAGGTAGAGGTGTGTGTGTGTGTGTGTGTGTGTGTGTTTTGGGTGTTGTGTGTGTGTGTGTGTGTGTGTGTGTGTGTGTGTGTGTGTTGTGTGGGGTGTGTTTGGGGTTTTTAGGAGTAGTAGTAGTAGTAAAGGTAGTAAAGGTAGTATCAGTATCTTCGGTTTAACGTGTGTGTGTCAAGTCAAGTCAAGTCAAATTTTTATTTCCAGATGGTACATTGAATAAGCAGTGCATTTGCTTTTTTTCATCAAGCCATCTAAGAACACATTTCTTAATGATTATACTGAAATACTACATTATTGCATCCTTTACCATTAAATTAAACCAGTAAAAAGAGGAAAATCGATAAGATAATACATTGAAAAATACAAAATATAAATGTGTGTGTGTGTGTGTGTTGTGCGCACGTGCGAGTGTGCGTATGTGTGGGTGCGTGCGTGCATGCGTATGCGAACGTGCATGCACGCGTCCTTGTGTGTGTGTGTGTGTGCACGCGCTTGCTTGTGTGCTGGATCTATTGTGGACATCAAATCAGTCAGTCGATTAAAAGCTAGCAGGCTAGAGAAGATGAACCAATCAGTCCATCTGTTATTGAATCCACCAGGCAGTCGAGTGTTACGTTAGGGGTTTGACCACCCTGGTTTAGAACCTTGTGCTTTGCTTCGCTGCCAAACTTGAGAGCGAATGGGGTTCACTTCTACTTCTACTTCTAGCCCTCGTAACATGGCCTTCGTGGTCGGTGAGGCTATAAACCGCATTAGAAATACAAAGAGACGAAAGCATGGTCAGCCTGAAGAACCAAATTCCTCTTTGATTCGCTAGTCAGCTTTAATGCTAGGATCCAAGCGGTAATGCACGGGGGAAAAAACCCGGTAGTTGTGATGATGGATTGGGGGGACTTGTGGCAACGATCAATGTTGTCAATAGTGTGACCTGCAAAATCGCAGTGTGAGTGACCTGGTCAAGATGAAGGCCGCTCGCGCGTCTTGGAGGAACATTCTAACGTCTAAGCGTGTCACGATGTTCTCATTAACGATTATCATGGAAGGGAAAATCAGAACGAAAAAGAAAAGGGGGTTGCGGGGTGGTTGGGGGGGGGGGGGGGGGGGTGGGGGGGGGGGGGGGAGGGGGGGGGGGGGGTGGGATTTATTGTAGGGGTGAACAAATAACAGCAGTGATTTGTTCAGACTGATTGTGATTGATCAGCTTTGTTTGGAAAGCATAATTATGTAGGCTAAATTAATGGTTAAAGTTTAATATTTGATCATTTGTCTTGGTGAACAGAATTATTATCTCGCTTGTCAGCTGCATGCGCGCTTACGTTTGAAAACCTGCACACGTAGGTACACACGCACGCACGCACGCGCGCGCGCGCAACACACACACACAACACCACACACACACACACCACACACACACACACACACACACCACACACACATCTCTCTTCTCAATCTCTCTCTCTCTCTCTCTCTCTCTCTCTCTTCTCTTCTCCCTCTCTCTCTCGCTCTCTCCTCTTCTCTCCCTCCTACTTCCTAATGTAGTTTTTAAGGGTTGGATGTGAAACGAAAATATAAAAAGAAAAGAAAAGTAATTTACTCAAAGAATTGATTTTCGAATAAGAAGCACACACACAAAAAAAGAAAATACTATTACACATTCGCTTTTACCTTTAGACATTCAGGAGCTGATAGACTTTGGAATTTTCGCCTTGGGGGCTGGGGGCTACCGTGAAAGTTTCTATTCTTGCACCCAACTCTCCGCCTCCCATGGGAAGAAGAGCTTGGAAGACTGGAGAGAAAAAAAAACCCACTTAACAAAAAGATCAGTCCATTAAACGAGCCAGAAACGGGTACTGCATAATTAATGCATTTTGCCCACAGGTACACACAGAGCCTACATAAATCCACTCCCATCGATCTTTGAGTCGCTTTGAGGCTGGCTCTGGCACCTTGCGGAGAAAGAAAACTAGAGAGTTCTGGGATGGATGGATGGAAGGAAGGAAGGAGGGGGGAAAAAAAATCTGAATTTAATCATGATGGGTCCCGGACTTGGACGACCCTAGACGGGGGGAGCTGAAGGTCTTAATCAATAAAGTTCAGTCAGGGGGGGGGGGAGGGGGGGAGGGATGAGAGAGGAGAGTGAGAGGAGAGAGGAGAGAGAAGAGAGAGAGAGAGAGAGAGAGAGAGAGAGAGAAGGAGAGAGAGAGAGTGAGTATGGGGGTTGAGGGTTGGGATAGCAAGAGGTGTGGAATGGATAATCACAGACATTTACTTTCACTGACTGTCTGTCTGTTTGCCTGTCTTGTCTCTTTTCTTTGGCTGTCAGGTTTTCTGTCCGTTTGCCTACCTGCCTGCCTGCGTGTCTGTCTGTCTCTCTCTTTTGTCTGTCTGTCTCTGGTCTGTCTTGTCTGTCTGTCTGTCTGATCTGTCTCTCTCTCTCTCACTCTCTCTCTCATCTCTGCTCTCTCTCTCTCTCTCTCTCCTCTCTTTATATATATATTATATATGTATCTCAAATTTTGATGAGACGAGAAATTGTTACGTACATATCCCTGCGTTGCCAGTTTACAAATTTACATTCATAAACAGTAATAAAAAAATGGGATATGTGCGTTGTCTTCTCTGATACGCCCGTTGTGTGTCTGATGTGGACAGAATCGTGTTTGAATGTATCGGATTTGTTTTCGTTGTTACTGAGAGCAAGCATCAGATCTTTCTTCCCCTCTCGGTTTGTTGTTTTGGTATTTATGGTCTATAGGTATTTATCATAACTGTATCTCACATATTGTTTGCCGATGTACCATATTGTTACAGCAGTCAATAATTGGTTGCAAAGTAGCTAAAGACATAAATCATTTCGAACTATTTGAAAAAAGTTAAATTAATAACACAATGTAAAAAGGTTATCCGTAGTTTGTTTTATTTTAAGTACGAAAGCGCCCTTGTCTATCCATATTCTGATGCCTGGAATCAGACCTGACTGCAGATTTGGAGAAAGTCAGCGGGATGATAGATGCTTTCGAACTCCTGGATTCTAAAGACCATAGCACGAAGGCATAACGATAGAAATTGGACCCCTTTGTTTGACCTTTCTAACGTTCGTTGTAAAAAGCGTAAACTTCATGGTATGGGATGTCACGAGATCACAATTCAGACTGTGCCAAAACCATTTTACCAGCAGTCCAAGGAGGAAGATGAAAAGGCAGACTAGAAGAGGGAGGATAACATCACGATGGAAGGCCTAGAAAACCAATAACTAGAAAAAACAATGAAGAATGGGGATGAACGGTACTCGTTGAGTCTTTGTTGGGTTCCCCTTGTTTCAGACTACGGAATAGATAGATGTACAAAGCAGAAATATTTTAGATATCATAAATAAAGTAGTAAAGCCTTACACACACACACAACACACACACACACTCACACCACTACACACACACACACACACACACACTACACTACACACACACACACCACACACAACACACATCACAACACGCACACACTAACACACTACACACACTAACACACACACACACTAACACACACACACACTACACACACACACACAACAAAGTACACAAAATATGGTCTTTTGGATACATAAATCCAACATAATGACATATTCAATAACCGAAATGAAGACAGCTTTACATGATGTACACAGGAGGTGATCGGAAAACGTGGAGCTTCCTTCCATCAACGGCAATAGAGGCTAGCAGGCTATAGCACTAGCTGGCGCCTAGTAGGTTGCAGGGAACAGATCCACTCACCGTGCATGCAGCACAAAGACTTGGTTTTTCAGTCTTTCATTCTTTTATCAATTTCCACCCCTTAACTCCCTCCCCTCAGGCGCACCCTTCTTTCCTGCTTCGTGTCACTGTTTAAACATCTAGAAGCATGGTGTGAAAAAAGTGTGCGCGGGGTAATATTGCTGACGCACAACAGCGTTTTTAGTAACTAACAAAAAAAAGTACGAGGAGGCACTTTTGGGGTCTAACGAGTCGGTTGAGTGTGAGCGGGTGGATGGGGAGAGTGTGTGTGTGGGTGGGGTAGGGGGGGGGGGGGCTGATTAGACTTAGAGATGATCGATGAGCCGACACAGCTGGTCTTTCATGTGGGCGCTGCATACCATCAATCAGGAGGGGCACGGGTGGAAACTGTCTCGCCAAAGGGCTCAGAGGACTTGGAGCGGCTGCCATTGTCTGCTCTGACCCTCCAAAACGTCAGGCTAACGAGCACGTACGTCACCCAGACTTCCGTTTGGTCTTCACTGTACGTCGCTCTTAATGCTGAGGCGGTTTGTGTGAGTGTGTGGTTATAGTCATTATCATATATTGAGGAGATGAGGAAGAAGAAAAAAAACCCAGACCGCAAAAAGGACGGATGGTCTTATGATTTCAAGGGCTAGTGAAAGTGGTGGTTTGATGGCTGTGCCAGAATGGTAGCGTAATGCATTTTGTCTTTCCCATCTCACAAATGGAATGCCAATGACCTGTAGTGTGCCTGTAGTGCCATTAATTCTGTTTCTTGCCCGAGGGGGGAGGGGTGGGGGGGGGGGAGAGAGCTGCTGGTTTTGTTCATTTTTGTTGTTGGATTATATGGCTTTTTTGTTGTTGATTTGACTATACGCTTTAGTTATATAACTCATTAATAAAGTTATATAACAATTATATAATTCCCACCTGTAGTAGTGTTAGTTCTTGCCTGAGCAGTAGCTTTAAATCTAAGAAAAAAACAGAAAGGAAATTGGTGTTTGTCACCATTTTATTATCGGAGGCTTGGGAGAGAGTGTACTAAATGAAGCTAAAATGCCATATGCTTTAGCAGTAAGGCTTCACATAGTTATGTATTCCAGTCAGGAAAAATTGCCAGTCTGCGTAATTCTAAGTTCGGCAAATCTTCAACACTGTACATCTGGCGAGATCTCTTCTGCCTCCGTGTTCCTATGACTCTAGCTAGACCTGTCTGGTTATGTCTTATCTGTTTTTGTGTTTTCCTCTGGCTCTGTAATTCTCTCTCTCTCTCGCTCGCTCGCTCACTCGCTCTAACACACAATCCCACGCACTCACCCAGACCCACTCAGAGAGAGAGAGAGAGAGAGGGGAGGGGGAGGGGGGGGTATGCAAGGAATGCTTGAATATTGTATTACATCTTTATCGTTCAGACAGCCAACTGGTGAAATATTTTTGGGCAATAACTTTGTTTCGCACACATTTTTATACAGCTACAGCAAAACATTTATATATATTATATATATATATATATATATATATATATATATATATACATACATATATATACATAATTATATATATATATGACATATGTACAGATATATATGATATATATTACACACGCACACACACATACACACATACACACACACAAGATAACGCAATGCATGTGTTATTTTCCACTAATATTTTCTTTAGGCATGGCTCT
>CM054151.1:14205740-14220740 GCA_028751875.1 Rapana venosa | reverse complement strand
CTATTGCCGGCAGCAGATGTGAGGGTTAAGTGTACTGGACACCGAAAAGCTCTTTGGACAGCTGCTTGACGCTAAACTGTGGCCTTTAAGTACATCTGGATTTCTCCCCCCTGTTTCATAAGAGTGAGGCAAGACATCATTGCAGGGTGTATTGAAAGTGCAGAATGAGAGGAAGGGAAACTGGAATGCGATATGGAGAGGGCATACATGCAGATGCTTATACTTCAATGCTTAGTGTATGCGTAGTCCCAACTTTTGATCCCCAGTTCTTTGTCCTTGTTTTTGACCCCCCCCCCCCCCCCCCCCCCCCCCCCCCCTCCCTCTCTCTGTCTCTCACTCACTCTGCAGATCGAGGGAGGTTGATATAGCATGAATCAAGTGCAGATCTTTTGCCACCAAAATTAAAACTCTGAAAGAAGTCATTTTGCTCTGAGCCGAATATGTCATTAATTCATTTTGCAGCTTTTAACTTGTTAGACCGGCGGAACTGGCAGGATTCGTTGGAGATTACTTATTTCAAAGCCCAGCTTTGTGCTTGCAGCTTATAATTTTCATCACTCAACAGCAGCAGCAGTAGCACTTGAAGTAGTAGTAGAAGTAGCAGCTGCAGCAGCACTTGAAGTAGTAGTAGAAGTAGCAGCTGTAGCAGCAGCAGCCAGTAGTTTGTAGGAGGAGGAGACGACGGTAGCGTCAGTGGAGGATGAGTTTTCAGCTTTGAAAAGAGCAACGCAATACTGTATTGCAGTTTTCAGGTGGGACATTTATTTTGAATCAGTTGTTGCTTTTTGTTTTTGTTTTGTTTTGTGTTTTCTTTAATCAGCTGGACTCATTGGTGTAGTATTTTTCTGGTGGCAAAAATACCTTTTCCTATGAAACCATCAGAAAATACATTTGACTCTGAAAATGGCAACTTCGCCAGTTTCTGCTCCGTTGACATTTATGTTTTTGAAGTAAACATTGGTGTAAACGGGATGTTCTTGACAGAAAGAATCACGTTCACATACACAAGAGGAAAAAAAAATTGTTGTATTTGACAGCCGATGAACGTTTTTTATGTCACAGTAAGAGTAATACTTTCTAGCATATTATTTTTAATAACATTGATTGGTTTAAAAATTGAGTCTTTTATTAAGGCTGCACTTTAGTCTCCGCTTAAAGGGAAAAAAGGTATCAATGAAAAATAACAAAATATACGAGAAAACGAGATAGAGATCGGGGAAGAAACATCAGCGTTAAGTTCTAGTCTTTTTTTCAAGTACTAAGTCTAGTGAATTGAAATGAACGTATAATATTATTCAAAATTACAACATTAATAGCACAACTAAAACAAATGCATGTTTACAAATACCATGCGTTTCTCTAATCTGTGGGAATTTCAAGTTCATACATTTAGAGTGTACAATATCACAGGAATTGATTTATGGCTATGTGAAACGTCAACGTGTGGAACATCCATTTTGGTGATTAATCATCATTTAGAATGTCAACGTGCTGAATATCCATTGGGTGATTTACAGGTATTTAGAAAACCAACGTATGGAATGTCCATTTTGGTGATTTATAGCTTATTTGGAATATCAGCTTTAAGGACCTTCCATTAAAGTGATTTATAGTTTGGAATAAGTGTACAATATTCACCAGGAAGCTTCCAGCCGTCCCCCCCCCCCCCCCCCCCCCCCCCCCCCCCCCCAATAAATAGAAAGTAAACTGGACTACTCATTCGAAGGATGAACATTAACCGTTTGTAAACGGTTTTCACGATGTAAAATAATTATGTTGAAGAGACAAGTCAGGTCCTCAGCTTTGCTGCAGAGGGAGCTGATGGCATCGGCCACTTGACTTGCAGCAGCAGCAGCAGCATCAGCGGCGGCATTCCTTCCATCGCCTCTTTGTTGCTATGGTTTCGTGGCGGAGGACTGTTCAGCGAGGGAAAGCAAGGCAGCGCGTCCCTTTGGCCACCCGTGTGGTCAGGAATGTCGTCTGGCTTCCTCATGGGTTGTTCTTGGTGTGTGGTCGTTAGAGGTGTCTGTTTCTGGGGGTGGTGTTGTCATGGTGTGTTGTTGTTGTTGTTGGTATTGATCTCAGTGCTAAGAAAAAAACCCAGGAGGAATATTTTGATCCAAAGTAAAGGACCCCCGAATCCCAGATTCGTTTATTTAATTTGAAGATAGGATTGAAGATGTTTTTTTTTTATTTTTGGTTTGTTTTTGTTGTTGTTTTTGTTTTTTGTAGCGAAGTTTAAATAATCTTTTATTATTACTTGCTTCTCGGCTATATTTATATCTCCTTTGTCTATTTTTTTTCGTAATTTATCTTTAATCGCAGCACCTCTCTGTTGGCTGTTACATACCCACCCACGCCACCCTCCCCTCCTCCTCTCCTTGTCTTCTTCTCTTCTCTCTCCTCCTCTCACTCTCTCCCCCTCCCTCCCCCCCCCCCCCCCACCCCCACCACACACACCCTCTCCCACTCACCTCCCCTCTCTTGTGTCCCCCGTCCTCCTCTCTCTCTCTCTCTCTCTCTCTCTCCTCTCTCTCCCCCCCCCCCCCCCCCCCCTCCTTTACTGTTACAGTGAAAGTAATTGTAACTACTACCTAGCTAATCTTATTGCATAGTTCCCTTGATGTTAATCCTCAACGACAAATGCATTCTGACAAGATAATCCGAGATTTTGTGTGGGAATGGTCGTTAATTGGGACTTATATTTCATTGTCAGGAGATAAGCATGAAGCGTAAGACACAGGAGAAATTTGGGGTGGGGATGAGCGGTTGGATGGGGTGGATGTGACGCTGGAGATCTCTTGAATATAATTGAGGTTGTGGATCAGGTCATTGATGCAGATAACTACAACTTTTCGTTAGTGAAACGTGTGATTCTGAAAATATTCGTGCTAAAGTTTATAGACCGCGCGATATAATTATTGTAGAAGGTTCGGTTGGACAGTAAGCATCAGCATTCATTAACACGCTTCCCTGTTGATGGGTGGAGTTGAGGAAGGGAAAGTGAGTGCGTGAAAAGGTGGTATAAAATTATTGTCGCTCTAGACTTTGATTTGCGCGCGTTCGCGCGTGTGTTAAGTACCAACACACCTACACACACACACAACCACTCTCCTCTCACTCACTCTCATCCTCCTCTCTCTCTCTCTCTTCTCTCTCTCTCTCTCCTCTCTCTCTCTCTCTAAACACACACACAGATAGACACAGACACCCACACACCCAGCTCACCACTCCCACCCTGCTTTTTATCTGAGGTGGACAGAGAGAGACCTGCAAGAAGACAGACAGATGGATAGACAAGTTACACTTTCAATGAGGAGAGCTAGGAGAGAGAGGACAGGGACGGACAGAAGAACATAACAGGCCTGATGATGTAGTGACGATGACGTTGCCATGCTACCGACTCTCTCTCTCCCACGAACCCTCCCCTATCAGAGGGGAAAGAGACGATGTTATCAGCCATCATTGACGTCAACGATATGTTGCAGGGAGAGTGTGGGGTGTGGTGGGGGGGGGGGGGGGGGGGGGGTGGGGGGGGGGGGGGGGGGGGGGGGGGGGGGGGGGGGGGGGGGGGGGGGGGGGGGGGGGGGGGGGGGGGGGGGGGGGGGGGGGGGGGGGGGGGGGGGGGGGTTAGGATATAAGGAGGTATACCACTACCCCACCTAACTCTTATCTTTTTTTTTTCTCCTTTACGACTCATCCTTTGTTGGCTAACAAATCCCACGCGCGCGCACTCAAGTTTTTATTTATTTTATTTGTTTATGTGCTTTATTTTATTTCGAGGATAATGGAATAAAGCACTCACTTACGCGCGCCTCTCTCTCTGTATCTGTCTGTCTGTCTCTCTCTCTCTCTGTCTCTCCTCTCTGTGTCTGTGTCTGTCTGTCTCTGTCTCTCTCTGGTGTCTGTCTCTGTCTCTCTCTCTCTGTCGTGTCTGTCTCTGTCTCTCTCTTTGTCTCTGTCTCTTTCTCTCTCTCTCTCTCTCATCTCCATCTCTCTCTTCCTCTCTCTCTCTCTCTCTCATCTGTCTGTTTTTTATTTGTTGTTGCTTCCCCCCTTCCTTCCTCTCTCTCTCTCTCCCCTCTCTCTACTTCTCTCTCTCTCTCTCTCTCTCTCGTCTCCTCTCTCGCCTCTCTCTCTCCTCTCTGTCTGTTTTATTATTTTTGTTGCTTCCCCCCTTCCTCTCTCTCTTCTCCTCTCCTCTCTCTCTCTCTCTCTTCTCTCTCTCTCTCTCTCTCTCTCTTCTCTCTCTCTCTCTCTCTCTCTCTCTTTTCTCTCTCTGTCTGTTTATTATTTGTTGTTGCTTCCCCTTCCTTTTCGGTGTTTTTGGGATGGGGTATGGGGTATTTTTCCCCTGTTATACTGTTGGGTGTATTGGTATTGGGTTTATTTTATTTTATTATCATATATATCCCTAAGGCGGGGACTGGATGTAAAACATCACATGGGCTTATCATATCCTCGAAAAAAAAAATTTGTCATTGTCCGTCTGTCTGTCTGTCTGTCTGTCTGTCTGTCTGTCTGTCTGTCTCTCTCTCTCTCTCTCTCTCTCTCTCTCTCCTCTCTCTCTGTCTCTCTCTGTGAGTGAGTGTGAGTGAGTGTGTGCACACGCATGCACTCCCCCTCTACCCCTCGGGGTTTTTCCCTTTTCTTCTTCCCGTCTTCCTTTTTTTTTTTTTTTTTTTTTTTTTTTGGTTTTTATTTTTTTTCCCCCCCCTTCCTTTTTGGTTTTTTTTATTTTTTTTTTTTCCCCCTTTTTTGGGGGTTATTTTGGGTTTTTTTTTTTTTTAAATTATTTGGGGGGGTATTAAAAACACCTGGGGTTAAATTCCATACCTCAAAATTTTTTTCTTGCCTCTGTCTGTCTGTTGTCTGTCTTTTTCTTTTCCCTTCTCTCTCCTTTTCTCTCCTCCTCTCTTTTTTTCCCCTTCTCTCTTTTTTTTGGGGGGGAAAACCCCCCCGGGCCGGCCCCAAACTTTTAAAAGAAACCTTTACTTTTTAACCGTTTTTTCTGTTTTTTCTGTTGTTGTTCTTTTCTTTTTTTGTGTTTTTGTTGTTTTTTTTTTTTTTTTTGTTTTTTTTTTTCCCCCTTTCCTTTTTTTTCCTTCTCTTTTTTTTCTTTTACCCCCCTTTTTTTTTTTTTTTCCCCTTTTTCCCCTTCTTTTTAAATTTTTTTTTTTCCCCTCCCCCCCCCCCCCCTTTTTATTTTCGATTTTTTAAAGAAAAGGTAATTGGCCGGGGTTTTAAATTTTTTTTTGTTTGTTTTGTGTTTTGTGTTTTTTTTTTTTGGTTTTTTATTGGGTTCCCCTTTTTTAGTATTATTCTTTTTTTCGCCTTGTTTTGAAATTTTATTTGTATCAATGCTATTTTCGCCTTGTTTTGAATTTTTTGTATCAAAAGCTATTATTACGATAGTTTATTGGGGGTCTGCCTTGTTTTGAAATTCTTTCGAAGTACGAAGCTGTTTCCAGTTTCATGTTTGTAGGCTTTTTCAATTTCGTCATAAAAGTAGATTGTGAAGTCATCTTTTGAATTTTTTTATATATTTTTTTGATTTACGTCGAGGCTGTTTGCTTTTTTCCCTTTTGTATGGTTTGAAGCCCAGGTTTAATCGTACAGCACTTGGTGGTTAGGAGTGGGGATTTTCCCATTTCTCCCCTTTTTTTGGGGATTTAGTACGCATTTGGTATGAATGCATAATGCAGAAAAAATCAGGTCCGTTAGAGGTCCATTAATTTTTTTTAAAATTTGGGGATAACGGAAAAAACAGAAAAAAAAAAAACCCAAAATAAGCCGCCCGAGGCGAGGCTTCATTCGCATTTAAACCAAAACATGTAATTTGGGACATAAAAATAACCATAACAACAACAAACAGCAGTTTTCCCAAACCCTTTGCTGATGGGTTTTTCGCTGGGTGGTGTACGTTATGCAATGTTCTGCACCGATGCGCTCCTATGGAAAATGGAAATGAAATTTTTTGCAAGCAAGGTAAAAAAAAGTTTGAATGATGCACACAAGATCTATAAAAAATTGTTGAAACAAAGATGACGGAAATCCACATTGTATTATTGGGTGTTAAAAGTATTTTTTAAGTACAAGGTAGCAAATTGTATTATTTTGCTTTTTTAATTTTTTAAAACACATCAGTAAGTGGGTAGTTTATTTGTTACCTTTTTTGGCGTTGTTTGTGAAAATATAAAAGTACACCGGGAGCTAATTGTATTTTGGTTTTTTTGATAAAATTAAAAGTAAACGGAGCTACGTTGTTTATTGGCGTTTTGGGGTAATAAATTAAATATAAGGGGGGTCATTGAATTATTTTCGTTGTTAATGAAAAATTTAAAAAATACAACGGTTGCGCATTGTTTTATTGGTGTTGTTTGTGCAATACATTTTAAAAAATACAAAGGTGGGTACGTTTTTATTGGGGCTTTTGGGGTAATACTTTAATAGAAAGGGGGTACATTGAATTTTTGGGGGTTGTTACCAAAAAAAAATCCCTTAAAAAAAAACCCCCCTTTGCCAAACCCCCTTTTTAAAAAATAAACCAAACCCCCCCCTAAAAATTTCCCTTTCCCAAAACCCCCCAAGGTATAAGTGCTGTAGTCCATACCTTCCATAGACAACCATGGCCCATACCTCTCCCATAAGGAACAGTTAACCTACTAAAAATCCACAAGTCCAGAACCCCATACAGCACTGTAAAGCGCTTATGACCAGTACCTCCCCATAGACCCACGGTTAATACGCGTATGCCAAATATCCCTCCCCTAGGATACGTGTTAATAGCGCTGATGTCCAAAACCTCCCATACGACAATGTGTTATAGCGCTGTATGACATTTAACCACCCTCCATAGGACAACGTGTTAATAGCCTGTTTTCCCAGACAACTCCCATAGGACAACTGTTAATCGCTGAAATTCCAGTCCCCTCCTATAGGACAACGTTTAATAGCGCTTATGCCAATACCTCCCCAAGGACAACGTTTAATAGCGCTATGTCCATATACCTCAAGGGCAACGTGTTATAGCCTGTTGCCATACCTCCCCAAGACAACGTGTAAATACCTGAAATTCCAAGTAATACCTCAGGATACCACGTGTTAATACGCTGAAATGTCCAGTAAACCTCGGAAACAACCCCACAGTTAATATGCTGTAATGTCCATACCTCCCATAGGACAACCGGTTAATAGCCCCTCTTATTCCAGTACCTCCCATAGGACAACGTGTTAAATAGCGCTGTATGTCCATAACCTCCCTAAGGCAATTTTTAATATCTCCATGCCAAACCCCCCTAGACCAACGTTAATATCTATGTCCAGTACCTCCCCTTTGGGACACCGAATATACCATCCAACCTCCCCTGAAATGTGTTATCGCTATGTCCTTTTACCCCCAAAGGACCACACCACTTAAATCTTATGTCCGTACCTCCCTATACCGCCCAACACTTTAATACCCTGATTCCAGAACTCTCCATAGGACAACGTGTTAATGCCCTTTTTCCATACCTCCCATTACCAACTTTTACCTTATTCCATACTCTCTCCAACAAACGGTTAATACGCTTTCCTCCATATACCTCTGATGGGCCACTTAATACGCTGGTTCTACCTCCACATAACAATTCCTTTACCTGCCCATAACCTTTATAAGCGCGTTTCTCAAGTACCTCCACATTGACCCATGTCTACCTGCCCTCACAGACAACTTTAATACGCTTTCCCCCCAAAACCACAACCACACCGTTCTAAATCCCCCCCCAAAATTACCCCACTCCCAATCCACGCCCCCAACTCATTCATGTCCCACCATTAACCACATCATAGTCAAATAAACTCCAACCCACCCACAACCCTTCCCCCTCATTTGTCTCATTACATCTCAAATCAATAACTACTCCAAAACCATCACCCTCTACCTTACGCCCCCCTTGCTCTCTTCTTTTCCAACAAAAACCATTAACCTCACCTTTGAACTACATTACTCATTACCCTCTCCCCACCCACTAGTCTCCCCCGTTCGCCTTCTGCTCCAACCCCTCTCCTCCCTCCCCTCCTCCTTCTCCACCCCCTACTTTCAGCCCCCCCCATTTTCTCACCCCCTCCCCTCTTTGTCCGCCCCCTCCCCCACAACACAAACAACAACAAAACAAACAAAATGGCAAAAAAAACTATTCAAACCCGCCCACCAACAAAACATCCCCAAAGTTTGAAAACATGAACAATAACAACAAACCCACCAAACCAACCAAAACATCCAACAAACAACAGCAACATCCAGACCCCCCTTACTTTCAACAGCAATTAAAAATCCCATCAGAACAGACGCAGCAGTGTACAGTAAAAACAAGAATAAAAACACCCCCAAACCAAAACAAAATTGAAAAATTTAAAAACAAAACAAAATGTCCTAAATACACAAAAGGAAAAACAACTACAAACAGCAACCCCGCCAAACAACCACCTCCCCAAAACAACAACAACAACAAAAACAAACCAAAAACACAACCAAGAAACAAAACAACCACACCACACACACAAAACAACACACACACAACAACACCAACACCAACACCAGGGGGGCGCGCGTGCCCGCACCTTTCCCTTCCCCCTTTATTTTTGAATGTCTCCCCTTTTTATATATTTTGTTTTAACTTAAACTTGACTTGTGTTTGGGTTAGTTGGGGAGAAGAGCACCGAACAGCCTTTTTTGCCTTGTTGAGGTTTCGTTCGGAAGGCGTTTTTGGACTTATGGATATTTTGCGCAAAATTTAAACCTTTGTTTATGTGATGGTTACAACATAATCCCTGAGTGTGCGACACCATTGACTCACAAAAATCTCACCGCCTCTCCTTTTCCCCCCCCCAACGGCAACACACCGCACATGCTCGATCTGCATACCCCAGCAACGCTCAGCGCTCCACGTACCACCACAAACACACACATACACACACATACACGCACTCACCACACCACCACCTCCTCTAACACATACAAAAACAAAAAACACAACAGAGCACCACTTCTAACACACACACAACACCATCACACACACACACACACACACACCCCAGAGCACCACTTCTAACACACACACACACACAAACACCACACACACACAACACACATCACACACACAATGTTTCTTTGTTTTGTACCTCCCAGTTTGAAAACAATCTATAGCTAAAAACTCGCATTGTTTAAATTATTATTATTATTATTTGTTGTGCCCGAGTTCTGTGCGATATTGCTGTTTATTTCATTTTTGTTTCCAAAGCGTTGCATTGGTTTCGTGTTCCTAATTTTTTTTTTTTTTAAAGGAAAATGTGTTACATTAATTTTTATTTGTTATTATATTTATAATACTGCGAAATTTATTACGAACTTGATACTCTATTTGTGCTGTACAAATGGTCCATGTTCATTGACAAGTAAAAAACAAAAGAAAAAAAAAAAGAAAAAAAAAAAAAATACGAATTGTGTGTGGGGGTTTTGTACTTGTACTCCGGTAACAATTTTGTTTTTTTATAGCATACAATAACCTTTAATTAAGGATCTGAATAGTTTTACCATCACCCCCCCCCCCCACCCCCCCCCATACCCCCCCCCCCCCCCCCCCCCCCCCCCCGAAAGCCCAAACAAACCCTTTTTTTTTCGCCGCCTTTCGCTTTCTTTTTGTCGTGGTATCAGTACAAGATTTTTGAGATTAAGTTAAAAAAATAATACAGAGACAAACAAAAACAACACCCCTCCTCTCTGTTCAACCTTTTTGTTTTTAAGCGACCTTCTTTTTTTTTTCAAACCTTTCTTATTTTTTCTGGTGGTTTCGTGGCATTTTTGAGATTTTTCCCCGGTTGTTTATTTAAAAAATCCATCTCACCCCCAACCCTAACCCCTCTCTTCTCTTTCATCTTTAATGGTTTCCTCCCCTAATACCAAGTATCTCTTTTGTTTCATTTGTCGGTCTCCCGCTCTTCCATCTTCTTCATTAAAAATGCTTGCTTCTCTTTCTCTTCTTCGTTTCCCCCTTTTTGTTTCCATCTCTTCGGGTTTTCTCTCTCTCTCCCTCTCTCTCCCCTCCCCTCTCTCCTCTCCTCTCCCCTCTCGCCTCTCCTCCCCTCCCCTCTCCCCTCCTCTCTCTCTCCCTCTCTCTCCCCTCTCTCCCTTCCCCTCTCCCTCTCTCCTCCCCTCTCTTGTGTGTGTGTGTGTGTGTGTGTTGTGTTGTTGCCCTTCGGTTTGTGTGTTTGCTTGTTTTGTTTGCCTACTTTTGTTTGTTTTAATTTTTTTTATTCGTCGTTATTATGAAAATGTTATGGGAGGAGAGCGCTTGCTGGGATCGACGAAGTAAAACTCGTCTGTTGCAAAGAGGTGGAAAAGTAGTGTAAAGGAATGTGAATTAATTATTTGCTGGCATTCTTACTAGTCTACAAAATAATATGTTTGCTTGGTTATTGCGCTTGTTGTATGGGTTTTTTTTTTTTTTTTTTGTTTTTTTTTTTTTTTGTTTTTTGTTGTATTTTTTTGTTTTTAGAATTGGGAATTTTTAAAAAAAAAAAGTTGGATGGAGATGTAGTTTTATTTTTCGATTATTTTTTTTCTAGAATATGATTTTTTTCACAGATACAGAACACACCGACGGCGGACGGAAACCCGGACTGACGGACGGACACACAACACACACAAAACACAGACAACGACACACAACAACACACACACACACACAAAACACACACAACCACCAAAAACCACACACTCCCCTCATCCTCCTCTCTCTCCTACCCTCCCCCCCCATCAAACCCTTCTCTCCTTCTTTTCTCTAAATAATATTAAATTTATGAATTTAATTAAAGCTCACATTCTCCTCTCTCTCTCCCTCTCATCTCTCTCCTCTCTCTCTCTCGCCTCCTCTCTCCCCTCTCTCTCTTTTCCTCTCCCTCCCTCTCTCGTTCTCTCTCTCTCGCTCTCCTCCTCTCTCTTCTCTCTCTCCCTCGCTCCTCTCTCAACCAGTCATTATCCTCCTCGATGGGTCATTGTGCCCCTTTTTCTCTATCGCTTTCCCTTCGCCCTAAAACGATTTCTCTCTCCATGGTTTTGGCTATTTTAAAAACTGTGGCATAAAGATTTAAAATACCTCTCCTTATGCTCTGGGGAGCTGATATTGCTGGCAGTTTGACCCCTTGCACGTTGCCGTTTTTTAGGGCTTTCTTCCCTTGTTTTTTTCAATTCCCTCCTCTATTCTCCCCTCTCTCCCCCTCCATCCTAAAATCCACTCCCCTTCCACTCCCTCTCCTCTCCTCACCTCCCCCTCCCTCTTCCCCCTCTCTCTCCCTCTCCCGCATCCCCCCCCGTCCTCCCCCCATCCCTCCTCTCTCTCACCCTCTCCCTCCCTCACCTCCCACTCAACACTCTTTCTCTCTCTCATCTCTCTCTCTCTCCCTCTCTCCTCTCTCTTCCTCTTCCCTCCTCTCTCTCTCCTCCCATCCTCCACTCACCTCTCGCCTCACAACCCCCTCCTCCCTCTTTATTCTCTTTCCCTCTCTCCTCATTCTCTCTCTCTTCTCTTCTCTCTCTTCTCTCCTCTCTCTCCAATCTCTCTTTCTGCTTTTAATGTAAAAGTTTATGTTTTGAATGTATTTTCTAATTATGTTTATCATAGATAGAGTATCTCTTGAGTAGGATAAATAGTTGTGATTTGCATTTGTTACTGATTTTAAGAGAGACACATGCCACGTACCCCGCGCGTGCACACACACGCTATGCGCGCTTGCACAACACACACACAACACCACAACACAACACACAAAAACCACAACACACAACACACGACCACAACACACACACACCCCACACACAAATACCACAAACCACACCCACACACTGTCTAAAATCACTAAAAGTGAATAGAGTTAAAAAACTGAAGAATCACCCCTCCTCACACACAAAAACACACACAAAACAAAACAAACACACACACCACACACCAAAAACACACCACACACACAAAACACACACAACACACACACAAACAACACACAACACACAACCCCCATAATAATTATCAAAAGATATTTGTTGCAAAAGCGCAATTTCTGCATTTTCTGTTTGCAAATTATGCGTAATTTTCTTCATTGCGGGTTTTTTTTTTCCCCCCCTCATTTTTTTACACATAATTTGCTGCCATAAAGCATTCGAGGGAGAGGGGAAAGGCGCCGCCCCCAAATATTGTGCTCTAGAGAAGTTTTTGAGGTCTCTGACACCCTCTCCCCAACCCCCCCACGCATTTAGGGTTATGGGAAACCTTTTTTATTTTTCTACACGTAAATCCGCTTGTAGTTTATTTCTTTATACACTCTCCCCCCCTCGCTTGCTGCGCGCAAACCAAAACATTACAGTACACGCACAAAGCATGGTCGCGCGCGCGCGCGCACGCACAACACCCCCACACAAAAACCACGCACGCACGCGCCGCGCTAACTAATGTTAAAATTTTTTTAAAAGAAACATTGGTTTTATTCCATAAAATTACAAAAAGAATAAATACATTTACATAAAAACAAACACACAACACAATAAAAAACCGACGGCGCGCAGGACCAACACACGCACACAAACACAACATAAAAACAACACACCAACACGACAAAACCACCATACACCCCCCACAAAAACAACTCACACACACACACACCACACACAACCACCCAAAATCCACACCACCACAACAAAAACACAACCCCACAACAACACCCCACAAAACCACACACCCCACAAAAACACCCCCCAACACACAGACTCCTTCTCTCATTTCCGTCCTTGTCTTTGGTCCTGTTCTCTCTCTCTCTCTTTCTCCTTTTCTTCTCTTCCTCCAATCTCTCCTTCTCCCTCTCTCTTCTAGTCATCTCTCTCTCCTCCTCTCTCTCCTCTCTCTCTCCCTCTCTCTCTCTCTCTCTCTGCTCTCTCTCTCTCTCTTCTCTCCCCTCAGTCTCTCCTTCTCTCTCCCTTCTTATCCGCCCTCATCCCTTTCTCTCGAACCCCCTCCCTCCCTTCTCTCTCTTCTTCATCCTCCACTCTCTTCCTTCTTTCTCCCGTCTCCTCTCTCTCTCCACTCTCTCTCCCCTTTTTCTCTCTCTTCTCTCTCCTCCCTTCTCTCCCATCCCCCTCTCCTCGCTCTCCCCTCTCTCTCTTTTCTCCTCCTTCAAAAATAGTGAGGTGGGTTATTTCCTTTGATCAGTAATCTGAAAACCTTGGGGGCATGTTTTCTGATGGGTGCTTGCCCGGCGGACCCTTTCCTTTAAGGGAATTTCATTGTCTTCTCCGTCTTCTTAAACCCATCTCTCTCCGTCTCTCTTCCTCTCTCTCTTCTCTCTTCTCCTCTCTCCTCTCTCTTTTCTTCTCCCCTCTCTCTCTCCTATTCCCTTCTCTCTCTTTCCTCCCTCCCCTCGATCTCTTGATATAGAGATTGTATGACATTGATTTGATATGCCTCTTGTAAAATTTATAAAATGATGAGGTACATTTAGTTTTCTGTCTGCCATTTCTTAAGGAGTCAAGATAAGTTTTTATTTTCGCCTAATATTTTCGACAAACCTGCACGTTCAAATTAATTTTGCTCTTGTCCTCTACATACATAACGATATTTGGCCTTCCTCACTTCCTTCACAAGCCTTCAAGCTGGGGAAATGGCAACATCATATTCTTATTATGCTCTCATATTTTTTTGATTTGTATGTTTTTTTTATGTTTTCTGATGATTTGGTTTTTTGTTTCCCTTTCCCTTTCCTTTTGGCTATTGCCTAATCCTAAACATCCGAATCTCTCTCCTCTCTCTCTCTCTCTCCTCTCTCTCCTCTCTCTCTCTCTCTCTCTCCCCCTCTCTCTACCTTCCCCTCTCTCTCTCTTTTCTCTCTCCTCTCCCCCCTCCTCTCCTCCTCCCCCTCTTTTCTCTTCTCTCACATTGTACTTTTGGGTTTTTTAAATAAATTTTTGTAACTATTTGTTGTTGTTGTTTTGTCATACAGTAATATTTCGTTGTTGCTTTTCCTTTTGTCATTCTAAAATACTAAGCTGTTGGGCAACCCTCTTCATGTATGGGTCAATGGCCTTTTGTTGACTAAATCATTCGAGTTGGAGTTCCTGTTTCTCTCTCTCTCTCTCTTCTCTCTCTCTCTCTCTCTCTCTCTTCCCCTCTCTCCTCTCTCTCTCTACCTCTCTCTCTCTCTCCTCTCTCTCTCTCTCTCTCTCTCTCTGTCTGTCCGTCTGTCTTTTGTTTCTGTCTTTCTGTCTCTGCGTCTCTGTCTCTGTCTCTCTACTACTACTACTACTACATTGGCGTCGATGATAGCGACGACATTACTACCTTCTTGTTCTTGATGTATTTGTTTATTCTTGGTGTATTTTCTCTTTTGTTGTTTCCTTTACTATTTTCCTTTCCATATTTTTTTCTTTCAAACATATTGTTTTGTTTTTGGTGTTTATACTTTTTTTCTCTCCTTTTTTTGAGGGCTGGATAAAAAAAAAAAGTCATTGTACTTAGTCTATTACCCTCTCTAAATAAAATTTCGTATTCTCTCTCTCTCTCTCACTCTCTCTCTCTCTCTCCTCTCTCTCTCTCTCTCTCTCTCTCTCTCTCTCTCTCTCTCTCTCTCTCTCTCTCTCTCTCTTTCTCTCGCACAAAGCACAGTGATATTTCCTGCAGGCCTGGTTTTAAGAGACATATATTTTCCAGGGCAGGCAGACCATGGTTTTTCGTCAAGGGGGAGGAGAATGAGGAGAGTGGGGATGTATTGTATGTGAGGATTATGTATGGTGTCTCTCTCCTATGGCTGTTATGTGTCTAGTCTGCCTTACTCATCACTCACTTTACTTATCATACTTTGTTTAAAATCTGTTTTGTTCTTCCCAGTCTGTCTGTCCTCTCTCTCTCTCTGCCTCTCTCTGTGGTCCTCTCTCTCTCTCTCTGTCTCTCCCCTCTTCTTTTCCCTTTTTTTTTTTTT
>CM054151.1:14203516-14205240 GCA_028751875.1 Rapana venosa | reverse complement strand
GAAGAAAAAAAGGGAAAAGGGGGGGGAGGAAAAAGGGAGGGAAGGGGGGGGGGGGGGAGGGGGGGAAGGAGGGGGGAGGGGGGGGGGAAAAAGGGAAAAAAAAAAAAATTTCGGTTTTCAAGGGTTTTTCCCCCCTCCCCCCTTCCCTCCCCCCTCCCCCTCCCCCTTTTCCCCCCCCCCCCCCCTTTCCCCCCTCCCCCCCCTTTCCTTCCCCCCCCCCAAAACCCCCCCCCCCCCCCCCCCCCCCACCCCCCTTCCCCCCCACCCCCCCCCCCTTTTTTCCCTTTTTTTTTTTTCCCCCCCCCCCCTGTTTTCATTCTTTTTCCCTCAAAACCCCACCACCCCAAAACACACAAAACAAACCCCAAAACCTAACCCAACCCGCCACTACCAACTACGCACAACCCCCCCCAAAACCAAGCCCCACCACAACCACCCACCCACCCCACCACACACACAACACCATACACACATACACAACATACACATTCACCACACAAAACGCCCACCACCACCACACACCACAAAACCCCCACCACCCCACACACACCAACAACTCACCAACACACTCACACCTCACCCCACACTCCCCCCCCCCCTCCCCCCAACTACACTCCCATCTACCACACTCACAACCCACCTCCTCCTCACCACCCCTCCCCCCCCCACAAAAACGACAATAAAACAACCCCAACCCACCCACACACCACCACCACCTCCCAAAACCCAAACCCCACCTCCCCCACCCACCCCACCACCCACCACCCTAAACCCCACCCCCCCCCCCACCCACCCCCCTACCCCCCCACCTCCCCCACCCCCCCATCCCCTCCCCTCCCCCCCCCCAACCCACCCCTCCCTGGGGTTCTTCAACCCACCAACGCTCAGTGCCGTCAGGCAAGCAACCGAAATCGAAAGTTAAAAGGGGGAATTTTATCCAAGTCTTAAAGGCAATGTTGTGTAAAGGGGCAATACCAGTACCCTCCTTTAAGAGGGAGAGAGAAGAGAGGAATGGGAAAGGGGGGAAGGAGAGAAGAGGGGGTTTAAAGGAGTGCGGGAGGAAGAAAATTGGAAAGAAAAGAAAGAAGAAGGAAAAAAGAAAACAGAAGAAAAAAGAAAAAAAACTATTGCCCGAGGTGTTAGGAGGAGGAGGACAAGGAGGAGGAGAGGAGAAGAAGGAGGGAGGAGGAGGCAGGAGGAGGAGGAGGAGGAGGAGGAGGATGAGGAGGAGGAGAAGAAGAAGAAGAAGAAGAAGAAGAAGAAGAAGAAGAAGAAGAAGATGAAGAAGAAGAAGAAGAAGAAGAAGAAGAAGACGAACGACGACGACGACGAACGACGGAGGAGGAGGAGGAGGAGAGGAGGAGAAGAAGAAAGAAGAAGAAGAAACAAGAACAAGAACAAGAAGGAAGAAGAAGGAAAGAAAGAAAGAAAGAAAGAAGGCGAAGGGTTTGGGTTTTTTTTTAATACTGCGTTCCATCACATACAGAGCAGTCTCTTGTTCTTTTTTGTTCTCCATGAAACAGATGCATACAGAGACAGACAGAGAAACAGATAGACAGACGATGCATACACGTGAGTACGCGCAAATACAGGCAGGCATGTAAACAGGAAAAAGCAGTACGCACACACACGCACACACACATACACACACACAACATACACACACCACAGACACACATACACACATACACAAACATACACATTCACACACACACCGCGCGCGC
>CM054151.1:14171016-14176016 GCA_028751875.1 Rapana venosa | reverse complement strand
GGCAGCGTGGAAGAGGGCTCCCTTGAGGGACAACACCCCATCCTGACCCAGCGCAGACCCACACGCCTGACAGACCTCCAGGCCCGGGGAAGACGCGCCACTCGTGCTCGGGGACCTCGAAGACCTCTTCTTCCCCAACAGGGACACTGACAAGGCACGGCGAAGAAACGATGGAGAGCTGGTCCTGTGCCTGCCACTACCACTACCACCACTACCACTGCCACTACCAGGAAAGAAGACAAAAGGATAATCCTGATCCGATCCGCGACGGTGAAGACTCCTGGGAGAGAGTGGGGAAGGGGAGGTGGTCTTGCTGTTGGGGGAGAGAGAGCTGGGGGAAGGGGGGACACTGCCATCCTGCAAGAGAGGGGAGGACCTCCTTCTCCCAGCGAGGGAGGACAGGGCGAAGATGTTGGGTTTGCGGACAGGGCTGCGGTTCAAAGCCCGCTCTGGGAATGACGAAGACCTTTCCCTGCTCTGCCAGTCTGGGGAGCAAGGTGAAGAGAGAGGAGAAGGTCGTTGTCCTTGTTGTCGTTGTTCTTCAAGAGACGAGGATCTGACCACTTCTAAGGATTCGGTATCCTTGTCTGCGTTGATCTGTTTTGTAGGCCTCACCTTCTTCTTCTTCTTCTTCTTCTCCTTCTCGGAAAGGCCATCACCGTTCACGGTGGAAGCACTCACTTGAGGTCGATCGTTTGCGCCGTCTCCTGCTCCATACGGGATGGGCGAAGAAGAGTCACTGCGGTCTCTCTGGCTGGGCGGCCCTTTCGGGGAAGGGCTCAACGGGGGTTTGGACAGAACGGGACTGAGGACGGCAGGGGGCAGAGGAGGCTTCTGATGGTGGCAGGGCGAAGTCTTCAGGTCAGAGGCAGGCTCCAGGTTCAGGCTGGTGGGTCTCCTGGCTTTCCTGGCTGAGGTCTCCGATGAATCTATCCGAGACTCTTTCAGGCTGGAAGGGGATTCTTCTGAATCTGACGACATGGCGTGAATTTCCGCAGAACTCAAGTTTCACGAAAAATCAAAAAATTCAACTCAAGGCTTTGGTTATGAAGAATCGAATGGAAATGTTCCTCTTTCGAGATAGATTGCCGTTGTGAAATTTCTGTCCTTGAACAAATAATGAGAGGTTTTCTTTTCCGGGTTTGAAGATACAAACTTCCTTTTTCCTGGGTTATGCTGGAAATTTTCTTTCCAGGATCACAATATAAATTTTTCCTTTCAGGATTAAAATGAAAATTTTCTTCTCCAGGGGCTTTGACAGCAACTTTTTCCTTTTATCGCGTGGGAGGGGGGTGGTGTTTTGTTTGTTGGGGGATTTTTTGTTGTTTTTTGTCCCAGAAGTCAACTATACTGGGTATTTTCTGTCTCCAGATTAGTACGAGATTTTTCTTTGATGTGGTGAAGATGCACACACACACACAAAAAAGTGTTAATGATGCGCAAACTGTAGTCAAGAAGCCACGTAGTCTTGCAGGCAGTATATTGTTCTTTGCACCGTCAGTTCAGGTCATCTGTATAAACACACACACACACACACACACACCAAACCTTTAAACCATTATAAAAAATATAGCTTTCTTGTGTCTTTTCGAGATTACAATTTCGTATCACTGTCCCTGTCAGTATTGTAACAGCCCTTCAGAGGATGATGACTAAAAAGTGGTTTTATAACTTGACTTGACAAATAGAACGTCAGTCCAATATTGATTTTATTGGCATCAGTAGTTGGTTTTTGTCTTGTAAAATCTTCAGAACTCACATGGAATTGCTGCTGCACATGCAGTAAAAATGCCGGTCGCAAAAAAAAATCTTCAGTGGTGCCCCAACGTTCTACAAGAGAAGGTGAACAGGAGAAGGTGAAGAGAGAAGGTGAAGAGAGAGAAGGTGAAGAGAGAAGGTGAAGAGAGAAGGTGAAGAGAGAGAAGGTGAAGAGAGAGAGGGTGAAGAGAGAAGGTGAAGAGAGAAGAAGGTGAAGAGAGAAGGTGAAGAGAGAAGAAGGTGAAGAGAGAAGGTGAAGAGAGAAGGTGAAGAGAGAGAAGATGAAGAGAGAAGGTGAAGAGAGAGAAGGTGAAGAGAGAGGGTGAAGAGAGAAGAAGGTGAAGAGAGAAGGTGAAGAGAGAGGGTGAAGAGAGAAGGTGAAGAGAGAAGGTGAAGAGAGAGAAGGTGAAGAGAGAGAAGGTGAAGAGAGAAGGTGAAGAGAGAAGGTGAAGAGAGAGAAGGTGAAGAGAGAGAGGGTGAAGAGAGAAGGTGAAGAGAGAAGAAGGTGAAGAGAGAAGGTGAAGAGAGAGGGTGAAGAGAGAGGGTGAAGAGAGAAGAAGGTGAAGAGAGAAGGTGAAGAGAGAGGGTGAAGAGAGAAGGTGAAGAGAGAAGGTGAAGAGAGAGAAGGTGAAGAGAGAGAAGGTGAAGAGAGAAGGTGAAGAGAGAGAAGGTGAAGAGAGAGAAGGTGAAGAGAGAGAAGGTGAAGAGAGAGAGGGTGAAGAGAGAGAAGGTGAAGAGAGAAGGTGAAGAGAGAGAAGTGAAGAGAGAAGGTGTAGAAGAGAGTGAAGGAGAGAAGGTGGAGAGAGAAGGTGAAGAGAGAGAAGGTGAAGAGAGAGAAGGTGAAGAGAGAGGGTGAAGAGAGAGGTGAGAGAGAAGGTGAAGAGAGAGAAGGGGAAGAGAAGGAAGGTGAGAGAGAAGGTGAAGAGAGAGAAGGAAGAGAAGGTGAGAGAGAGGTGAAGAGAGAGAGGTGAAGAGAGAGGAAGGTGAAGAGAGAGAAGGTGAAGAGAGAGAGGAAGGAGAGGGTGAAGAGAGAGAAGGTGAAGAGAGAGAAGGTGAAGAGAAGGAGAGAAGGTGAAGAGAGAGGTGAAAGAGAGAAGGTGAAGAGAGAAGGTGAGAGAGAAGGTGAAGAGAGAGAAGGTGAAGAGAGAGAAGGTGAAGAGAGAGAAGTGAAGAGAGAGGGTGAAGAGAGAGAAGGTGAAGAGAGAAGAAGGTGAAGAGAGAGGGTGAAGAGAGAGGGTGAAGAGAGAAAGTGAAGAGAGAGGGTGAAGAGAGAGAAGGTGAAGGAGAGAAGGTGAAGAGAGAAGGTGAAGAGAGAGAAGGTGAAGAGAGAAGAAGGTGAAGAGAGAAGAGTGAAGAGGAAGATGAAGAGAGAAGGTGAAGAGAGAGAAGATGAGAGAGAGGTGAAGAGAGAGAAGGGAAGAGAGAAGGTGAAGAGAGAGAAGGTGAGAGAGAGAAGGTGAAGAGAGAAGGTGAAGAGAGAGAAGGTGAAGAGAGAAGAAGGGAAGGAGAAGGTGAAGAGAGAGAAGGTGAAGAGGAGAAGGTGAAGAGAGAGAAGGTGAAGAGAGAAGAAGGTGAAGAGAGAGAAGATGAGAGAGAAGATGAAGAGAGAAGGTGAAGAGAGAGAACGTGAAGAGAAAAGGTGAAGAGAGAGGGTGAAGAGAGAAAAGGTGAAGAGAGAAGGTGAAGAGAGAAGGTGAAGAGAGAAGGTGAAGGGGAAAAGAAGGTGAAGAGAGAAGGTGAAGAGAGAAAGGTGAAGAGAGAGAAGGTGTAGAGAGAGAAGGTGAAGAGAGAAGGTGAAGAGAGAGAAGGTGAAGAGAGAAGGTGAAGAGAGAGAAGGTGAAGAGAGAAGAGGTGAAAAGAGAGAAGAAGGTAAAGAGAGAGAAGGTGAAGAGAGAGAAGGTGAAAGAGAGAAGGTGAAGAGAGAGAAGGTGAAGAGAGAGAAGGTGAAGAGAGAAGGTGAAGAGAGAAGGTGAAGAGAGAAGAAGGTGAAGAGAGAGAAGGTGAGAGAGAAGAAGGTGAAGAGAGAAGGTGAAGAGAGAGAAGGTGAAGAGAGAAGGTGAAGAGATAGAAGGTGAAGAGAGAGAAGGTGAAGAGAGAAGAAGGTGAAGAGAGAAGAAGGTGAAGAGAGAAAAGGTGAAGAGAGAAGATGAAGAGAGAAGATGAAGAGAGAAGAAGGTGAAGAGAGAAGGTGAGAGAGAGAAGGTGAAGAGAGAAGGTAAAGAGAGAAGGTGAAGAGAGAGAAGGGAAGAGAGAAGATGAAGAGAGAGAAGGTGAAGAGAGAAGGTGAAGAGAGAGAAGGTGAAGAGAGAGGGTGAAGAGAGAAGGTGAAGAGAGAAGATGAAGAGAGAAGGTGAAGAGAGAAGGTGAAGAGAGAAAGTGAAGAGTCTACAAGAGAAGGTGAAGAGTCTACAAGAGAAGGTAAAAGAGTCTACAAGAGAAGGTGAAGAGTCTACAAGAGAAGGTGAAGAGTCTACAAGAGAAGGTGAAGAGAGAAGGTGAAGAGAGAAAGTGAAGAGTCTACAAGAGAAGGTGGAGAGAGAAGGTGAAGAGAGAAGGTGAAGAGAGAAGAAGGTGAAGAGAGAAGGTGAAGAGAGAAGGTGAAGAGAGAAGATGAAGAGAGAGAAGGTGAAGAGAGAAGGTGAAGAGAGAGAAGGTGAAGAGAGAAGAAGGTGAAGAGAGAGAAGGTGAAGAGAGAAGGTGAAGAGAGAGAAGGTGAAGAGAGAAGGTGAAGAGAGAAGGTGAAGAGAGAAGATGAAGAGAGAGAAGATGAAGAGAGAGAAGGTGAAGAGAGAGAAGGTGAAGAGAGAGAAGGTGAAGAGAGAGAAGGTGAAGAGAGAGAGGTGAAGAGAGAAGATGAAGGGTCTATAAGAGAAGGTGAAGAGAGAAGAAGGTGAAGAGTCTACAAGAGAAGGTGAAGAGGCCCAGTAATCGGATGTTTGTCCAGTGAAGCAAGCCACAGCAAGACAACAGCCAAGGAAATGCCTACAGTCTTTAATGGGATGTGTCTTGGGGGTGGGGGGGGAGAGGGGGGAGCTTTACATAGCACAGCCACCAAGGATGAAATTATGACATGAAGAGTGAAAGCAAGTCAGCGTGTATGCATATACTTAACAATCATAGTGAACAATATCAGCGATGGGGAAACAATGAATCTGTGCTACCTGGCATTATTGGTAAACAGTAATGTTGTGCAAGACTTCTTTGAAATGGGCAATTTTTTTTTTTAACTCTGCCTCTTCCCC
>CM054151.1:14161016-14166016 GCA_028751875.1 Rapana venosa | reverse complement strand
TTCTTGCGTGCGTTCGCACACGGGGCCTCGGTTTATAGTCTCATCCGAAGGACTTACATACATATTACCCGAAGATAATTAAGGCACTGGCAGGTCTGCACTTGGAGTTGACCTGGGAGATGGTAAAAATCCCCACCCTTAATTAAATCGCCAGGTGCTGCCCTGATTCGAACCCACGACTTCATGGACCCATGGGATTTGAAGTCAAACGGTCTTAACCACTCGGCTATAGCGTCCGTCGGTTGTGTTTGTTTTGTTTTTTTGGTAATGTGAAAAGGGAAGGGATAGCTCAGTTGTCGGAGCACTCGCTTTCCCACAGCTAAGGTAACAGCATCGAGCGTGGTTACCACTTGGATGAGTGACCGTTTGTACGCCTTGGCTTCAGTACAGTCCCCCAGTTCACCCAGCTGTAAATGGGTACCTGCCCTCTTTAGGGTCAGGGAAGGTAAAGCAGCGAGGGAGAGGAGATGGGCGCCGCCCTCAACATGATGGCCCTAGAGAACATGAGGTCTCTGACGCCTCACTCCCCCACGACCACGTAGGTTATGGGAACACCTTTACCTTTCATGCTAATGCTAATGCTAATGCTAATGCTAAGAAGAAGAAGAAGAAGAAGGAAGAAGAAGAAGTAGAAGAATCGTCCTGTTTGTTAACAGCAATTGGCTTGATAACAACTGGCATTTTTCTTTTTACGCTGGCTTGTACAGTCCTTTATTTTCCCCTTTGTATGGTTGTTTTCTTTTGGGTTTCGTTTTCCTAAAGGTGAAAGCACGTCGGTCAAAGAGAGCCAAACTAGCGAACAGAAGAAAATGAGGTACTCTGGATGTCTATTTGCTCCCTCTTAGACAACGCTAGGTTATGATCACCTTTACGCGTTAAGCAATGCTTATGTACTAGAATGCAATGACTGAAGAAGAAAAAGAAAGAAACTCGTAGTTGTTGAATTGATTCATAGACAACTGGATTTTTTTTTCATAGACCTGATACTGTTTTATTTTTCTTGTTGTTTTTGTTTTTATTTTGGGTTTCGTGTTTCATAATAAGATCGAAGCGTCCTACTAACAATCAACACGCGAACAGATTAATCAATTTGCACGTACCTGCAGATTATGTGCTCTTTCGAGTGGTACGCTTTTACAACCCATTGGTTCTTTCGTTGTCAGACCAGGCGTTCATAGGATTTATGTAATAAGGAAAAACATGGAAGTTAACTAACAGTCATAGAAAGCTCGCGTAAAATTTTGAGACTGAGAGATTTTATGTTGTTAAGTTCTATCGGTGATTAGATACTCCTCCGTGTTTGTTATCCTCCCTTTTTTTCGAGGATAATGTGATTAAGTATTCGTTTGCTTTGTTTCTTCATCCCCAGCGGTGTATCAGAATTTGTAAATTCTGTCTTGTTTCCCAGCACACTGGCCTAGCTTACGAAAGCGGAACAGGATTTTTTTAACGCTGGTCGCAAGATGTTCGGGGTGGGGCACACGGGGTTGGTTTATAGTCTCATCCGAAGGACTTTTTGGGGGAGTGGAGTCTGCACTGATGTTAACTCCAGGGGAAAATATCCCCCTTGAACGGGAATCGAACCCGGGTCGTCAGATTGCGAGCGCAATGTTCTGACCACTAGGCTGTCCCGTCCCCCCAGTCAGTACTGATGAGTTACCTTCGGGAGAAAAATCTCCTAGAGCAGATGCCTCGGTCTGTCAGTCTCTTCATAACACATCGAATAAACTTGAAATTTTTTTGGGGGGGCAGTGTGCTTTTTTCGTATTCAGCCCCTTCTGTCTGGAATGCTTTGCCTCGTTATTTTCGTCCTGCTTCTTTCTTCTGAAGACCTATGTCTTAAAACTCACTATGAAGGGTTTTCATCTTATCATTACAGTGTGTGGTGTAGTGTGTGTGTGTGTGTGTGTGTGTGTGTGTTGTGTGTGTGTGTGTCTGTGTGTGCGTGTGTGTGGCGTACGTGCGTTGTGTAATATTCATTGTGCATGATTATATATATATATATATATATATATATTATATATTATATATATTATATATATATATATATAATAATAGATAGATAGATAGATAGATAGATAGATAGAACTTTTGTTTTCAGTAAGCTTCAAGTGTAGTACTATGTTCTCATACATTCTATGTGTTTATTGCTAGCATCATTAATGTTGGTATATATGTTTAATTTAATGTGTATTGTTACATTTTGTTGCGTAAAGCACTTTGGGCTTCCGCTGCAACGGGAAGGAAAGCACTCCAGATAATAATGTCTATTTATTTCACTATCAGCAGTGTTATTACAATCATAATGATGATGATGATGATGATGATGATGAAACACTCCAGAAATGTTTTGTTTCATCATCGGCATTGCTATTATTATCATAGTTATGATGTTGATGGTGGTCGTGGTGATGATGTTGATAATGACGACGATGTTGATGATGATGATGCTTGTTATAAATGTCACTATAATTATCAGTACTGTTATCATTTTCATCAATCACACATATTACAGTTCCACTAGATTTTTGGGTGTGTTCTTTTTGAATGATGCATGGAGTTGCCTACAAAAAGAAAAGTGTATGGAAGAAGACGAGGTATGGTGCAACTTACTATTACCACCAAAATTAATGTTTCCCCACTACCTGCTTCACATAGCTCTTACATTCATCATTCTTCTTCTTCCTCGCACGCTCAGACATCAACTATTGTTGTCTGTCATATGAGCAAAAAATGCGTTGCGCTGCCGTTAAGCGCCTGACAAGACAGGCCCAGCGCATCCGACTTCGGCATGGAAGAGAATTGTTATTTTGTAAATGCGCTTTGATTTGTCTTTGCAAGATATAGCGCTATATAAGTTCCATTTACTATTATTATTATTATTATTAAAGTATTTTTCTTTTTTTTAAAATGCTTTTATTTCGAAGATAATGGAATAAGCACGCATGTGTCTTTTTGAAAACAAAAAAAGTCAAAAGAATGGACCAACCAGGGAGCTAATAGACAAGAAGGAGGTGACAGGAAGAAAAAGAACAAGAAGTGGATCGGTGGTCTAGAGGTAACGTAACGCGCCTGTCTAGAAAGCAAAAAGTCCGGGTCGGAAGTGTGCGGTGGTTCGAATCCCGTTTGGGCCCAAAACTTTTCCCCCATCCATTTTAGACCATGAGTGGTGGTCTAGGCGCTAGTCTTTCGGATGAGACGATAAACCGAGGTCCCGTGTGTTACACAAAATTTTCAGCGCACGTAACGTAAAAGAACCCACAGCAACAAGAGAGTTGTCCCTGGCAAAATTCTTAGAGAAAAGCCACTCTGATAGGGAAACAAATACAGTTGCAGACAAGAAAAAAACAGGTGGCGCTGCTCTTGTGGCGACGCGCTCTCCCCGGTAAGAGCAGCCCGAATTTCACGCAGAGAAATCTCGTGACTTAAAGTGGTATTTAAAAAAAAAAATTAAAGGCAGAAAGAAAGTGAAGGGGAGAAAAGAGGGAATTCCTAGCAGAATTTCCAGAAGGTGGATACGCCATTTATACTGACAGCCCCCCACCCCGGTCATCTCCACGAGGAAACTTCATCCTAAACTGATTCTGCCTCATATGACGAATAGCTCAAGAGAGAAATCTGCCGTGATCGTAAAAGGTAAAGGTGTCCCATAACCTATGAGGTTATAGGGGAGCGAGGCGTCAGAGACCTCAACTTCTCCAGGGGCCAGCATATTGAGGGCGGCGCCCATCTCCTCTCCCTCGCTGCTTTACCTTCCCTGACCCTATAGAGGGCAGGTACCCATTTACAGCTGGGTGAAGTGGGGGGGACTGTACTGAAGCCAAGGCAGCACAAACGGACACCCATCCAAGTGGTAACCACGCTCCATGCTGCTTAACATTAATTGGGGGAAAGCGAGTGCTCCGACCACTGAGCTATCCCGTCCCCCGTGATCATAGGGTCTGTATAAAACGATACAAGATTCATACAAGCTCCATACAAAAACAATACAATACGTATGCAATACATTAGTAGATAGTCTGCTATTTTGATCGCTTGTCGTAGCGAAAGTGGGCTCTCTCTCTCTCTCTCTCTCTCTCTCAAAAAGACTGTATTGTTAATGGCAATAAATTACTTTCAGTGTTCAATGTTCTCTCTCTCTCTCTCTCTCTCCTCTCCCCCCCCCCCCCCCCCCCTCTCTCTCTCTCTCTCTCACACACACACACTCATACACAATTCTGTACTCCTTTATTTATTTTTTACGTGACCTTCAAAATAATTACACATCTCAACAACAAACAAACAAACAAAAAACAATAACTGCACAAATATGATCTATGCAACGACAAAAATCATTACACAATCTACTTCCTCTCTTTTTCAAAAACAAATCCATTTTTTCCCCTTTTTTTTCTTTTTTTGGTAAGAACAACTGTGACCTCCTCAAAGTTCCAAATTTGTACATATCGACAAAACATCTGCAAAATCAATCAATCATCTCTGCCATCACAAACCACATCCTATGCCATCAAATACACATCCACAAACAAATCATTCACACACATTTCGTGAAAGGGGGCGAGAAAAACTGCATAACGTGCATTTAAAATAAAATAAAAAAAGACACTAACAACAACAACAAATAATAAACATAATATGTACATAACAGCGTAGAATCTAGTATTTCTAACTATACTGGTTGGTGTGATGCCGACATACATAAGCAGCACGTGTACAAAAGAAAATAATGCTATTTGCAAAAAACAACACTATGAAGCTATAACACACAAAACTGTGGAAGAAAGGAATAGACAGCCGTTGAATAAAGAATTTATTATCTATACCCCTTTAACTCACGGCAGATTTCTCTGCGGGAAACTCGGGCTGCTCTCTTCTTCTGGGAGAGCGCGTCGCCACAAGTGCAGCGCCACCCATTTTTTTTTTTTTTGTCTGTCTGCAACTGTGGGGGGGGGGGTGGGGGGGGGGGTGGAATTCAAACCCGACTTTTTTCTGGAAGTATA
>CM054151.1:14138516-14156016 GCA_028751875.1 Rapana venosa | reverse complement strand
GGTTGAAAGTCAGATGAAGAAATGTCCAATTTCTTTTTAAGGAAGTTTGATATCACACACGCACGCACACATACGCACACACACATGAACAACAACAACAATTTTCTGAAGCCAAAGTCTGGAGTGGATGCCAATGTGGGAATGACAAGTTACACTGAAAACAGCAATGCTTGCAAAAGTTTTCATCCATTAAACAAAGAGCATATTCAGGGTGCCTGCCCTCTTTAGGGTCAGGGAATATAAAGCAGTGAGGGAGAGGAGATGGGCGCCGCCCTCAATATACTGGCTCCTACAGAAGCTGAGGTCTCTGACGCCTCGCTCCCCTACGACCACATAGGTTAAGGGACACCTTTACTTTTACCTTTTATATCAGTAGGTTTGACCTGATGCAATTACAAAAAAATAATATAAAATATTTAAAAAATCAACAAAACTGATAAGCAAATCAATTTCGCTGAAACTGCACTCTTACTGAAAGAAATTCGAAATTCCATCAATCTGAAAACCAACCATGACGTACGCATATAAATATATAATACATCAAGTCAACAGAGACATAAATTACCCACATTATTTCACAATTTTCGTTTTGTCAAAATGGCACTACAGAATAAACATCATAATAATATTTTTGATATTATTATAACAGATGGTTTATTTCCATGCAGCTAATCCCCCTCCCCCACCTACCCACCCCCTAAAAATTTTTTTTTTTAAATGATCAAGATGGGTACATAGAAAGATTAGACCAGGCTTCACAACATACACTGTACATATAACCTGGAATGGAATATGTGTGAGTGAGTGAGTGAGTGAGTGAGCAAGCGAGGCAGTGAGGGAGAAAGTGAGGGAGTTAGTGAGTGAGTGAGTGAGTGAGTGAGAGAGTGTGTGTGTATGTGTGTTTAGAGGGGGTGGGGGTGGGGGGTGAGTCCACAAGCGGAAATGTGGAAAGAATGTGAGTCACAGTGCTATCAAAATAAGTGTGTGTGTGTGTGTGTGTGTGTGCGTGCTTGTAAAAACAATGCAAACTACAGAGCAAGCAAAAAATAAGAAAAAAACCTGACGTGAATGATTCAAGAACACTTTAAAACTCACACACACACACACACAATCAAAAATCAAAAATTCAATTTGAAGTTAATCAAACAAAAACTTTTTTAAAAAAGATTGTAAAGCCATATAAAAAAAAAGAAAGTGATTTGTAATCATAGAATAATGTAGATTGGCTTTTTTTAAAAAGAAAAAAAACGCAGAGACAATCAGCAAATTTGATGCATAGCTTGCATTCCCACTGTTGTTCTATCCCCTTCTGAATGCATTCATTTATAGTACATTAATAATAAAATATATATCATAAAAATGTTCACGAACATCAAATGTGTTGAAGTCTCCGAACTATCTGATTTTCATTGTAAAAAAGATTTCATTTCGTATAAAAAAAAATATCTCTCACATAATTTATCACGTAAATATTCAGGCCATGATCACTCAATCTCACCCCCACCCCCACCCAATCTCAACCCTCTCAAAAAGAGAAGAAAAAAACATACACTGGCTCATTTTCTCTCTCCCAACTCCATCAATTTTCTTTTTAAGTCTTATGGAACAACAGACATGATGAATAATAAAAAGAGTGGCACTGATATATATATATACACAGGTTAATGTACAAAGGTGTTTTCTTTGTGGAACTACTCATTATACGAACACCACACTCAAGGAGCAATTGCGGGGTTTAATCTTTTTTTTTCTGTACAATTTTTTTTTTCATTGAGAAATTTTTTTCTGTACTTTTCTTGCTTCAACGTACCAAAAAAAAAAAAATCATTTTTTTCATCTTCGTTCTTTCATAACAAAGACAGAGAGAATTGCACATATATTTCAAGTCCATGAAAAGAAGATTTTTTTTTTTTTAGAACAAATCTAATACTGAACCAATCTACGAAGAAATTCTGTCAAGTGTAAAAACATCCTCCATGAATAATACAAGTCCATTCGTTTCAATCATACAAGTGGAATCCTTAGAACTATATAAATAGTCTCCAAAATAATAACAATAATAAGCACGAGAGTGGGAGTTAGACAGACAGACACAGACACAGAGACACAGACAGACCAACAGACCAACAGACCAAGACTGGTTGCAAAAACAGAGCTAAGTCTTCATGCAGACACAACAAAAGCCCAAAAATGATTAATTTCGTCAATTTTTTTGTTTTGTTTGCATACCACAGTTCAGCATACCAAAAATTATAGACAACAACCAAATAAAAACCCAAACTGTCACCACTTCTGAAAAACAGTCAAGTAACACCGAATGATAGACTGATCCATATTCACAACTGACGAAATTGAACTCTTAACTCCAAACAGTCACGACATATTTGACTTCATGATAGCACTGAATATTTTGTGATATTTCGTGATCCGCTTTACATTGTGAAGTGAAAATATAAACTGCAGATTCAGTAAAAATTAGAAAATAGCTTGGCTCCAGCATTCTAAATGAATTCAGCACATGGATATAATTATAATTATGGCTACCTTAGGCCGCCCAGTATCGTTATGTCCCTTTGCATCACTGAAACATGCAATTAAAGTAATCATGTATTGAATATTGCGAGCCATGTCAAACTTGTTTTTATATATTATATATATATATCAAAGTCTGGAATAAGATGCATCTATGCTGCATGTACAATTTAAATTTGTACAATTCCTAAACGATGCTTTTTATTTTGTTTCAACCAGTCAATTCTTGATTTATTTTTTTTATGCATCACACAATTTGGTATAAAACTTAACATTCTAAAGATACTGTACCAATCATTGGCCTATTTCAATGTTATTGTTCTTGTTGCTATTCTTGTTGTTGTTGCTGCTGCTGCTGTTGTTGTAGTTATCTATTGTTACCAATTTCTTCTTCTGAGCCACTCTAGATATTGCTCCACACAAGACTGAGGTGACTAATAGAAAGTGCAGCCACTGTTTTCCAATACAGATGTAGCCTCCTACTGCTACTACTATTGTTGTTGTTATTATCATTATGATATCTGATCGTGCCATTAAGTGATATCTGATCGTGCCATTAAGTGATATCTGATCATGCCATTTAGTGATATCTGATTGTGCCATTTAGTGGTACTTAATTATGCCATTCTGTGGTATCTGATCATGCTAAAACTAATGACTGAGATCACACATGACCCAAAAGAATGCATCACTTTTCTCATTCACTATTCCCATGAGAAAGAACACATCACTTTTCCCATTCACTATTCCCTTAGGGGAAAAAAGCGCATCACTTTTCCCATTCACTTTTTCCCTTGGGAAAAAAAGCGCATCACTTTTCCCGTTCACTATTCCCTTGGGGAAAAGGCCTTCAATTTTCCATTCCTCTTCACTATTCCCCTGAGAAAATTCACCTCAGCTTCCCACTTTTTCCTAAGGGAAAAAACCCTTCACTTTCCCTATTCATTATGCCCCATGAGAAAGAACACATCACTTTCCCCTCATTCACTATTTCCCTAGGGAAAAACATCCCTTTTCCATTCACTATTCCTAGGGGAAAACACATGCCTTTTCCCATTCACCATTCCCAATGGAAAAACATCACTTTTCCCCATTCACTATTTCCCTGGGGGAAAACACATGACTTTTTCCATTCACTATTCCTAGGGGAAGACACATCACTATTCCCATTCACTATTCCCTTGGGAAAACATCACTTTTCCCCATTCACTATTTCCCTGGGGGGGGAAAACACATGACTTTTCCCATTCACTATTCCTAGGGGAAAACACATCACTATTTCCATTCACTATTCCCTTGGGAAAAACACATCACTTTTCCCAATTCATTATTCCCTAAGGAAATAACATGTCACTTTTCCCCATCAACTCTTCCTATGAGAAAGTGCGCACCACTTTTCTCATTTGGCTGTTCCCTAGGGGGAAAGCACATTACTTTCCCCAAGGGAAAGAACAGATCACAATCCCATTCACAATTCCCTTTGTGGAGGTGGGAAGGGGGGGAAGGGGGGAGCATGTCACTTTTCCCGAGGAAAAAAACACAACATCACCATCCAATTCGCTATTCCCTAGGCAAAGAAAACGCATCCCTTCCCCCCCCCCCCCCCCCCCTCCCCCAGATCCTTTTGTCCCAGGGGAAAGATGACATCAGTGTCCAGTTTGATCAAGAATGGACAACAGAGCACTCTATCAGCAGACCCCTAGATACTTTCAGCAGTACACATGTGCATAACAGCTGGAATAAAAACAAACAGACACACAAACAAACAAACAGACAAATAAATAAACAAACGAAACAAATAAACAAACAAACAAGCAAACAAGAAGCCCTGAGAACTAAAAAGCAGAGAAGAGCCAGCAGGAATGAGAGTTACACAGTTACAGAAAAAAGACAAAATTGCACAACAAACATGTGCACGCACGCACGCGCACACTCACACACACATGAGAGCTTATACAGTTATAGAAAAATACAAAATTAAAGACACACACAAACACATGATAAACATACACCACTCACACATTAACACATACACACACACACGACGCACACACATACATGAGAGTTACACAGTTATAGAAAAATGACAAAATTAAACACACACACAATACACACACACATGATAAACACATACACACACTACACACACACATATGAGAGGTTACGTTACAGATAAGACAAAATAAACACACACACACAACACACACACACACAACAATAAACATCCACACACACACACACACACACTCAAACACAGACACACACAAAAAACAATCCCAAAAAAGGCCTTCATCTTCCTTACCCTAGGACGAAAAAAGACAAGACAGTTTGATAAAAGAGTCCTTGATTGATTGATTGGTTCATCTACTTAATTACCTATTCATTTATTTGTTCATTCATTTATATATCTATTTATCTACTTATTCATCTCTCTTTTTATTGTTGTTGTTGTTCTTGTTGTTAATTTTTTGAATGAATATCAGTTTGATCTTCCATTGATTATATCGGTTGTGCTGTTTAAGGAAGAAGGAGGGGGGGGGGGGGCTAGTCTTTTTTGTTTGGTTTGGTGGGGGTTGTTTTGGTTTTTTTGTTTGGGGTGGGTTAGGGGGTAGGAAGACTCACTTTTTGGGGGGGAGTGGAAGGATGTAAAATTAATGCAGCACTACTAATGATTCCCTATTCACACATATTTTAACCACGCGAAACATTGACAGAAAAAGAAGAAGAAAAAATGTACAAATCACTGATCAAATCCATGCACTGTCTTAAAAATTCATAAAGTTGATGCTTTAAAAAACAACAGTAAATATTTGTGGTGCAAAGGATTAAAGATGGAATGATATAAAATAAAACAAAATAACGAAAGCAAAAACTACGTAACCTAAAACTTTGATCAAGACTTCTGCGGTGCAGAGGTACTATCTATGGTTTTTAAAAATCCATATATATATACACACCAAGGCCGAATGACATAGATAGTGATTTATCAACAGCATCTTAGACATTTTTCATAGCTGGTAGCATCATTCAAAAATACATCTCGGAATAATACAATACAATAATCACAGTCATTGTAATAAGTCGCTGGAATTCTGTCAGAAAATAAGAATATCACATTGCATAAAAGTGATCCAATAACATCACTAATACGTACTATGGATTCTACAGTAAGAACAAAAATATCCAAAAACGATACCGCTGTAAGAAATTATATTTAAAACCAATCTTAGACAAGACAACATACGCTATCAAACCACATTGTCTACAATAAAATAATGACTGTAAAAGCACTCTTTACTGATTCATGCAATCAAAACGTGGTGATTAAAGGTTGACAGGAGAAAATTTAGCAAGAATCCCCAACAAACCAAAGCAGCCATCTCGACATTTGCACAACACAAAGAATAACATTACTGATTCTGTTCACTTTCTGTGATAGTGCTACTTCGTTCAGCCTTTCCTTCCATTTCCTACAAACAATCAACTGCCCATGTTTCTATACACAATTACGTATGATTCAGAAAGGGAATGTTGGTAATGATGATACTGGTCTCGTCTTTGCTCTAGATCATGATTTTTTCGGGATACGGGTTTTTTGTTTTGTTTTGTTTTTGGTTTTGGTTTTTTTGGTTTTGATTTGCTGGTTGCTTTTTGTTGCTCTTGACGGTTTGTGTCCTAATGTGCAGGGATTTTTTTTTCCTGGTTTTGGTATTTTGTAATATATTTGAAAAAAATCAAAAAACATTTTTTTAAAAACAACCAATCAACTGCCTATGTTTTTCCAAATACTTTATTATCTCAACACTACAGACAGACCAGCGTCAGACTTCATTTGTGCTCTCTGCTTTAAAAGACTGTCTTGTGCTCTCTGCTTTAAAGACTGTCATTCCCACATTGGACTTGCCAGCCACAACCAATGCTGTACCAGAATAAACTCCTAGAGCTCAACTCCACAGTCTTCCAAGAATGAAGGATGCCTATGTGCAGTATCTCAAAAACGGACAAATTAGTCTTATGCATGAAATCTCCTTCATGTAATACACAAAAAAGTCATTCTGAATATGTATTCTTAAAGGTAGAAGGAAAAGAGGCAGACCACCAACATCCTACACTGCCAGCATCACTGAGGTCAGTGGTCTGGGAGGAGGGCTACAGGAGATGGTAGAACTCAGCAGAGACAGAGAAAGATGGCGAACTCTGGTGGCATTGTGTGGAGCACCTACCAATGACAGCAGTAATGGAGACGGATGAAGACAGATGAAAAAAAAGAAAACATCTTTATTGACTGAGCTAGCCTTTGTAAGCACACACAAAAAAACAATCACATGGGCATACACTGTGTGTGTATGTGTGTGTGTGTGTGTGTATATCTATAGATGATAGATAGATAGATAGATAGATAGATAGATAGATAGATAGATAGATAGATAGCTATAAAATATGCCAATGTGTATCTGTACAAGTATGTTTGTTATGTGTTAAGATTCTTGTTCAGTTTCTCCTCCCAGACATGGATTTTCTCATTGCTGCTATTAACAAAATATATTCTTCTTTCATTTCTTAATTTATGTTACTTTCAGCCGAAACTAACCACCTGATTCATACTTAGGGCTGATACCATGTTAAGAGAAAAAAAACAACAACAAACAAAACCAATGTCGATATATAAAAAAATCAAACAATAAAACAATCACTAACTACATACAGAAACTTGATACCAAAGTCAGATGCGCTGGGCCTGACTTGTCAGGTGCTTTACGGCGACGCAACACATTTTCGCTCATATGACAGAAGAAAAACAAATAGTTTCTGTCTGAGCATTCGATGGAGAAGAAGAAGAAGAAGAAGAAGAATCCGCAAAAAATCCTGAGGAGAAGCTGGAAGTGAAAATAAGAGAACACCATCATGAACACCAAGCAAGTCAACTGAAAGAAACATAACCCTGGTACTGGTGGTATACACATATCATTTACTACCTGGGTAAAAAGACAAGCAAATAAACAAACAAATCAAACCAACAAAGCACTATGAAAACCGTACTACAACAAAAGGAACGATAACTTACTAATGCATACGAAGCAAAACTGGCAAGCGTAACATCTCCGGCACTATAATAACAATATCAACAAATGACACAAATTATCAGATCTGTAGGGTGTTGTTGTTTTTTTGGGGGGGAGGGGGGAACAAAATACAGACGTACAAATACATGAGATTTAAAACAGCTAAATAATTATGGAAAAAAGCAGGAAAAGAGGAAAGTTTTTTTTTTAAAAGAGAGAGCGAGTGATGGAAAAGAGGACAGTTCTTCATACCCACTATTGATAGATTTGGGGGGGGGGTATGGGGGGATGGGGGGGGGGGGGGGGGGGCATATGGAGACAGGGGGACTAAACACAGGTGAGCTAACAAATGAGACAGTAAATAATTTTTTTTTTTTTTAAATAGATTGGGGAAGGGGGAGAGAGAAAATCTCAGAAAGTGAAAAATAATTTTTTTAGTGAAATAAGTGGAAAGTTGCTCATACTCACTATTTCTGAAAAAATTTGTGGGGGACAAAATTCAAGCTGAACAAATGAGACCAGCATAAGTAAGGAGAAAATGGAAAAAGAAAAAAAAAACGCCAGTCAGAAATAAATAAATATCAATATAAAAAATACAGAAAAAGGAAGGAAAGTTCTTCCTACTCATTATTAATAATGTCACTATGCTAAAAAAAAATAAACAGCTGATGTGCACCCTATATTTAAAAAAAGCAGAACGCACAAACACAGCAGATAATTTTTTTTGCTACGATCCGGATCCTACCAAAAAATGGACAGAGCACACACACACACACACACAAAATGAATGATTGTCAAGTTTGCTTCCTTATCTATTATAACTATGTGGGAGCGGTAAGAACCCATCAGCATAATGATATTTTCGATCATTCATAATCACTTTTGAAAAAAACAACTGGTAAGCGTTGCGAATCTATCAAGTTTGACGTCAACCGTCGTTTCAGCAATATACAGCCGTTACTCCCTTGCGAGAGAAAGATGATATATTATACATACATAACCGCACAAACAATACACGGACTCCTGAACTCTAGATGAATTCATGGTTGTGGGCTGGTTATGCAGCACGATCTGTGGTGTCGACACAGATGGTGGTTAGTTACAAGTTTTGCAGCTTGCGTGAGTGGGCAAGATCTTGATCAGCATGCTTGTTTGTGTGTGTGTGTGTGTGTGTGTGTGTGTGTGTGTGTGTGTGTGTGTGTGTTGTGTGTGTGTGTGGTGTGTATGTGTGTGGTGTGTGTGGAGGGGGGGGGAGTGTGTGTGTGTGTGTGTATGTGTGTGTAGGGGGGGGGGTGGAGTGGTGTGTGTGTGTGGGGGTGGTGGGTGGGGGGTTGTGTGTGTGTGGGGGGGGGGTGGGTGGTGTGTGTGTAGGGGTGGGAGGTGGGTGGGGTGTGTGTGTGGGTGTGGTGAGGGGTGTTGGTGTGTGTGTGTGTGTGGTGTAGTAGTGTGTGTGTGTGTGTGTGGTGTGTGTGTGTGTTGTGTATGTGTGTGTGTGTGTTGTCTGTCTGTCTGTTTGTCTGTGTGCTTGCATGCACATACAAGCACACAAACATGTATATTATACACTCACACATAAATGACATGTGTTGTTCAATAACACAAACACGCCATCTTTTTTTCATAGTTTAAGACTTACCAAAGACTTACCCCAGAAAATCCATCATCAACGACAGGCCAGGTCTGATACTACCTCCAGGAGAAAATAATATAAATGTGTATCGTCCATACAAACCAATCTGTCTCAGAGCACACACATATTCCAACTCACAATCCTCATCACACTTTCAACACACCGATTCTCATCACATATAAAACCTGGAAAACAATGATACTTTTCTGAACTTGACCAATCGAAGAGCCTCTCCTCAATCTTTATGCCAATCAAATCCAACCTTACAGCCCCTGCCAAGGGCAAGAGGCCAGGGGGCTGTCACCTCATTAATAAATCATTATGCCAGACACTTTGTCAAGTATACACTTTGTGCCTAAACCAACAAGTCTAACACAAGTCTGGTCAAACAAACGATCACAACTAACGACATGATACGCTACTGTCACCGCACAAGCTCCACACGGAATCAGGGTCTGGGTTTTTTCTAGATGTCGACAACAACCACCAAAACACAGCCTCACGAAAGGTCTGTCACAGGAATGAACGTTTCACAGAAACAACATATTTGCAGAAAACATTTTTTTTTCTTTAAAAAAAAATATATTGTGCTTTACTTCAAGTCTGTCTTTGAGGCCTGGAATGTGTGATGATGTAGGAAAACAAAACCCAAACCCATCTTGCCTTGTTAAGACTGATCGGAATCTATGCAACTTTTTTTTTTTTTTTGGGGGGTGGGGTGGTGTGACATGTGCAAGAGCTCTGAAAGAAGCCTGAGTGTGTTGGACATGCTTTTTCAGATTGTAGCTTAACCCACACCTTTGTCCTTTTTTTTGAAGTCTCCCAAACCTCAACACAACAACAACAAATGATAAACGATGGTTTGACGTAACATGCGTAAAAACTAAAAATAATCACCAATCATCAACGCACTACGTTATTTTTTGTTTCTTCAATAAATCAACCACCATCCATCTGACATAGACACAGTGACTTATCCAACATCCACAAAAACCTCCTTCTCCACCAAAACTGTCATTCATAAATTACCATTTCGCAGAGGGGGAAGGAAGTCTTCACACCCCAGAAGATGACGAACGTCCCCCCATAAAAAACGGATCCAGTGTCTCTGTACAACAGTGTCGGGAGTTCAAAGACTACCCAGGTATCCCGGTACTGCGCCACACCACACCACACCCCGCCACACCGCCAACATCACACAGCATCCGACAAGGATTCAGCGCGGTGTGGGCACACCAACTCCGCTACGTCAGTACCTCCACCACAATGTCTGTCGAGGTCTCGTCGCCGACACGCGCGTGGGGGTTTTGCTGCCTGCAGTGAATATCTCCTTCTGGCCGTCATCCCATCACAGCAACTTGTCCCAGTTGAAGTCGTCCACGATGTCGTCATTGGAGTGGAGGAAGTTGGGCTGGCCTGCCACGCTCTGCGATGAAAACCCGTCTCCGGGGGCCTAGAGAAATTGCAACACAACAATTTAAAAGCCAGTACACATCCCCAAAAAAATTTTGATATAGTAATTAAACAATCTTGTGGGGAAGGGGGGGGGGTGGAAATCCTGACTGTGCCATCAGAATTAGAGTAGTTAAACATCAAAAACTTTTTTAATATGATAATTAAACAATCTTGCGTGAACGAAAATCCTAACTGTCCCATAAGGATCAGGGTAAGCGAGAGATAGAGACAGACACACAGTAGTAAAACAAGGCAGACAGAGACGCACAAAGGGAGAACAGCAAGCAAACCCACATAGTCAAGAGTGCTAAAATTAGCGCCCATTCTGTTCAATACATTACACAAAACTGCTGCTGTAAACAACCCTCAGCTTTGCTCGTGGGACTGGTGAATAAATGGGCTAAATCAACATGCTATGAGGTGTGCCTTTTCATTCCCTGACAGTATACCTTTTCATCTTTTCATGCACCTTTTACCTAGTCCAAGTGCGGTCAGTTCCTGCTATAATTACCACAGCTGGGATGGGATGAAATGAATAGCAGCTGAAAGTGGGGGAAACTGACTGCTGTGCGAGGGATGATAATAAAGTCAAAATACTACCCCCCACCCCCCCACCCCAACAAAAAAAGAGAAAAAAAAATGGAAACAAAACGAAACAATAAAATCAAATCACAGAAAGTAATTTACAAAATCAAGATCTGAAAAAAAAAATTCATCCCCCTCCCCTGCAACACCCCCCCCCCCCCTCCCCTTGCATTTTAGAAAACACACAAAACAACAACAACTGGACCAGTACCTGTGAGGTGAGGAGCGTAGTTTCAGATGGCAAGTTCATTTGAGTGCTGGAGGCTTCTGATGTATTGAACCGACCTGCAAACACACACACACACACATGGACATCACAACAGTCATACCATACACATGGATGACACCAACAGCCACCAGAACTCAGTGCTGACTCCACTCTCCCCAAAAGTCCTTCGGATGAGACTATAAACTGAGGCCCCGTGTGCGAGCGCACGCAGAACATCTTGCATAGACCTTAAAATCCTGTTCTGCTTTTTTTGTAAGAGTAGGCCATTGTGTGCCAGTGGAAACAGATAACTTACAAAACCGCATACACTGGATGTAAAATAAAAAAGCACATAAGTGCTTATTCCATTATCTTCAATATAAAAGAATAAAATAAATAAAAAAGAAATTAAAAAAAAAAAAGAAATAAGAAACCCATGACATAACATCAGGACCAGTGTTCATTATCACTTCTTCTTCTACATCAAACACTCAGACAGCCACTATTGTTGTCTGTCATATGAGTGAAAACATGTTGCACTGCCGTTATTTAAGTGCCAGACAAATCAGGCCCAGTGCATTCGACTTTGGCATGGGAGAAAATGATTATCTTTTAAGTCTTTCTGGAACAAAAAGGCAGGAAAATGGACCAAAAAGGCAGAAGATAAGTCAAGAAGGAGGTGACAGGAAAAAAACAGAACAAGGCAGAAACAAAGAGAGGGATAGAAAAGACACAATTCCTAGCACACTACTTCCAGAAGGCCCAAAACAAGGTATAAAACAAAAGAGAGGGATAGAGAAGACAGAATTCCTAGCACAAAATTTCCAGAATATGGGGATGCTATAAATCTTATACTGACAGGCCCAAAACAAGGTGGAAGCTAAGAGAGGGACAGAAAAGAGGGAATTCCTACCACAGAGTTTCCAGAAGGTGGGGATGCTATTTATACTGACAGAACCCTGGCATCCCCACGGGGAAGAAAGCCATATGTGCGCTTATTATTCATTTCCTTCAATAAAAAGATTCCCTCATAAGGCAGAATTAAAGAGAGGGATGGGGAAAAAAACAAAAGGAAATCCTAGCACAGAACTTCCCGAAGGTGGGGATGCGATTAACAAAACAAAGAGATGGATAGAAACAAGGGAATTCCTAGCACAGAATTTCCAAAAAGGTGGGGATGCTATTCATACTCACAGGCCCTCCCCATGGCATCCCCATGGGAGAGAAAGCCATCATACGTGTCGATTCTTTTCCTTTTATAAAAAAAAAAGAGTCATTCACTCCAAAAGCAAACAAAAAAAAAACAATAAAACAAACACAAAGATTCATTCCTTCAGATGAGACTATAAACTGAGGCCCCGTGTTAGAACGCATGCAGAACATCTTGCGCACACGTTAAATCCTGTTCCGCTTTTCGAAAGAGTAGGCCATTGTGTGCCGGTGGGAACAGATGACAACATTTACAAAACCGCATACACGCGGGGGAATGGATGTAAAAAAAAAGCACGAGTGCTTATTCCATTATCCTCGATATTTAAAAAAAAAATTTTTAAATGTCATCTGAGCGCTTTGATTTGTTGCTTTACAAGATTCAGCGCTATATAAATTCCATACATTATTATTATTATTATATAAAATTTATATATTATAATTTCCAAAAATAAATATAAATTATATATTTATAAATATATATATATCGCCCTCCAACCAGGCATGTCGTAAGAGGCGACTAAGGTGGAACCCTTCCTCCAGGTTGGGGGTTGGGCACAGGGCTAACAACCCTGTCCCGTAAAAGAAGAGAAGTTACGGAAACAGCAACAGAGAACATTTCTACTTTTGCGTATGAAGGACATCCCGGGTCCAGTGAGACTCGTATGAATGCTGATGGCCAAAGCCGAGAGGAAGAAGACCAAAAGCAACCTGGAGGAGGCCTGTAAAAAGTGAGATGAAGGCCATGCAGCAGCACTCTTGGGGATCAGTGACTAGGTTGGCCCAGGATAGGCAGAAGTGGAAGCGCTTTGTTGCTGCCCTACACACCACTGGGTGTAATGGTTGATGATGATGATGATGATGATATATCGCTATATAAATTCCATACATTATTATTATTACACACGCACACACACAAACACACACACACAAACACACACGCACACACACACAGACACACAGACACAGATTCCTTCACTGCAGACTCACCAGAGCCGTTGGGGTTCTGGCTGTTGAGCAGGCCGGCCTGGTTGAAGAAGTTGTTGAGGGAGGACGCCAGATCCACCAGCTGCTCTTGGTTGAGGGAGGACCAGCTATTGGGGTCTGCCTGCTTCACCGTCTCCATCAGCCCTGAAACCCATCCACACAGCCACCTGTCTTTTAGGGGTCATGCTCTTCTTCTTCTTCTTGTTCTTCTTGTTCTTCTTCCTCTTCTTCTTCTTCCTCTTCTTCTTCTTCTTCTTCTTCCTCTTCTTCTTCTTCTTCTTCTTCTTCCTCTTCTTCTTCTTCTCCTTCTTCTTCTTCTTCTTCTCCTTCTTCTCCTTCTTCTTCTTCTTCCTCTTCTTCTTCTTCGTCTTCTTCTTCTTTCCTCTTCGTCTTCTTCTTCTTGTTCTTGTCGTGCGTTCCCCAGCTTAAGGTTTAGACACGGGTCTAAAGGTAAAATAAGGTAACAGAGTCCCATAACCTATAAGGTCGTAGGGGAGCAAGGCGTCAGAGACCTCACTTCTCTAGGGCCAGCATATTGAGGGTGCGCGGTGCCCATCTCCTCTCCCTCGAGAGGGTCTAAAAGGGAGCTAAAATCATGTGGGGTGGGTTGGGTTTTTTTTTTTAAAGAATGAGAAATTGCTGGATGCAAATATGGAGATTTCCCTGCACGAATTTAAAGAATTTAGGTTGTAAAACATTGTCTGACGAAACGGGGTTTCTTGAACCTTATAGGTAAAAAAAAAAAAAAGGCTTAGGAGTTGGAAACAATTTTAGTTTTGGCAGCCATTTTGAATTGTTTCCATGGCAACAGAGCATGAGTAATTAATAGATTTTTAGCAATTACAAGTGACGCCCTTTTCAATATATGGTACAATTTCTATAACATGAACGTGTAAACAAAATGTCATCAGTTTTGACCCCCATGTCCCACCTTAACACTCTGGGGGGGGTCTGCCAGAATGTGCAGTCTGACTCACTCATTCCACCTGGGAATCACTGTGAGATTGAAACTGCACACTGAACGAGAAGAGTGCATGTGTGCGACTCTTTTCAAGTACCTCGCCATCATATAGGCGGCCATACTCCAACTTCAGAAGATTTTTTTTCTCCTGTAACACAAGGAGAGTGCTGGTTTGTTATGTTAAGAGCTTGTCACGGCTGAAGGCAATCTCAACACAACATTTTAGTGTAGGCCTTGGCAATGAGCTGACATCAGTAACTGACTGACACAGCTTTTGGCCTGTGCCAATCTTTGGGCATGATGTCTACACTGTATGTTAGTCCGTTGTGTTCGACGATAACCTCCAAAACAGCAGAGGAGGCAGCTGCTGTTTCTGAAATTGGGCAGATATTTGATTATAGTGGAGATGCCTTGCCCACAGTACATCCCCATTCTCTCGGCCAAGTGGGCATAAGGACAGTCAGCGTTGGAGATGTTCTCCAAAGGCCAACCAGCCCCCAGGGCTGCAGCACATAAGGACTGTGCGAGTCAAGCCTCCTACTCAGAGAGTCACAGTCTATCACTAAAAGACTAAGCTGTAAAGTGGAATTCCATGAGTGGGAAAGAAAGCTACTGGTCATACAGCCTCTCACTTTGCTGTTGCCCCCAGCGTCAAATGGTTTAATCAAGAACTGTGATAAACCCGAGGCGCCAATGTCTACAACACTATGCTGAAACCATCAGCACCACACTGTGCAGTTTGTTAGCACTGGTTTTTCACTCTGCTCCACTCCCTCAGAGATTCTCTGCTGCTGTTGTTGCTGTTGTTGTTCTTCACCTAGAGCTCCAAGGTTCACCAATGGTGAGATTTTTTTTTGGATATGCGACCGTTTCTTTTTCCCCCCTCCACCATTTAGGTAACCACATTCCAACTTCAGGGATGGTGTCTAAACGTGACACCTATATGCTTGCGGGGTTGGGTGTTTTGGGTTGTTGTTGGGTTTTTTTGGGGGGGGTGTCATCCATTCCTAAAAAGGTAAAGGTAAAGGTGTCCCATAACCTATAAGGTCGTAGGGGAGCGAGGCGTCAGAGACCTCACTTCTCTAGGGCCAGCATATTGAGGGCGGTGGCGCCCATCTCCTCTCCCTCGCTGCTTTACCTTCCCTGACCCTAAAGAGGGCAGGTACCCATTTACAGCTGGGTGAACTGGGGGAACTGTACTGAAGCCAAGACGCGCAAACGGTCACCCATCCAACTGGTAACCACGCTCGACGCTGCTTAACTTGGCTGGGGGAAAGCGAGTGCTCCGACCACTGAGCTATCCCGTCCCCTTCCTACTGGCGCATAAATGCCTGCTCTTCCAAAAGGCGGAACGGGTTTTCAATGTGTGTGCAAGATGTTCTACGTGTGTTCACACCCTGAGAGCCTCAGTTTACAGTCTCATCTGAAGGACTTTGACATTCCGTTTGATTTTTTTCCCGTGAAACTGGGAAGAAAAGGGCGAGGCTGGGAATTGAACCCGGAACCTCACAGTTTACTTTTGTTGGCGGGCGAACGTCTTTAACCATCCTGCCACCCTCCTTCTTGTTTTGTGAATGAGTCTACAGACAGACGTCCTGGATGTGCTCGTGTCTTATGGACTGATCAATCATCAGGTTACATAAGTTAAAGATAAAAATATTGAACACTGTGCTGATGGAAGGACTGAAAACAGCACTGTGTACGGGTTTAAAAGACTTACAGTTTTAAATAGGATATATATCGAGGCATGCATGTATGCATGCATAAATGCAAGTGCATGCATGTTGTGTGTCTACATGCACACACACACAATCTCATACACTCACTCACTCTCTCTCTCCCCCACTCCTTCTCCACACACACACACACTTACTCTCATATACTCAATCTCATACACTCACTCACTCTCTCTCTCCCCCACTCACTCTCTCCCTCTTCCCCCCCCCCCCCCCCCCCCCCCCCCACCCCCCCCCCCTCCACCCACTCTTAGCTCCTTCTCTTAACTATATTATTACTGGCTTGTAGACAAAAAGAAGAAAAAAAATCCACTCTAGTACAATCTGTACATTTGAATCAACATACAGGTAACGCCAAATTTATAATACAAAAATATTAAATGGTACATGAAGGAGTCGTTTTAAACAGGTGAAACATCCAACCAGAAACACATAAAAAATACATTCATGAATACAATCAGTGCCACAGAGGTAGGGGGGATAACCATAGATTAGAAAAAGGTGCTAAACTCTTCGAGAGAGAAAACAATCGAACAAACACAGCAACAATTAGGGATGAATAAAGAAAACAGTAAAACAACAATAACAAAAATAAGGAACATAAAAAAGAGACTATTTCTTGACACTGCTATTCACAACTTTACCAGCAATTTGTCCTCTTGCTACTTGCCTCTGACCAAGTCTTAGAGAACTTCAGTTTTAAAACTTCTTCTTCTTCTTCATCAAATGCTCAGACATCAACTACAGTTGTCTGTCATATGAGCAAATATGGGTTGCACTACCGTTAAGCGCCTGACAAGTTAGGCCCAGCGCATCTAACTTTGGCGTGAGTTGAAAAAAATGTAATTTAAAAATTTTAAGTTCAAAAGCTCACACAAGCCAAGCAATAACAGCAGGTAAATTCCTACATCTTTGCTAAAACTACATTTTTTTTTTAGCATTTTGCGAGTGCCAGGCTTTAAAAAAAAGTAATCAAAAGAAAAATATCTGATCATACAGCCGTGATGTGCCACACCTATAACAATGAGTACTGCGCAGTGATGTTTACACGTGAATTTAGTCAGAAAATTCTGTCTGTTAATTTTTTTCACTTGACCATTTACAGAACTTGTGGTTTCAGATAGTTCATGGTTT
>CM054151.1:14088516-14133516 GCA_028751875.1 Rapana venosa | reverse complement strand
TTTACAGTCTACTTGTTATGTTACTTTTACACCCTCCACCTTTCATAACCATTTTCCACATTATTATGTTCATATGTATAAGAACAAACATTACTGATACTCTGTACTCTTAATAAGCACTACAAGGGTTCAGATATATAGGCCAGTCTAAGCATATAACTGAATTGAAAGACTGCAAAATCTTTAAAAAAAATTTAAAACCCTACCCACTGTTAATTTGCATAGTGCCATCAATGGCAAATTTTTTATACCTGATTGATTTGAATGTGTGTAAAAACCTCTACTGTTAATTCACAAAATGCCATCATTGGCCAGTCTATGCAAATCTCAACCATAAAATTACAAAAAAGAAGTAGAACTCCCTACTGTAAAAGTCCCAACTTTTATTTCACAAAAAGCCATAATGAGGCAAATCTATGCATAAAAAGAAAACTGTAAAACTCCCCACCATTAATTCACAAAAAGCCATCACAGGCAAATCTATGCATAAATCAACTAAAAAGAAAACTGTAAAACTCTCCACCATTATCTTACAAAGAGCCATCACAGGCCAATCAAAGCATAACTCAACTAAAAAGAAAACTGTAAAACTCTCCACCATTATCTTACAAAGAGCCATCACAGGCCAATCAAAGCATAACTCAACTAAAAAGAAAACTGTAAAACTCTCCACCATTATCTTACAAAGAGCCATCACAGGCCAATCAAAGCATAACTCAACTAAAAAGAAAACTGTAAAACTCTCCACCATTATCTCACAAAGAGCCATCACAGACCCATCTAAGCAGAGCTGAACCTAAAAGACAGTAAAACTCCTCACTGTTAATTCACAAAAAGCCATCACAGACCCATCTAAGCAGAGCTGAACCTAAAAGACAGTAAAACTCCTCACTGTTAATTCACAAAAAGCCATCACAGACCCATCTAAGCATAGCTGAACCTAAAGACAGTAAAACTCCCCACTGTTAATTCACAAAGAGCCATCACACTAAGCAGAGCTGAACTCAAAGACAGTACAACTCCCCACTGTTAATTCACAAAGAGCCAGCCACCATGACTTTAGAGATCGCTGCTTTCAGGCCAAGAGGTCGAAACACTTCATTCATCCAACCACCACTCCCCATCACACAAAAGACAGGCAATGACGGAACAGATGATACATATATAATGAAATGAAATATCAAATATATATATATTCACAAATCAAATGAAAAACAGCGCAACAGAATTTCAGTCATACGTAACAAAAGACAAAACCGACAAAAAAAACCTACCTTGGAACTGAGACATGTCGATGTTCTGCCAGTCGTAGGTACCAGAGCTGGCCAGCTTCATGCTTTCTTTCAAGGAGTCCAGATTCTGCAGCAGACCCGAAGACATGTTCAGCAGAGGAGGCCCCTCCACCATGTCTGAAACAAATGGATGGATTTTTGTTTTTTTGTCATTTCATGCACAGCGCACAAATCCAGCATAAACTCAAGTCACGGGCCCAGTGCTAAAACTAGCCCCTTCCTTTTACTGAGTCCAAGTGAGGTCAGTTTCTGCTATAATTGGTGCCAGCTGGGGTGGGATGGATGGATAGCAGCTGAGAGTTAAGCTGAAAGTGGAGGAAACTGACAGCAGTGTTCATTCGTCAGATAGACAGACAAGTGTCTGTAATGAAGGCAGTAATATCGTGCAGGTCTATCTAGTTGCTGTAGAGAGCTGCTTGGCTACTGGGGTGGAGTACGATGGGCAAGGTTTCGTTAGAGTAGGCCATTGTGTGCCGGTGGGAACAGATGACAGAATTTACAAAACCGCATACACACGGGGACTGGATGTAAAAAAGCACATGAGTGCTTATTCCATTATCCTCTATATAAAAAAAACCCAACAAAAACCAAAATAAACCAAACAAACAAACAAAAACAAAAAACTGAAGGGAAAAACACCAACATTTTCTTGCACTGTCTGTCACCTTTACTGCCTGTTTTCTAAACTGTAACGAAGAACATTTATGCTGTTCCTATATATCTCTAGCGTATCTACTGACAGTATATTTCAAAAGCACTTCAGACAGCTAGTCTTACTAGAGTATTTTTTTCTCCTCCTCTCCCTGCAATCTTCCACTACTATCATCCAATTGCACTATCGACTTTGTCTCAAAAATGAAAGGAGAAACAATAGTTCATAAAAATAGATTGAACCTCTCTCTCTCTCACACACACACACACACACTGCATGTTCACTCACACATATTTCTTGCCCCCACCCCCTCACACACACACACACACACAACCACACAAAACCCCTCTACCCAAATAAACACTCTCATACACCCCTCCCTCTCTCACTCCACCACCTACCCTCATCCCCTACACACACACACACACATCCGCAGTCCTTCGGATGAGACTATAAACTGAGGCCCCATGTTCAAATGCATGCAGAACATCTTGCACACATGTTAAACCCTGTTCCGCTTTTCAAAAGAGTAGGCCATTGTGTGCCGGTGGAAAGAGATGACAAAATTTACAAAAACCGCATACACACAGGGAATGGATGTAAAAAAGCACATGAGCGCTTATTCCATAATCCTTGACATAAAAGAATACATAAAAAATAAAAATATTATTTAAAAAAACCTCTACCCAAATAAGCACTCACATACCCCCCTCCCTCTCTCACTCCTCCATCACCCACCCCTCACCCCCTACACACACACCACACACAACCCCTCTACCCAAATAAACACTCACATACCCCCCTCCCTCTCCCACTCCACCACCACCCACCCCTCACTCTCTACACACACACACCTCGTCTAATATCACTTAGAGTGAACAGACGTTAAATTGAAGACAACACAACAACACAAACACACACACCACAACACACCACACACACAACACACACACAATACAACACAACACAACACACCACAACCACCACGCTACCTGTAAGACCCGTGTCTTCTGTCTTCACGTGTGACATGGTTTCAGTGGCCGATACCCTGATGGTGGGTTTGGTTGGTCTGGCACCCCGGGGCTACAGTCAGGGGTGGCGAGAGGGGTGTTGCCGTTCAACAGGGTGTTCAGGTTACCTGCGACACATAGCAGCCCAAATAGTAACACCTGTCGGGCGTTCCGGGGGGGGGTCACCCAGAATATGCAGTCTGCTTTGATTTGTCTGTGCAAGATACAGCGCTATATAAATTCCATTTATTATTATTATTATTGTTTCTGTTCTCACTCTTGGGACTCACTTCTTCTTCTTCTTCTTCCTTTTTTTGTCATGTTTCTCCCAGGGGAGGTTTGACATTGATGAGCCTTCTCCATCTCTCTCTCTGTTTTGAGCTTCCTCCTTATTTATGCCCCTTTCTCTAAGATCATCTGCAATACACTTTTTATACAGGCAGCCCAGGTTTTGCTAGGTCTCACTTGGGACTCACTATACGACTTTAACTCTTACTTTCCCTAGAGCACCCACCAGTGCCCACTGTGAAAATTGTATTTTGAAACTACTGTGTGCACGCTACTGACTATGTGGTCACAATGGGTAGCTGCTGTTGTTTATATCTGATAATCATGACTAATGCAAGAGTGGCTGTTTCGCATTAACAAAGATGCTGCCCTATTTTCTGCACTTTGCTGTATCCAAATACATGTTAAAAAAAAAAAAGTGCTAACATACAATGTCTCATGAATCAATCAGTCAGCAGATTGCACTATACAACACTGTACTGTACTGGACTGGATTGGACTGGACTGGACTGGACTGGACTGGACTGGACGGTATTACACTGAACTGTACTATACTGTATTGTACTGGACTGTACTGTACTGTATTGCACTGAACTGTACTATACTGTACTGTACTGGACTGAACTGTTTTGTACTTAACTGTACTATACTGTACTGTACTGAACTGTATTGACTGAATTGTACTATACTTTACTGTACTAGACTGAACTGTATTGCACCGAACTGTACTGGGCTGTACTGTATTGCACTGAACTGTACTATACTGTACTGGACTGGACTGAACTGTATTGCACTGAACTGTACTATACTGTACTGTACTGGACTGAACTGTATTGCACTGAACTGTACTATACTGCACTGTACTGTACTGAATTGTATTGTACTGTACTGTACTGGACTGGACTGAACTGTACTGTACTGAACTGTATTGCACTGTACTGAACTGTACTGTACTGAACTGTACTATACTATACTGTACTGTACTGGACTGGACTCACCTGAAGACTGTTCAAAGATAGACTTGTAGATGTTCAAAAAAGAATTGTTCAGGTCGTCTGTGGCTGGTGTACCATCCACAAACCGATGAGATGTGTCTGCCTGCAACACACACACACGAACAGTCCCAACTGGGTTTAATTCACTCCCTACTGGCCGACTTTTAATTACGCATATCTCTGTATATCAGCCATTTGTGTTGAGTAGTAAAAAAAAATATTCATAACTAAAAAAAATACCCATGAAATTTTCAGGGTTTATTGCTGACATGTAGGTGGGAGGTCAAAGTCGAAAGCCAGCTGCCGGATTTTCGTACAAAAGTTGACGTCACTGAGCTAAAACAGTCAGAAGGTCAAATCCTGCAATCGCAATGGTTCGTAGGCCAATGTCATGTACAAGACCACTGCAATCGCAGTGGATTGTTGGGTGTGAGTTTGCAAACAGAAACAAAAGAACAAGAGTGGCAGAACACAGAAAAAACAGAGTTTTTGGAACAGGGTTAAATCATCCTATTCTGGCGAGGCGAACATCTAAAGGAAAGAACTTTAAGTACTGAAAGGGGTTTTGTTGCTGTTGTTTGGGATTCCTTAGAACATATTCGCATGTATGAACAGCACACACACACAATCATAGAGACACACACGCCACACACCCCACACACACACGCACACACATGCACACATACACACACACACGCATGCACACGCACAAACACACACTCTCTCTCACATACACACCACACATACATACATAAATACACACACACACTACACACACTCACACACACACCGCTCACATTCATATATACACACCACACACACACACATGCACGCACACACCAACCCACACACACACATATACTCACACATATACACTCTCTCTCTCACTTACACACACACACACACACACACACTACACACCACTCATCACTCACTTACCCACCCTCCCACCCATACTCACCACCCACACTATCACCCCCCACCCACCCATCCACACCTACCCACCCACCCACACTCTTAACGCTGATCATAACTTGCACGAATCATTTCCTATTGACACCAAGCATTAAAAAAAAAATTCCAGACAATACTTTCTTCTTATCTCATCTGTATCAACTCGGTCACACTAATTCTTCTTACTGGATGTACAGGCGGTGTTGACGTGGTCTGAACGTTGATGGCAGCAAGAGTGGGCGGAGGGACTGACGACACTGACGATACTGACGGCGGCATGGATGACACAGGCGATGATGCCATGACTACAGTACCCCCTGCATCTGGGTTGTATGGCGAGGACTGTAGGGAAATATGAGAGAGAAAAAAGAAGAAAAGGTTTCATGAATTAAGTAGTCTTTGAGGGATTAGTTGCTCTAACTAATTTTCTGAGTTTATGGGAATTTTTCTTTTTGTTTTTTTTGTGTTTATATTTGGTATATAAAGCTGGATTTTCACACATATGCATGAACACTTACACACATGCACAAACACACGCACTCACACACGCGCATATTCTGTTTTGTCTTCTTTGTTTGTTTTGGTTTGGTTTTTCTTTGTTGCTTGTTTGTTTGTGTTATGACGGATATTTTTTCAAGATTTTTGAATTATTTGAATTGTATGGTCTCATATTTTTCTGGGATTTTTGTTTTGTTTTAATTCCACATATGCATATGTTAATGGGTTTTTTGTTTGATATGTATAGTTTACCATAGATTAGGTTTTCATCTAATGTCTGCATATACATTATCTTTTTCTCGCTTTTTTTTTCTTTCTTTAGATAGATGGCTTGATGAAAAAAAGCAAATGCACTGCTTATTCAATGTACCATCTGAAATTAAAAGTTTGACTTTGAAAGTTTCGACTTTTTGACACGTGCACACACACACACGCAGAGTCACACTAAGAGCCTTTCACACATGTACACATCATATCCACAAAGATGTCATTTTCAAACTCATCAAAGTGCAATTTATACACTTAACACTTAGTTACATGTCTTTTTCCTTGTAACACATGTGTGTGCGCACACACACAGTGACACACACACGCACACATACACACACATAACTCCTTACCCGTTCATTCGGTCTTCTGGGTCTTTTACGAACAGGCAATGGATCTTCTGGTGGATTACTGTCTATCATCCAGTATGAACCCTGAATGAATGAATAAATAAATAATAAGTGGATGAATACATAAATAAATCATCTATACAATAAAAAATAGTCACAGCATACACAGATTCCAGAACAGACAACAAATATACTGTATTACCTTCCTTTCATGAGAGAGTCTAGATACCTAATCTTATGGGGTTTTTTGTAATTATTCCATACTTTTTGGTTTTACAATAACTTGAAATATGTGCAGCACAACCCAACAATGGTTCCACTGAATTACTGAAATTTTTTTGTATGAAATTACCTCTCATAAGGACTATTTTCTGAGATGCATAAATCATAACTTCCAGTTATTGAATATTGATTTAAGATAATCTTTCAGCATGTATGTCTTGGCCCATTGGCTGTGTACACTACTGTCCTAATGTAAGCATCTGAACAGGTAGTGTAAGTTATAAATTTTATAGTGCCTTCATAGCAAAACATATTTAAAGGTAATATCTATAAGTATAGTGCTTCAAAAGCAACATGAGTGACAAGTTAAAGAAATCCAATGATCTGGTGTATGGCTAATCTGTATTATCATTATCTACAACAAAACTTTTCAGATTTAAAACAATCCACATTATAATAAAAACTATAAAACCTGTATTATCATTATCTACAACAAAACTTTTCAGATTTAAAACAATCCACATTATAATAAAAACTATAAAACAATTACACTGTTTAAAAAAAAAAGGTAAAGATGTCCCATAACCCATAAGGTCATAAGGGAGACCTCACTTCTTTAGGGACCAGCATACTGAGGGTGGCGCCCATCTCCTCTCCCTCGCTGCTTTACCTTCCTTGACCCTAAAGAGGCAGGTACCCATTTACAGCTGGGTGAACTGGGAGACTGTACTAAAGCCAAGGCACGCAAACGGTCACCCATTCAAGTGGTAAATGCTCAATGCTGCTTAACTGCAGTAACACAAGTGCTCATACCACTGTGCTTTCCTGTCCCCAGATCAAACCGTATCTTCATAAATTAGATAAGACAGGATTCTGTGTGCATTACTTCAACCCATACTAATTATCATCATAGGCTATATTGTACTTTTTACCCACTCACTTCTCCCTCCTCTCCCTCAACCTTCCTACACCCACACTCATCTCTCCCCTCTTTCAAAAAAAAAAAGTTTACCTTGCCAGGGTCATCCTTGGATCGAGGAACTTTCATGAAGCATTTACTCAGGGACAGGTTGTGTCGAATGGAATTCTGTTCACATGACCAAGAGAAATCATCACTGATGCTGTTAGTAACTCAGTGTTAGCATAACACTTTTCTTGAACACATTTTCAAGAACTTTACTAATACTAGAAAAAGATGTTCCAAACTAAAATGCAGACAAAAAAATTTACCTCACAAATTCTGTTTTGGAGTGCATTTTCAAGAGAAAACTTTCATTTACAATATATAAGATTTATCACCAAATGTGTATTGCTTATCATGAAAATTTGAAACAAAATAGCAGGCATTGTAATTTGTATCCCATAGGAACATTCAACTCATGATTTCAGTGCTGAAAAAAAAAAACCCTGAAAATTCAAACATTGAGAATAAAACCTTGATTTAGAACATGAAAATGTTCTGGCAATGTCACATGCAAAAGCAACAAAAAGTAATAACTGAAAAGAAGCAATCAAATCATCAATCCTTTGGCCTTGAACTTGAAGCCAGAGGAGGCACAGACAATAAATGGAAATTCAACCATACTCTGAATAAATACATAATTGTACATATTGTCCAATATCAAAATGCATTGAAACACTAAGGGTGATTTTTTTTTAAAATGATAACAATGGATGCTTTAACTTTTACAGCACTTTCCTTCTCCTTTGCAGGGAGTACAAAGTGCTTTACATATATTTACTTAACACTCTCTAACAGTAACACTCTCTTCTTTTCCTCCCTTAACAAGTTACTTAGTTAGCTTCCCAAAGAGTTGCTATCTAGAGCATTGTAGTTGTACTGAACAGTCTGTAGGTCAGGTATTTATCTATTTATTTATTTATTTTATTCTTTTATATCAAGGATAATGGAATAAGCACTCATGTGCTTTTTTTCATCCAGTCCCCTTGTGTATGCAGTTTTGTAAATTTTGTCATCCGTTCCCACCGGCACACAATGGCCTACTCTTCCGAAAAGCAGAACGGGTTTTAACATGTGCGCAAGATGTTCTGTGTGCGTTCGCACACGGGACCTCGGTTTATAACCTCATCCGAAGGTAGTGTGAGCGTGCCTGACTTCAGCCCATCCCTCTCTCCAGGTCACTTCATTCATGTAAGAAATGTATACATGAAAAGAATAGTTTTTTTCTCATATCATGCCTCAAAAGAATCACTATCACTATCAGTCTATCACTCACCATGCATTCTGATTCTGTGTGTATGCATCAGCACTAGTAATAACAATATACAGTATGAGTGTGTCATGCATGTGCACGTCTGCATGGATATTGGATGCATGTATGCATGCATGCATTGTATACAATTGTGCATCCATATGTGTGTGTGTTTATTTATAGATATAGATCTATCCAATGTGTGTGACTCTGTGTGAGTGTGTGTGTGTGTGTATGTGTGTGTGTATGCATGCATATATGCAAACATGTATGCGTGATGTGGGTGTGTGCACATTTTGTCATTGTGTGCCTATGGGTTGTGTTAAGTACTATAACTAGTAAAATAATTAGTATACTATTTAAGCTATTTTATCAAATGCAAATACATAGGGTTTTTTTTAATTACCTTTCCCTCTTTCCACTTCCCTATATTATATAATTATTATTATATCGGTATCAGTGCTATCATCCTCTTTAATCTCCTCCCATATTCAATACCTATGTAGTATGTGTGCCGATTTTCATGTGCTCTACAACTTAATCATAGTTTATTCATTTATTCATTCATACACCAAGTCTACACCTTTACAGGACAGGTTGTCTAATGATATAATTTTTTTTTTTAAAACACTGATAACTATAACTCCAAAAAAATTATTTATAGTTAATACAGTCTCAACTTGAGAAAGGGCTTGTTCATGGTTTTTGGGTAGTGGGGGGAAGGGGGGGTGTTGTTTCTTAACAAGTTAACTAGATCTCTGAGGTTCACCATTGGCAATATTTCACAAGTGTTACTGTGTGTAACAATTTTCCCACCATAACAGCATTACTAAGGTAGCAGCATTCTGACTTCATGGATTTTTGTTAAATTTTGTGATTTTCAAATCAGATCCAATCAAAACAATAAACCAAAAATATCTGCTCAAACTAGGAAATGAATAAAATGTACTGAATGACTAGTAATAAGTATTCAATTACAAACACTGAAACCTGAATGCCTACTGCTAGTACTGGTCAACATAAGTCATTATTCTCTCTAACAACATCCTAAGTATCTTATCAAACCTACTGTAAACACTTCTGTTTATACTTGAAGTTGCACTACTCCTCTAGTCTAACTACACACACACACACACACACACACACACACACACACACTCAAACACATACACTCACACACACACACACACACACTTAGGATGTTGTTAGAGAGATTAATGACTTATGTTGACCAGTACTAGCAGTAGGCATTCAGGTTTCAGTGTTTGTAATTGATACTTATTACTAGTCATTCAGTATATTTTTTTCATTTCCTAGTTTGAGCAGTTACTTGTGGTTTATTGTTTTGATTGGATCTGATTTGGTGGAAACTGATGACAAAATTTACAAAACCGCATACACACGGGGACTGGATGTAAAAAAAAAAAAAAAGCACATGAGTGCTTATTCCATTATCCTTGATATAAAAGAATAAATAGATATAAAAACAACACACACTTCACTGTCAAAAATCAAAATGCCCAGTCTGCTAATATTAGACTAAGCAAAAGAAACTTCAGACAATTGCAACTATTCTTAAGCATTTGACACAAGCAGCATGAATAAATGATAAATAAAACACCAAATAGATTTTTTCCCCCTTAAAAACATGGTTTAACATGGCAGGGTTTCTTTTGTTGACCAGTAGTCTCATGATAATGTGTCTGCTTGTCTGTGATCATCTGATGTCTCATTTTTAAGTCATTAATATGATTTAAAAATTTGTCCAATTTTTTTCTGTCCTACTCAAGACAATTGCATCCCATTATAAGACAGATCCTGATGAGATCAATGCCTGAGACTCCCATCACGATCAATAATTCAGTTTGAGAGAAAGCAATCAGAGCATTCACACTAGGGCAGAATGCACTACTGTCTACTGGTCTAGATATTCACGCACTTATTATTCATACTGATAACACGTTTTCCACTCTACCTTCCAGCCGTTGCCTGCTTCCTTATAGTATGGGAAGTTATCACAGATCCACTGGTATATTTCAGACAGCGTCATTTTCTTTTGAGGCGAGCTGTTGATGGCAAATGTGATGAGGTTAGCGTAACTGTAGGGTGGTTTTCCGTCTTTCGTAGGACCCTGGCTTGTGTCCCAGGTGGCTGTTGGGTCGTGTGGTGAGTTGGGCGCTTTGCGCATCGCTAATTGTCCATTCTGTCCTTTAGCTAGAGTGTCCCCCGAACCTGTCACATTTCCACCTGCCATCGCCCCACCAACTTTGAGGCGATGCAACCAGTCCATCGCAGTCAAGCTACTACCTAGCTCCGCCATTTTGATAATTGCAAGTCTTGCGACAGAAATTCGCATGTTCGTGTTTTATTTCCGGCTTAAATCGCATGGAATATTATTCTAAATGATATATATAAGTTGAATTAATGTCATTTTAGAGTTTGTTTAAAACAATGTTTAAACTTTAGTATGAAACTATTCCTGATTATCATAACGACCAGTCAGGGCACTATTTTTGACTGCGGATCTCGCAGACTAATCACTACAGCGAAGCGTCATGCCCCCAGCATCGTTGCATAGCAGCCAACTCTGACCTCTGACCTATTGTGAGGTGGCTGCATACATTCCGCGAAAAGCCACGTGCATAACAGCAGACAGGGTACATCCCCTCTGTTGACATTCTACCCAGAGCTGACTGACCAACTGTCTGACAAATTAGGCAAAACTGCTTTTTCAAATTTATTCTGTGCTGTCATGAGCATGTTGGCCCGATCATTAGCTTATTTCATTTTTATTGCTTGTGCTTGGCTGTGAGTTCAGAGAACCTGTTTACTGTTAAGCAAACTCCCAGTGTCTGTGTTGGAATGTGTGTGTGTGTGTGTGTGTGTATATGTATGTTATATATGTATAATGATATTTATATTCTGGGTTGCCTGAGCTTGCTTTTCCTCAACTACTATTTTCCAAGGGTCAAGTGGGGAATTGTATTTCTTTTAAGATCCAAGTGAAGGCCATTTCGGGTTGTTGTTGTCTTTTTTTTGTTTTGTTTTTTGTTGCTTTGTTTTGTCCTACTTCTCTTGTCTGTGTCAGCTCTTTAGACCTTTTCGTCTGGCTTTTTTTTTGGGGGGGGAGGGGGCTATGACCCAACTAAGACTGACCATGGCTTGATGCAAACTCTCTTACCTCCCTTGCATCCTTTTCTCCCTCCTCTTTTTTATATTTTATTATTATTATTTGTCGGTTACAGCTCTGAGGTTCACCAATGGCTGGGTATGCGACTGTAATTTGACCACCATTAAGGTAACCGCATTCCGACTTCGGGGATTCTTGCATACTTTTAATAGGATATCTAAAGACAAACCACAGACCTACTAGCTGTTTAGTTGATTTGTTTGGGGTTTTCTTCTATGATTATTATCTTGTTATCGCATATTATTATATTAAAGCATATTTTCTTCCTCTTTCGATTGCCACATTTCGATGGCAGCTTTGGTAGGCCACAAAAAAATAAAAATCCAGTTCTGTTCCTGTGAATGTGGTAGACACTGCTAATTATGATGTATAATGTTCTTTATTGTTTGGCTTGTTGTTCTGTTTGTCTGAGAGGGGGGGGGGGGGGGAGGGGCGTATCCCAAAAGGTGTGTGTGTGTGTGTGTGTGTGTGTGTGTGTGTGTGTGTGTGTGTGTGTGTGTGTGTGTGTGTGTGTGACTTTTCTCTCTAATTATCAAAATGACACGTTTTTTATTGTGTGATTATAAAAGATTGAGAACTATTTCCATCAGCGTATTTAATGATAATGATAATACTACTAACAATTCTATGGAATTTATGTAGTGCTATTATCTTGTAAAGGGGACGGGATAGCTCAGTGGTCGGAGCACTCGCTTTCCCTCAGCTAAGGTTAAGCAGCATCGAGCGTGGTTACCACTTGGATGGGTGACCGTTTGCGCGACTTGGTTTAGTACGGTCCCCCAGTTCACCCAGCTGTAAATGGGTACCTGCCTCCACAGGGTCAGGAAAGGTAAAAGTAGGAGATGGGCGCCGCCCTCAATATGCTGGCCCCTAGAGAAGTAAGACTCCTCGCTCCCCTACGACCTTATAGGTTAAAGGACACCTTTACTTTTTTGTAACTTGTAAAAACAAATCAAAACATCTGTTTACTGTGTGTGTCTTTATTGACGGAGCAGTATAAAGTTCCACGCGTATCATTGCTCAGTGTATCCTTATGACATAATTATGACGATGTAAAGTGTTGCTGGAATAAACTGTTTAAACCAAACCTCAGCCCCCAAAATACAAATCAAGACTTGTGGTTTCCCCCGTGGGGAGGGCTGTTAGTATAAATAGCATCCCCGCCTTTTGGAAATTCAAGTTGCTGATCTTGCTTCAACTATCAGAGTATTACAGATTTTGCATCCCTACATCGTAGGAGAAATTGTTACAGGAAGATAGATTGACGGCTGTATACAGCTTTGAGTTGTGAGTATCTCCAAATTCAGAATGCAGCTACCTTCTTGGTGGGCAAAAAAACGGTCGCATAAAATCTCACCATTAATGTTGTGAATATAGCTGTAGAACAAAAAACAGCCGTGTGTACACACACACACACACACACACACAAGAGAGAGAGAGAGAGAGAGAGAGAGAGAGAGAGAGAGAGAGAGAGAGAGAGAGAGAGAGAGAGAGATTTATTCATTATAGGCCTTGGCCCCTCATGAAGGGTGTTCTCCTTTTATTCTTTTGATTTAACGTCTTGTCACTCTTCTGATATTAAACGAAATGAAGGGTGGGTGTGTATATGGTGTGTTGGTGTGGGTTGTGTGTGTGTGTGTGTGTGTGTGTGTGTGTGTTATATTTTTAAAAATTTTATTCTTTTATATCGAGGATAATGGAACAAGCACTTATGTGCTTTTTTACATCCAGTCCCCGTGTATATGCAGATTTGTGAATTTTGTCGTCTGTTCCCACCGGCACACAATGGCCTACTCTTACGTGTGCGCAAGATGTTCTGCGTGCGTTCGCACACGGGGCCTCGGTTTCTAGTCTCATCCGAAGGACTTTGGGGGAGAGTGGAGTCTGCACTGATGTTAACTCCAGAGGAAAATATCCCTCTTGAACGGGAATCGAACCCGGGTGGTCAGATTGCGAGCGCAATGTTCTGACCACTAGGCTATCCCGTCCCGTGTGTGTGTGTGTGTGTGTGTGTGTGTGGTGAGAGAGAGAGAAGAGAGAGAGAGAGAGAGAGAGAGAGAGAGAGAGAGAGAGAGAGAGAGAGAGGAGAGGGAGGGGTGGGGGGGGGGGGTGAGGAGACAGGCTTTGAGGGGAGGTAATAAAAAAAAAAAGTGTATTGGTGGTGCACATATTTACATGAGTAGGTTTCGTTGTTTTTTTTTCTCTTTTATTTATTTGTGTGTTTAAATGATTTTAATTAGATATAATGCAAAGAAAATCGCTTGTCTAGGTGGTTATATTGTGATATGAGATTTTTTTTAATTATTGTGTACTGAAATCAAAAGTAGTTTGGTTGGTTGTTTTGTTAAAGATAAAATTAATAATGTTGGGTTTTTATTTTTCGTTCCTTGGCTAGAGCTCCTTGTGTATACGAGTCGACCGTTTTTACCACCCATGGGGGTAACTGCATTTCGACTTCGGGGAAAATATGTTTCAAATATTTCTCCCCTAAAGGATGTATATATTAAATTTTGCATATGCTGTGCTTGTCTTGGTACAAGCGTGTAGGCTTATTATGCAATTTGTTAGTTTTGTGTGTGTATTTAAATGACTTGGGGACGGGATAGCTCAGTGGTCAGAGCACTCGCTTTCCCCCAGCCAAGTTAAGCAGCGTTGATCATGGTTACCAGTTGGATGGGTGACCGTTTGGGCGCCTTGGCTTCAGTACAGTTCCCCCAGTTCCCCCAGCTGTAAATGGGTACCTGCCCTCTTTAGGGTCAGGGAAGGTAAAGCAGCGAGGGAGAGGAGATGGGCGCCGCCCTCAATATGCTGGCCCTAGAGAAGTGAGGTCTCTGACGCCTCGCTCCCCTACGACCTTATAGGTTATGGGACTCCTTTACCTTTACCTTAAATGACTTAAAGGAAGTTCTCTTGAATCGTACAAGTCTTTTGTTGTTTGGTTGTCATTATGTTTTCTTCCTTTTGAATAATGCATAATTAGCAATGGAAGCTTGCATTTTGGTTGTAAAGTACGTACGTTTGTTAAATTGTTTTGAGGTTGGGTTTTTGTTTTTCCTTCGGATGAGACTATAAACCGAGGCCCCGTGTGCGCGAACGCATGCAGTACATCTTGCGCACACGTTAAAAACCCGTTCCGCCTTTCGGAAGAGTAGGCCATTGTGTGCCGGTAGGAGCGGATGACCAAGTATAAAACCCAGCATGCACACAGGTGTCATGTTTAGACACCATCCCGGAGGCTGGTCAGATCTTAAGAGCTGTATACAGCATCGTTCTGGCAACTCCTGCGACGGCACTGGAACCATGTGTATCGGCGATTGCCTTTCCAATGGACCATTCCAGCGACGTGGGGAGAGAGAGAGAGAGAGAGAGAGAGAGAGAGAGAGAGAGAGAGAGAGAGAGAGGGGGGACGGGGGGTCTGCTGCATGGGTAACAGCTTGCCCTCCATACTTACTTACCCAGGCTTTGCGCTCTGGGGTATTAAAAACACCTAGAGCGCTACTCCATAGTCTTACAAGACTGAGGGATGCTTACTACTTTTGTCAGGTTGGTTGGTTTTGGCTGCTTTTGTCAGTGTGTTATAAGTGTTGGGGGGTTGGACTTTTAAAAATTTGCTTCGTTCTATGTATCACTGTTCTTTGGCAATAATTCAAGTGTCATAATTTAAACCTTGTTTTTGTATTTTTTTACAGCACATAGGGGGTAGGAATGCTTTGTGAACTGACAGAAGAGTGCATAATTATTTGTACATTAAAAACAACAACTTTGTATTTAGATATCTACTGCAATAAGTGATGTCTTGAATATTTTATTTTATTTATAGGAGGCCGGGTATGCTAGAGTAGGAGTGCTTGCGAGGTAGACTGTCAGTATGGATTTCTCTCATTTCTTATCTCCATATTGAAACGATCTCTGTATTCAAATTTGGGTTTTTCTTTTTTCTCCAAATCAATCTTTAAATTCTACTGCAGTGAATCATATGTCTTGAGCTGTTTAGTTTGGGTGTCTCTACTTGAGATCTTCCCCTGTTATCTGTTCCTACTTTTCAATAGCTACCTTCACCTCCACCACCCCCACCTAAGTGTGCTGTGTATACATTTGATATTTGTTTATCTTGATATTTGTGGATGATTGCATGCGTGTGAATGATTTGAATGCAAGCGCTTTGATTTGTTTACTTTATAAGATTCAGCGCTATATGAATTCCATACATTATTATTATTATTTGAATATATATATATATATATATATATATATATGTATGTATATATATATATATATATATATATATATATATATATATATATATATTATATATATATATATATAAGAAATTAACCTGGTTCACATAATTATACATACTTATGCATGCACATGAGCGCACATGAGAGTGCATGCGTGCCGCACACACACAAACGCATGCACACACACACACACACGCATGCACATGCGCATATCCACACACACAAACACACCACAAAATATATGTCGTTTCATGGCAATGCTTTTTTTTATTTATACCTTACAAATTCTCCATAGATTCATCAACCTTACCAACACAATAAAATATTATACATGTGTGTGTGTATGCAGGGGCAGACACACACATAGTCATCAACACAAAGTACTGCATTGGAACAAACATCACTGTTTTTCTCACTTCGGCACAGAAAAATGAATCTACAATAAATACTTGGGAGGTGTTGGGTGGGTGGGTGGGTGGGGGGAACAAGGAGAAAATAAGCCAAAATGACTGCACCTTGCACATACCTGAGTCGAACTAATAATTAAGCTGTGTCACCGAAACATATTATCATGGTATGCCGCGCACTGAACTCTTGACCTGTTTTTACACAACTTTTGATATTAACACATAATGACGATGTTCATCATTGTCAAGAAACATACATTTTTCTGAAATTTTACTGCAAGAAAATGCCACTCATGAATCAAGTTAGGTGCCAACTAAATTACATTTTAGTGTTTGAACACACACACAAACAAACAGAAAGGATTGACAATAGAATATTTTGTGCAATAACGTGAGAAAACTGGCAGTAGCAGAAATAAATACAAAACTCAAGAGAAACGATACTGGTAACCCCCCCAAAAAAGAGAAACTAAATTGTAACAGATTAAAAAAAAAAAAGTGTGTTGAAGATAAAATTTTTTTCCAAAATGTAAAATAAAACTGTAGTTACATAATTACCATAACTGTGATGAGAGATGTGCTTTTCTTGTTGTTTTGAAAAAATGAACAATTTTAAACTGTGTATACATGAATGAAAGCCTGAGTATGCATGTCAGGGCTGAATGGGGAAGAAAAAAAAGAAAACGAGAAAAATGTTTTGAAGGGATGGGATACAAAATAAACAAGTCAAAAATGATAAATTTCCAAAAACAGAGAGATGAGTTTTAAGCGCTTGGAACAAATTACTATGATACAGATTCATTTATTGCTGTTAGGTTGTCTGTGATGTAATGCACACAATGAAAGGCAGCACATGCATAACAACACTCTGCAGCCTTACCCTCGCCTCTTGTATATCCCCTCTGCACATTGCACAATCCTGTCTACTCATTGCTTTCGTTCAGCAGGATGATAGTCACGAAACAAGATATTTCTGAACGACTGGGTATGGCCGTGAATTAAAAAACCGTCTACAGTTCAATGCAGAATGTGTCAAGGTGCTGTATGAACCATGTGGTCCTGGATTATGCTGGGGTAAATCAACTTCCACTGCTTTCTGCTTGTAGGTAAAGGGTAAAGGTGTTCCCATAACCTATGCGGTCGTTGGGCAGCGAGGCATCAGAAACCTCAGCTTCTCTAGGAGCCAGCATCTTGGGGGCAGCACCCATCTCCTCTCACTCGCTGCTTTACCTTCCCTGACCCTAAGAGAGCAGATATCCATTTACAGCTGGGTGAACTGGGGATTGCACCGAGGTCAAGGTGCACGAACAGTCACCCATCCACTTGGTGACCACGCTCAATGCTGCTTAACCTTAGCTTGGGGTAAGTAAGTGCTCTGACCACTGAGCTATCCCATCCCATCTTTAATTATGGCAGACATTTTGATTCACACAAAGGCAATCCAGCAATGTTTGAATCCGAGTTTGCTCTGTGAGATATACAAATCCATAAGGAGCAATGAAATATCATTAAGTTGTGGCATACATAACACACAACCGACAACAAATTGTTGATGATGACAAAGAAAGAAAAGAAAAAAAGAAACATTTAATGCAATGTATCAGAAAATGAAGCCTTTTAAAGCAAACTACTAAGTGAATACACAAAACCATTCTATTTGGCTTTTTTTTTCAAACTTGAAAATCATACAATATTTTCTTCATAAAGTGGTACTTGATAAAGCAAAGGTAAAGTGATTGCAGATCCATTTAGAAATTAAAGCCTTGTGTAAAAATACAAAAATGATTTAAAAAAGAACTTGTAAAAAAATAACTGTAGTAAATGTCACTTTTCCAAAATAAATAAAACAAAAATCAAATACATGCTTATGAGGCCACATACCATCTCAAAACATAATCACCAAATCAAAAAAAGTACAAACACACAATGATTGCGTTTATATAAGTCATTTGCAAGATACTGAATTGCTGGAAACAGAAAACGTCAAATTTGCCAATCTGAATCAATATGACAATTTCTCTTAAACAAACAAACAAACAAACAAGTAAACAGATAAGACCAAAACAAAATCCAAAGAAATTATACTAGATTCTTCCAAATGTCCCAATAATCAGGTAGATTTAAAAAAAAAAAAAAAAGAAGAAGATATTCAGATAAAAGCCGATGAAGATTCGGCTCATCTTTCAGATATAACACTCAACAAAAACACACACAAAAAAGAAATTAACAAACATACAGCATATTTATTACATCTCTCCGTGAGTTCTTATCTATAGCATACCTCACTAACCCACACCCTGGCAGTGACAACTAACACAAAGGAACACTTCAGACCCTCCAGAGGAAAGACTGACATTCAAGCCATCAGTAAACACAGCCGTTTGTTGATTGTAATGATGACGAGGAGGATTCTGCTCCTTCACTTTATGACTTTCCAAAAGATACTGCAGCAGTACTACCAGCATGAAGAGTGCTTGGGTCATTGAAGACTTACACAAGCTACAATTTCTCCTTAAAAGTTGGTGAGCCCCAAAAAAAAGATTAGCAAATCTCTTGTCTAACAAGCATACTTACAAAATTGATAGAGTGGAGATGGGTGAGAGTTAAACAGTATCACTGAGAGCATTTAAAAAAATGAGATGATGCTGTTTCTGTGCCTGAATTCTTTCAAAGAACTTGCAATGTGTAAACAGACAAACTTGCAATGTGTAAACAGGCAATTTTTTGGTTCTTTAGTACTGTGTTCATATATCCAAGTTATATGGTGTATGCATGTTGTTCAGTTATGATTTTGTTCATTGATATGATGTAAAATCATCCATATCCCTAAAGGGACGACAGGAAAAAAAAAGAATTTGATTTTGTAAAGAGTAAGCATACAGCTCACAATAATAATCTTCCAATTTTGGGGAGTGCGGGGACTGATCAATAGAAAATAGGTGGAGGTTTTGGTGGAGAATTATTGGGAAAACTGATAGACAAGATCTTACAGACACAAGTGAGTAAGGAGAGGATGAGATTCTTAAATTCTGAACTTGACACGAAGATATAAACTTCGCAGCAAAGGAGGTTTTTTTAATTTTCCTAATATAGTTTTTAACCAAGCTATTTTATTTTATTTTTTTGGGTAAAAACTCACATGAGTTAATTCCATTTATTTATCACATTCTCATAATGCATGATTGTCAAGTTGTTTTTTTTTTAATGTAGTTATGGGGGAATTTTTTTTTCTTCAAAAGCTATCTTATAAAACAAGCATTATCATTAAATGATGGATACAGAATGTGTAATGGGGGTTATATCTTTAAATCATTTTTTCCTCCTTAGAATATATATACATTTTTGTTTGCTTGGGGGGGGGGGGGGGGGGGGGGGTGTTACTTTTTGACTGATTCACATTTCAACAGATCCATACATCTCATTACTACAATGTTGTTATTACCAAGACAGTGTCTATAATGAATCAATAATGCGGAAAAAAACAACTACTCAAGAATATAGGATTGTTAACTGAAAGGCAGAACTTTTCTTGACACTTGAAGCCTTACTGTCACAGTATCAAACAAAACCTAAAATATTGCTGTAAATCAGACACACATTTACAGAAAAATATCCTTTAGTACAAAGCCGACCAACGCATCAACATAACAATTTCAAAAACCAGTTATCACAACCATGCCAACAGTTTTTTTGTACAAAACAATAAAATACATAAAAAATACAAATAACCGAACTGTACAAAACAAAAATGTCCACACTTTGTTCAATCGATACACTCAATTGTCAATAGTTGGGGCAACATCACTCTACATATATATATCCACCTTCAATCCATTGCTTTGTTTCAGATGTGAACTGAGTCAATGTTCTTTTAAAAATTAATAACAAGCAGACAGAACAAACGAATCAGCATGACTGGATCCTACATGACAAAAGTTTCTCTGGAATCTGCACTGAAGACAGATCTGTCACACCAAAAAACCTAAATCATTCAAGTAGTGGACACAGGTCCATATAAACAAGAAGGGGAATTGGTGGGGTAGGAGGGGGGGGGGTGAATTCCCTTCATGTCTAAAGTCAGGAGAGAGAGAGAGAGAACGAGAGAGAGAAGAGAGAGAGATGAGAGAGAGAGAGAGAGAGAGAGAGAGAGAGAGAGAGATGAGAGAGAGAGAGAGAGGAGCTCACGTGCAAGAGAGAGAGAGAGACACAGAGAGAGACAGAGAGCGACTCACAGAGAGAGAGCGACTCAAAGAGAGAGAGAAAGAGAGAGAGACAGACAGACAGAGAGAGAGAGAGAGAGAGAGAGAGAGAGGAGAGGGCAAAAGACTGACAAAGTTCTTCTCTACATCAGCATGGCTGCATGAACACAAGGTCTGCTTTTATCAATTTATTTCTTTACATTCATGAAGGCAATGATGCTTCATGGCACAAATATTCAGACAGAATCCAAACAGCTGTACACAATGATGATAAACCCAGCATGCCGACTGATTCATGCTTTTAGTTTTACACTTCACTTGCAAGTGCTGAATGCCTATCTTTACAAGAAAGAAAAAGATGGAAAAAGATGACTGGCATTTTTTGTTTTATAAACTGGGGTCTGACTAAATGGGTTTTCTTTGAGCAAAATGAGTCTCCTCATACGATGAATAAAATCACTGCGTACTTAAGGAAGTTTGTTCTCCACAGTGCTTGGTTAGTATCAAGCAATCAACTGCATCTACTTCGGTGACTCAGACAACCTACAGCGCCAGTCAAATCATGTTCACCATGTTAGTTTGGCAAGATCACTACACACAAGAAGTGATTTCTGCACAAACAATCCAGTCCTGCAAAATCAGTATAACTAGCACAAACTCCTACATTTTTGTATGACTGATTTGGAAACAAATCTTGTATATTGTTTGTCCGGTTTACAGTACGCTTGCACAACACAAAAATCCTTTGTTTTGAGTGACCAATATGAAAAACACAGCTTGTTTATCATTCGTCCACTTTAGTCTTGAAACATGGTGTATCATAGGCATGTGTTTATATCGCATGCATAAATTCAGGACTTAACAGACAGGAGGTTGAGGTCTGACAACAGTTAATGTGCAAGCTCAACATCTGCTAAACCAATTTTGTAAGAATGGTTTTCTTTTCTGTCTAGCCGATTTCTGAAGTGTTTTCTTTCTTTTTTTGGTTCTAAAGGACTTTTCTGATACTGTTATGGTGTAGCCTATCTGGAATATTGTACATGTGTAAATTCAGAAACAATAACAACGAAGAGTGTTCAAACTGGAGATAAGTAGATGATTTTCTATCAGTACATCATAAACAAAGAGACTCATGTCCTTCACTGAACAAACACAAATATTATCTCAATAGCACAAACAATCCAACGCTGACTGCACTAATCCCCCATACAAAGTATGAGAAAACCAATGCATTAAAAACAAATGCACAAAACAAATCGAAAGATTGACTGCACCATTATCTCATACAAAGTATGAGAAAAAACAATGCATTAAAAGAAATGAAGAAAAACAACTGTAGATTGACTGCACTTTTCTCTCATATGAGAAAAAAACAAAGCGTTAAAAGACGTGAACAAAGCTAAACACCAACTTCATTTAAAAAAGAAAAAAAAAGTGTATATGATATTATTATCATGGCTGTTGAGTTATGCTTGCCATTTCAGTATCACAACTTCAGTCACACATTATGCAACATGCACACAACTAGAGGAGGAGTTGAACAATGCAATGTCAATCTTCATAAAGTAATCTTTAAAAAAAATATTTAAAAAAGCCAAATAACACTGCATACTAGATAAGTTTGGCAGTTTGACTTCAGTGGCACAAGTATGTGATGTGACATAATTCATTCAAAAGCACTGTTGTTTTCAAGCCATTTTCTTAAAAAACAACAACAAAAAACCCAAGTGTATTGCAATGATGTAACTGAAACAGCTCTGTGTGTGTGAGTGTATTGTAAAATGTACTAAACATAGTGTTAAAAATATAAAAAAGCAACATCTTTACACAAAAGCAAGAGTTTACAAAAGAGTTTTGATTATCACACAAAGTAGCTACTGATACTAGGGTTTGACTTCCACATAAACAAAAAAACAGAAATCAAGTTACTGAAAAGGACATGGGTCATGAAAAAGAGTAGTCACGGAAGAAAACGATAAAAAAAATCTTTGGATCAATCTAATGCCAGACTAGAAAGGTTTACAATGAAATCAGTGCTAAACAGTACTACTATCACACATGTAAGAAACCTTTGAGAAACAGTAGCCCCTCATGCCTACAGAAATGGGAAACAACAGTGCAGAGATAAAGGAAAAGTAAGCCTTCATTACATACTACAGGAAGGGATATATACAATACAGATATAGAGAAATTGCAAATCTTTCTACAGAAATGGGAAAGGTACTTAAATACAAACATATTCAAGCTCTACACAGAAGTGTACAAACTATTCTCTAAAATGCTGTCACAACCTATACTTTCAGCAACCCTGCTGTTTCACTATACATTAAGCTGAGGTACGATTTTCTATTTGTTCATATTTTTTGTATTTATAACAATTATCAAAGAGCTAATGATGACCAGTGCACGCTGGATATGTCTGTGTCTGTGATTTTTCTTATTTTGTTGTTGTTGTTTTTGGCTCAAGTGGCATTTGTTGAATAAAATAATTCAAGGTGTCAGTTGACCGTTTATTTTATTAAAAGCAATCACAATCTGAACAAATTTCTGATCAAAATGTTATGAACACGAATGCCAAAATCACATTCTTAAAGGCCACATTTCAACTGCTTGATAAAGGCAGGTATATGTCCTTCTACCATTAAACTAAAACTATAGTGAATTACTACTGATAATCTTGATTACATATTCACTATTTTCTTGACTCTCTTGGATACATGCTCAATGTTTTCTTATTACCTATTTACTGACAATAACCAAACAAAACAAGCATATCCCCAAAAGACACTTCTTAATGACTTTAACAGCCATTATCTCCAAAAGACACTTCTTAATGACTTTAACAGCCATTATTCTGCTTTGCTACACATTAACTAAAACATTTTTGTTCGCAAACAAAAATGCATCAGCTCTGACCTGGTCTCTCGATGATTCTCCTAGGACAGGGTCAAGAAAGGGAGGGTTAAGCGGAGATTTAAATCCCTACATAATTATATGTCAACATGGGTGCACTAAAAATCAGATCAACAGTGCTGTATGCTCAATCTGAGGTAGCAGGGTCTACATGAACTGATATAAAGCAACATGAGGTGGGGACAGGGCTTTGACTACAGCATAGTTCAAGGATGACAATCACGATTTAACCGAAGATGACCAAAAAAACCCCCTCCAAAACAGACAGTCTATACTGGACTACAATCACTGCAATATCCTGTTGGCATCGTGGAGCTGCTACTGAAGAATGGCTCTCTCTCTCTGTGTCTCTCTCTCGCTCACTCTTTCTCACTCTCATGTCGATGATACTTAAACATGTAGTTTTTAAAAACTTAAAATTCAAAGCTTGGGTAAACACGAAGGATTTACACCGAAGCCAGGTATGCCACGACAATACCCACAAAAGCAGTGAACAGAACAAGATGCTTTGAGTGTTTTGCATTGCCTACAGCGGTAGTACACCATGGCATCTGACATTCATTGTGCTCCGACTGATACACTCACTACACAGAGGATAAATGTTCTCCACACACACGGACGCACAGACAGACAGACAGACAGACAAGCAGGCGGCTGACGCACATTGTGGAAGGCAGTCCTTGAGGTGCTGTAGCAAGAGGTGAGCATTGATCAATACCACAATATACCATTGTTCATTCATCAGGCTGTTGCGTCCCACTCGTACAGAAAAAGCAAAACAAAACAAAAAAAAGTACTTTTTAACTTTTAAATATCAATAAACACGGAGAGAAAAAAAAAGAACCAAGTACAAAACATCAGATGTGGACACAATAAAACCACCTGGATTGTACCAAGTATGTTTCACACAACAAACATCGATGAGACACAATCATTGCAGTCGGGCATCTGCCAACCGTTGTCAGTGAATGCCTGAAAAACACACACAGAGATGATGACTCCTGATATCATATATGTACACACACACTCAGGGTCGCCCAGCTGTCACAGCACTGTGGCCAAGTTTCACACAACATTGCAGAAGCTTTCTCCGGGTGACAACACCCCACCCACAGTTCGGCCTCCCTTTTGAAGGCAGCCACACTTTGCTGCCGAGCTGGCTTCCTGGTTTTTTTTTTCTTGGCAGTTTCAAGCTGAATGGTCCACACGCGTGAAGTCAGTATATGTGTGGAAAAACAAGTATTGAATAATAATCCACTTTGCACAGTTTGTTGATAGTGAGGTCCACTGACACACTGCAGGAGGACAGAAGAGGGCCAGTTCTTCCCAGCAGAAAACTCGTCATCTTCAACTTCTTGCTTCTGCTTCACCGAATCATCAGGACAGCGCAGGTTTCACATCCGAACTTAGCTGTTTTTCTGTTGTTGTTGTTTTTTTCCACAAGTAGAGCAGAAAAAGACAAAAACTTCTGAATGTCTAGAATGAAAAAAAGCCTTTCTGCATTTGGCTGCACACCAACAGGAATATTTTACAGTTCACTAAGGGATTTTAGACTATCCTTGAAATCTTGAAAGTTGTATTTGCTGTTTTGTCATTTGTCACCATTATATGTTTTAGTTGGCTATTAGCAGCCTCTACTCTTGTTACCACTGAACTGAGAACTGTGTTATGTTGCTTCTAGTTCTCTCTCTCTCTCCTCTCATCATTTCCTTCCTGTCTGTAAATCTTATATGCTGGCAGGGTCATTTTACAGGCATCAGAAATCACTCTACCTCTGACTGAGAAAATAAACTGTCATCTCGGGGAGTCAGTAACTGATTATACTGTCCCTATGCTTCAATCCAATTCAATCTTGTTGTTTACATCTCTGTCAGCCACAGAGGTCTCTATGCTTTCTCTCTACAAAAAAAAAAGACAGAAGTAAAAGTAGCTTTCCAAATATCAATCAAAATGTGTGTGTGAGTGTGTGCATGCATGTATGCACATGAGCATGCATGCTTAAGTAAGGATGCCCATGCAAGAGTGTACTATATAGTATCCATGTATCTACACGGACATTTGTTCTGTTGCCTATAACCAAGCAAGCAAAAGCATGACAATTTCAGCAGGTATTTTCTTTTCGTCCCAAACGTTCTCCCCAGCCCTTTCAGTCCTTCATCATCAGTTTCTCGTTTGATTAAAAAACATTAAAGCTACACACATGATTCTGCCATCACTTTGACATTTCAGTCCCTTTTTGTTGTTCTATTGCTACATCTTTCTCGTTGTGTACAAAACACATTTTTTATCACAGAAATGTAATGATTCAATATATCAGCTTTCTTTAAACATGGAGAAGTGTATGTTCTTTCAGTATTTATCCACAAAATATAAAGTTAATATATGACCACAGACAACAACAACTAAACACGTTTCTTGTTACTGAACACTGAATCTTTTTTTTTTCCCCATTCATATCACATTTTTTGTTTTGTTTACTAGCAGGCCCTGAAACAAAGGTTGTTTGTTTTTCTCTTTTAAACTAACACAGTATAGCATTTGCCAAGAAGATTTTTTTTCTTTTTAAATTCTCTTTTAATTTTCCCCCCTTCTTCTGACAAACCGAATACAATTTAGCAAACCAACATTTGTATTCTTTTAAACTAACACAGTACAGCATTTGCCAAGAAGATTTTTTTTTCTTTAAAAATTCTCTTTTAACTTTTTTCCCCCCTTCTGATAATAAACTGAAATATAATTCAGCAAACAGAGGACAGCACCCCACACAAGCTGACAGCAGGAACACACCAACACCGTAATCCTTCTGCTGACAAGCGACTGTTTCTCATCTTATTTCTCACCACAGACTACTGCTCCCTTCACCATCCAGAAATGAACCGTTCCACCATCACACCATCCTCGCTTCACGTTTTCGTTCTTAAGCGTTTTCGTTCCAGAGAATTCATCACACAAGATAACCACCGTTTCTTGCCGTTTTGTTCTTGAATTTATGAATTTCAAAAAAAATAAAAAAAGGTGGGGGGTGTGTGTGTGGTGTGGGAGGGGGGGGGGGGCATTTGTGGTGGAGGGAAAGATCCCTTTGTGTGGAAGAGAGGGGAGGTGCCGGTGCTACGTGGTGATGCCGTTCTGTTTGGGGGCCGCCTCCTTCTCTTTGTTCTTCTTGCCCTCCTCGATCGCCTGCTGCATGTCCGTGTAGTAAGCCAGCGCTCTCCGTACTGGCTCAATCACGTCCGCCTGTCAATACACACACATACATACACTGCCGTCAGCGCCTGGGCTTTATCACAGTTCTTGATTAAACCATCGACACTGGGGGCAACAACAGCAAGGTGAGAGGCTGTATGACCAGTGGCTTTCCCACTCATGGAATTCCACTTTACAGCTTAGTCTTTAGTGATCGACTATGACTCTGACTAGGAGGCTTGACTTGCACAGTCCTTATGTGCTGCAGCCCTGGGGGCTAGTTGGCCTTTGGAGAACATCTCCAATGCTGACTGTCCTTATGCCCACTTGGCCGAGAGAGTGGGGATGTACTGTGGGCAAGGCATCTCCACTATTATCAAATTTCTGCCAAATTTCCGAAACAGCTCCTCTGCTGTTTTGGAGGTTATCGTCGAACATGACGGACTAACATACATATATACACTGCTTATTCAATGTACCACCTGAAAATAATACTTTGACTTTGACTTCTGACACACATATAATAGCATGCTGAGAATTTCTTCTGTTTTTTTTTTTGGTGTTCCCCTGGATGATATATAGACTGGTCTGGTTTGTCTGCTTGGCATTTGTGGAGGGAGGGAGGGGAGAGAAAAAGAGAGAGGGGGGAGAGAGAGGGGGAGAGAAGAGAGAGAGAGGAGAGAGAGAGAGAGAAGAGAGAGAGAGAGAGAGAGAGAGAGAGAGAGAAACGAGAGAGAGAGAGGTGTGGAGTGTGTGTGTATGCATGTATGTGTGCAGGCTGATATGTGTGTTACTTGTGTGTGTGTGCACATGTGTGTGTGTATGTGTGTGTGTGTATGAATGCAGGATGCGCATATTCATGACTGTGTGTGCGTACTGCCAACACTAATTACGCACTTCATCTCACAACACATCAACAAAAAAATTACATTTTCTTTTCCACTCTTTCTTCAACATGTCCCCCCCCCCCTCCCCTCACACACCTTCTTCTCTAAACTGTTAAGAAGAAAAAAAAGCAAAAAAAAACTTGGGACGGGTGTGAAAGCTAATAATAAAAAAAATTTTCCCTGACGGACTGTGTGACTGAAACAGATAGGAGAGCACTCACGTCTATCTGCGGGAAAAGCTGGCCGACCGATTCGAAGAGAGGCAGGAGGACGAACTTGATGAAGCCGATCTGCGAGGACGGCTTGGTGACCTTGTCACGGTCCATGAAGGGCGCAACGGCAGACCTGCTAGCTTCTCCATGTCGCTCTGCGTCACCACCACAACAACAACAACGGTAATGATGAGACTCGTGCCTAATTCAAATTCAAATTTAAAAGCTTTCTTATCTCAAAGAGAACAGAGAAATTCCGGGTCATAATAAAAATAATGGGGGACTCTATGTCACTTTGTATCGTAACAACAATGATAATGAGACTCGTGTGTTACTCTGTCATAAAAAAACAACAAACAATGATGAGACTCGTGTGTTATCCTGTGTCATGAATACAATAACGGGGGACTCCTACGTCACTTTGTATCATAACAACAACAATAATGAGACTTATATGTTACTCTGTCATAAACAAAACAACAAACAATGATGAGACTCGTGCCTTATTCAAATTCAAATTTAAAAGCTTTATTATCTCAAAGAGAACAGAGAAATTCTGGGTCAGAATAAAAATAATGGGGGACTCCTATGTCACTTTGTATCATAATAACAATAATAATGAGACTCGTGTGTTACTCTGTCATAAAAAACAACAACGATAATGATGAGACTCGTGCGTTATTCTGTGTCATAATAACAATAATGGGGGACTCCTATGTCACTTTGTATCATAACAACAACAATAATGAGACTCGTGTGTCCCTCTGTGTCATAAAGACAACAATAATGAGACTTCACATGTCACTCCGTGTCCTCATAACGATAAAAATGAGACTCATATGTCACAGTACCGCCAATAATGAGACTTGTATGTCATTCTGTGTCTTAATAACAATAATGAGATTTATAAAGTCACTCTGCGTCATCATAACAACAATAACAAGACTCCTATGTTAACTCTTTGTCATAAAAACAACAATAATGAGATTCACACGTTACTCTGTCATCATAACAACAATAATGAGACTTATGAGGAGAGAAAGTTGTTGGAGAGTTGCCGTGTCTCTCTCTCTCTCAATGAGACTGTGCAGCTATGTTAATACTGCCATTAGTCAAGTGTCAAGACAGATCCTGTGTACCTTAAAATCAGAACACACACCACTGGACTGACCCAGCAGCAGTACACGACCCTTCCAGCTAGTGACCAAAACCAGGCCTTGCCTTAAAGTTAATATAGCCTCCTTGTGAACTTCTGGCACTGGGAATAAGCTACAACAAGCCTTGGTGCAGCTGCTGTGATATGTGAGATCGGAATATGGTTGGAAGTGATGGAAGGTGTCTTGATGCTTGGATGGAACTATGGAGTGATGCTAAGGACTGCACATTACCAAAGATGAAGCAGTAAAACCACACAAAAATACAGACAAACAAACAAAGAACTTTGTAGATTATAATTTTGACAGTGTTGTTGTTGTTTTGCTGGCTCCTGGCTAGTAGACTTCTGGCACGTTATACACCACATGGGTCAGTATGAAGGAGTTGGCTTGAAAGAGGCACTCAACACTCACCAAAGTTAGAAGGCAGTTAACCACACCAAGAAACAGACGTGCAAATTTGCAGTGTCCAAATATACGTTGCTCTATGTGGGTAGCTATACCACACCACAGTGGCATTTTTCTTAACACTGCCTACGTTAAGGGAGAAACATGCTTCCAGCACAGTGCACATTGTATGCTAGAGTAACCAGTAGTGGGCATAGTAGGGAGCGGCTAGCAGAAGGTTGGTTACCCAATAGCGGGTTACCCGCAGGGAAAAAGGTTAAACAACCATTTTCTTCCCTACAATGAAAGTAGCTGCATCCCGACTTTGGGGACAGGCAGGTTCTAACTCATCATTCAGGGCAAGCATTCCTGATTCGGAACATACAGCGAGTTATTCCCAGCGACTGCTTCAGGTTATGGGAGCCCCTATTCCTCCTGTGCACGTCTTCACATGCTGCAGCTGCCATATCTGACCAGTCCGCTACCAAACTTACAACACAACTCGTCAACATGGGTTTCCATCTGCAGCAGAAACGCTCTCTGACCTGCCTGACTTGGTCGCTGGTTGCATACCAACTGAATTTCAGCTAAGGCCTACCTTATTGTGTCATAATTATGATCTTTGAGGACACCAAAGTTGATCTTTGAAGACACAACAGTTTTATTTTGCTTGCAAAGTAAATGATCCATCATGTCCTCACCCCCAAATTCCCCTTGTCAAATAGCTTGTTGAAAGGAGTAATGATGATGATGATCTGGATACGCTCTTTTTAGTTATTTTTTCTTCAAAAGTTCATTTCTTTACCACAAAGTCATTTCTTGGGTGACTTTCTCTTTTCTTTTCTGATTGTGACTAATCCCCACCCCCCTCCCCAAAAGAACACTTTATAACTAACACAAGGGGTTAGAAACGCCAGTCTTGAGTACTTGTCTGTAGTATGCATACTATTATTTCCTATTACTTTTCCCTCCTTAAGGCACTTAGACACCTGAGCAGTCAGCGTGCGAGTGGCAATGAAAACTGAAATCATAGGGATTAACACTACCCCTACATTCAGGGACAGAATCCCTCCTTAAGGCACTTAGACACCTGAGCACAGTCAGTGTGCGTTTGGCAATGAAAACTGAAATCATGGGGCTTCAGGGACTTCAGGGATTTCCCACCATGAAGGTAGCTGCATTCTGACTTTGGGGGATTTCCCACCATGAAGGTAGCCGCATTCCGACACTACCCCTACATTAAGGGACAGGACCCCTCTTTCCCAGTACACGAGCACTGTGCGCATTTGTACGCTACCGTAACCCAGAAGTGGGTGGTACAGAGGGAAGGGTTAGTAGATGGTTGGTTACCCTATAGCAGGGTTACCCGTAGGGAAAAAGGTGAAAGAGTCAGTGGTGTGACGGATGCCCTGCACTCTGCTGTTACCTGATTGAAGAACTCCTGAAGCAGGCATTCCACCCACGGCTCTGACACTTCCATGGGGCGACTTTCGTTGGAAATGTCAGCCATTTTGATCAGTATCATCATCAGCTATTTGCACACAGCCATCCATCCATCCACACAGTCACCAGACCCCCACGGCAAACAGACAGAACAGAGAAGACCACTGAGTGCAAGCGCAACAACACGTAAGGTTCCACTATCAACATTCATTGGTTTTTTTTTGGTGTTGTTCTCTGAGGACAAAATCAAAGAAGTGAAAGGAGACCATGCAAACACGAGTACGGTTGAGTGACAGTGCGGAAGAAAATCAGGTACAAGCTATGTTTGATCCGTCGGCTCAGAGTGTCAATGAAGCTCTGAATGAAATGGTGACAGCCTTCAAAAGAGTAAAGTGTGTTAAAGATTTATTCAGATTTCTTAACGTTTCTTAAAAGCATACTGGAAGTATTTCAGATAAATTCCATCTTTTCTTTATTTCAGTCTCTTTTTTTTCTTCTTTTTTTTGGGGGGGGTGGGGGGGGGGGGGGGGGGGGGGGGGGGGGGGGGGGGGGGGGGGGGAGGGGTTTATGGGGAATTCTTTTTCTAGACCCTGAGAAAAATCAACTAATGTTGCTAACTGTTTAACACACTTTTTCCTCCATCTCACATGCACAGACCAATGCCTTTTTAGAATAAAACCCACATTTTCAGAATCTTGTTTTTTTCTAAGATTCTACTGACTGCTTTGGAAGCAAATATTCCAATTACATCTCAAAGTCTACAGGAAATCTGTTGGTATACACACCACTTCAAATCAATGAAAAAGTCAACATTTACATATGTCTACATATGTTCCCTTTGTGGATTTAGTTGCAATCTGATGCATGAAGCAAACCGAGAATTCCATTATACCTGGTTTTCTTAAAACACTGTCACAAAAGTGCAGAACTGAAAGGAAAGGTGCCTGTCATTCAACATGAAACATCAGTGGGAAACATAAAGTCAGGGCATGAAACAATGCATTTCATTTCTACATCACGCATAACTGAAAAAAGGCAGTCCCAAGAACTGTGTCCTGTGTCACAATGGATGTCCTTGCTGTGGTGATGGGGCTGATGATAGCTTGATACGCGCAATAAAGATTTAACCCCGCTCATTTACAGCCTCACCTCCTTTCTTTTCTTTATTCTTTTTCTTTCTTTATTCTTTTATATCGAGGATAATGGAATAAGCACTTATGTGCTTTTTTACATCCAGTCCCCGTGTGCATGCGGTTTTGTCATTCTGTCATCTGTTCCCACCGGCACACAATGGCCTACTCTTACGAAAAGCGAGACACGGGGCCTCGGTTTATAGTCTCATCTGAAGGACTTTTGGGGAGAGTGGAGTCTGCACTGATGTTAACTCCAGGGGAAAATATCCCCTTGAACAGGAATCGAACCTGGGTCATCAGATTGCGAGCGCAATGTTCTAACCACTTGGCTATCCTGTATCCCCTCATCATCAACCTCCTCTAAAGATGAGCAGAGAAATGTTAGAAACAAAAGCAGGGGGGGGGGGGGGGGGGTATGGAAAGGGCAGGGCACAGTAGGGGAGAGGGTTACATACAGAACCGTATTCAAGGATCACTAACAAAATCAAGTCACTATTAAAATGACTGTTTTCAGGGTGTCACAAAAAGGACAGCATGTGCCAAGATGATTCAGTCATCCTTGATTAAGCAGAGCAACTCTTCAAAGCACATAGGGAGAGAATGATAAGTTCAACAAATTTTATTGCAAACTGTTTCTTTATCTTTTAAAAAAAAAAAAATTCAGGACCTCCACTGCTTTGCCTGCGCTCTTAAAACGTATTTCAAACTGAAAAATGTAAATGATGCCCAACCAGTTTTTCGTTTGTCGGCTATAATGAATTTTTTATATTTTTTATTACTAATCAGCATTATGGGGATGACAGAAAGTGACAGAAAGACAGTCACTGGCCTGAAAAGTTCATCCTACATGAATGGACAAGCGAGGACAAAGGGGGCATGCAGAAAGCAACCGACCCATCAATGACACTGACTGATGGACGATTCCCTGTCTTCTTTCAAAGCAAAAGAAAGAGTGGCCAACATTGAAATGGAAATCGCATTGCAAGCCATCCTCCCAAGAAGTAAACAACGCTGCTGCAAAGAAAAACTGCATGAGTTGGAAAATAAATAGACGCCACATACAAGTTGGAAGGCAAACCACACACAGGGCAGTCCTAAGTTCCAACTTGCTGGCAAAAACCCAAAACTACACCAACGCGCATGCAGTATCTAGGCTCATCTCTCCATTCATCTGTGTGCACATAGAAACAACAGCCATGAAAACGACACAGTGATCAATCTAACATTGTGCAGAACCATACACATAGTGCGTGCCAGGCTGTGTTCATATCAACCCAGCAAAGTCCACTTGGATACAATGCAATTCTCTGCAAACAGCTCCCCCACACCCCCTCAAGCGAAAGTCATGTTCATAAAATCTGGTCTCTATTTAAATGTATATCATCACAGAAAAGGTATGAATCAAGTTTATCTTATGCTTGGAATTCAAGAGTTGTACATTTTTCATGTTTTGTTGTTTTGTAAATTAAACTTTTCCTTTCACTGTCTTTGGATTTTGCTTGATGGCTGGCTCAACAGAGCAGCTGTTGACCCCCAAAGTTCTGCTAGACGCCCAAAGAAAGCACACTGATGGTGCCTCGCTGCCTGATGTATGAACACACCTGACAAAAAACAAAAGGTCCGTGGGAGGAAACTGAAGTGCTGGGAAACAAAAAAACAAAACCTGGCTGAAAAACACAAATGAGGGACATCAGTAAACACACACTGAAGTGCTGGGAAACAAAAAACAAAACCTGCTGAAAAACACAAATGAGGGACATCAGTAAAAAAAACCACAACAACACACACACACAAAACTGGTAAAAAAACAAAACCCAACACAAACTAAAAACATAATATATACTGAAAAACTGAAACAAAAGAACCTGGTAAAAACACAAACACACACACACAGAACTACAGAACTCGGTTCTAACATCACAGTTACAAGAGGACCTGGAGAAGAACACTGATAAGAGGACCTGGGTGAAGTGAAAAATAACACAGAAACACAGACTGGTTGGTTGGTTGGTGGTGGATCTGGTGGACAGACAGACAAACACACACACACACAGAGAAGACCTGGTGGATAAAAAAAACAACACACCACCCCACAAAGACAAGGACCTGATTGAAAAACTCTGTCAGGAGGCAATCCAACCAGGGGGTGGCCACTTCTAAAGGACGCGCCTCATTGGAGATGTCCGCCATCTTCATCAGCACCATTTGAAGCTAAATGTACATACACACATATACATACGTACAAACACACACTCCATCATGTAGCTCATATACTCATTAAAGCATGCATCTACATGACTGTAGCATCATAGCAACAATGTTTGTTTACACAACGCGTGAAAGAAGTCTTGTCTTGTTTCCACTAAAAGGTACGAGTATATAGGTGATTTCGCTACTACTTGTGACAGAAGCCACATTTGACAAACAGAACTTGTATTTGACAAAATTAGGGAAGTTGCCTTAGACAAGCAAAATGCAAAAGTTTGTGTGTGTGTGTGTGGTGTGTGTGTGTGTGTGTGTGTGTGTGATGTGTTGTGTGTGTGTGTGTGTGTGTGGGTGTGTGTGTTCAAATTCATTTAACCTCTTTTCACATGTTGTGATATTAGACATGTGTGTGTAAGTGTGTGTGTGTGTGTGTGTGTGTGTGTGTGTGTGTGTGTATAACTAAGCAAAGAAACACATATTAATAAGCCCTATAGAAAATCAGCAACACACTATTTAAGATAAAGTACTTCAGCCTTGATTTTTAAGCAAAAGTAAGGCTTGTCATACCACTTCATATTCCATATATAGCACCCTTACATGTCAACAAGAAAAAAAAGCTTTCAAATAGGAGACTATCACTTATTCTGAGAGAAACCCTAGGAGTTGCCACAGGTAGAAGTAGGGGTACAAAATACAGATTATCATAACAAATAGACAAAGAGTTATAAATAATACGAAACACATGCACACATATTGTCTACTTACCACTGCTCTGTGTTCTTTATCGTTGAAATCAAAGTGTGGTGTTAAGGATTTAAAAGAGTTGACAATCTCATTATGCTTAGCCATGTCAGTGGCAAGTATACACCTGAAAAGAGAAAGAAAGACATTTTTAAAAGTTGGCAATGTGTACAATTAATGTCCATCATAAAATGAATGTGTATGTATGTGTGTGTTGTGTTTATTTGTTTGAGTGTGTAAAAGATATTTTTAAAAGTTGGCAATGTGTACAATTAATGTCCATCACAAAATGAATGTGTATGTATGTGTGTGTGTTGTGTTTGTTTGTTTGAGTGTGTAAACAGAAATATGCATGCACACTTTATTATGTAACTGTCAATCTGTCAGTTTTTAAGTGTGAGGTCACAGTGCAGTCTGATAAGTACTATGAAACCTCTTCTCTTGACCTCCAGTGTACCGAGTCAAAAAGGGAAGGAATTCAACAGTCTTTCTGACCCTGACAGTGTAATGTTACTTCCCTTAAACCATAATTCTCAAACCAGTACACCATTTTTTGTTTTGTTTCGGTTGCTTTTTGGGGGAAGGAATGCTCCCCCCAAAAAAAAACCAACCATCCCTTTTTAAAAGTTTGACACAACAATTTATCATACACAAAAAGAAAAACCAAAAAAAAGCAACAAAGATCATCCCTACTGCCATCTTTGTAAATGTAAAAGTTCAAACAAGGGAAAAAAAGACCAGATCAGTTACATGGAACAGACCTCTTTAGTTTCAACAGAACCAAGATAGATGGATAGATAGGTAGACAGATAGGTAGACAGATAGATAAATAAGATGGATAGATAGATAGACAGAGAGATAGATATAGAACATATAGACAGACAGACAGGGAGACAGACAGACAGACAGATACATAGTTCAATCAACAATTAGTTTGATAGATTCGCACGGCAGATGGATGGATGAATGGATGGATTGTGGGAGAAAAAGGCAGATAGGGAGGCAGACTCCAATTTCCCCAAAAGTCCCTTGGATGAAACTATAAAGCAAGGTCCTCATGTGTTAACACGTAAAGAACATCTTGCACACACACTAAAACCTGTTCGGCCTTTCAGAAAGTAGGCCATCGGTACCGGTGCGAACAAATAACAAAATTGACTGAACGCATGCCCACAAGAACTGGATGTAAAAAAAAAAAAGCACGTGGGTGTTTATTGTATTGTCCTCAAAATAAAAGAATAGATAAAAAAAATAAACACACACAAACATGCACACATGCGTGCAAGTGCACACACACACGCACACACCCACCCACCCCCACACACACACACACACATCCACACACACGCACACACACAGACACACAACCCCACACACGCACACACACAGACACACAACCCCACCTGATCATGCCCTCCCTGAGTTTGCGGAACTGTTCCTTGGGCAGCTGCTGGAAGATGTTGCATTCTTTGGTCTCCAGGATCTCAAAGGCCACAGCGCAGTGGTGGTTCTCCAGCGGGGAGATGTCGTTATAGCGCAGGGCCAGCTCTGTGCGGGCGTTGATCTGGTAGGCGTTGTTGTAGCCCGGGTGATCCAGATCGTGGCAGATGGAGGCCGTCAACAGGGTCAGGATGTCGATGGGCTCCAGTTTGGACGGAAGGTCGATCAGCCAGATCAAGCCGTACATCTGGCGGACACAGCATGGTGGTGGTGGTCAAGAGTCATTTCAGTTTTGAGGGGGAGAAAATTTTATGCAGAACTTCTTTATATCTGAGCATATAGGTTTGATGTACCGTACCACCTTCAAAAAGAACTCTTTTATGAAACTCAATATGAGAAATTCACTGAAAATGATTCTCTGGCCTACACTGGAATATAATATGCACCCGTTTCTCACTGGATGGAAAGAGACCAAAGGAAGACCTAGCAAAACCTGGGCTGCCTGTATTGCAGATGATCTTAGAGAAAGGGGCATAAATAAGGAGGAAGCTCAAAACAGAGAGAGAGATGGAGAAGGCTCATCAATGTCAAACCTCCCCTGGGAGAAACATGACAAAAAGGAAAGAAGAAGAAAGAAGACTTCTCACTCTCTATATTTATCTACCCTATTACTCTCTCTCTCTCTCTCTCTCTCTCTCTCACACACACACACACACACACCCAGAGTAAATTACTGTTGGAACTTTCTTTCTCTCTCTCTCAGAGCGTGCCACTCACCATCTGGCTGACCATGAAGCAGTGTTTGAAGTTGTGGAAGGGCACATGATTGTATTTTGTGTAGATCTTGAACAACCACTTCAGTAATACTGGCATCTGAAAACAGCATACCATTTCCTTACAATAATATATCTAAATATGTATTCCATATCCAGAACTAAAACTTGTGAAAAGAGATTGGTTACTGACACTGATACATGAAAGACAATACAATTTCTACCTGCAATGTTGTAAGTAAAGCTCAGGACATATTAAGCTTTCAACTTTATTCTCTGAATCTAAACGTAAACTTCTAAACCTACCTCGGAATCTTAAGAGTTTTCATTACCCATTTAAGAATTGTTATATAGAGTGTGGGAACAACCCACACTGCCAATTGAAATACAGACAGAGCATACTGCTTAACTTTGCTTCTGATCCAAGAAAGAAAAAAAAAAGAATTTGGACAATGATATATATAAATGAAACTATTCCAAGCAAGTGTTATATAGTTCCTATGGAGTTATGTACTGCATGAAGTCTGGAGAAAGTTGAAAATGTACCGGAGAAAATTCAATCCTTTCCTGCAGAAAGTTTTGGATAGACAGATGATATGAATAGATAGATAAGGTGATGTCAATGCTCTTGTGTGACTGACAAAAGGCTGCAACTACACACACACACACACCTACACCCACCCCCACACGCGCACACACACACGCTCGCACACCCCCCACACATGCACACACACACACACACACACACACACAACCACCCCGCATGCAAGGCTGAGGAGACTACTGACTTGGATGTTGAACTTGGCGACCAGGCCCAGGTCGAGGAACATCTGCCTCAGCAGTATCAACATTTCCGAGTCGTCCCACTGCCAGTTGTCAAATGTGGGCTTCTTCAGCTGCTCCCGCACTTCCCTGGTCAGCTGAACCTTGCTGCACACCCCAACACACAACCACACTCCACTGTGTATGCCCATCATTTACGAGCTTTACTGCAATGTACAATCATACTCACTGTGTAAGTCATTTACGAGCTTTACTGCAATGTACAATCATACTCACTGTGTAAATCATTTAAGAGCTCTACTGCAACATACAAACACACTCACTGTGTAACACGAGCTTTATTGCAACATACAATCATACTCACTGTGTAAATCATTTATGAGCTCCACTGCAACATACAATCAAACTCTACACAATACAATCTACTGTGTACCATCATTTACCAAGTAAGCTATACATTCATACTGTGTACATTATTTACAAGCTTTACTGATGTCACAACATGCAATTACACTAACTGTGTATATCATTTATGAGCTTTACTGCATATCAAAATATACACGATCACACTTACTATGTAAATCATTTACTAACTTTGCTACACATTGCAACATTCAATCACTTTACCTGTGCAAATCATTTACTAACTTTACTGCATATCACAACATAAAATCACACTCACTGTGTAAATCATTTACGAGCTTTACTACATATCACACCACATAACACAATCACTAGGTAAATATCATTTAAAACCTTACTGCAGACTGCAAGCTTACATAAGGTTACTTACAAAATTTTACTGCACATCACAACATACTTGTACAAAGAACGAAGTCTTATTTACAATGTACAATAAATGCTAACATTAGCGCACACACACACACACCACATCACAACACACATACATGCACACACACACAATGCTTGCACCACAAGACACACACGCACCACACCACACACACATTCATACACAACACAACGCTCGCGTGCGCGCACAGCATGCACACAACACACCCCACCACACCACACTCACTACACACCACACACACACACACTCCTACACAACACACACACACTCACAACACAACACACACACAAACACTCACAACACACAAACACTCACAACACACACTCACTACACAACCCCACACACACACCACACACACTCACTACACAACACACACACATTCACTACACAACACAACACACACACAACACACACTCACTACACAACACACACACCACTCACACACACACACAACACACACACACACACTCTCTCTCTCTCTCTCTCTTACCTCATGGCCATGAAATTTGTCTAGGACGTGCTCCCTGTAGGTGTCCATCTTGTGGGAAGTGGTACGCTTGTCCCAGAAGGGCTGAGATGTGCCTATACTCATGTTCTTGAACAGCCCCAGCCAGCTTAGATGCTCCAAACCCTGTGTCACACACACACACACACACACACACACACAGATCAGCCATGGTTCATGAGTCTCCCACATCTGACATAACAACGCACACATTCATTACTCAAACACACACACAGTGACACACGCGCGTGCATGCGCGTGCGTGCACACACACATGCTCTCACACACACACAAAACATGCTTACAGGTTTGCACGTGCATAAAAATGTGTCCACTGCAAGTATACACCTACGGCCTACAAATACACACACACACTTTGAACACTCTCTCTCTCTCACACACACACACACACACGAGATAAACAAACACATAATTATATACACAGACACAATTTGTCAGACACAGACATGCAAACACAGACTCAAACAGCCCTCACTTTTTTGTTTTGTTGTTGTTTTGTTGTTTTTTTGTTGCGCCTTGTCTGGTCGTGTGTGTTTTGGCGTCCTGGCTTTTTGCCCTTCTTCTTTCTTTTTTTTTGGGGGGGGGGGGCCTAAATCTCACATTTGGTTGATAGACAGTTAAAAATAAAATGAACACATTACAACACACACATGCACACACCGCGCCCCCCCCCCCCCCCCCCCAACATGCCTACAGTTCCCCTACCTCCACACCAATTAACAGCAAAACGACATAACACTCAACATCTCGTTTCCCTAGGTACACCTTTAGCCAAATAGACTAATATGAAACTTAGAGTCCTTTGTTGTTCAAATAATCTACTTCCTTATTTGCATAAATTCTGAATCTTATCTGAATCACACTACAAGGACGTCCAGTTGTTTCCTTAAGTGTTTCGGGACTATTCCTGTAATCAGTTAAAAGTGAGATGCAGCCATTGTCCACAAACACCCCCCCTCCCCCTCCAACGCCCCAATCTACACACACCACCACACCCCACCATTCACTAGATTCACTGGCGTGTTGTTCTCGATGTTGTTCCCCGCTAGAGCTCCCACTTCACCAATGGTCAGATTTGCATAATTATGCATCCTTCCCGGCCCCACTCCCCCCCCCCTTCCCCCCCCCCCCGCCCCCCCCCCCCCCCCCCCCTTTAGACGCTGCATTCTGACTTCAGGATGATTTTTTTTCCATGAGGTTGTTTCCACTATAAATTCCAATGGTTTGGATTAGTTTCCTTCTTCATCATGTTTTTTTGTGTGTGTTTTGTTTTGTTGTTCTTTTTCTTTGGTTGGCTGTTTGAAAAAAAAAAGATTCATCAAAACAACCCCCCCAAAAAAGATGGGGGAAAGAAGAAATGACAGAAACGTTATACAACTGCATGTTTTTTTGTTTTCAAGTGTTATATGTCTTTTCAACGAATAAAATACGTGTGTGCCACAGGCATTTTCACTCTTTGCCTTTTAAATACAGCATGGCCTTCACTTTCAATGGGTGTCAATAAAAAGTTTATACCGATATCAGAGAGGGGATTCAGGAAGGCATCCTCTGACTCAGACAAATGTGCCTTGTTTTGTTCAGTGTAAAGAATGAATTCTTTCAACAGTGTTCTGAAGCTTTTGATTTCTTTTAATGTAAAACCATTAACTTTGAAGATGACAGTGCCAGTATTCCATGTTTAAACAAAATGAACTGACTCAGTTGTTGTTGGGCTTTTTAAAAATTCTTAAAATGTTCACTCTGAGGGCAGATCTTCCCCCCCCCCCCCCCCCCCCCTGTAATCCATGATAAACAAAAGTTGTGATGCAAAAAATGCTACTTTAGTACTTGTGTCCATAGCTTTGTGCAGTCTGTCTTTAATGAAGGGAGAGGAGATCTGATACACTGAACACACGAGATCTGATAAACTGAACACACGCACACACACGCATGCATGCACACACATCTTGAGCACATGCTAAAACCCATTCCACTTTTCGGAAGAGTAGGTCACCGTGTGCCGGTGGGAACGGATGACAGAATTTACAAAACTGCATACACATGGGGACTGAATGTTAAAAAAAAAAAGCATGAGTGCTTATTCCATTATCCTGAAAATAAAAGAATAAACTTTTTAAAGACACGCACCAGCAATGTTAATGAAATCATCTTATGAAACCATCCGCCCCCTAAAAAACAACAAAAAAGCCCAAGAAAAACATGCACATAAACAGGCTTCCATTAATATTATTAACACCACACACACACACACACACACACACACACACAGGTATACACACCTCCCCAAAATGGGGCACCCAGGATCCAAAACACACAGGCCATACATAGCAAGAAAACCAAACCCACCTGTGCTCAATAGTCTCCAGATCGCTGGTAATCTTGTGGGCTAGGGCGTCATCTTTGCCTGTCAACAGAGAGCCTGATAGTATCTGATTACTATGCCAGTACACACCTTCACAATTAAGCTGGCATCTCCTTCCAAACCGGGTCCTCCTGCCATAAAACTCTATAAGATGAATTTGGTGGGGGGTGGGGTATAGGGGTGGGTGCGGGGGTACTGTTAAGTGGTTAAAATGTCGGACTAAAAAAATAATTTGGAACTATCCATGTGTGAAGCTAGTTCAAACCTCTGATATGCGGCTACTTGGATGATGAGGCATTTTGTGCAATTTGGTGATTAATTAAGCTGACTTAATGACCAATTCTAACATTTTGCTAAAAATACAACAACAACAAAACTGCTCCAATCAATGAATGTGTCACCTTTAAATTAAACTTTCGGAAATTTCCCTTTCGCTTTTTTTTTTGTCAGAAAGTATTAACAGAACATGTATCACATTCAAGACAGGGGTTGATGAATACATCTTGAACAAAGTATATATATTATATCAATGTGACCCTATGTATGCATCATTCTTTTCTTCTTCTCTCCTTCGCTTTTTACACCATCTGATGCGTTTGGGAGAAATAGTGGCAAGTCCTTTCTCAGCTCTTCTCGCTTAGTTTGCAGGGCCACCTCCGTCAGCAACACAATTTTCCTCAGCATGCATCATTTAGTGATAAAAATTCGCTACCAAAAATCTGTTCATAAGAAAAAAAAATTACCACCAAAATCTGTTCGCAAAGTTGACAGATTTTATCCAGCTTAAGTTACATGCATGCATCTATCCATGCAGTGACTAGTGACCTTATACTATAGTTACTAAACGGAAAGCTATTATCAAGATCCCCTCACCTTGATTCATCAAATCATCTTACACACACACACACACACACCACACACACACACACACACACACACACACACACACACACACACACTCATTCCTTGCTGACTACCAACACAAAAGACAGATTATGATGGACTGAAACCTTCTTCCTGCCCGGGCCCATGACTGTCCTTATCTAACCAGAGGGTGCTGAATATCGGGCCTGGCACCATCAGAATGACATAGACCGATAGTCTTTTGGGGAGGGGAGGGGCGGGGTAATAAATGTTGACTGATGATTCCCTGTTAGCCTGTTTAGTTGGTTAACTGCTCGGAGGAAGGTACACACACCAAATTCACCCCATGGCCTTTCCTGCTACTGACGAGAGAGAGAGAGAGAGAGAGAGAGAGAGAGGGGGGGGGGGGGGGGGGGGAGACGAGAATGACAATGATAAATTCTTTTATTTCGAGGATGATGAATAAGCACCCATGTCCTTTTTTACATCCAGTCCCTGCCCTTAGAGATACATTACTTACACGATAATAAAATAAGATAAAACCAATACCAATGCACTCACACAGTAAAAAGGAAAAAAAACAACCACACACCAAAAAACACTGAAAAAGAGAGAAAAAAGCAACAACCAATAATAAAATAAAGCAAAACAAACCAAAAAACACAAAACAACCACAGAGAGAGAGAGAGAGAGAGAGAGAGAGAGAGAGAGAGAGAGAGAGAGAGAGAGAGCGAGCGAGCGCCACATAATTTGTAATGGCGAACTTGTTCCCACTTCTCTGAACAGACTGAATGCTTTCATCAGTATCCCTTTAGAAAGGAAAAAAAAAGGAGGTTGCTAGGGGGGGGGGGGGGGGGGGGGGGGGGGGGGGCGAGGGGGGGGGGGGTTGCTGTTTAACAGTATAACGTGCTGGTGGCAACGTAGTGAACGATTTTGGAAAACTAGAAAAGTAGAAGAGGAGGTAAGGGGGAGAGAGTATGGGATGAAGATGAGGAGGAGTGTGTGTGTGTGTGTGTGTGTTTGCGAGCGTGCGTGCGTGCGTATATGCTTGCGTGCGTGTGCATGTATTTGCGAGAGAGAAGAGCAGCGCTGAAGCCGTATGCAGCAAGAGCGGCAATGAACACGGCAGATGTATTGGGAATGGGAATCGCAAGATGGTGATCAACGGCAGAAGAAGGCACAGTACAGCAAGAAAACAAAAATGTCTGCCTACCTGACAGGCTCTCTCTCTCTCTCTCTCTCTCTCTCTCTCTCTCCAAAACTGTTTATATGTTTTGTATCTTTATAACTGTACAATGTACCAAAAAAACAACAACAAAAAACCTGAATATAAAAGATTGGGGGGGAAACCCAACAACAAAAAACCCCAAACAAAGGTGAAAAGAAAGGCAAAACGGATGGGTGGGAGAGTTAGAGGGGGGGGGGGGGGGGGGGGGGGGGATGCTAAAAGGCTTTCTCACCCTGACGTCAGAAAAAATTGTAAGCCATAAATACCTTAAATTGTGGGCGTAAGTAATTAAATCTCAGAATACGCAGCAAAGACATATCACACATATACGCGCACGCAAGCAAAACCAACACACACACACACACACACACACACACACACACACACACACACACACACACACACACACACACACACACACATAAGCAAACGTAAGGGCAATCGAGCATTCACATGCACACACAGAAAGAAAGAAATAAAGAAAGAAAAAGAGAAAGAGAGAGAGAGAGAGAGAGAGAGAGAGAGGGAGGGAGGGAGAGAGAGAGAGAGAGAGAGAGAGATGAGAGAGAGAGAGAGAGAGAGAGAGAGACAAAGAGAGAGAGAGAGAGAGAGAGAGAGAGAGAGAGAGAGAGAGAGAGACAGAAACACAGAGACAGAGACACACAGACAGACAGACAGACAGAGAGACAGAAAGAGAAAAAAGCGAGGGGTAGGGGACGGACGAGCCCCTAACAGCGGCTTACTGTAGTGCGTGGCCACCACCTCCAGATTGTATCTGGAATCTGGGGTGTTGGGCGCCAGCCGCTCAGAGATGTTGATGATGTTGCCCCGAGTATTGTACAGCTTCAGTATGTCGTAAGGACCCGCTTCTGCCGCCGCTCGGAACAATTCTGCACACACACGACAATGTACCATCTGAAAATAAAAGTTTGACTTTGACTTTGACACGACAGGCAACATCACCATCATTTTCTGCCATAGTCGCCTGCCTGCCTGAACACACACACCACACCATTATAATTATTATGTATGTATACACGTATATCCCCTAGAAGGTGCATCTCAGCCCAGCAAGTCTGCAACAAAAGTCCTTCGGATGAGGCTATAAACCCGAGGTCCCGTGTGCGAACGCATGCAGAACATCTTGCACACAAGTTAAAGCCGGTTCCGCTTTTCG
>CM054151.1:14076016-14078516 GCA_028751875.1 Rapana venosa | reverse complement strand
GCGATTACTGAATGAATAAATAAATAACAGCGGATCCTCCCTTTTGCCAACCATCATTATGAAAGTTCTCCCACTAAATCCGCCCCGCCAATACGTTTGATAATTCTAATAATAATAATAAGAAGAAGAAGAAGAAGAAGAAGAAGAAGAAGAAATGGTATTTATATAGCGCTATATCTTGCAAAAACAAATCAAAACATTTACTCACCAATCACAAGCACCCTCACCCCATGCAACCCCCTTGCACCCCCCCCCCCCCAACTCCTTTTGTTGAACACCCCCCCCCCCCCCCTCCTTCTCCTATTCCCCCATTGCACTGTGCCAACTACCATGTCTGGAAATGCAATCCAGATACCTCCCCCCCCCCCCTCCCCCGACCCCCATCCCCCAAGAGACCTCGGCACACAACAGAGGAGCCAGCCATCACGACAATGCCTAAGCTCTCGACACGCGGGCTGGTTGACACAGCATTGTTTTCAGCAGCCAGGCCGTACACACACAAGATCTATCCCAATTTGTGTGCCTGTGTTGTGTGCATCATCAGGTCTTAGACACCCTGAGAAAGGACTAGTTCGGCTGACTTAAGTGAGCTTTTCACAAAAACTTTGTTGAATGATAGATAGGAGAGCGCATGTCGTGGGCTTTTCTGAACTAACATTTAGATGTTTATATTGTTGCTGGTGTTTTCGTGGGCTATTTCGAAATAATATTAGATGTTATTTTGAGGTTGTTTTTTTCCTCCCGTGGTGTAGCTTTTTATTGTGATAGGGACGAGCAGTGATGCAATCAATGTTGGTTTGATACATGTTTGTGCTTACACTGACTTCAAACGTGGATCACTGTGAGTATTATTGCTGAGAAGAAGGGAACGAAAATCTCCAAATCTCTCTCTCTGTTGACTAAAACGCACACTCCTGCACCTTGGCATTCTTTGAAATATTTGACAAATTCCACGTAAAGCAAAATTCAATGAGAAATTGTGGCAGGAAGACATACAAAATAAACCACGCACGCAGTCTTTACATGGCTTCACTCAGCAAAAAAAAAAAAAAAAAATCACCTCAACAGCTGCACAATCTCCTCTCTCTCTCTCTCTCTCTCTCTAACACACACACACACACACACACACACACACACACACACACACACACACACACACACACACACACACACACACAGCTTAGCCCTCCAACTGTAACGTAAAGGACAAAATTAATCATAGAGGACAGCACTGTCATGAATTGTCTTCTACCACCCTCCTAGACACCCCGCATCAACATCATCACCATCATTCATTCATATCCTCATCATCTGATCCATCGAGAAGTAAAAACATTAATTTTAAATTGTCTTGTGCCTTAAACAGTCTAACACCATGCCAGACAACTGCGTCATCATCACCATCATTCATTCACATCCTCATCCTGATCCATCCAGTAGTCGAAACACTAATTCAAAAACTGTCTGGCGCCTTGTTTAATCAAAGGCCTTAACTGCTCGACCACCTCGGGCAAAAGGAAGGCAACAACAGAAGAGACAAGAGAGACAGCTATCTAGGAGACAAGAGCTCTCTCTCCAAAAGACAAGAACAACAGTTTATCAGACGTCGAGGTGGCTCACACCCCCACTACAGTCAAGCGTCCGTGGATGGCAAGCTCGTCAAGTGTCCGTTGAAGTGGATTATCACCCGACTCTATCGTTCCCAGCCACGTGGAGACTGTGAGGAATGCCACCCCACACGACCCTTCGTGAGCTGCCTGACCCCCTACACTGCCCCACATCTGGACATGTACACACACACACACACACACAAAGGCTGCGGCGGATGGCGGTCAGGTCAGTTGGTCCGGGTGGAAAAACCGGGCCTGCTGACCATAGATAGGCTTATCTACCTACCCCTCCCTGACTGTAAGCAAAGATGTTTTGTTGGCCGACAAAGACAAGATCTGTGAGGTAAGGCCTGGTTACTTACAGACGTGTGCCAGTGCCCTGATTGTGTCAGGGGGAACTAGGCCTAAGGCCTACCCAACAATGTTTCTTCCTTTCCACAATGCTGGCACCATGAGTGCTTTCGAGTTATTCCTCTATCTCTCCCTCTCAGCATCCACTCCGCGTCACTAAAATGATAGGAGGGGGAGAGGGGAAGGATCTGAGAGAGTTGAATACTCTCTCTCTCGCTCATACACACACACACACACACACACACACACACACACACACACACACACACACACACACACACACACACACACACACTACCGCCAAATAATCTATAACACATCTACAATAAGAATATCATCCTCTTCCCGTCCCCCTAAAGACTTTTTTTTTTTTAATCGCTTTCACGAACTTCTCTCAAACAACACTAAGAAGAGCGGGCGCAGGAGTAGGTGGGGGGGGGGGGGGGGGGGGGGGGGGGGGGGGAGGGGGGGGGGGGGGGGGGGTGGGAGGGCGGCTGCACACAAGGAGGATGGGGGGGGGGGGGGGGGGGGGGGGGGGG
>CM054151.1:14070857-14075516 GCA_028751875.1 Rapana venosa | reverse complement strand
AAAAGCGCGGGGGAACCGGGGAAAAAAGCAAAAAAAAGGGGGAAAGAAAGGGGGGGCGGAAAAGGGGCAGAAGGGGCAAAGGAAACAAAAGATGGAAAGAAAGCGCAAAAAAAGGGAAAAAGGAGAGAAACCCCGGGGGGGGGAAAAAGGGGAAAAGAAAGCAAAAAGGGGGGAAAAAGGGGCGAAAGAAAAAAGGGGGGGGGCCCGAAAAAGGGAAAAAGCAAGCCAAAGAGAAAAAGCAGGGGGAAAAGGAAAAGAAAAAAAAGAAAAGCGGGGGGGAAAAAGGGAGAGACCGGGGGGGAAAAAAGGAAAAAAGAAAAGGAAGCGGAAGGGGGGGGGAAAAAAGAAGAGAAAGCCCCAAAAAGAAAGACAAAAAAGAAGGGGGAAAAGAGGGGAGAAGGGCAAAAGGGACCAAAAAAAAAAAGAAGGGGAAACAGGGCGGGAAAAGAGGAAAAAGCAGCGGGGGGGGGGAAAAAAAAAGGGGGGAAAAACGGGCAAAAGAAAGAAAAAAAGAAAGAAAAAACCAAAGAAAAAGAGAAAGGGCAAAGGAAAGGGGGAAAGGAAAAAGGGGGGAAGGAAGCAAAAAAAGGGGGCAAGGGAAAAGACCAAAAAACCCGGGGGGGGGGGAAAAAGAAAAAAAAAAGGGCGGGAAAAAAGAACCCGGGAAACCCCGGGGGGGAAAAAAGGGGGTTAAAAAGGGGGAGCAGAGGGCAAGGGGGGCCCAAAGAAAGCGGGGGAAAAGAAAAGGGGGAAAAAAAAAACCCAAAAAGCGGGGAAGGCCCCAAAGGGGAAAAAAAGGGCGGAAGGGAAAAAAAGAAAGCGGGGGGTTTTTTAGGGGGAAAAGGGCCAAAAAAACGGGCCCAAAAAGGGGAAAAAAAAAAGAAAAAGAAAAAAGGCAGGGGGGGGGGGGGGAAAAACGGGAAAAAGGGCCCAGGGAAGAGGGAAAAAAAACAAAGCGGGAAAAAAGGGGCGGAAAAAAAAAGGAAAAGGAAAAAAAAAAAGGGAAAAGGGGGGGGGAAAAAAAAAAAAGGGGGGAAAAAAGGGGGGGAGAAGAAAGCAAACCCAGGGAAAAAAAGGGGAAAAAAGGGCGGGGGGAAAGCAAAAAAGGGAAAGGGAAAGACCGAGGCAAAAGGGGAAAAAAAAAGCGGGGGCCCGGGGGGAAAAAGGGAAAGGGAAAGAAAGGGAAGGGAAAAAAAAAAAAGCAAAAGGGAAAAGAAAGGCAAAAAAAAAGGGAAAAGTAGAGCTAGAAGAAGAGCATGGAAAGAGGCAGCAGCAAGCAAAGCAAGCTAGCAGGCAGAGGCAAAAGTAGAGCAGAAAGCAGCAGAGAGAAAGAGCAAGAGCGCTGAGCAAGCAGAGCAAGCAGCAGAGCATAAAGCAAGAGAAAGCAAGCAAAAGCAGCAAGCACAAGAGAGCAAAGCACAAAAGCCAGCAACAGCAAGAGAGTGCAAGAGCAAGAGATCAGAGAGCAAGAGCATAAAAGAGCAAGAGCTCAGAGGAGCATCAGAACAAGCACAGCAGCAGCAAGCAGAGCAAGAGATAAGTGCTAAGCAACAGAAGCAAGGCAGCTAAGCAGGTGCAAGCATAAAGAGCAAGAGAGCATGGTATAAAGAAGGAGCAGCTAAGAGCAAGCAAGCAAGAGACAAAGCAAAAAGCAAGCCAAGCAAGCACAGAAGAGCAAGAGCAAAAGCAAGCAAGAAGCAAGATGCAGCAAGCAGCAGCAAAGACAAGTTGAGAAGCAAGAGGCGGCTACAGATAAGAAGAGACAGAAGAGCAGTAGAGCAAAAGCAAATCAGCAAGAGAGAAGTGCCTGAGAAGGCAAGAAGCAAGCAAAGGAGAGCAAAAGAAAGCAGCAGCAAGAGAAGAGGCAAGGCCAGAGACAGAGAGCAGAAGCAAGGAGAGCAAGAGCACCAGCAAGCAGCAAGAGTGGACTAGGCAAGAGAGCAACAAGCAGCAAGAAAGAGCAGAGCAAGAGAAAGAGCAAGAGACAATGAAGCAAGAGTAGATGCAAACAGAGAGGGGCAGAGGCATGAAAGCATAGAAGCAAGAAGCAAGGCAGCAAGGCCGCAGGAAAGAGTGGGCAAATGGAGAGAGCAGCAGCAGAGAGCAGCAAGAGAGCAAGAGCAAGAGCGAGAGCAAGAGAGGAAAGAGGAGAGCAAGCAAGAGCAAGCAAGAGAGCAAAAGCAAGCAAGGCTAGCAAGAGTAAGCAGCAAAAAGCTAGAAGCAGAGAAGAGCTGCAATGAGCCTAAAGCAAGAAGATAGCAAGCAGCAGTGAGCAAGCAAGGCGAGCCAAGAGCAAAAAGCAAAGAGCAAAGCAAAGAGCAAGGCACAGCAAGCAAGCAGGCAAAGCCTAAGGCAAGCAAAGAGTTAGGAGCAAGGAGAGCAGGAGCAAGCAAGAGAAGCAGCAAGAGACAGCAGCAGCAGCACAGAGAGCAAAAAGCAGCAGAGAGGAGGAGTAGCAAGAAGCAAAGAGCTAAGAATAAAGCAAAGAAGAGAGAAAGAAGCAAGAGGTGAGCAAGAGCAAAGCAGTAGCAAGAGCAGAGAAGCAGAAGCAAGAGCACAGTGAAAGAGCAAAGCATAGAGAGAGGAAGCCAGCAAAAAAGAGAGGAAGAAGCAAGAGAGAGCAAAGCAAAGAGCAGAAAGAGCTAAAGCTAAGACATCAGAAGCAGAGAGCAAGAAGAAGCAACCAGCAAGCAAGCAAGCAGCAAGGAGAGAGCAAGAGCAAGCAGCAAAGAGCAAGCAGAGCTGCAAAGAGCCAGGGCAGCAGAAGCAATGAGAGCAAAGAGAAAGCAAGAGAGCAAAGCAAGTAGCAAGCAAGGCCAAGCAAGCCAGCAAAGAGAAGCAAAAGCAAGGAGAACTGTAGAGCAAGCCAAGCAGAGCACAGAGGCAAGCAACAGCAGAAGCAGAAGCAAAAGCTTTAAGCACAGCAAGCAGCAGCGAGAGAAGCAGAGAGCAGCAAGCAGAGTGAGAGCAAGCTAATAGAGCAAGAGAAGCAGAGCAAGCAAGAAGAGAAGCATCAAGAGAGATAAGACAGCACAAGAAAGCAAGAGCACAGCAAGAAGAGAGAGCAAGCAAAAGCAAGCAAGCAAGGTGCAGCAAGAGAGACAAAGCAGAAGCAGCAAGCAGCAAAGCAAGCAAGCAACAGCAAGCAGAGAGCAAGAAAGCTAAAGCAAAGCAAAAGCAGCAGCAAGAGCAGAGCAGCAGCAGACAGAGCAAGAGGAGCAAGAGAGGAGGACAGCAGTGCAAAAGAGCAAAGAGCAAGCAAGAAAGCAAAAAAAGAGCAAAGCAAGCAGCAGAGAGCAAGAGCAAGGAGAGAGCCAAGAAGAGCAACACAGCAGGTGAAATGAAAGAGCAAGAGAGCAAAGCCAGCAAAGCAAGTATGAGAGCAAGCAAAGAGAGACTGCAGCACCTACAGAGGCATTTCACTTCTCAGCCATGTAGGGAATAATGTATGCAAAAGATTCTGGAACAGCCGCACAAGAGCCAAAGCAGAACACCTACCTGAGCAATGCCCAGTTTGGCTTTCGGAAAGGAAGAGGGTGCACTGATGCCATTTTCGCACTCCGACAGCTGTGTGAAAGGGCATCGAATACAACCAAAGGACCTGCATAAGTATTCGTTGACCAAAGAAAAAGCTTTTTCGACCGGTCAACAGAGACAAGCTCTGGAAGATCCTGGAGCGTACGACGTAGGAAGGGCAGTTGCTTGATAACATCAGGAGCAATCTATTGCCAACAGTATGAGCGCCAGTCGATACAGGCCAGTGGAACATTTCGACTGGTTCCCGGTTACATCAGGGGTCAGGCGAGGCTGCGTACTCTCCCCCTTCTCTTCTGTGATCTACATGGACCAGTTACAAAGGAGCCAACCAGATGCCTGAGGCCTGAACGAACTATTATTTGGACGACCAGTCCCTGATTGAATCAGAACAAATCAGCTCTTCAAAGAACACACAGACAACTCAACACAAGCTGCGGAGGGTTGACATGAAGATCAGTCTCAACCAAAAACTGATGTTATGTCTGTCAGCAGAAATCCAGGAAAGCTGGACATCCAACATCAACGGCACCCAGCTGAAAAACAGACCAAAGAATTTAAATACTTGGCAGCCTCTTCACTGAAGATGGAATAAATTGGACAGAGAGATAGAAAAAGTTTGCCAGAAAGCGAAACGCAGTCAGTTACCAACTTGCCCCCCTTCTAAAACATCCCAGCTATCCCAAAATGAGCACCAAGGCAAAACTCATCAACGCCTTCTTCGTTCCAACACTCACATAACCCAGTGTCAGACATTGAGGCCCTAACAAAAGCCTTAGAGACGAAAACTGGTCACATGTGAAATGCGCTCTGCCTGAGAAAAGCTTGTCAACAAGACCAGACGCGGACAAGATCAAGAATGAGGTGATCAGAGACATGGTTGGAACTAACACCAATTCTCCACCATATCGAACAAACAAAGGATCAGGTGGTGTGGTCCCCTCACTAGAATGCGCCCCAACCAACCCAATACCTACGGGCATACACCATCAAATACAATGGGCTGGAAAGCCAGAGGTAGGACCAAGGGAGACGATGGAGCGAACTCGTGGCTGACACTGCGAGCCCATGCCTGTCACTACATCAAGCCTCCCGCCTAGCTGCAGACAGACGTCTGTGTCTCCC
>CM054151.1:14015857-14065857 GCA_028751875.1 Rapana venosa | reverse complement strand
AGAGAGACAGACAGACAGACAGAATGGGAGGGGAGAGACAGACGGACAAACATACAGAGAACAGAGAAACAGAGAGACAGTCAGATAGACCAGAGAGAGAGAGAAAAACACAGAGAAACAGAGACACAGAGAGAGTGAAAGAGACAGACAGACAGAGAGACTGAGAGGGCTAAAACATAGAACAAAACAATATCAAAATTAAGAGAAAAATACCACATTACCTAGAAAATAACAAGAAAAGAGGGAAAGAATTCTGGAAGTAATCAGAGTAGAAAAAATAACAAACATGGCAGAATTACTAAACTTTGATGAAGTGGAAAACCAACATCTTTAAACACAACAGTTAGTATAGTAATGTATACAGCTTAACAAGAAAACAGCATAAAAAACGGCTTTCTTGGGAGAGAGACAGACAAACATGCAGACAGACAGGGAGATTAAAATGAATGGCCTGAAATGACAATATAATCTCTTTACTTCTTGTCATTTCTCCTAGTTTAAGGGAAAGAAAAGGGGTGAGGGTTTTGTCCTGTCACACTAATAGCTTTTCCATTAAAACGCTTCATTGTTCCATTATGTCAAGGGGAAAAAAGCTTGACTTAGGGGGAGAGCACTGGTAAAATGTAAAGGAACAACCGTGAAATTAGTATTCACACTTTAGAAGATTTATGTTAGAAATAGAAAAGGGGGAAGCCATCCGTTTGGTTTATTCAAAGTCTGTTCATTCCTAATTAAACTATATTACAGAGCAGGCAGAATAACTCTTTTCATTGTTAGAACTTGTGCGTGCGTGCGTGCGTGCGTGCGTGCGTGCGTGCGTGCGTGCGTGCGTGCGTGCGTGCGTGCGTGCGTGTGTTGTGTGTGTGTGTGTGTGTGTGTGTGTGTGTGTGTGTGTGTGTGTGTGTGTGTTTGAGAAAGAGAGAGTCAATGACTAAACTACAGAGAGAGACAGAGAGAGAAAGATTAGAATTGAACAATATCATAATCAAGAGAAAAATACCACATTAGCCAGAAAATAAGAAGGAAAGGGGGAAAGAAATATGGAAATAATCAGCATAGAAAAATTAACAAAGGCAGCGAAGGGCTTTACTACATTTTGATGAAGTGGAAAACCAACACCTTTAAACACAACAGTCAGTATAGTAATGTATACAGCTTAACAAGAAAACAGCATAAAAAACGGCTTTCTTGGGAGAGATACAGACAGACATGCAGACAGACAGGGAGATTAAAATGAATGGCCTGAACTGACAATTATAATCTCTTAACTTCTTGTCATTTATCCTAGTTTAAGGGAAAGAAAAGGGGTGAGGGTTTGTCCTGTCACACTAATAGCTTTTCCATTAAAAGGCTTCAATGGTCAATTATATCAAGGGGGAAAAACTTTGATTTAAGAGGAGAGCACAGGTAAAATGTAAAGGGACAACCGTGCAATTAGTTTTCACATTTTAGAAGATTTATGTTAGAAACAGAAAAGAGGAAGCCATTCGAATTGGGTTTATTTAAAGTCTGTTCATTCATAGTTAAGTTATATTACATAGCAGGCCGAATAACTTGGTTTATTGTTAGAGCTTGTGTGTGTGTGTGTGTGTGTGTGTGTGTGGTGTGTGTGTGTGCGTGTGTGTGGTGTGTGCGTGTGTGTGAGAGAGAGAAAGAGAGAGAGATTAGAGCTTAACAATAGCTAATCAAGAGAAAAATACCGCATTAGCCAGAAAATAAGAAGAAAAGAGGGAAAGAATTCTGGAAGTAATCAGCATAGAAAAAATAACAAACATAGCAGAATTACTAAACTTGGATGAAGGGGAAAACCAACACCTTTAAACACAACAGTAAGTATAATAATGTATACAGCTTACACGAGAAACAATATAGAAAAACAGCTTTCTCGGGAGAGAGACAGACAGACAAACATGCAGACAGACAGGGAGATTAAAATGGATGGCCTGAACTGACAATATAGTCTCTTTACCTCCTGTCATTTATCCTAGTTTAAGGGAAAGAAAAGGGGTGAGGGTTTTGCCCTGTCACACTAATAGTTTTCCATTAAAACGCTTCATTGTTCCATTATGTCAAGGAGAAAAAAAGCTTGATTTAGGGCGAGAGCACTGGTAAAATGTAAAGGGACAACCATGCAATTAGTTTTCACATTTTAGAAGATTTATGTTAGAAACAGAAAAGAGGAAGTCATTCGAATTTGGTTTATTTAAAGTCTGTTCATTCCTGGTGAAATTATTACAGAGCAGGCAGAATAACTGGTTTTATTGTTAGAGCTTTTGCTATGGTGTGTGTGTGTGTGTGTATGTGTGTGTGTGTGTGTGTGTGTGTGTGTGTGTGTGTGTGTGTGTGTGTGTGTGTGTGTGTGTGTGTGTGTGTGCGTGTGTGTGTGTGTGTGAGCGCGCTTGTGCGTGTCTGCACTTGCTTGCTTGCTTGTATGTGTGTGTATGAAAGAGAGACAAACAGACAGACAAAGATGCAAATTGATTATTCATGTAATCTTTCATATCGAGGATAATGGAATAAACACTTTTTTTAACATGTAGTCCCTGTGTGCATGCGGTTTTGTAAATGTTGTCATCCGTTCTTACCAGCACAAAATGGCCTACATTTCCCATACGTGTGCACAAGATGTTCTGCGTGGGTTTTCACACAGGACCTCAGTTTAAAGTCTCTTCCAAAGGACTTTCATGGGAGTGGAGTCGGTACTGATGTTAACTCAGGGGGGATAAAAAAAAAATCCCCTTGGACGAGTGTCTCTGTGGTGGCTCAAACCTGGGCCCTCAAATCACGAGAGCAACGCTCTAACCACTAGGCTATCTGGTCAGAGAGAGAGAGAGAGAGAGAGAGAAAGAGAGACAGACAGACAGACAGACAGATAGACAGACAGAGACAGAGAGAGAGACAGAGAGACACACAGAGACAGACAGACAGAAAGAGAGAGACACAAGAGAGACACAGAGAGAGAGACAGAGAGAGAGACAGACAGATAGACATACAGAGGGACAGAGAGAGACAAAGAGACAGAGAGACAGACAAACAGACAGACAGATCAAATCAAATCAAATCAAATCAAATCAGAATCTTTTATTTCGAGGAAAATGAATAAACACTCATATGCTTTTGTTTACACCCAGTCCCCGAGGAGAGAGAGAGAGAGAGAGAGAGAGAGAGAGAGAGAGACAGACAGACAGACAGATAGAACAAACAGACAGAGATAGACACAGAGAGACACAGAGAGACAGACAGACAGAGAGACACAGAGACACACAGATCAAATCAAATCAAATCAGAATCTTTTATTTCCAGGAAAATGAATAAGCACTTGTGTGCTTTTGTTTACACCCAGTCCCCGGGGAAAGAGAGAGAGAGATTAAAAGAGACAGAGACAGACAGACAAACAGGCAGACAGAGAGACAAACAGACAGATGGACAGACGGACAGAGACAGGCAGTTACACAAAGACAGAAAACCAAACAACGGAGATTACATGAGAAAAATCGCACATTTTAGCCAGAAAATGAAAGGAGGAGGAGAAGGAAGAGGAGGAGAAAAGAGCTCTAAAATAATCAGAGCAGAAAATGCACAAATGCAGCAGAATTACTGAACCCTGGTAAAATAAGGTGAAAACCAGCACTTTCAAACACAAAAAGGTTAAGAGTCTAAGGTCCACACAAGCAGACGAGAACAGAGCACAGCACTTTGGGGAAAGAAGCAGACAGACAGACAGACATGTTGATATGCAAACAGACAGACATGCAGACTTTTTTTAAAATTTATTTATTCTTTTATATCGAGGATAATGGAATAAGCTCGTATGTGCTTTTCACATCCCGTCCCCGTGTGTTTGCGGTTTTGCAAATTCTGTCATCTGTTCCCATCGGCACACAATGGCCTACTCTTACGAAAAGCGGAACAGGATTTAACGGCAGACAAACACACAGACAGACACACAGACAGACACACAGACAAATAGACAAATAATCATGCAGATGGACAGCAGAAAAGCTAGGTGGATAAAGTGAACTGTTGAGTTTTTCGACGCTTTATGACAGACGCTCTTCCACCGACTGCTTTAATGTCCAATTATGTCACAGAGAGAAAAATGATAATTTAAAGGAAAGGTGAGGGTGTGGATGGGGGTAGCATGAACAAATTTAAAGGGACAACTATGCAATTACTATCTGATTTTAGAGAATTTGCGTTTTAAGTCGGGAACGGAACAGGGGAAGCCACTGGCTTAAATTTTGATTTATTTAAAAAGTCCGTTCGCTTACGGTGAGGTTACGGAGCAGTGTGTGGAACTCACGTTTTACAATGATCATTGCACGATTAGGGCCTTCTATGTCAGCGCCCGGGGTTTATCACAGTTCTTGATTAAACCATTGATGCTGGGCGCAACAGCAAAGTGAGAGGAATTCCACTTTACAGCTTAGTCTTCAGTGATCGACTATGACTTTCTGACTAGGAGGCTTGACTCGCACAGTCCTTATGTGCTGCAGCCCTGGGGGCTAGTTGGCCTTTGGAGAACATCTCCAACGCTGACTGTCCTTATGCCCACTAGTGGGGATATACTGTGGGCAAAGCATCTCCACTATAATCAAATTGCTGCCCAATTTCCGAAACAGCAGCTGCCTCCTCTGCTGTTTTGGAGGTCATCGTCGAACACAACGGACAAACATACAATGTATGATTAAAGCCATTGACTGTTAACCAGTAATCGTTCTAATTTATTCTTTTAAAACAACCTAGCAACAATATTGCCTGTCTTTTGACAGATAGACAAGCTGACATGCAGATAGATACGCACGCAGGCAGGCATACAGGCAGACAAGTAGACAGATATGCAGGCAGGCAGACAGGCAAGTATGCAGGCAGGCAGGCAGACAAGTAGGCAGACATGTAGGCAAAAAAGGCAGATATGCAGGCAGGCAGACAGGCCATACAGGCAGGCAGGGTGTTTTTTAATTTATTTATTGTTATATCGAGGATAATGGAATAAGCACTTACGCGCTTTTTTACATCCAGTCCCCATGTGTATGCGTTTCGTAAATCTTGTCATCCGTTCCAGGCAGACAGACAAACAGGCAGGCAGGCAGACAAACAGGCAGGCAGGCAGACAGGCATACAGGCAGGCAGGCATACAGGCAGGCAGAGAGACAAGCAGATAGGCAGGCAGACAGACGGGCAGGCAGGCAGTCAGGCAGGTATACAGGCAGGCAGGCAGACAGACAGGGAGGTAGGCAGGCAGGCAGAAAAACAGGCAGGCAGGCAGGCAAGCATATTGCAAACAAATTTTACAAACAATGATAAAAGGTCAGCAGCATAAACTTATAGAAAGGTTGCAATAACCTTCAGATTATCCTGATGACGGCCATATAATATTTATATTTATATATTGTTGGTTGTTCTTCCTTTTTCTATTTACTGCACCTGCCGGACGTGTCAAAAATTGTCGTCTGCGCCTTTCCATTAAGATGTGATGGGCTTCATTAATTGTAGAGTGGCGGGTTCGTGATGTGACGAGCCTGTGGTTCTGAAGTTGTGAAATATTGTTGTTAGTATTCATGTTGTCAGTTCAGCGCTTGCTTTTTTTTCTTTTCTTGTTTGCTTTCGTTTCTTGACAGAAATGAATTGGTTGTAGGAGTGCAGGGTGAGGATTCAGAATTTCTGGGTTATAGCTGTCAGCAGTTCTAGAGTGACTAGCAATTTTTCTTTTTCTTTTTTTTTAGGGGGAGAGGGGTGTCTTTTTGTGTGGGGGGGGAAGGGGGAAGTATTCGATCCTTGGCTAGAGCTCCGAGGTTCACCAATGGTGAGATTTTGCATAATTATGCGACCGTTTTTTACCCCCCCCCCCCCCCCCCCCCCTATGAAGATAACCGCATTCCAACTTCGGGAATGGTGTCTAAACACGAGACCAGTGTGCAAGCGGCTTCTTTTTTTTATAAATAATTTATCATCCGTTCCTACCAGTACGCAATGGACTGTTTTCCGAAAGGCGGCACATGTTTTAACGTGTGCGCAAGATGTTCTACACGGGTCCTCGGTTTATAGGCTCATATAATAATAATAATAATAATAATAATAATAATAATATAATAATAATAATAAAAATAATAATAATAATAATAATAATGATGAAATAATAATAAATGGAATTTATATAGCGCTGTATCTTGCACAACAAATTCAAGCGCTTGCACTCAACTCATTCTTACACAGTCATACAACCAATCGCAAGTAATAGTTCTAGCAAGTCCAAATGCACACACGCGCACACACACACACACACACACACACACCACAACACACACACACACACACACACACACACCCCACCCCATACACACACACCAGGTTATACACTTTGGCAGGGTGATAGAGTTTTTTTGGCAGTTGAAAAGCAGGGAGAGCTATGAAATGAAACAGGAGAGGAAAATCTTAGGTTTGAAACAAATATGTCTTGAGGCCGGATTTAAAAGTGTCACAAGAAGGCCTTTGGCGAAGAGAGATAGGGAGGCCATTCCAAATCGATGGACCAGAGACAGAGAAAGAGCGACTGAAGAACTTAAGGGGAATGGAGTCGGTACTGATGTTCATTCCAGGGAAGAAATCTCCTCGAATGGGCGAGGCTCGAACTCCGGGCTGTCAGACCACGCTCGCAGTGCTCTAACCACTTGGCTATCCGCCTACACCCCCCCCCCCCGCCCCCACCCCCGCCCCGCCCCTCCCCCCCCCCCCCCCCCCCCCCCCCCCCCCCTCCTCCCCCCCCCAACCCCCACCACCCCCCCATCCTTCCCCGTCGTGGTTCCTTAACGTGTGCATTATTATTGTCAGGCTTACAGTTACTGGTTGTATGGTTTTGTTGTTGTTTGGGTTTTTTGGGTTTTTACCAAATAAATAGTAGATACGCAGAAGAGATGGGCTTAAAATTCGATTCCCGTGTTGTTAAAAGGGTTGTTTAAATTTCGAGTGACTGGGGTGAGGTAGGGGGGTGGGGGGTGGAAGGGGTCAAAGCTTTGGGCTGGTGACCTTATGGCCCGAGATAGAGCCACCACCAAGGCACCCGTTTAAGGGGAACACTTTTATTTTATCCCTGGAGTTAACATCAATACAGATTCTACTCCCCATAAAGTCCTTTAGATGGGACTAAAACCGAGGTCCCCTGTGCAAATGCACGCAGAAAATATTGCGCAAACGTTAAACCCCATTCCGCCTTTGAGAAAAGTAGGCTAGTGCATGCTGACCAGGAACAGATAGCACAACTTTTTTTTTTTTAAGATGCATGCACGCGAGTGTCATGTTTACACATGATCCCCGAAGTCAGAATGCAGCAACCTTCATGGTGGGTAAAAAAAAATCGGTTGCATACCCAAAACCTCGCCATTGGTTACTAAAGTTCCTGCTGTTTTTGTTACTCCTGCTCCTGCTGCTGCTGCTGCTGTGCTGCTACTGCTACTGCTTCTGCTGCTGCTGCTGCTGCTGCTGCTGCTGCTGCTGCTGCTCTTAATGCTTGGGGGTCACCCAGAATATATGCACACTATCTCAAACATCCACCAGAGGGAAAACGCAAACGAGGACCTGGGGAACCATTCAGAAGCTGGCCCAGGACAGACAGGAGTGGAGAACATTTGTTGCTGCCCTACGTGCCAATAAGGCACAAAGGCATTGATGATGATGATGATGATCTCAAACATCCCACATTAGAATCGCTGTGATACTGTAAGCAGACACAGGCTAAGAAAGTTTGCGTGAACAGGCTGTTTTCAATCAATACCCCCAACATAAAGTCAGCCATACTCCGACTTCGAAGAGCTGATTAGCTTGTTATAGCTGAAGACAATATCGACACAGCATTTCTTTTTTTTTTCTTTTTTCTTTTATTCTTTTATATCGAGGATAATGGAATAAGCACTTATGTGCTTTTTTTTACATCCAATCCCCGTGTGTATGCGGATTTGTGAATTCTGTCATCTGTTCCCACCGGCACACAATGGCCTACTCTTACGAAAAGCGCGGAACAGGATTTAACGTGTGCGCAAGATGTTCTGCGTGCGTTCGCACACGGGACCTCGGTTTATAATTTCGAATCATAGTACCACTTCAAAGTATAGGTCTTGGCACTTTGCTTCCGTCAATAACTGACAAAGATTTTGGCCCGTGATCACACTGATTTTTTTTTCCAATCTGCCTCTTTTTTTTCAATATGCCTCTTTTTTTTCAATCTGCCTCTTTTTTTTCAATCTGCCTCCAAGAAAGCGTGCATTTTTTTTTCAACCCAAAGAGAACTGATTTAAACAAGAACTGAGTGTGCTGAAGCACAAGAATTTTGGCAGAGTCACAAGCACAGGAAAAGACCAAGTTCTTTGCACAACCCTGCCCCGTAAGAGAAAGAGAGAGAGGGCTAGCAGAGAGAGAGACAGACAGACAGACAGACAGACAGACACTGCCCATATTTCTTGTTATATGGCTCCTTCTCAAATAGATTCGCGTTTTATATCCGTGAGAAGGGTTAGTTCACTATATTTTAGAATGAAGTTAAATGCATTCCTTACAAAATTTTGTAAACATGTCAGATGTCTATGTGGGGATCATATTTCCAATACTCATATCATATTTGAGTGCCCTGTTGTCAAACCTTTTTTATCTACATTTTCTGAACAGTCTCTGGAAAATGTATTTGAAAATTCACAGATAGCCTTTGCCATTGCCAGATGTTTATTGCATAGTCCACTTGAATATTTATTTTAGTTACATTATTGTTATTTCATGTTTCCACATTGTTGAGTTTATATTTTGCTCCTGTTTAAAAGTATTATCCTTACTTTTCTAGGTGTTTTTTTCTTCTTCTTTTTCCTCTCACACAAAAATACCAACACTTATGCTATTTCTTAACCTTTTCTCCTTTCACTCCTTCCTCTCCCTTCTTTAACTTCCATTACACTTTCTATTTCCCTCGTCTAATATCACTTAGAGTGAACAGACGTTAAATTGAAGACAACAACAACAGACAGACGGACAGACAGAGATTCAGAGACAAAGAGACAGAGAGATTCAGAGACAAGAGAGACAAACAGAAATAAAGATAGACAGAGACAGACAGACAACAAAAATCTAATGACTTGACTGATTCCTGTCATTGGTTTCCTGGGATATTATTTTATTTTCATTATTCTACACACACACACACACACACACACACACACACACACACACACACACACACACACACACACACACACACACACCAACAAAATGCTGACATAACACTGAAATTGTCCGTCTGAAGCTGGAAGTCTGGTGCCAAAATGTTGGCAATCTTAACGGCCATTTTTTTTTTTTTTTACTGCGCGGCACGTGCATCCCGTAGCTGTGTTGACAGAGCGGAGAACAGCACTGTGCCATGCATGCTTACTTGTGTTGTGTAATGCTGTTATCAGTCTGACTGTGATGGGGGATAAGGATGGAGTGAGGAGGAGGAGGAAGAGGGGAGAGAGAGAGGGGGTAGAGAGAGAGGGAGACAGACAGACAGACAGACAGACAGAGACAAACAGAGACAGAGACAGATGGAGAGACAGAGAGAGACTGAGACAGAGACAAAGACAGACAGACAGACAGAGACCGAGAGAGGTACAAGAAAGGCAGAGAGAGACAGACAGACAGACTGAGACAGACAGACAGACAGACACAGAGAGAGATAGAGAGAGACAGAGACAGACAGACAGACTGATAGATAAACAGGCAGAGACAGATACAGCTAGAGAGAGAAGCACAGAGACAGAGGGATAGATAGACAGAGACAGAGACGGAGAGACAGACAGAGAGAGACAAAGACAGACAGAGAAAGGGAGACAGAGAAACAGAAAGACAGTGACAGATAGAGACAGAGACCCGATACAGAAACACAGACAAACACACAGACAGAAACAGAGACAGACATCAAACAAAAATTAAATGACTGGACTGATTCCTGTCACTTGCTTCCATGGATATTATTTTATTTTCATTATTCTACACACACACACACACACACACACACACACACACACACACACACACACACACACACACACACACACACACACACCAACAAAATGCTGACATAACACTGAAATTGTCCGCCTGAAGCTGGAAGTCTAGTGCCAAAATGTTGGCCATCTTAACGGCCTTTTAATTTTTTTTTCTACTGCGCGGCACGTGCATCCCGTAGCTGTGTTGACAGAGCGGAGAACAGCACTGTGCACATGCATGCCTACTTGTGTTGTGTAATGCTGTTATCAGTCTGACTGTGATGGGGGATAAGGATGGAGTGAGGAGGAGGAGGAGGAAGAGGGGAGAGAGAGAGGGGGTAGAGAGAGAGGGAGAGAGAGAGAGAGAAGAGAGAGAGAGAGAGAGAGAGAGAGAGAGAGAGAGAGAGAGAGGAGAGAGCGAGAGAGAGAACGAAGAAACAGACAGACAGACAGGCAGAAGAGCGAGACAGACAAACTGAATGAAGCTGACAGGGAGAAGAGGGTGGGGGTGTGGGGCAGGAGGGTGTTGGAAGCGATGCTGGGGGAGGGGGTGGGGGGGGGGGGGGGGGGGGGGGGGGGGGAGGGGGAAGGGAGGGAAGGAGTGCAGTGTGGCGTGTCTGTCTGTCTGTTTATCTTTCTGCCTGTCTGTCTTTGTCTACCTCTCTCTCTCTCTCTCTCTCTCTCTCTCTCTCTCTCTTCTCTCTTCTCTCTCTCTCCTCTCTCTCTCTCTCTCTCTCTCTCTCTCTCTCTCGTATGTGTGTGTGTGTGTGTGTGTGTGTGTGTGGTGTGTGTGTGTGTGTGTGTGTGTGTGTGTGTGTGTGTGTGTGTGTTTGTTTGTTCGTTTTAACGTCTATGTGTATAGGACATTGGGCGAGGGATAGCCTAGTGGTTAGAGCGTTGCGCTCGCAATTTAACGGCCTGGGATCGAGTCCATCTTGGAGACACCTGTTTAAAGGTATTCTCCTCCTGGAGTTAACATCAGTACCATTTCTGCATCCCTGAAAATCCTTCGGATGAGGGCTAAAAATCGAGGCCCCGTGTGCGAACGCACGCGGAACATTTTGCGCACAAATTAAAACCCGTTCTGTGTTGTTTTTTGGGGAAAAGTAGGGCACTCGAGCCGGTAAGAACTGATAATATTAATAAATGGAATTTATATAGCGCTATATCTTGCAGAGACAAATCAAAGCGCTTGCACTCAACTCATTCTTACACAGTCATACAACCAGTAACAACTAATAGTTACATCAAGTCCAAATGTGCACGCACGCACGCACGCACACACACACACACACACACACACACACACACACACACACCACACAGGTCCACACACACACAGAGGTCACACACCCTGGCAGGGCAATAGAATCTTGGCTGTTGAAGGCAGGGAAAAGCTATGAGATGAAGCAGGAGAGGAAAATATTAGGTTTGAAATAAATATGTCTTGAGACTGGATTTAAAAGTGTCATAAGAAGGCTCTTGGCGGAGAGAGAGAGGGAGGTCATTCCAGATCGATGGACCAGAAACAGAGAAAGAGCGACGGCCGATGGTGGATTGGTTGAATCTAGGTATTCGTAAGGACAATGTATCTGTGGCAGAGCGGAGGGAACGAGGAGGAGTGTACAAGTGAAGACATTCACAGAGGTAGGCGGGTGCTGTTTTGTGGAGACATTTGTAACAGAGAGTACTGATCTTATAGTTTATTCTTTGTGGCACAGGCAGCTAATGGAGAGATCGCAAGAGAGGGGTAATATGCTCAGATTTTTTCTTTCTGAGAATTAGTCGAGCTGCAGAGTTTTGTATGCGTTGAAGGGATTGGATTGATGATGCTGGCAGACCAGCCAACAGAGAATTGCAATAGTCCAGACGTGAAAGAACTGATGACAAAACATATTTATAAGATGCACGCATGCGGAATGCGGCTACCTTTTAATGGAGGGCGAAAACGGTTGGGTACGCAAAAAAATCTCACCATTGATAAAAACATAGGAGCATTAACCGAACAACAACAACAAAACATACATACATGTGTTTTAGAAACCAAAAAAATACACGTGTGTTTAATATGTACACAATAATAACGTGGCTTGATCTGTCCAAGCATGTGAAGAGAAATTACACAGGCGTTTTGAAATCTGTTTTTTGACCCAGGTTTTCTAAACAGCAAACCTTTTAAACTATTAAAGTCTAATGACTGTAAATCACCTCCCTTTGGTGATCAATGTTTTCTCACCATGCCAAAAAGATGGCGGAAGACAACACACACACACACACACACACACAAACACACAAACACACACACACACACACTTTTTTGTTTCATTACAGTAAATAATGTTGTTCTGTACATACCCAGAGACTACATATGAAAAAAAGATAACTCTGATCAACTCTAAAAATAAAATAAAAAACTATTTTAAAAAAATAACAAAAAATACCAATACCTGGCGTTAGTAACGCAACGCTATTCTGTTGCGGAAAACTGAATACCACGTTAGTGCCTATGTACTGATCATCGTATGCGATTGTCAATATTTCTTTTCTGCGGGGCTTATGACGTAGTTTTTCATGTAACTGTTATAAACATTTTATTGTCGATACGCAGAAAGGAGGCGTTCCTATCTTCTTTCCTTGTTAATATGGAAACATTAGAATTCGTTTTGAGGCAGAGTTGGAGGTTTTTTGTTTGGTATTAGTTCTTCAGTTTAACGTCCTTCCACTAAACAGTGATATCAGACGTGTGTGTGTGAGTGAGTGTGTGTGTGTGTGTGCGCGCGCGCGCGCGCGCGGCGTGTGTGTGTGTGTGTGTGTGTGTGTGTGCGAGTGTGTATGGGGAAGGGGGTGGGAGTGTATGTGTGTGTATGTGTGTGTATGTTTGTTTGGTGTGTATGTGTATGTGTGGTGTGTATTTGTGTGTGTGTGTGTGAGTGTGTGTGGTGTGTTGTGTATGTGTGTGTGTGTGTGTATGTGTGTGGTGTGTGTGTGTGTGTATTTTGGTACACTATCGCTCTATTGTGTCTCTGTCTCAGTGTTTGTATGTCTCTGTGTCTGTCAGTCTCGGTGTCTGTCTAAATTGTGATTGTGCTTCCTTAATTAGTGCAAGGGCTGGGTGTAAGAGTCTAGTATTATCTATTGTCCTTGGAAATTAAAAGTCTCCTCTCTCACTCTCTCCTCTCCTCCTCTCCCCTCTCTCTCCTCTCTCTCCACCCGCCGCCTCTCCCTCTTCTCTTCACGCTCGCGCCTCGTCTTTCCTGGTTGACATTCCCCCCCCCCCCCACCCCCCCCCCCCCCCCCCCCCCCCCCCCCCCCCCCCCCCCCCCCCCCCCCCCCCCCACATGATTTTCCAGCGAGCTAATTTTAATTCGCAGCTTTAGCAATGCAATCAGTGTGAGATGGAATGGAGTCGCAGAGATCTTGGCCACGTCTGCAGGCAGTTAGGGACAGCTCAACTTCCTGCTCTTTCTCTGTTTCTGGTCCACCCACCTGGAATGAACTTCCTCTTTCACTTCGCCAAAAGCCATCACTCCATACCTTCAAATCCAGCCTCAAAACGCGCTTATTTCCTACCTGACACATTCCCCTCATATCTGTTCCTACTTTTTCAACAGCATCCTTCACCTCCTTCATCACCACCTCTGTGTGTGTGTGTGTGTGTGTGTGTGTGTGTGTGTGTGTGTGTGTGTGTGTGTGTGTGTGTGTGCATAAACTTGAAATATGTTATTTGTATATAAATTCCATATATTTTTATTATCATTAATAATTTTGTCATTGGTCTGATCTTTCCATTTTGATCAATTCCAAATGTATGTTGTACTTCTGCTTTTTAGTTTCGTGGATAACGAAATAAGCACCCATATACTTTTTAAAACATCCAGTTCCCGTGGGCAATTGGATTTGTAAATTTTGCCATCCGTTCCCGCAAGCACACAATGGCCTAAACTTCCGATGTATGGAACAGGTTTTAACGTGTGCGCAGGATGTTCTGCGTGCGTTCGCACAGGAGACCTTGGTTTATAGTTTTATCAGAAGAACTTCGAACAGTTATGTGATAGAAAAACATTCACCTTTCTTTGGCCCCACAAACACCATACTGAGTTCACTACCACCACCTCCATCACCATCATCGTCGTCGTCGTCGCCGTCATCATCATCAGCACCATCATCATCGTCGTCATTGTGATCATCATCATCTTCTTCTTCTTCTGACTACAGCAATTGAAACTCTACTTTGAAAACATCAGCAACGATGAGTAAAAGAAACAAAATCAACATAAAGCTTTATCAGAGGAAGAAGAAAAACAAAACAATAACAAAAGAGGACGAGGAGAACAAGACCAAGAAGAAGAAGAGCCAGAACAACAACAAGAAGAAGCAGAACGTAAACAACAACAACAACGACAACGACAAAATAATGACGAGAAGAAACTTAAGAACAACGCCATTCTTAGCCTTACATCAACAGCGACAAGTAGAGCCAAGGGCTTTAGGATTATTCCCCCTTAAAGAAAGGGGAGACAACGCTGACACAAAGGAACCCTTGTACTGGCAAATCGGCCATAATGAGGAAATCATCCAGCCAAGTTTTGCACCATTACAAACACTGAACACACAAAAGACATGGGTGGAAACGTCCCAATACCTCATTAGCCTGATGGATCGGTGGTCTAGAGGCAACGCACCCTGTCTAGAATGCAGAAAATTGTGGGTTAGATCCCCCTTTAAACCCTAACTTGTCCCCTTGAGTGGCTGTCTGAGGTGCTAGTCTTTCAGGTAAAACGATACACGGAAGGTCGCTGTGTGTAACACATAATTATTGCCCATACAACAACAAAAAAGAAAGATAAAAAATCATATATAATGATACATAAATTGTGTTGGGTTTTTTTTGTGTTATGGTATCATGTTAACTTCCAAGTTCGACTTATCCATACACTTCTCTGCAGATAGTGAGTTTGTATCAAAGCCTTTTGAAGTTGGAGGTTTGCGGGAGAAGGTCATCTAAGTGACCTTGTGGTGGTCACCATCCTGAGCGTGGGATGGGAAGGGGGGGGGGGGGAGGTTGGTGTCTCACTAAGTCTGGCTCAGCGACTGACCTATTGAATTTGTCACCATCGTTAGTGGGGGGCTTAGTAGGTGGTGCCCGGTGTATGTCAGCTCAGAACGGGCACCACTGAACATCACTAAAGTAATCCAGCAGCAGTGTATGGCTCCTGTGACTGGTGGCCTTACGGTGGCCTGACAGTGATAAGCTCCCTGTGGATTTCTGAACCTGAGGATGCGACATAACGAATTTGGACATGGCAGAGCAGGAAGGATCGCCACAGAAGATGAGGCAGGGGGGGAAAAAGGTGATGATTAAAGAAACTAATGTAGTAAGACTGTTGTTCCTGGCAAAAACTCTGTAGAAAATTGCCACTCTAAAAATTGTATGGCATTGCTCTCGTGGTGACGTGCTCTACCCCCGAAAAACAGTCCGAATTTCACATAGAGAAATTTGTCGTGACTGAAAGTGGTATGCAATGCAATACAATGCAATGCGGTACAATGCAATACAATACAATGTCATGCAATACAATACAATGCAATACAATGCAATATAGTACAATGTAATATAATACAATATAATGCAATACAATACAATGCAATACAATATGATGCAATACAATATGATGCAATATAGTACAATGCAATATCATACAATAATTATAATACAATGCAATACAATGTAATACAATACAATTAGTGTATCGTTGGTCTAGCGTAACTGACTAGAGAGCGAAACTGAGATCCAGGTTTAATTTCTCAAAGGACAACTCCCTTGCTGCTTTAACGTGTGTTGCATACAGGACCTCTATTTATCGTCTCATCCCAAAGACTAACATCCAGATAACCACTCATGGTTTAGTGGATAGTTGGGGATGGGGAGAGAGAGAGAGAGAGAGAGAGAGAGAGAGAGAGAGAGAGAGAGAGAGAGAGAGAGAGAGAGAGAGAGTTTCGGGCATAAACGGGAATCGAACCTAGACCCGGTGGTCTCACAGCGCCCTCGGATTGATAAAGATCCCTTTCTCCAAGGACACAAACTTGTTAACAGAAACATTGCTTTAGGAGCGTGCATTAGTTGCTGACTATGGAACTGATTCACTGATCTCACTACAAGTAGGCCTTTTTTTTTTTTTTTAATTTATTTATATCACTTTAAGCTACGTCAGATTTCTCTGCGTGAAATTCGGGCTGCTCTCCCCGGGGAGAGCACGTCGCCACAGAGCAGCGCCACCCATTTTTTAAAAAATATTTCTGTCTACAACTGCATTTGTTTCCCTATCAGAGTGGCTTTTTTCTACATAATTTTGCCAGGGACAACTCTCTTGTTGCCGTGGGTTATTTTACGTGCGCAAAAAAAAAAATTGTGTAACACACGGGACCTCGGTTTATCGTCTCATCCGAAAGACTAGCGCCCAGACCACCACTCAAGGTCTAGTGGATGGGGAAAAATTTTCGGGTCCAAAGGTAGGTCTACGGCTTTGTCTACTAATAGATTAAATATTCTGGCTAGTAGGGAAGATTTCAAGCAGGTGGTTTGTTTGGTTGGTTGGTGTTTGGTTGGTTGGCTGGTTGGTTGGCTGGTTGGTTGGTTATTTAGCTGGTCAGTGTGTGTTGTGTGTGTGTGTGTGTGTGTGTGTGTGTGTGTGTGTGTTGCTTTTTCAAGCATGTGGTTGGTTTGTTGGTTGGGTTGTTTTTTTGGCTGGTCGATTGTTTTGGTTGTTTGTTTTATTCAAACGGGTGGTTGGTTGGTTGGTTGGTTGGTTGGTTGGTCGGTCGGTCGGTCGGCTGTTTTGGTTTTGTTTTTTGTTTTTCACTTGAATGACCGAAGGCACATTGCTACTTAATAAAAATACTTTCTTTGAAACTATCTTCTTCTTTTTTTTCAAAAATGCACTGTTTGATTTTTTTTTTTTTTTTGGGGTGCGGTATGGAGTAAATTGACGAGTGAAGGTAGCAACGAGAAAGTTGGAACCAAAAGATCATCGGCCAATGACTGCTTATGTTCCTGGCAGAACATCATGCGCACACGTTAAATCCTGTTCCACTTTTCGTAAGAGTAGGCCATTGTGTGCCGGTGGGAACAGATGACAGAATTCACAAATCCGCATACACACGGGGACTGGATGTAAAAAAGCACATAAGTGCTTATTCCATTATCCACGATATAAAAGAATAAAATAGATATTTAAAAAAAAATAAACGCCAATGATCCCGCATATATATATTGCGGTGGAGAGGTTAGCAGACCACAAAGAAAAAAGAGAGTACCACGTTTTCTGGAAAAGCCATTATTATTATTATTATTATTATTATTATTATTATTAAAACCTGCCAAATTTGTGCAAAAACACAGGACTTGTGAGCCCGAATATATTTGTTTTCACAAAATTGCTTTTTTGCGTTTTCAGTTATGCAATGGCAAGTGATGTATGTATGTTTAAGTTTATAATATAAACGCCATTATTATGAAAAACATAAACACAAAAAATAAAAATAAAGCTCGAGTGCGACCGATGTCAAATATTGTAACACGATTGAAGAGAAATAACAATGATTTTGTGGTTTACGATTTGGGATTAACGTCCCTTTAAATCCACTTCCTGTTTCTAACCACGCACAAAATGTGTGTCTCTCAAAAAAATAGAATATTATGATCGGATCGTGACTGCATTAACAGAATGTCAGAGGAACACAAACCTTCGCCGACTCCAGAAAGAGCGGTGTATGGTTACGTGCTGTATCTTGCATCGTACATTGGCCTTGGTAAGCCTAATTATAATCGCAATTACGTGGTGGTCCAATTAATCAGAACACTATATTATAGTGTAAACTGTACTTTCCTTGCGATGCTGTGTGTGTGTGTGCGCGCGCGCGCGTTCGTGAAGAATTTTGTTTAATGTCAAATTTCATTTTAGTGGTATTTATTAAGTTAGAGTGTGTAACTTGCAAAAGTGCCATTGAGTGAGTGGCTGGAGCAGTGGATCATGGATGGGTGTGGGTGGGTGGGCGCACGCGCGCGTGAGTGAATAATCTTGTTTTATGTCACTTTACACTTTTTTGGTGGCATTTATGTAAAATATGTGTGTTTGCATTTGTGTGAGCGAGTCTCATTCTGTGTCATTGTGACTGTGTGTGTGTGTGTGACTGTGTGTGTGTCACTGTGTGTGTGTTGTGTGTGTAGTGTCATGTGTGTGTGAGTGTGTGGTGTAGTAGAGAGGAAATATGAAAAAAAAGACTGACTGTAAAACTCAAAAGGATCTATTATTTAAAGTATTGTAAATGATGTGTGTATACTGTACAGTTGTAGTACAATCAAAGAGGTTGAGCTGTTGATGCATTCAGGTACAAGCATGTACAACTTGTACATACCTGAACATATCAACAGCTCAACCTCTTTGACAAATTTGCTCTCCACATCATCCAAATATTACATTGAACTTCTTGTTAAAACTGTATGCTTTATTATGTTGATTACCAGGTTTATACTTGGTGTGGGCATACATTCCTGATTCCTGGCTGGATGCTGTGGGGTTGACCTACTGGCCTCAGAAGTAAGTAAAAAAAGACTCATAGATCTTGTAAAATTACTTTTAGGTAAAAAGGTAAAGGAGTCCCATAACCTATAAAGTCGTAGGGGAGCACGGCGTCAGAGACCTCACTTCTCTAGGGCCAGCATATTGAGGGCGGCGCCAATCTCCTCTCCCTCGCTGCTTTACCTTCCCTGACCCTAAAGAGGGCAGGTACCCATTTACAGCTGGGTGAACTGGGGGATTGTACTGAAGCCAAGGCGCGCAAACGGTCACCCATCCAACTGGTAACCATGCTCGACGCTGCTTAACTTGGCAGGGGGAAAGCGAGTGCTCCGACCGCTGAGCTATCCCGTCCCGTAGATTACTTTTAAATTACTTTTACCATAATATAAAGTTCATATTATTTGCACTTTTATACCTAAAGTCAGGGCTTGCATAATGATGCCAAAAACAGAACACTTTATATAAAATCTCACCTTTGGTAAACCTTGGAGCTCTAGCTGAGGAAAAAAATGTAGTTTTTGTTTTTAGATAGATAGCTTGATGAAAAAAAAGTAAACACATTGCTTATTCTGGAAATAAAAATTTGACTCTGATGTTGGCTATCCATGATGTAGTTGTCATGATGTTGCAACTGTGAGATTGAGCAGTGGTAATTGAAAGTCAATGTGTTATGGTTCAAGAAAATTAAAAGTGTCAAACTCATGGTAAAAAGATTCAAACAAAAATGCTAGAAAGCTTACAATCGCTTTGCAGATTGCTTTGTATTTGTTGTTGTTGTTGTTGTTAGTGCAGGCTGTCTAGAAGTAGTAACTTAAGAAACCCATTCTTGGTTTACATTTTGCATCTCAGCAGCCGTTATGTCCATGTTAATCTTCATTGTTTAATTGAGCACACACGCCATAAGCTACAAGCTTGTTGTTGCTATGATTCCAAAATGCTGTTTGTTTTCAATGCTTGTACTCATTTCTGAATTAAAACTATTGGCCCAGGCCAAAAGCTGTGTCAGGTTATTGATGTCAGCTAATTGCCAAGGCCTACATTAAAATGTTGTTATGTTTAAAATGTTGTGTTGAGATTGCCTTCAGCCATGACAAGCTCTTAACATAACAACCTGCACTCTCCTTTATAGGAGAAAAAATCCTCTGAAGTTGGAGTATGGCTACCTATGTGGCGAGGTACTTAAAAATAGTCGTACACGCAAACTTCTCACCCAGTGTACTTCCTATCTCACAGTGATTCCCAGGTGGGATGAGTGAGTCAGAGTGCATGTTCTGGGTGACCCCCAGGGTGTAAAGCTGGGGAACGCACAACAACAACAGTAAAAACTATTTAAACCAAACCCATTCGTCTTTTCCTTTATAAATATTACTGCTACTGACTTGAACTCCTTTTCCTCCTTAATTAAGGAATCATTGGGTCACTGTGCAATGAATGTGAAGGTGGTGTGTCTTGGGCAAGCTGAATTTGATGGATCTCATTCACTCTCTAGGCTGCTGGTTATGGTTGGGGTGGAAAGAGAACGGAATTCATGAGCAACATAGTCCTGAACATTAAGATGGGAATGTCACAGAAGCCAGGTAAGGCAATGAAACAAAAACCAAGCGGACAAAAGAAGAAGAAAATGTCAATGGTGCCGTGTGTGCAGGTACTGGGCTGTGGCCCTGCCGGTGTATCTGTGTGTCACCATTGTCTTCTTTTACCTCACCTACCTGGCTATCATCTTCATCGCTACTCCACCTTTGACTTCAGTCACTACCATTACAGGTGAGAATTCCTTTTGCCCCTAGTACACTAGTCTACAATGTACTCTGTACTTCTGTAGGTCTTCTGCATTCTTCTCTTTAAAAAAATACTGTACAAATTTACTTAAGATGAAGTTTATTTAAAATACTTTTCAGAACTGCAGAAAATGTGAAATGCATCTTTTCCAAGTGAGAGGGATAGCTTTTGCCTTTTCCTGTTAATGATTTATAATCATATCAATTTTCATAATACTAGTGTTTAAAGTCACTTATGTATTATAATACCTGTTTCTTTATATTAGAGAGAAAAGAAAAACACTTTCACTGTTTCAGTTTTAAAGCACTCTCCATTTTCATTTTTCTTAGGTATCTCAGTAAAATTTAGAAATTTGATTTAATCATTTCTTTTTTCTAAGTAATTTTGTTTCTCAAAATCATAACAGCAAACATTTTACTCATGTGCATGCATGCGTATGTGTGTGTGTGTGTGTGTGTTTTACAGATAGTCATGCCATTACACAGGATCAGAGTGCCATGTCTCCTGAGGCCATACCACCTTTACGTGACCTTGACATTGTGGAGGTCAACAAGTATCTCTATGGACAAAGATGACCTTTGAGTGTGATTCTTTTTTTTTCCCATGATCCCATCTTGCTGTTAAAGTGTTATTTATTTTATTGTTGATTTGTGAATCTCTGCTGAATTTATCACCTGTGATGGATTAAACATTGTGTTCAGATATAATTTAGATATATGCTATGTTCTGTGTCCATTCACTTGATAGTAAATAATACATTAATAGTGCTGTGTGTTTGTGTGTGTGTGAGAGAGCATGTGTGTGTGTATGTGTGTGTGTGTGTGTGTGTGTGTGTGTGTGTGTGTGTGTGTGTGTAGCATAAAGGTGCCTGCTCAGGTAATAGTTGATTTTTGTGATATATTATCTGTTTCAGAATGTAAATAAAGTCAAAACGAAATATCATTTTTGTTGTGTGCATTCTTAATTTTTCTGTGTTAACAGCGTGTGTATGTGTGTGTTTGCATTTATGTGTCTGTCTGTCTGTCTGTCTCTCTCTCTCTCTCTCTCTCTCTCTCTCTCTCTCTCTCTCTCTCTCACACACACACACACACATTCAAGGTACCTTCAGTTGTTTCTTTTATCAATGAAAAAAAGGAATGATATATACATAATATAGTGGGCATTTTTTCATTCCTCAGCTAGAGCTCTGAAGTTCACCAACGGTGAGATTTAGCGAATGCAACCATTTTTACCCACACTGACAAATGACAAATTCTTTTATTTCAAGGATAATGAATAAGCACCCATGTGATTTTGATGGAGAAGGCTCATCAATGTCAAACCTCCCCTGGGAGAAACATGACAAAAAAGGAGGAAGAAGATGAGTCCCTGCCCATAGGGATACATCATAATAAAATAAGACCAATACCCATATACTCACACAGTGAGAAAAAAAAATCAAACAAAACTTACACACACACATACATGTGCCCACCATGAAGGTAGCAACATTCTGATTTCTGGGATACAGTATGCATTCAAGTATCCACACCAACAGCCCTAATAATAATAATAATGTATGGAATTTATATAGCGCTGAATCTTGTAAAGCAACAAATCAAAGCACTCAGATGACATGATTTTTAAAAAATTATTATGTTATATCGAGGATAATGGAATAAGCACTTATGTGCTTTTTTACATCCAGTCCCCGTGTGTATGCGGTTTTGTAAATTTTGTCATCTGTCCCCACCAGCACACAATGGCCTACTCTTTCGAAAAGCGAAACAGGATTTAATGTGTGCGCAAGATGTTCTGCATGCGTTCGCACACGGGGCCTTGGTTTATAGTCTCATCCGAAGGACTACTAGCACTGGGGGAGAAGTACAAATGAAAAGAAGGCCAGGTGGTAGAGATGGTGAGGGAGCAGATACATACACATTTCCAGGTGGGACGACAGAACCAATGAGTCAGTGTGGCAAGGGGTGTTTGTGAAAGTTGGGCCACAGGAACAAACCCCTTCTGGCTGCTGTGGTAAGGAGGAGGAAGATGTGCTATGTAAAGCTGAGCACAGTTGTGTTTTTATTGCCATTTTACCTCAGCTGTGTGCTTGAAGAGAGTGGTGCCCAGCAGAATTGTGGGGTTTTATCAACACACACACACACACACACACACATATATATATATATATAATTATATATAAAATGTGTGTGTGATATAAAGCTCACACACTGAAATATACATTATAAATAATAATAATGTATGGAATTTATATAGCATTACCATGTGAAGAGCTCACAACCACATGATATGTAAACTGATATGGTAAAAATGATAAATCAAAACAAATTTTACATTTTGAAACCTGCCGGGACCTTGCCTAAGTCAGTAAGAGTTGTGCACAACATAAACAATAATCTTGGACAATGCGGTCACCAGATAAAGGGAAGTAAGGAAGTAAAGGAAACAACCAACTCTTCCTTAGGCATAGTTATTCCCCGTGTTGAAAGAGGTGGCGACAGGCCAACCTAATCCGGCACTTCTCCAATGTAATGGAAGATTTCAGTCTACATTCTGCACTGTGGGTATGCATGGTATGTGCCGCTTTTTAAACTATGTAGTACGCGATGGATTTGAGGTGACATCTGTTTTTGCACAACTTTACTTTCCCAATTTGGAAAGTTGAGTCACTGAGGAATACAAGATGGCGACATACAGAACGGCTCTCATGTTGATTTGGAAACAAGAAGCCAACAAAGCTCTACACCCCCAGCATCATTTACTGATTGAGCGTCTGTAGAAGGATTTATTTAGATATAAATAAGAAGTGGAGATTTTTGTCTTTGTATTCATTTTATTGCATGTGTAATCTGTGGTTAGATGCTTTCGCTACAAAATCGATGGTTCACATCGGTACACAATCACTATGTACATGTGCGTCTATAGTTCAATTTAGGCCTACTTATTTAGACTGGGTTTATGTAAAATCGTTACATAAAACACCAAAACAAACCATGAAGACCCTATGATTATAATGTAAAGATACATATAAAATTGTAAACAGGCTTTTAAACTATCAATTATATAGGCCAAGGAACATTTTCAGTGTCTCACTCAGTCACTGCTAATGCTAGTTGCTGTGTCCTCCAGGGTTTATTCCCACAAGAATCAGGGCGTTGGACTGAAATTTTCTAGGCCTACCCGTGTATCATGGACAGCCAGAACCTGGTAGAGTCCATCCTTCACCAGGTACATTCTGAATCATGTGTTCATTGCCAAATCTTTATTAAACATGAAGAAGTAATGAACACACAGACATTGCACACACAGTATTGATGGTGGTCATTCAACAGAATATAACTAGACTAGCCTAGGCCAGAAAGTTGCTGCTGATAGGTGGCTTATGTTTCTTTGTCCTCAAAAGTAACATTTTTTGGGGAGGGGCTCAGTTTTGTTTACAACTTACAAGTCTGACATTGTCTGACAAAGCAATACATGGTCCATGATTGGTATGTTTGTTTCTGTTTCAGGCACCTAAAGCGCAGGAATGAGCACTGGAAGTTAAAAAAGACAGTATCTGAAAACAGTAACTCAAAATCACATGGTCATAAACTTATATATTTAAAGTGATTTGTTTTTTCTGCCAGCAAGTTATTGATAAAATTTGAATCCAAAATCGAGCTTAAGTTAAATGTTGGTATTTAAAATTACTATTAATAATATAAATCATGGATAAGCGGACAAGCTAGAAGGACAGTGACTCTCCAGATTTTGAGGTTGTGTTGTTGCCTGAAGAAAGACTTTGCAAAACAGTGGAGAGAGTGAGATCCGGGGAGAAAGATTGGTTGAAAACACTATGTCAGGGGAGATCTTTTATCCCATGGAGAATGCTGAACATTTGGACACGAAGACGTGGAATCCTCTGCAATGCCCCCTGTGCAATGAGCCGTACGACGACCCCTGCATTCTGACCTGCTTCCATAGCTTCTGTGAAAGATGCCTGCGTGGCCGATCTTCAGACTCCAAGATGACATGCCGTTGTGTGGGTAAGTTTGCTGCGGTGTCATAGGTGATGAAAAAGTGTGATGGAAAGTGTGCACTTCAAATTTAGACATGTGTAATGTTGGGTTTTTGTTTGTTTTTAATTTAACCTCTTAACTGCCCAGTGCAAGTGCACCCTATATGCCGGGGAATAAAATTCGTATGTACCACTTGCTATGTTCATATCCCTCTTACTCATAAATTACTACATGAATTATCCTGATAGTCTACCCAATGACAGTATATATATCGTAGATTACTTTGAGGCGATCTCAAATTAGTTGGCATGATATTTCAATGCGAAAATATATTAAAAAATCAATAAAAAATACACTTTCCTCATCACCACTTTCATTCTGAGTACCCCCCATTTCAATAACGTCAAACATAAGTTCAGGCCAAATCTCATTCTTTTTTTTTTAATGCACGAACTTCTGAATCATACACGATCGTTTTCATCACTGTCAGGTAAATCTAAAGTTTTATTTGCCACTTTTTCCACTGTGTAAAGTTATTGATACCTTCAACAATAAGTGTCAGCCATTTTCAACAAGAACTGCCTAAGCAGTCATGCATAAAAACACAAAATACGAGCTCAAAAACGATTGTTTTTGCCACGATTTTTGCAGCTAGATGTTGCCAAGCAACAGGAGAGTGATCTCCACTAATTTTGGAGTTCTTTCCCTTTAACTGTAGTCAAGGAAGCTGGCTTGTTTACTTCGGTTCAACACCCCGGAAATTTCCGGGTTATAGGCGTATAAGGTGCACATTTAGCCCCGGAAAATTTCCGGGGTAAGGCAGTTTAGTGGTTAAAATTAAATACAACTGTATCATAGAAATGTTATGTATGTTGTTACAATGTTCCAGTATTTAATGATTGTTGTACTGTTATTGTAACTCTAGACATGACACATACATGTATGTGAAAGGTAGCTTTTTAGTTTCAGAAACGGAAGTGTGTAGATTTGTAAATTTTCATTTTTATATGTTACAATTAACAATGCCATTACAATTATGAGTTGTAATTTTAATACTAACGGTGTCTACTGCATACAGTATTTTTATACAAATTTTGCATAAACTTACAGATTACAGTGTCATATTTGTGTGAAGTCCTATGAATCACTAAGTTGTGATATTATGCTTCTTTTGAATTTGAGGCAAGTTCTTTTGCACTGGTTCGTATCTGATCTGTGGTTGTGCTGTTTCGTTTTGAGATTGTTTGAATTATGAAGAGCCTGCTTGTTTAAACCAGCCATATATATATAGATAAGTTTTAACAACATTTTTCATGATGGAAAATGTAAACCTTGTCAACAATGTTAGGGTTTTTTTGGAATAGAGTTATAAATACATATATATATATATATATATATTTATAGATAGATATATATATATAGATATATATATATATATAAATGTGGATCTGTCATTCATGGGTTTCACTGTTTCAGCGTGTTAACTGTTCTGAAGGAAGGGGCAGCACTTCCTCCTCACGACCCTTTGCTCAAGTTTCTGGTAGAATCGGCCACAGTGGAGAAGGTGTCCTGCGCCAACTGCGACACCTCTGTGAGTGCTGTAGTTTGTCCTTTGATTTAATTTTATATTGTCATGGTCCTGCTGCTGACCCACTACTTTAATAAAGCATGGTTGTTGTAAATCACAGTGTAAGTGTTCAGCTTGACATTTGAAAGTTCTGTGAATCTGTGAGTACTGCTGTTTGATGAGTGTTGTATTACAAGTATTGTTATTATTTGTATTGTATAGAGGGAGTGTTGTACCGTGTAGACAGCTAGGCTGAGGAGGAAGGGGTGTGATATCTTCCCTTCCCCTTGCTCTTCAGTTTTTGTGTTCTGAAAATATACAAGTTTATCAATAGCATTAAATTCAGTGATATTTTGAAGCCCGAAAAGCATTATAACTGTTACCAGTGTGATGTACTTGCTGAACATATGCAGAACATCTTGCGCACACGTTAAATCCTGTTCTGCTTTTCGAGAGAGTAGGCCATTGTGTGCTGGTGGGAACAGACGACAAAATTTACAAAACTGCATACACACGGGGACTAGATGTTAAAAAAAAAGCACATGAGTGCTTATTCCATTATCCTCGATTTTTTTTTTTTTTAAATGTCATCTGAGCACTTTGATTTGTTGCTTTACAAGATTCAGCGCTATATAAATTCCATACATTATTGATATTATTATTATTATTATTAACATGCTCAAGCCTGAAGCAAAGGAGGTCTCCATTTTTGTTTGCTTATTTACTTCACAGTCTGTTCACAAGCCCAGTCTTTTTCCTTTTTTTTTTTTTAGAATGATATGTCAAGCACAGAATTTCTTGCCCGCAGATGAATGAAGCTGAGTGTTAGAAAGGATTTGAAATAAATGAGGAGGTTCATTTCAGAGAAGATTTAAATGTTTGTGACTTTGGTTTTTCTTGAAGTAGCATGGTGAAAGGCCTGACATGGCCGTAAGGGTCAGTAACGGTGTAACAGACATAGCTGAATTTGTGTTGCTAATTTTTCTTTGTTTTTTTTTTGTTCTTCTCAGGACTGTGATGGCATGTTTTACTGCAATACATGCTGTCAGCCATTGTGTGCGAAATGTCGGGAGGAGACCCATCGTGCTCGAATGTTCTCGGCCCATAATGTGGTACTGATGACGAAACGCACCAGAAATATCCACAAGCGATGCTGTGAGTGTCCATCATTGCGTTGCTTTTATTCCATAGTTTTCTTTAGCAGTGGTTTATCGTAGATGATTAAACGTTTACTGTAACTGTAAGTGAAGACTTGAACGAGAGATACATTGTTTGCTGAAGTTGAGATTTTTTTTTCCAGAGAAATGCTTTTTTAACAGACTGGAAGGGAAATCTTGGAAATTGATTTGCATAAATTTTAGATTTTCTCCTGTATCATTTCTTGGGGGAGGGGGGGGGGGGGTGTTCTTCTTGATTTGCTCTCTCTCTTTGACTCTTGTTTTTTTCTATGGTTGGGTGGGTGTCTTTCTGTCTCTCTCCCTCCCTCCCCCCTTTATGCATGCGTGAGTGTGAGTGTATACATGTGTGTGTCTGTATGCATGAATGAGTGAGCCTGTTTGCAGTACGCCCTCCCCTTCAGTGTTTTGTCACTGTATTCCTCCACACAGGTAGCACTGTAATATATTCTCCGCCCAAGTCCTTCGGATGAGACTATAAACTGAGACCCCGTGTGCGAACACATGCAGAACATCTTGCGCACACGTTAAATCCTGTTCCGCTGTTCGAAAGAGTAGGCCATTGTGTGCTGGTGGGAACAGATGACAAAATTTTACAAAACCGCATACACACGCATAAAAAAATTTTTAAAGCATCTGAGCGCTTTGATTTGTTGCTTTACAAGATTCAGCGCTATATAAATTACATACATTATTATTATTATATTCATGAGCTTATGCCGATGTGGTCTGTGTGTTTTACAGCATTGCATGGCGAGCCTTTCATCATGTTTTCCATGGAGAAGAAAATCTTGCTGTGTATCAACTGCTTCCGCGACATGAGGATGTAAGTACTTACCTCAATTCAGACCTTCCAAGACACTTTGCCAACATGGAACTGACTAGAGCTTTGGGTCTAAGTCTTTCTTTTTCTATTTTTTTATCTCATGTCTGCTTTGGCTGTGTTGTGTGTGTTGTGTTGTGTGGTTGTGTGTGTGCGTATGTGTGTGTTGTGTTGTGTGTGTGTTGTATTGTGATGTGTGTGTGGTTGTGTGTGTGTGTTGCTTTTTTTATTTGTTGTTGTCATTGCATGTCTGCTATTCAACAACATCAGTTCTGTGCTTTTCCAGTCTTTGTGTCTGTCTCCTTGTGTTCTGACCCATTGGTTGCTTTTATCTCTGTCTTCTTACTGCTCTAGTCTGTTCTTCCCTCTCTCTCTCCCTCCCTCTCCCCCCCCCCCCCCCCCCCTCTCTCTCTCTTCCCCCCCTCCCTTTTTGTGCATTTTTTTTTTTTTTTGGGGGGGGGGGGGGCTATTTTTTTTCTTTATTGTTGGCTTTTTGGGGGGAGGGGGGAGGAATTTGAGGGCTTTTTTGCTTTTTGTTTTTGTTGTTTCAGGGGGAGGGCTGGATGTAAAAAAACAGTTACTGCTTATTCTATTACCCTCTTTGAATAAGAGCTTCAAAGTTTGAAAAGTCTCTCTCTCTCTCTCTCTCTCTCTCTCTCTCTCTCTCTCTCTCTCTCTCTCTCTGTGTCTCTCTCTCTCTCCTGGCTATCCTAATTTGCCAATTTTTCTCTCTGTTAATGTCAGTCTCAGTACTGATCTTGTTGCTCGTCTTCCCTTGATTTGCCTCGTTGACATTTCTTGTCATTCTGCGATATCTGTTCCTGAAAACAAAAGAAAAAGCACCCAAAAATGACGCGGTGTCCTATTTAAAAGTTTTGATTAAGACACAGGAGGAGGGTATGGGTCATATAAATAGTTGACTTGCTGTGTGTCATTGTGTTGTTTGATTGTGGGGGGGTTGAATTTGTTGTGTGTTCATTTTGTTTGAGTGTTGATTGTTGTTGTGTGTGATGTGTGTGTGTGTGTGTTGATTGTGTGTTGATGTTGTGTGGTTGATGTGTGTGTGTGTGATGTTGTTGTTGTTGATTGTTGTTTGATTTTGTGTGTGTGTTGATTGTGTGTGGTGTTTGATGTTGTGTGTATTGTGTGTTGATTGTGTGTGATGTGTGTGTGTGTTGATTGTGTGTGTATGTGTTGATTGTGTGTGTGTTGTTTGATTGTGTGTGTGTTTTGATTGTGTGTGTGTGTGTGTTGATTGTGTGTTGTTGTGTGTGTGGTTGTTGTTGGTGTGTGTGTTGATTGTGTGTGTGTGTGTTGATTGTGTGGTTTGTGTGTGTTGTTGTGTGTGTGTGTGATTGTGTGTGTGTTTGTGTGTGTGTGTGTTGATTGTGTGTGTGTGTGTTGATTGTGTGTGTGTGTGTTGATTGTGTGTGTGTGTTGATTGTGTGTGTGTGTTGATTGTGTGTGTGTGTGTGTGTGTGTGTGTGTGTGTTGATTGTGTGTGTGTGTGTTGATTGTGTGTGTGTGTGTTGATTGTGTGTGTGTGTTTGATTGTGTGTTGTGTGTGTGGTTGATTGTGTGTGGTTTGTGTGTGTGTGTTGATTGTGTGTGTGTGTTGTTGTTGATTGTGTGTGTGTTGTTGTGGTGTGTGTGTGTTGATGTGTGTGTGTGTGTGTGTGTTGATTGTGTGTGTGTGTGTGTTGTGTGTTGTGTGTTGTGTGTGTGTGTTGATTGTTGTGTGTGTGTGTTGTTGATTGTGTGTGTGTGTGTTGATTGTGTGTTGTGTGTTGATTGTGTGTGTGTGGTGGTGTTGATTGTGGTTGTGGTTTGTTGTGTGTGTGTTGTTGTGTTGTGTGTGTGTGTGTTGATTGTTGTGTGTGTGTTGATTGGTGTGTGTGTTGTTGTGTGTTGATGTGTTGATTGTGTGTGTGTGTGTTTTGTTGTGTGTTTGTTGTTGATTGTGTGTGTGTTGATTGTGTAGTGTGTTGTGATTGATTGTGTGTGTGATGTGTGTGTGTTGATTGTGTGGTGTGTTATTGTGTGTGTGTTGTATGTGTGTGTGTTGTGTGTGTTGATTGTGTGTGTTGTGTGTGTTGATTGTGTGTGTGTGTTGATTGTGTGTGTGTTGTTGTGTGTGTGTGTGTGTGCAGAGAAAGCAGGACCCACTGTGTGGATCTGGAGACAGCGTACAGTCAGAGCTGTAAGAAGCTGGAGCATAGTGTGCAGGTGAGGCTGGCTGGCCGGCCGTGTGGCCTTCTCTTTTCTCCCGTGTGTGTGGTTTTTCTGCTTGGTATAATGCGACGTCTGTGTCTGCTGTGTGTGTTTTGCTGTTTGGTATGATGCGACATCTCTGTCTGCTGTGTGTGTGTGTGGGTAGGAGGGTGTGATGTGTGTGTTTGGGTGGGTGGTTGGGTAGGAGAGTGTGTGTGTGTATGGAGGAGGAGGGTGTGAGTGTGTGCATAGGAGGAGGGTGTGAGTGTGTGTGTGGAGGAGGAGGGTGTGAGTGTGTGTGTGTGTGTAGGAGGGTGTGTGTATTTGTGTGTGTCAAGTCGAGTCAAATTTTTATTTCCAGATGGGACCTTAAATAAGCAATGCATTTGCTTTTTTTTTTTTTTCATCAAGCCATCTAGTCCCTGTGTGTATGCAGTTTTGTAAAAAAAATTTGTCGTCCGTTCCCACAAGCACACAATGGCCTACTCTTCCAAAAAGCAGAACAGGTTTTAACGTGTGCGCAAGATGTTCTGCATGACTCTGACTGTGTGTATGCAGTTTTGTAAAATTTGTCGTCCGTTCCCACCATCTAGGAACAAAAACAACTTTTTCAATAATATCTAACTTGTGTGTGTGTGTTTGTTTAGGTGTGTGTTTGTATGTACACATAAGTGAGACTGGAATCAAAATGATGATTACAGTCATCAAATGGCTAATGATAATGAGAGGAATACACTGACAGCAAATGAGGGTTTATAAGTACTGGTTTTGCTAGTAAAATACTGTTTTTGGCCTGTCCAAATATCATATCAGGGATGGGATTGCGCAGCGGTCATAGTGCTCGCTCTTCCCAAGCCAATGTTAAGCAGCATTGAGCATGGTTACCGAATGGATAGGCGACCGTTTGCACACATTGGCTTCAGTGCAGTCCCCCAGTTCACCCAGCTGTAAATGGGTACCGGCCCTCTTTAGGATCAGGGAAAGTAAAGCAGTGAGGGAGAGGAGATGGGCACCATCCTCAATATGCTGGCTGGCCCCTAGAAAAGCTGAAGTCTCTGATGCCTCACTCCCCTATGACCTCATAGGTTATGGGACACCTTTACCTTTACCTTTTATATATCATATCGCTTTAATTTGAGGTAGGTATGTCTGTAATGGTGATGTTGAATAGTATTAGTTGTAGTTTTGATCATTTTTGTTTTTTACTTATTGATCATTTATTTATTTATTCTTTTAATCAAGGATAATGGAATAAGCATTCATGTGCTTTTTTACATCCAGTCCCCGTGTGTATGCGGTTTTGTAAATTTTGTCATCTGTTGCCACCAGCACACAATGGCCTACTCTTTCGAAAAGCGGAACAGGATTTAACGTGTGCGCAAGATGTTCTGCGTGTGTTCGCACACGGGGCCTCGGTTTATAGTCTCATCCGAAGGACTTTGACATTCAGCTCGATTTTTTTTTTTTTTTTGGTCAAACTGGGAAGAAAGGACGAGGCTGGGAATCGAACCCACAACCTCACGGTTTACCTGTTGGCAGGCGAACGTCTTAACCATCCTGCCTGAGGTAGGTAGGTCTGTAATCTTGATGTTGAACAGTATCAGTTATAGTTTTGATCATTTTTGTCTTTTTTACTTATTGAACATCTAGGGTATCGGTATCAATTTTCTCTCTCTGTGTGTATGCGAGTTAAGCCACTCCTCACAAAGTCACTTCACTCAGAGACGGAACGTAGCGGATTAACAACGCGTGGACTCTCCAAGCTGAAACGATTACAGTTTAAAAAGAAGATGGAAGCTGAACGCTTGGGGTTGTGTGGTGTGGTGGTGTGTGTGCAGGCGATACGGGATCTGCAGCTGTCGGTGCAGGACGGCATCCTGCTGCTGAAGACCCTGCTGGAGGAGATCTCCCACAACGCGGAGAAGGAGAGGCACAGTCTGCTGGAGCTGTACAACGCCGTCATCCTCAAGATGCAGCAGACCAAGGACATGCTGGTCGAGGAGGTGGACAGGTAAAATATATACAGGTTGAGTGGGGAGGGGGGTGGGGGGGGGGGTTGTTGGGTAGGTGAGATAGTGGGGGGTTTGGACAGGTGAGAATTGAAGGAGGGGGGGTTTGGATAGGTGAGAATTGAGGAGGGGGTGGTGGTGGATAGGTGAGAATTGAAGTGGGGGCTGGTGGTGGACAGGTGAGAATTGAAGTGGGGGTTGGATGGACAGGTGAGAATTGAAGGGGGGATGGACGGGTGAGAATTGAGGGAGGGGTGGGGGTGGACAGGTAAGAATTGAGGAGGGGGGTGGACAAGTGAGAATTGAAGGGGGGTGGGGTGGACAGGTGAGTTAGGTGGGGGGGGAGGGGGGGGGGAGATGGGTGAGATGGGTTGGACAGGTGAGATAGGGGGGTTGGATGGGGGAATGGGATGGGTGAGATAGAAGGGGGTGCGGTGGGGTGGCCAAGTGAGATGGGGGTTGGACAGGTGAGATAGGGGGTTGGACAGGTGAGATAGGGGGGTTGGATGGGGGAATGGGATGGGTGAGATAGAAGGGGGTGCGGTGGGGTGGCCAAGTGAGATGGGGGGTTGGACAGGTGAGATAGGGGGTTGGACAGGTGAGATAGGGGGTGGACAGGTGAGATAGGGGGGTGAATAGGTGAGATAGGGGGTTGGACAGATGAGATTTGGGGGGTGGGGAGGGGTGTGAATAGGTGAGATAGGGAGGGAGTTAGAGAGGTTTTGACAGGTGAGATGGGTGGGGGGAGTGTTTGGATAGGTGAGACAGGAGGGCTGGACAGGTGAAATAGGGAATTTGGGATCAGGTGTTGTGTGCATTTCAGGCTGTCATGAAAAATGAAAGTTGCTGAATGGTAAAAACAAAAAAGGCCAAACAAAAAGTGTTGACTTGGTGGGTTGTTTTTTTATGGCAGTTTGTCTGAGAAACTGCGTTTAGATGTCTGTAAGATGTCTGTTTTTGTTGTTGGCTTATATGATCTTATGTATTTTTAAAAGAATTTCATGAATGGTGTGTGTGTGAGACAGATCTGACATTGCTTATGCAGCCTGCACTTCATTGCCTGAAGAAATGAAATGGCTAAGTTGTCATTATTTATTTTATTTATTTATTTATTCTTTTATATCGAAGATAATGGAATAAGCACTCACATGTTTTTTTACATCCAGTCCCCATGTGTATGCGGTTTTGTAATTTCTGTCATCTGTTTCCTCCGGCACATGATGGCCTACTCTTCCGAAAAGCAGAACAGGATTTAACGTGTGCGCAAGATGTTCTGCATGCGTTCGAACACGGAGCCTCGGTTTATAGTCTCCTCCGAAGGAATGCATGTGCGTGTGTGTGCACACATACACCTTCAAGTCTTTCCATCCATCTCTCTCTCTCTCATATATATGTGTGTGTGTGTGTTGTGTGTGTGTGCCTTGTGGAATCGCAGCCAGTACAACGACAAGAAGAAGACTTTCAAGGAGCAGCTGAAGACGCTGACCATGCTGCTGACCACGCTGCACGTGCACCTGGTCATGTCTCTGGCTTTCTCCAGCTCCACCAACAAGTTCGACTTTTTGGAGCTGGCCTATGTGAGTACCACCCTCCCCCATAGCCTCCTCTGTGCGCAAATCCAGCGTAACTCAGTGATGGGCCCAGTGCTAAAATCAGCCCTTTCCTTTTACCAAGTCCCAAGTGCGGTCAGTTTCTGCTATAATTAGCACCAGCTGGGGTGGAATGGATAGCAGCTGAGAGTTAGCTGAAAGTTGGGGGGAAACTGGCAGTTGTGCCTCCCTCCACCTCTGATGTGAACTGCTGACAAGATACACCCACAGATAGGAGTAAAACTATTTTTGTTTCAATTTGTGAATTATGGGTGATGCTGCATTGTGGTGTGTTTTCTCTCACACATAGAGAGAGCAGATTCAGTTTCGTGCTGAGAATTTTTTCCATATGTGTGTGGTGTCTTAGTATGAGTCAGTAGAGTACAATACAGTTCTTCTTCTTTTTGAACGCTCAGACAGCAACTGTTGTCAACTGTCATATGAGCGAAGATGTGTTACACTGCTGTTAAGCCCCTGACAAGTCAGACCCAGTGCATCCTTAAAGCATGCTATACAAAAATCACAATTCAGTGTCATTGCAATGCAATTCCTATCAACTATCATGATATGTATTTCTGCACTATTGAGGCCTGAGAGATAGACACCTGCAGTGTTGATAGTTTGAGCAATGTTCACAAAGCTGCACTTGCAATGCTGATGAAGCTCAACTCTGTGGTCCCGTTCTTTTCAATCAGACTATAGCAAACTTGTTCTGGGTTAGATCCAGCTGAAGAAGCAAATATGACACTGTAGGGATTCAAACCCCCCACCATTCCAGGCAAGAATACAATTCACTAACCACTGACCCTTGGCAGCTGGTTGAGAGTTGGCCATTACCCACAATGGACGCAATAGTTGTTGTCCTTTTTGGATTTGTCAGCACGGAGAAAAGTGATTGTTAAGGATGCTGTTTTTATAAACTGAGTATTGTACTTCAATTTTTATCCATAGCTTTGTTGACTTTTAAGAAAGTAATGTTATATTAAGGTGCTCAGTTTTTATGAACTCGAGTATTCATCTTTAAGTTGTGTCCATAGCTTTGTTGACATTGAAGAAAGGAAGGTTTAGGGATGCTCAATTTTTATGAACACTGAGGACTGTACTTCATGTATGCAGGTTATTTTAAAAGGAAATGGCTAAATGTGAGCCAGCTGTCAGTGTTTACTGTATTGGATTCCTGACTAGAAAGTTCGTCACGTTTAAACCGTCATCCAGATCTGTGAAGAGAGCCAATCCAGGGAATGAAACTAGAGTCTAGTCAGGCAGCAGGGTTAGTCCTTTCTGAAAAAATATCTACAGTGCTGTCCTTGAAAGACAAAGATCAAATGGGAAGACAGGATCACGAATAAAGAACTATGGAGAGTGTGCAAAGTTGATGATCTGAAGTCTGTAGCTAGTAGCAATAGACTGCGCTGGTTTGGGCACATTCAACGGAAAGCAGACCACCACATCATAAAAAGAGCAATGAACTTTGTAGTGGATGGAAAGAGACCAAAGGGAAGACCTAGCAAAACCTGGGCTGCCTGTATTGCAGATGATCTTAGAGAAAGGGGCATAAATAAGGAGGAAGCTCAAAACAGAGAGAGATGGAGAAGGCCCATCAATGTCAAACCTCCCATGGGAGAAACATGACAAAAAAGGAAGAAGAAGAAGTGCTGTCATTGAAAGATTTTTGCTTTTTTTCCCTTTGTTTTTTAATAGATCTTTGAGAAATCATGTTTATAATGATAAAGGGTTTGTAAACACTGATTTTCTGTTCTTACTTCCCTCATTATTATTTGTTCCATTTCTTTTCATCATCGTCAAATGTTCTTGATGCGTTGGTTTCAGGTGATGATGGACCGTTTGAAGTCGATCCTACAGAGACAGCACCCTCTGCACCCGACACAAAGTGGACAGATCGATACTGGACACAAGACACAGTTTTCCAAGTTAGTGCCTGCAGTGTAGAATGGGAGGATCTTTCGCCAACATTGATTGAATAGAAGCATACACAAGCCAGTGTTATGGGAGATGGATAGGTGTGGTGCTGATGTCCAGTGAATGGAAGTGTTCAAGAGCCTGTGTATGTGCTGGGAGACTGGTCAGGTTTTAAGTTTTAATTTTGTTGTGTGGTACTACATGTATGTATGTACATTGCTAAGTTCATGCCAGGTAGTGGTTTTGTTTCAATGTGAAGTCTGTGTGAGATTTTTTTAAATATGGAAGTGGTGAATTTTCTTATGATTTTTTTTTTCTTTGTAGAGTAGAAGTGTGGATTTTTAGGGGTTTTTTAATCCAAAAAGAGTATATTGTACTCCGATTTCAGCTGTTTATATAAATAATAATAATAATAATAATGTATGGAATTTATATAGCGCTGAATCTTGTAAAGCAACAAATCAAAGCGCTCAGATGTGCACACATGTAGATTTACAATCACAGACACTTAATTACCACCTTGCTGATGTGTGAGAGAAGAAAAGCATCAGCTCACAACATTTCACACAGTGCCAAGTCTTGATTCCATGACAAGTGTGTGTGTGTGCGCGCGTGTGTGTGTGTGCGCGTGTGTGTGTGTGTGAACAGGAGTCTGGAGCCTCTGCTGCTTGGTCCTCAGCACAGACCCCCAGTGCCGGCCATCAACGCTCCTGCCAACAGGTACACACACACACACAGCACTTTGCCCCTTTGTCCTGAAACCAGACGTTGTTGTTGGGTGTTCCCCAGCTTAACATCCTGGGAGTCGCACAGAACATGCACTCTTGTCCCACTCACATCCCACCCAGTCTCACTGGTCACACCTGAGAATGTTTGATAGGGTGCGCATACACTCTGGGTGAGACGTTTGTGTGTGTGTGTGGCCGTTTTCAAGCACCTCGCCATTTAGATTGCCATACACCTTGCTTGAAAAGAGACCAAAGGGAAGGCCTAGCAAAACCTGGGCTACCTGTATTGCAGATGATCTTAGAGAAAGGGGAAGCATAAATAAGGAGGAAGCTCAAAACAGAGAGAGATGGAGAAGGCTCATCAATGTCAAACCTCCCCTGGGAGAAGCATGACAAAAAGGAAGAAGAAGATGGAGAATATAGGTTGTTCTGCCAACCTTGCCATATAGGCTGCCATACACCTTGCTTGAGAAGGGTTTTTGCTTCTCCTTCATGGAGAATATAGATTGTTCTGCCAACCTTGCTGTATAGGCTGCCATACACCTTGCTTGAGAAGGGTTTTTGCTTCTCCTTCATGGAGAATATAGATTGTTCTGCCAACCTTGCTGTATAGGCTGCCATACACCTTGCTTGAGAAGGGTTTTTGCTTCTCCTTCATGGAGAATATAGATTGTTCTGCCAACCTTGCTGTATAGGCTGCCATACTCCAGCTTGAGAAGGGTTTGGGTTTTTTTCTTCCTTATGGAGAATTCAGGCTGTTCTGCCAAGAGCTTGTCATGGATGAAGACGATCTTGGCGTGACGTTCCGTTCCAAAGCAGAACAGCGTTTTGATGCAGACCCTGGGACTTGCTTGTGTCAATGACTGGCGAGCTTGTGGCCTGAATTCAGCACTACAATGATGTCAGTGGTAGACACGGGGTCCGGAGTGGTAGAACAAAGCAAAGGCATAAAGTAAGGTAAAGCTGTCCCATAACGTAGGTGGTCATAGGGGAGTGAGGCATCAGAGACCTCAACTTCTCCAGGGGCCAGCATATTGAGGGCAGCGCCCATCCCCTCTCCCTCGCTGCTTTACCTTCCCTGACCCTCAAGAGGGCAGGTACCCATTTACAGCTGGGTGAACTCGGGGACTGTATGAAACCAAGGCGCGCAATCGGTCACCCATCCAATTAGTAAGCATGCTCGATGCTACTTAACCTTAGCTGGGGAAAGCAAGTGCTCTGACAACTGAGCTATCCGGATGCAAAAGTAGGAAAAGAAGTTTTGAGAGAGAAAAAAATTGTATCTAAAAGAATAGAACACTGAAATGTAAACTTTTTGCCATGAGGAATATAGAATTTCAAAACCTTTATAGATTTTGGAATCAGCTGTCTGTCTTCCTGAAAGAAAGTAGCATTAGTGAAACAATAAGTAATAGAAACTATAAGGTTAGTAGCCCATCATGTATTTGGGATTAAAATGTATTATTGTTGAAAAGACATGGGATGAAAATCGGAGGTAAGAAACGAACAAGCAAATAGTTAGCACGGGTCTAAATCAGAGACTTTATAAGGTAGAGAGTACACCACAAATCATAATCAGAGACATCACAAAACTTCCAAGTCGCTTTTAATCTTTGCTGATTCTGTGTGCCACGTGGATTAGATGAAAATTTGAAAATGCAAAAATGTGATTTTGCTCTGCTGAATAGTCTGAATTTCTGGAAGTTTGCAGGGTGGTTGATAAATGCTAACACACTGTTGTGAAGTTTCTATAGTAGTTGATGAGTCACTGCTAACATACTGTTGTGAAGTTTCTATAGTGGTTGATCAGTCAGTGCTAACACTGTTGTGAAGTTTCTATAGTGGTTGATCAGTCAGTGTTAACACACTGTTGTGAAGTTTCTATAGCGGTTGATCAGTCAATGCTAACACACTGCTGTGAAGTTTCTATAGTGGTTGATCAGTCAGTGCTAACACACACTGTTGTGAAGTTTCTCTAGTGATTGATCAGTCAGTGCTAACACACACTGTTGTGAAGTTTCTCTAGTGATTGATCAGTCAGTGCTAACACACTGTTGTGAAGTTTCTATAGTGGTTGATCAGTCAATGCTAACACACTGCTGTGAAGTTTCCTTAGTGGTTGATCAGTCAATGCTAACACACTGTTGTGAATTTTCTATAGTGGTTGATCAGTCAATGCTAACACACTGTTGTGAAGTTTCTATAGTGGTTGATCAGTCAATGTTAACACACTGTTGTGAAGTTTCTATAGTGGTTGATCAGTCAATGCTAACACACTGTTGTGAAGTTTCTATAGTTGTTGATCAGTCAATGCTAACACACTGCTGTGAAGTTTCCTTAGTGGTTGATCAGTCAGTGCTAACACACTGTTGTGAAGTTTCTATAGTGGTTGATCAGTCACTGCTAACACACTTGTGAAGTTTCTATAGTGGTTGATCAGTCAGTGCTAACACACTGTTGTGAAGTTCCTATAGTGGTTGATCAGTCAATGCTAACACACTGTTGTGAAATTTCTATAGTGGTTGATCAGTCAATGCTAACACACTGTTGTGAAGTTTCTATAGTGGTTGATCAGTCAATGCTAACACACTGTTGTGAAGTTTCTATAGTGGTTGATCAGTCAGTGTTAACATACTGTTGTGAAGTTTCTCTAGTGGTTGATGAGTCACTGCTAACACACGCTGTTGTGAAGTTTCTATAGTGGTTGATCAGTCAGTGCTAACACACTGTTGTGAGGTTTCCTTAGTGGTTGATCAGTCAGTGTTAACACTGTAGTGAAGCTTCTATAGTGGTTGATTAGTCACTGCTAACACTGTAGTGCAGCTTCTATAGTGGTTGATCAGTCAGTGTTAACACACTGTTGTGAAGTGTCTATAGTGGTTGATCAGTCAATGCTAACACACTGTTGTGAAGTTTCCTTAGTGGTTGATCAGTCAGTGTTAACACTGTAGTGAAGCTTCTATAGTGGTTGATCAGTCACTGCTAACACTGTAGTGAAGCTTCTATAGTGGTTGATCAGTCAATGCTAACACACTGTTGTGAAGTTTCTATAGTGGTTGATCAGTCAGTGTTAACACACTGTTGTGAAGTTTCCATAGTGGTTGATCAGTCAGTGCTAACACACTGTTGTGAAGTTTCTATAGTGGTTGATCAGTCAGTGCTAACACACTTTAGTGAAGCTTCTATAGTGGTTGATCAGTCACTGCTAACACTGTAGTGAAGTTTCCATAGTGGTTGATCAGTCAATGCTAACACTGTAGTGAAGCTTCTATAGTGGTTGATTAGTCAATGCTAACACACTATTGTGAAGTTTCTATAGTGGTTCATCAGTCACTGCTAACACTGTTGTGAAGTTTCTATAGTGGTTGATCAGTCAATGCTAACACACTGTTGTGAGGTTTCTATAGTGGTTGATCAGTCAGTGCTAACACTGTTGTGAAGTTTCTATAGTGGTTGATCAGTCAATGCTAACACACTGTTGTGAAGTTTCTATTGTGGTTGATCAGTCAATGCTAACACACTGTTGTGAAGTTTCTATAGTGGTTGATCAGTCAGTGCTAACACACACTGTTGTGAAGTTTCTATAGTGGTTGATGAGTCACTGCTAACACTGTTGTGAAGTTTCTATAGTGGTTGATCAGTCAGTGCTAACACTGTTGTGAAGTTTCTGTAGTGGTTGATCAGTCAATGCTAACACACTGTTGTGAGGTTTCTATAGTGGTTGATCAGTCAGTGCTAACACACACTGCTGTGATGGTTTCAGGGTGGATTTGTCCATCGTGGGTCAGAACAACACCTCGTTCAACAAGTCCAGCACCAATGGATCCCCAGTCACCAACATGAGTCCTGTCACCTCAAGACGCTCCAACGGCCTGAATGGAGCCAAGGTCAAGTTCATTGACTCCAAAGGACCCTTTGCTGACCACTGCGTGGAATTTGAAACAGCCCACAGGGTGAGTGTGCTTAGAGTTGTCGTGTTCAGATAGGCAGACCGTCAACTGCAGCCCACAGATGAGTGTGTTGAAAATTACCATGTTCGGGTTGGCAGGTAGTGAGCAGTAGCCCGCAGTGTGAGAGAGTGCTTTAAGCTGTGTTCAAGTAGGCAGATAGGGAACAGCAGCCTGCTGGGTAAGTGTGGTTTAGGTTGCGGTGTTCACATAGGCCTATAAGCACAGAGGTCCCTAGAGTGAGTGCGTTAGTTAACATTGAGGCCACGGCTGTCTGTTTCCCCCACTGTCAACTGCTATCCATTCCATCCCATCCCAGCCCAGTTGGTGGTCATTATAGCAGGAACTGACTGACCACACTTGGACTTGGTAAATGGAAAGGGTGCGCTAAATTTAGCCTTCTTGACTGAGTGGTGTTGGGTTTGCGTGCGGTGAGGCAGGTTAGGGAACAGTAGCCCTTTGACGAAGCCAATGAATATAGAGATGCATTTGAAAAGCGGCCATCTGCTTGACAGTCCTGACAATACATGTGACTGAAAACTGCCTCATAAAATCTTGAACGATAGCTTCACCCAGCCATACATGAGGAGAAGTTTGAGATTGGAGTTTAACTTTTCACCCTCAAGCTAAACAAGTAATATAGCCGGTGTGAGATATTGATATTAACTTCAAGAGATTTTATCCTTGCCACATCCACTAAGCATTATCACACACACACACAAGCACGCACACACACACACACACGCACGCACACACACACACACACGCACACACACACACACACACACACTCACACCCACACACACACACCACTGACCACTTTTTGACTGAAGCAATGACGACGATGATTCAAGTCTGTGCTGTGGCTGTGTTGAGAGACCGGCATGTTGACAAACGGTGGAGCTATATATAACCCCAGCCTGTCCTTTGGCTGTGGACCGTGCAGGAGGTGATCCAGAAGTTCGACAAGCTGAAGATGGCTTGCCAGGAGCTGCAGCGGGACGTCACCATGCGGCGCTGCCTGGCCAAGAAGGAGGAGATCCAGCGCCTCAAGGATCGCATCGACGGGCTGCAGCTGCAGCTGGAGTCCCACTTCACCGTGCTGCACACCAAACAGCAGGCCCTGGAGAAGGTGAGGAGGGTCTGGTCTCTCTCTGTGTGTGAAAGGGAGGGGGGTTTTTTGGTGTGTGTGTGTGTGGGTTTTTTCGTGTGTGTGGTGGTTTGTGTTTTTGCAGTTCTATGTTGGACAGGCGCTGTAGCGGAGTTTAAAACAGTTCGACGTCAATCCTGCGGGTCTATGAAGTCCTGGGTTCGAATTTGCTTGGGGGGGGGGGGTGTTTGGTGTGTGTGGGTTTGTTTTTGCAGTTCTATGTTGGACAGACGCTGTAGCGGAGTGGTTAAAACAGTTCGACGTCATTCCCGCGGGTCCATGAAGTCGTGGGTTCGAATTTAGGGTGGGGTTATTTGCAGTCTCCAATGTCAGGTTCAGGTCTGTGCTTTGTTCGTGTTGTTTGGTTCTGTTGTTATGGGGGGGTTGGAAAAGTTAGCGTTGATGTATGTGTGTGTCAAAGTCAAAATTTTATTTCCATAATTATGGTACATTGAATGGGGGCAGTGTGTTTGCTTTTTGTTCACCCAAGAATTTCTTAATGATGATATTTAACTACAACATGTGTGAGAGAGAGAGGGGGAGAGAGAGAAGAAATTGCTACCTGACAGTCACCTTAACTGACATATATTTCTGCTTTGTTCACCAAACAGCATTGGGAAGAGAGTTTTCAGAGGATTGCCAATGAACAGGATCTGTATCAAGGTAAGTTGATGAGTGTGGATCTTGCAGTAGAGAGAGAGAGAGGTTTAGGGGAAGGGGAGACGAGAGGAGAGGGGGAAAGAAGTAGTCTGGCCTACAGATGAAGAGATAGGGGGATGGAGAGGCGGGGGGGGGGGGGGGGGGGGGGGGGGGGAAGAAAGAGACCATCTAACAGAAAGAAAGGCAAGGAGGTGTGACAGGAGAGAGGAGGAGGAGACTGATGAGCAAATAGACTAGCACTTTCTGAAATAAAAGTTGTGTAGGAAAAATCTTTCATTGCATGCATTGGAACCCACAGGCTCTTATGATAAAAGTTATTTTTGGTTTATATTATTTGTGTGTACCTGCCATTCAAAGTTTATTCTTATATGTATATTTCTTCATGTGGGTAGGTTGTTCGTTTTCTTTGTTAGTTTGTATGAGAGAACTTTCCTTTATTTTGGAACAAATCCTTACTGAAGCACCTGCCAAATGAGGAGTTCTTTATCTGTTTTTAGTTGAATTTTTTTTTTTTTTAATTCAGTCTGAAACACTGAAGAAGAAAAAAGGTACATTTATGAAATTCTACAGAAACAGTGAATACATAGAAGGTGGGGGAACAGCAGGACAGAAACGTCACACAAGCTGAGGCTGGAAAAACAAAACATAAATAAAATGAAATAAATACAAAGAAGGGTTCAGGCTTCTCAGTTATTTCCTCGTTCAGAATGTGCCTTAGTTTGAAAACCTGGGTGTGCGCACAGTGTCATTTTTGGATGTCAACATATAGTGTATACAACAGGCTTTATGTGCAAAGTTGATGATCTGAAGTCTGTAGCTAGTACCAATAGACTGCGCTGGTTTGGGCACGTTCAATGGAGAGCAGACCACCACATCATAAAAAGAGCAATGAACTTCATAGTGGATGGAAAGAGACCTAGCAAAACCTGGGCTACCTGTATTGCAGATGATTTTAGAGAAAGGGGCAGCATAAATAAGGAGGAAGCTCAAAACAGAGAGAGATGGAGAAGGCTCATCAATGTCAAACCTCCCCTGGGAGAAACATGACAAAAAAGGAAGAAGAAGAACAGGCTTCATCCCCTGACCTCCAGCAGGGGTGCCTGCCCATAGACCCCAAGTGGGGACCTAGGTAACCCTCAAGTCTACCACCATATATCTCTGTTCATTTTTTGGTCTGTTCTCTCGTTGTAGCCATTTTCATGGGGTCTAGTCTCCCCGTGGAGATGCTAGAGGCCTGTCAGTATAAATAGAATCCCCACCTTCCAGAAATTCTGTGCTTGGAATTCCCTCTTTTCTATTAATCTCTTTCTACCTTGTTCCTTTTCTTCCTGTCACCACCTCCTTGTCTGTTTTCTGCCTTCTTGGTCCATTCTCCTGTCTTTTTCTTCCCCAGAAAGATTTAAAAGATAACAATTCTCTCGTATACCGAAGTCGGATGCGCTGGGCCTGACTTGTCAGGCGCTTAACGGCAGCGTGACGCATTTTCGCTCATATAACAGACAACAATAATTGCTGCTTGAGCGTTCAAAGAAGAAGAATGTGTTTCAGTCTGAACAAACATAAGCAGTCGCCACACATGTTAAAGGTGCCAACAGCAGTTAGTTCACACTTGGATCTGCTACTCATTCCAGACAATGCATGCTCTTGTTACTCACCTGTAAGATGCACTTCACAAATGCACATTTGAGTGCAAGGTGATTTTCACCATAGTTGGAGGGGGGGGGGGGGGGGGGGGGGGGGGGGGGGGGGTCGATTTTCCCCATGTTTGAGGGGGGTAAAAAAAATGAACATGATGTTTCACTTGAAAGATGCATGGTAATGAGTTAGGGTTTTGTTGGGGGGGGGGGGTTTGGGGGGAGGGGGGGTTGGGGTTTTTAAAAAAAAATTTACAGTTAAGAGAAGCGTGTTAATTATCCATTTAGAAAAGACAACGGTTAAGGTGTTCAGTGCTGTAAAACCAAAATACTGGGTCTGAAAACATTGGTGTGTGTGTGTGTGTGTGTGTGCAGCTCAAATGCAGGATGTGAACCGACTCAAACAGGAGAGTGAGCGTCTGAGAGTGATCACGGGTCAACTGACCTCCTTCGTGTCCTCCATCGCTGCTGTAACGGAGCGACTGACGCCAAAGTGAGCGGCTACAACACCGGTTCTTTCCTGTCAGCTTGTGCCTAAACTTCTCTCTCACCGCCTCTTGTCTGTGTCTCTCTTTCTTTTCTATATATTCTCTCTCTCTCTCTTTTTCTTCCTGTCTGTGTGTGTATGTGTCTCTCATACACACACATACACACTCTCTCCCTCTCTCTGTCTCTGTCGTTGGCTGTCTCTCTTTCTTCTCTCTCTCTCTCTCTCTCTCTCTCTCTCTCTCTCTCTCTCTCTCTCTCTCTCTCTCTGTCTCCAGGCTCTTTTTTTCTCTTTCAGACACACATGCACACATACACTCTTTCACACACACACACGCGCGCATGCAGAGAATACAGTACATTGTACTTCCTTTGGGTCAGGGTGGGGACTGTAGGGTAGGTAGTGTGGGTGTGCATTCACACCTGTAAATATATTAACGAAACTTTCTTTTCTTTTTGTTTCATAAAACCCAGGTTGAACCAGACATGTTTGAACGGAGAGCAGGACAACCAGATCATGATGCTGTTATTGGAGGAGATCAACGCTGTGCAGCCTGACTCCCAGCAAAGGTCAGTCACCCTTGTCTGCCACGGCCACACACTGAAATGACACAGACAGAGAGAGAGAGAGTGTTAGTCAGAAGAGTTGGCGACGGGCGCTGTAGCTGAGTAGTTAGTTACAAACGTTTCACTTCAGTCCTATGGGCCCGTGAGGCTGTGTGTTTGAATCTTGGCTGCATGAGTGAATGATAAAGGGTAGGGAATTTTTGGGGGGGGGGGCAGTCTTCCATGTCAGTTTTAAAGTGCAAGCATGCCGGTGTCTTGGTTCCCTTTATGTATGTATGCATATGCAGAAGATCAAGTATGCATTTTCAAGATCCTGTAATTCATGTCGGCGGTCAGTGGGTTACGGGCAAACGCCAAAATGAGCTGCTCTGAAGTCTGAATGTGTCGGCGGAGGCCAGCAGGGCAGACCTCCTGCAGAATTAGAGGCACAGGAGAAGAAGACCAGACAGTGCCCATCCTTCCCAGTAAGGGAATGCAGAGAAGGGCTAAGAAGTTGATATCTTGAATAAAGGTTTTGCCCATAGCAAAGGGAGGAGTGAGGTGGGTACAATACTACGCATGGATCCAACTTGACAGCAGCAGCCTGCAAGGTTATGACAAGGTTTCCATGAGAGAGAAAGAGGAGAGAGAGAGAAAGAGGAGCGAGAGAGAGTAAGATTTACAAGTCGTGATTATTTTTATTGAACTAAAGGCCATAGTCCCTCAGTGAAGGGGATGAGGGTACATGATTAGCAAAGCTACACGAAACACACAGCAACCTGACTACCCTGTGTAGCCAAACTGGACTGCCATCTTCCTTCAAAGAGTAGGCCAGTCGTAACTTGGTGGTACGGATGGACATGAACATAACATAATATAACATGCCCTCGCTAGAGACGGACAGGAATCACCATAGTCAACTCACCCAAGACTACATTGCCTGAAAAAAAACCCAGTGCAGTCAGTCAGTCAGTCACTTGCCCTTAACTCGAGCGTATCTGATTTGGGAGTAAATTCTGTTTCCCTTGTCGATGTGTTTCCCCCGCGAAACTTCTGACAGCATTGTCTGTTTGTCAGGGTGGAGGCTATACGTGACGCGGAGGAGGAGCGGCAGACCAAAACGGCCAACCGCACAAACCCTCTGGACACGGAGCTCATCAAAACCAAAGGCTTGCTCAAAGCCCCCTCCGCCCGCGACAGGAAGGACAACCCTGCTGCCCCCACAGGCAAGAAGGACAACCCTGCGGCGGCTGGTACGAAAGAGGAGTCGCCTTGCGGGAATATGGAAGTCACCATAACTTTGACAGAGGCAGTTCAGACTCTGGTAGATGGATAGGTGGTTTTGTGTGTTGGGGTTGTGGGTTGGGTTGGGGGTTGTTGGGTTTTTTCTTCCAGTGAAGGGTTAGGGGGTGTAGTTGTGTGAGTGAGAGAGAGATTGAGGAAGAGAGGTTGTGTATGTGTGTGTGTGTAAAGTGAACAAGCATGATGATGTGAATATGTGTATATATATATATATATATATATATATATATATATTATATGTGTGTGTGTGTGTGTAAGTGAACAAGCATGTTGATGTGAATATGTATGTATGTATATATATATATGTATGTGTGTGTGTGTGTGTATGTGTGTGTGTGTGTTTTTAAGTGAACAAGCATGATGATGTGAATGTATATATTTATATATGTATGTGTGTGTGTGTGTGTATCGATGACGACAAAAGAAACGATAACATGCTTTGGTGGAAGATTGTCGATGACAAGCCTGCATAGTGGCAACGTAAGTAAGTGCCTTGCACCTCATTAGCACACAACTGTTGACCTCGGTAAAGTCAATCTCGGCCAGTGTGTGGTCCCTGTCTTCACTTGTTCAATGCTGCACGTTTTTAACACTGGGTTGCTTTGCGGGTAGGAAACGTGCTGTACAAGAATACGGTGTTGACACCTGTTTTCTATTGATTGGTCAGTCTGTACATCAGTGTGCCTTCTGGAGGGCAGTCTAGTCACTAAAATGTTGCAGTGAAGAGCGTGAAAAAGTCTTTTGTAATAATGAGCAGTTTTTTGTGTGTGTGTACCAGTGCAAGATGGATGATGCACTGATGTGTATTTTCAGATTTTTACCACAAAGATATGTGTGTGTGAGACACCAAAAAATCTCTGTAAACTATAAGCATAGTTGCATTAGTAAACGTCTTTTCTCTTGGTGTTTTTCATGCTTTCTGCAAAGACTTATCAAGGTTGACTTTTGGGGTGGGTTTTTTTATATAAATGCACAGCATAAACCTGTGGAGCATTGGAGTGGATGGTACTTAGTGTCATCATCAAAATGATAGTGTCAGCAAATTGAGTTTTTCTTTTTTTTTTTATTCTATTTTATTTTAAGGATAATGAAATAAGCACTTGTGTGCTTTTTTTACACCCAGTCCCCGTGTGTATGCAGTTTTGTACATTTTGTCATCCATTCACACCAACACACAACGGCCTACTCTTCCAAAAAGCTAAACGGGTTTTAACGTGTGTACAAGATGTTCTGTGTGCGTTCGCAAACGGGACCTTAGTTTATAGTCTCATCTGAAGGACTTTTAGGAGGAGTGGAGTCGGCACTGATGTTCACTCCAGAAGAAAAATCCTCTTGAACGAGATTCAAACCCAGGTCAGGAGATCACGAGTGCAGTGTCCATCACTCTGACCACCAGGCTTTTCCATCATTACTCCACCCCCCACCCCCCGTACATAGGAAGAAGGTGGTCAGACTGTTCCAGCCAAATATTTAAGAAAATCAGAAACTTGTTTCCCTCCACCTGAATGCTTTAATTTCATAACAACTACACACTCTAAAATCTGTTATCACTGGGACTGTAGTGAGCTAGTTGCTTGGTCTTTTTTGTTTTTGTATTCCAACAAAAATCAGGTCATGAGTATGATCAGAGATTGTGATATGATTTTTTTTTCATAGATGTGCAGCTGATTTGGTTATGAAGTCTTCAGAAAAAGGGTGGATCACATACAGGAGAAGCACGTGTGTGTAATTTTGTTTAAAAGAAAAAACAAAAAAACTTTCCATGTTAATCCCATATAGTGATTTCATGATCACCGTTGTACAGACCTTCCTTTCCTCACACAGAAACAGATGCTTGACTTGACTGCTAAATATTACACAAAACAGAAGAAAGAGCAGTTAATGCTGAACAAGACCGGTGAGTCTTAAAACCTTCTTTAACGGGCAAACTTTCCTCAGTTTAGGTCATGCTGAGTCTCTCTCTCTCTAAAACCAGGTAAATAGGCAACTTTTTGTGTAGGTCAGCTGAGATTACTTATGCAGGTAGGCAATAGTGTAGACAGAACATTTGTTAGTGAACAGAAACATTCTGCTTCTGACATAGGTCTGTGAGTTAAGTGCAGTGCTTTCATTGACAGAAAGGTTGGAAGGATTTGTTGGTTGTTATGGTTTTTTAGTGAAAGATTCCATGCCAAAGTAAGATGAGGGGTCTGTGTGTGAAAGAGAGATATGTATATCTTAATTTTTTAATCAGAAAATCAAAACACCTTTGATTCCACCTTTTTTACCTGAAAAATGTACATATTGAGTTTTGATGTATTTTGACACTAAAATTGTTGTTGTGAGCGTTGTTGAATGTTTGTTTTTCAGTTGTGTGTGTGTGTCGTTTGTGGGGTTTTTTGTTCACCTTTTTATCAGGCATAAGAACAGTGAACATTTTGTGGTGATGCATGTTTTCAAGTGGGCAGCAGCGTAGAATGCAACAGAGAGATTGCCGATGATATTATTATTATGATGATCACTATGACCCATATTGGGGAGGAGAGGACGTTAGAGCAGTGTAGTGTTCAGATGTGCCATTGTTTTTTCAGGGTGGAGGCTTCTTCTACTAACACACTTTGGAGTGAGTGCTTTTGCAGTCGTTACGAGTTCATGTTCATGAGGAACAAAGAATTCCTTCAGTTTTTTCCCCCCATTGTTTTCCTGTTTAGATTTGAAAATGAAGGACTTTTCAACAAAAATGTGTTTTACTTTGGGGGTTTTTCCTCGTTGAATTAATTTTTGACTCCACAAGACAGTGAATGTTGTTGTTGATTTGTGTTTGTGTTTTTTTTTTAAAGTTGGGCATTAAAGAAGGCGGTGTGTTTTTTGGATTGAAAGTGTGTGCATGCAGGCATGCACAAATCTCATTTAGATCCTGTTTGCTGTTGGGTTTTTTTGGTCAGAGTTGAAGCATGTGTGGTTATCTGTTGTATGTATTGTAATGTAGGGCTGTTGTGTAAAGTTGTGGAGACCACCTTCCCTGTCACCTCTGTCGCTTGGATCTTCACCATTTACTCCTGAGTGTTGATATTCCTGGGTACTTTTCAGGGCAATACTTTTTTTCAGTTTTACATACTCCATTGTAGATGTTTAACATTATGCACAGTTTTTATGATTATAGCATCATGTCCTCACAGGGTGTTTTTGTGGTAACATTTCTGTGTAATGTAAATTCTTCTTTTGTTATGTTGATGATCCACTGTTATTATTCAGTGGGGCTTAGGTTTTTCTTTGTTTTTATTTTTTTTTTACATTTATTTTTATTGATTTTGTTCTTTGATAGTGAGAGATAAACAGTTTGGAAGTTTTCAAAGTTAATTTTCAGGATACCTGTAACTATAATTTGTTTTTCTTCATCTCTCAACCCTGCCAGGTCATTGTGAAACTTTTGGATCTCTCAGCGCGCAGATCCAACATCACTCAGTCAAGAATGCTAAATCTAGCGCATCCTTTCCTTTCACCAACTCCAAGTGTGGTCAGTCAGTTCCTGCTATAACTAGCACAAGCTGGCCCCAGGTGTGCTGGGATGGGATGGAATGAATAGCAGCTGAGAGCAGCTGAAAGTGGGAAGAACTGACAGCTGTGATATCGACTTTCTTGAAGTTTATTCCTTCACCTTTTAACTATGTTGCTGCTCTTCCACTGTGCCACAAAGTTTATTTCGCTCAAGCAGCCAACGAAAAGTAAAAACAGAAGTGTTGTGCACTGTTTCTGGTAGCTTTTGAAAGTGCTGGATTGTCAAGCTGTACCTTGATTCACCGGAGCCAACCTTTTCAGCATTCGTGTTAACAGCATTGTTGGTCAAAAGCTGCTTGTTGAATGTTCTTTTGCTTTTTACTTCTGCATCACCATGTCAGAGGGAAAGAGAGAGT
>CM054151.1:13962723-14015357 GCA_028751875.1 Rapana venosa | reverse complement strand
GTTTCATTGTTTTATTATCTGATTTGTCAAAGTGAAAATTGCAGATTTTTAATTCTTGCATGTCTTGGTTCCATTATCGGAAGTCCTCTTCATCGACACCAAAGTCACAATTTGCATATCATAGTTTTTATAAAGAGTGGTTTGATTTTTGTGTCGGATGAATTTGCAGTTCTATTGTATATCACGATTTACATACATGTATAATGCTTTGACTGAACCCGCAATGAATTTCAACTGTCTTTTATTACTTAACTTATTTCATCTCTGTTGCCCTAACTTTAATGGAATGATGAGTGCTTTAATTTAGATGCATAGTTAAATTTGAGATGGTCTACGTCACTCTTGTGTCGTGAGCGCTCTAACTTTGGTATAGCTGACTTTCCTTTGGTCTCTGTCACTCTTTTATGTCACAAGCGTTCTAACTTTAATATAGCTAAATTTCTTTTGGCCTCTGACACTCTCTTATGTCATGAGTGCTCTAACTGTATTGCAGCCATATTGCGATTGTCCATTGTCACTCATTTATGTCGTGAGTGCTCTAACTGTATTGTAGCCATATTGCGATTGTCCATTGTCACTCATTTATGTCACAAGTGCTCTAACTGTATTGTAGCCATATTGCGATTGTCCAGTGTCACTTTTTATTTATATATCTATTCTTTTATACCAAGGATAATGGAATAAGCACTCATGTGCTTTTTTACATCCAGTCCCTGTGTGTATGCAGTTTTGTCAATTTTGTCATCTGTTCCCACTGGCACACAGTGGCTTACTCTTTCGAAAAGCAGAACAGGATTTAACATGTGCGCAAGATGTTCTGCATGCATTCGCACACGGGGGCCTCAGTTTATAGTCTCATCCTGAGGACTTTTGGGGAGAGTGGAGTCGGCACTGATGTTAACTCCAGGGGAAAAATCCCCTTGAACGGGATTCAAACCCAGGTCATGAGATTGTGAGCGCAATGTTCTAACCACTAGGCTATCCCTTCTCCTCCTTCACACCTCTCTTTTATGTCACGAGTGCTCTAACTTAAGCGGAATTTCAGTATTTTCACTCTTTCATGTCACACGTGCCATTGTTTCAAACCAGACAACATTTGCTTTTGCCTTACACCACCGTTTAATGTCGCAAAGAGCTCTAACTAGAAAGGATGCCAGGTTCATGCCGGTGTCGTGGTTGTTGCTCTGTCTTGTTAACAAGCTGCTAACAGTGTAACTGGACTAAAAAAAGAGCGATACCATTTTGGTGTGTGGCCGATGTCGCGACTGCTCTAACTCGATAGCGCTGGGATTGGGTTTCATGTGCTGCAAGCCCTGCAGTTTACTGGTCAGGGTCAAACTGCATGGTATCATGCACTCTGTAACATCAGAAGAATGAAGCCATACACGTGAACGTACAACTCGTGGTCCACGAAGGTGTCAAATTTGCCATGTATGTGTGAGGGCTCCTTTGCAGTACTCTGCACGGTTCTTCTTACCCGTTCAAAACAACGGAAAGAGCAGCTTTTCTGATGTTATCACTTGGGGCAGTGGCGATGAAATCCTTGCCACCAGGCTGGAAGATAGAGCAGATGTGACATATGCTGTGTGACAAGTTCTGGTGTGCGACTAGACACGGCATGACAGGGTATCCTGAAAGATAGAGCAGATGTGACATAACTTATCCTAAATATAGTCATTGTGGATTGACAGATCGACCTTGTCTATTTAAAAGAGGGGGGAAAAGATGTCTTGAACGATAGGGCATATGTAACTCTTTTTTTTTAATGATGTAAGATAGAGCAGTTTGGCAACGTGTCCAACAGATAGTGATTATATGACATTGTGAGCAATACAAGATAGAGCATATGTAATATAATGTAATACAAGATAGAGCACATGTGACATAATGTAATACAAGATAGAGCACATGTGACATAATGTAATACAAGATAGAGCACATGTGACATAATGTAATACATAATGTAATACAAGATAGAGCACATGTGACATAATGTAATACAAGATAGAGCACACGTGACATAATGTAATACAAGATAGAGCACATGTGACATAATGTAATACAAGATAGAGCACATGTCACATAGGGTGGAATACAAGGTAGAGCACATGTGACATAATGTAATACAAGATAGAGCACATGTGACATAATGTAATACAAGATAGAGCACATGTGACATAGGGTGTAATACAAGATAGAGCACATGTGACATAATTAATACAAGATAGAGCACATGTGACATAATGTAATACAAGATAGAGCACACGTGACATAATTAATACAAGATAGAGCACATGTGACATAATGTAATACAAGATAGAGCACATGTGACATAATGTAATACAAGATAGAGCACATGTGACATAGGATGGAATACAAGATAGAGCACATGTGACATACAGTAGAATACAAGATAGAGCACATGTGACATACAGTAGAATACAAGATAGAGCACATGTGACATACGGTGGAATACAAGATAGAGCACATGTGACATAATGTAATACAAGATAAAGCACATGTGACATAATGTAATACAAGATAGAGCACATGTGACATAGGGTGGAATACAAGATAGAGCACATGTGACATAATGTAATACAAGATAGAGCACATGTGACATAGGATGTAATACAAGATAGAGCACATGTGACATAGGATGTAATACAAGATAGAGCACATGTGACATAGGATGTAATACAAGATAGAGCACATGTGACATAGGATGTAATACAAGATAGAGCACATGTGACATAATGTAATACAAGATAGAGCACATGTGACATAGGATGTAATACAAGATAGAGCACATGTGACATAGGATGTAATACAAGATAGAGCACATGTGACATAGGATGTAATACAAGATAGAGCACATGTGACATAGGATGTAATACAAGATAGAGCACATGTGACATAGGGTGGAATACAAGATAGAGCACATGTGACATAGGGTGTAATACAAGATAGAGCACATGTGACATAGGATGTAATACAAGATAGAGCACATGTGACATAGGATGTAATACAGTGTTAAGTCTCAGTGCTGACTTTTTAAAAAATAACAACATAATGTTGAAAGAAGAAAAAAGTTAAAGCTATTGTGTACTGTAATGTAGGTTTCTTGTGCTTCTTTTAGTGTGATATCTCTTAGTTCAGCATTGACAATCAGTGCAGTGAAGTACCTATGTAGAAATGCCTTACAAGCAGCATTCTTGACTGTGTACATATATATATATATATATAAGAGAGAGAGAGAGAGAGAGAGAGAGAAATGATGAGAGTTTATCAAATGTGCTCAAGTACATCCCAAATCTCTTTTCTTCCCATTTTTCTTCCTGGATGTAATACCCAAGATTCCTGACCTTTTTTTTTTCATTTCAAAGTATGTTTTAGTTGTCAGAAGTAGTTAGTACACTATTCTGATTCAGTAAATACTCAGAATTTGTGCAGAGTGTGTGAGGTATGTTTGAATGGACTTAGGAGTAGGAAAGAAAGAAAGAAAGGGCAGAATGCGATGTGTGAATTAAGCACCCATTGTTTTGTTTGTTCAGAATAGACTATAAATTGATTGATTGATTGCTGTCACGTTGATATCACTTTGGATATTAAAAGTTTCATATTTTACAGTTCGCTTCTTATTGTGTGGATCAGGCTGTAAGTGTTAATAGTAAGTTTTGAGTATGCGGTATGATTCCATCAACATATCTGTTTGGTCTTACTGTTTGCTCGCGTGCGCACACACACACACATACATACACACTCAGTGAACTAATTTTCTCATCTGGAATTTGTTTTAACAATTTAAATATGTACCAGTCTTTTGTATTCGTATGACTCAGGCTATGAGCACATTATAAATACTTCCCTCTCACTTTATTCGAGTCTAGTGTTATGCAGTCATCATCATCATCAACCATTACACCCAGTGGTGTGTAGGGCAGCTTTCTTTCTCCTTCCTTCTGGGGTCCAGTGCAATGCTGTTCTTGTGATTGACTGTGGGTCTCTTCGGAGGATGTGCCCAATCCACTTCCACCGTCGTCTGGTGATGATGGTTCCCATGTCCTCTTGCCTACATCTCCGTAGTAGGTCTTCATTGGAGATCTTCTCTAGCCAAAAGATCCGGAGAATTCTTCGGAGGCATACGGTGTGAAAGGATCGAAGTTTGGTAAGATCCGCTTCCGTCATCCTCCAGCACTCAGAACCGTACAGGAGCGTAGATACAAGTGTTATGCAGTACTGCGATAGAAATTGTTGCTACCACTGCATTTAAGAAGGAGGGAGGGTAACTAAAAAGGAATGGGTTAACCAATGTTCATGCAGACAGAAAAAATATATAAATGAATAGCACTGTACTGAGATAAAGCTTCTTTTTTATTTTTATTTTTTTAAGTGTATTGGAGTATAACTTGGTTTTCACACTGAAAAATATGCCATGACCATAAGAGGAACACATTTTTAAAAAATTGTGATGCAACACGAATCATTTTCAGTTGGTGCAGTGCAACATAGTAGTATAATCCTTTAGATACAAGACAGTACAATACAATACATTCAATTTTCAGTCCTGTACATACAAGACAGTACAATAATAATAATAATAATAAATGGAATTTATATAGCGCTGTATCTTGCACAGACAAACCAAAGCGCTTGCACTCAACTCATTCTTACACAGTCATGCAACCAATAGCGAGTAATAGTTCTAACAAGTCCAAATGCATACACACACACACACACACACGCGCGCGCGCGCGCGTGTTATACACTTTGGCAGGGTGATGGAATTTTTGGCTGTTGAAAAGCAGGGATAGCTATGAAATGAAACAGGAGAGGAAATTCTTAGGTTTAAAACAAATATGTCTTGAGGCCAGATTTAAAAGAGTCACAAGAAGGCCTTTGGCGAAGAGAGATAGGGAGGCCATTCCAAATCGATGGACCAGAAACAGAGAAAGAGCGACGGCCAACGGTGGACTGGTTGAATCTAGGTGTTTGTAAGCACAAGGAATCTGCAGCAGAGCGAAGGGAACGAGAAGGGGTGTACAGGTGGAGACATTCACAGAGGTAGGAAGGTGCTGTTTTGTGGAGACATTTGTAACAGAGAGTACTGATCTTATAGTTTATTCTTTGTGGCACAGGCAGCCAGTGGAGAGATCGCAAGAGAGGGGTAATGTGTTCTTTCTGAGGACTAGTCGAGCTGCAGAGTTTTGAATACGTTGAAGGGAGTGAATAGATGATGCTGGCAGACCAGCCAAAAGAGAATTGCAATAGTCCAGACGTGAAAGAATGAGAGATGCCACGAGTTTTGATGTTGCCTCTGTGGACAGGTACTTTCGAATTGCACTTATACGTCGTAATTGATAGAAGCAGGACTGGGAGGTCTGGGTGATGAATTTTTCCATAGAGAGTGTGTTGTCAATAATGACCCCTACATACTTTACAGCAGTGGATAGAGGGACTGATGCATTGCCGAATTCTATTGAAGCTGTTGTAATGGAAGAGAGTTTGTTTTTGGTCCCTACAAGCATGGCTTCAGTTTTATCAGCGTTTAGTTGTAACTTGTTCTCTATCATCCAGTTTTGGATATCTTGAAAGCAGTAGGTCATATTCATCAAGAGGGAAGGCAGATTTTCAGGAGTGTCACTGCTTAGAATCTGAGAGTCATCTGCATAAAAGTGATGGTTGATCTGATGACGGTTAATTATATGTGACAGTGGAGCGGTGTAGAGAGTGAAAAGAACAGAATGCAATGCATTTCAATTTACAATCAGCTGTATGGGATAGTCAGCCCTGTACTACTTCTTCAGGGACGATCTCTTGCTGTCAGAGCATGTGCACAAGATATGCTACGCGTATTAGCACATGGAATCTCCAAGTATAGTCTCATCTGAAGCCTTCTCAGGGCAGTGGGGTTAGTACTGATAACTCCAGGGGAAAAATCCCCTTGAATGGGCGTCTTGGTGGTGACTCCAGTTCAGGTTTGATCCTGGGCTGTCAGATTGTATATGCAAAGCTCGGACCACTCACTGCGCTAGACCATTCACCTAGCTAATCTTTGTAATGAGTAGACAGGCTTTGGAAAGGAGATGCCTCAGAAGACTCCTTGGCATTTCATACACGGACCACATCACCAATGAAGAAGTCCGACAAACCATCGCCCAACAAGTAAAGCACTACGAAGATCTGCTGACCACAGTCAAGAAAAGGAAGCTCAGATGGTATGGGCATGTGACAAGATCAGATGGGCTCTCCCAAGACCATACTGCATGGAACAGTGTAGGGGAAGAGAAGGCGAGGCAGGCCGAAGAAGAAATGGGAAGACATCACTGAATGGACCGGGAAGAGCTTCTCCACAACCCAGGCACTTGCCCACAACCGCCGCAAATGGAGCCAAGTGGGGCAACGTTCGTCACTGCAGTGCCCCTACGACCTCAGAGAGGCAGGAGCAGATGAGATGAGAGTATGTATGTATGGTCCGTCGTGACCGACGATGACCTCCAAAACAGCTGAGGAGGCAGCTGCTGTTTTGGAAACTGGGCAGAAATTTGGTTATAGTGGAGATGCCTTGCCCACAGTACATCCCCACTCTCTCGGCCAAGTGGGCATAAGGACAGTCAGCGTTGGAGATGTTCTCCAAAGGCCAACCAGCCCCCAGGGCTGCAGCACATAAGAACTGTGCAAGTCAAGCCTCCTAGTCAGAGTCATAGTCGATCACTAAAGACTAAGCCCAAGAACATCACCATCATACAAATCTATGCACCATCATCTGACCATGCAGATGAAGAAGTAGAATTTTATGAAGATCTTGAAGAGACCATTATGAAAATACCCAAGAAGGACATCATCATAATCCAAGGGGATTTTAACGCCAAAGTAGGTCCTGACTTTTACAACCAATGGGCCGGAACAGTTGGTCAGTTTGGAACTGGGGAGACCAACGACAGGGGACTACGTCTGCTGGGGTTTGCCTGCACCCACAGACTTACCATTGCCAATACCCTCTATCCCCACAAGCAGTCAAGGAGGACAACCTGGCATGCGCCAAACGGCAAGATCCATAACCAAATAGATTTTATCTTAACACCACGGCGCTTCAAATCCAGCATCAACAGAGCCAGAACAAGAACCTACCCTGGAGCTGACATAGGCAGTGACCACGACCTTGTGCTGCTGGTATTCAAAATGAAGCTGAAGAAAAACAAACAGCCTGCAAACCCACGTATCAAATTTGACGTGGACAAACTGAAAGATCCAGATGTCGAGATCTTCCAAGCTAAGCTTGGCGGACGTTTTGCGGCATTAACCCTCCTGGACAATGACATCAATGACCTCACCAACAACTTTAATGAGGCAGTCCGAGAAACAGCAGAGGAGGTACTCGGTCGTCAGAGGAATAAACACCAGCCATGGACTACCAATGACATCTTGGACCTCTGCGATACAAGAAGAGCACTGAAACCAACCAGGTCTTCCAACCCTAAAGAATACCGGGAGGCCAACAATCTCGTGAAGAAGTCAATGTTAAAGGCCAGAGAGAAGTGGATCAGTGATCAATGTGATGAGATCGAAAAAAGCATGAAAGTGGGCAACAGTAAAAAGGCATACGACACCCTGAAGAAACTCACAAAACCACTTCAAACCAAATCATAAGTCATTGAAGACAGCTCCGGAAACCTCTTCACAGAAAGCTCAGCTGCATTGAACAGGTGGTCTGAATATTGTCAAGAACTGTACAACTACCCAATACAACCTGACAAGAACATAATAGAAGAGAAAGCAGCAACATCAAGAGCACCCTCGCCATTACCCATACTGAGGGAAGAAGTGGAAGAAGCCATCCGCAGCTTACCAGTAGGAAAGTCCCCAGGAGCAGACAATATACCAGCAGAGCTGCTCAAGCATGGTGGCGAAACAGTCATCACATATGTTACAGCTATCTGTCAGAAGATTTGGGAGACAAAACAGTGGCCAACAGAATGGACACAATCACTCATCATACCCCTGCCCAAGAAGGGGAATTTACGCCAATGCCAAAACTATAGAACAATCAGCCTCATCAGCCACGCCAGCAAGATCATGCTCAAAGTTATTTTGAATCGACTCAAGAAGGAGGCAGAAGAACACCTTGCAGAGGACAAGCTGGGTTCAGGGCAGGCAGGAGCACAATCGAACAGATTTTTAACTGCCACATCCTGATGGAAAAACATCTTCAACATCAGAGAGACCTGTTCCACAACTTCATCGACTTCAAGAAGGCTTTCGACAGAGTATGGCACGAAGGCCTGTGGCATGTCCTCAGAATGTTTGGCATTGAAGGACTAGTGCAAACCATTCAAGCACTATACAACACCGCAAGCAGTGCAGTCCTTCTGAACAATCAGGTCGGAGACTACTTCAAAACCACAGTTGGGGTCCGACAAGGATGCCTGTTATCTCCAGCCCTGTTTAATCTGTTCTTGGAAAACATTATGAGAGAGACCCTCCATGACTTCCACTCTACCATCTCCATTGGCGGCAGACCCCTCAACAACTTATGGTTTGCCGATGACATTGACCTCATGGGCGGAAGTAACACAGAGCTGCAAGATCTTACGACCAGACTTGAGAACAGAGCTGGAGCATATGGGATGGAGATGAGCTCGGAGAAAAGTAAAGTACTTGTGAACAGCACGAGCAACGCCACTGCTAAAATTTACATGAACGGCCAACAATTGGAGGAGGTAGACGCTTTTAAATACCTTGGCGCTACACTTACAAAGGACGGGCGATCGACGACAGAAATCAAAGTCAGAATAGCCATGGCAACATCTTCCATGACAAAACTCACCACCATATGGAAAAGCAAAGAGATCAGTTTCCCAATCAAACTAAAGCTCTACAAAGCCCTAATTCAGACGATCCTGCTGTACGGAAGTGAAACCTGGACATTGACTGCTGAAACAGCAAAGCGAATCCAGTCATTCGAAACAAAATGCCATAGAAAACTACTGGGCATATCCTGGAGAGAACGAAAGACCAATGAATTTGTCAAGAGTCAAATAACACGACTGGCAGGTCCACAGGAACCCCTTCTCACCATCGTCAAGAAGAAAAAGCTGACATGGTTCGGCCACGTCACCCGCCACAACACTCTGCCCAAAACAGTACTGTAGGGAACACTCGAAGGTGGCAGAAAGAGGGGAAGACAGAACAAATCATGGATGGACAACATCAGAGAATGGACCAGGATGAATGACTCAGCACTACTGCGCAGAGCCTAGGACCGATATGGATGGAGGAGGCTTACCACGGCATCGTCTTTCGTGTCTCCCCCACGACCGCCAAGGTCACGGGTCTGATGATGATGATGATGATGATGACTGTGACGGTAACATGTTCTCTTTAGGGGAGAGCAGACCTCACAGCATGCAGGTAATTTTGCCGTAATCGCAACGGGTACACAATACAATGGAATATAAAACGATGCAGTACAATATGAAACAATAACACTCATAGCAAAACAACAAAATGTGATGCAAGACAATAGAGTGCAAGAAAATACGTTATAACTGAAACCTTCACAGAAAGACAATGGTACACAGGCATAAGATGTCACAATGACCAGGAAGCATTCCATTGCATTAATTACCACGCTCGTGGTTGCTTGAGAAATTGGTCCCAAATACATCATAGTTTTTGGTGCACCACTACCAGTTTTGTTGTGATTTTTTTTTTTTTTTTCAAATAATGTGTACTGACCATTATAGTGTAAACATCAATGCATAAAAACAGCTCATTATTTTCAAAGCAGATAACAACAAAAAAAGAAAAAGGGGGAGAATACAAATAAGTATATATAACATAAAAACATACATATTTCAGCTACTACATAAACTCATATTGTCTTGTATACACATTATATGTATACATACATATGCACACACGCATATAGGCCTATTATATATATATATATATATATATATTATATATATATATATATATATATATATATATATGTGTGTGTGTGTGTGTATAGATAGATAGATAGATAGATAGATAGATAATAGATAGATAGATAGATAGATAGATAGATATACACAGTGGATCGGTGGGCTAGGGGTAACGTGCCTGTCTAGAAAGCGAAAAGTCCGGGTTGGAAGTGTGCAGTGGTTCGAATCTCGTTTGGACCCGAAACTTTTCCTCCATCTATTAGACTATGAGTGGTGAACTTGGTGCTAGTCTTTCGGATGAGATGAAAAACCGAGGTCCCGTGTGTTACAAAAAGAATCCGCGGCAAGAGAGTTGTCCCTGGCAAAATTCTGTAGAAAAAAGCCACTCTGATAGGGAAAGAAATTTTAATACAGTTCCAGACAAGCAAAAGAAAAAAAAAGTGGCGCTGCTTTTGTGGCGACGCGCACTCCCCGGGAAGAACAACCCGAATTTCGCGCAGAGAAATCTGCCGTGACTTACAGTGGTATAAATAAATACAAATAAATAAATAAATATACATACATACACACATTTCGTGTAATATCACTTTGAGTGAACAGACGTAAAATCGAAGCAAGAAGAACAACAACAACATAATAATAATAATACATGGAATTTATACAGCACTATATCTTGCAAAAAAACAAATCAAAGGCTTTCATTCATCCTAGTCTTTCACATGCAGCCAGTTACAATTAATAGATTTTTACAAATGCAAATGTAAACACACAAACACGCACAATTAACAGTTTTTTACAAATACAAATGTAAACACACACACGCACCCCCCCCCCCCCCCCCCCCCCCCACACACACACACACACAAAGGTTGTACACTCGGGCAGGGTGATGGGGGGGGGGGGGGGGGAGTTAGGTTGTTGAGGGCAGGGACAGACATGAGATGAAACAAGAGGGGAGAATCTTAGGTTTGAAATAAATGCGTCTTTAGGCTGGATTTAAAAGCATCATAAGTAGGCTTTTGGCAAGGGAGAGAGGCGGTTGTTCCAGATCACTGGACCAGAAACAGAGAAAGAGCGACGGCTAACGGTGGACTGGTTGAATCTAGGTATTCTTAAGCTCAAGGTATCTGCAGCAGAGTGGAGGGAACCAGAAGGGGTGTACAAAGTGAAGACATTCACAGAGGTAGGAAGGTGCTGTTTTGTGGAGACTTTTGTAACAGAGGGTACAGATCTTATAGTTTACCCGCTTACATACACATACGCATACTGTCAGAAAATTGTTGGGGAAAAAAATCATAATATACAATGAAACAAAAACAACACATCACCACAGTCAAACTGTTCAACTGAGCGAAAGGGTGTCAGTAATTGTTAGCTTTCAGATCCAGTGGTGATTGGGTTTGTTTGATCTTATCAAATAGGGGCAGTAAAACTAGTCTTGTTTTGTTGTTGGGTTTGGGGTTTTTTTTAACCCAAAAGCTATGGATCCCTGAATCAGTATTCATCTGGTTCCCCATGTGTGTGTGTGTGTGTTGTGTTGTGTGTGTTTTGTGTGTGGTGTGTGTGTGGTGTTTGTGTTTGCGTGTTGTTGTGTGTGTGTATTTGTGTGTTGTTGTTGTTAAGTCAAAATGATCTTTATTGAGGGTAAAAGATTAAGTTTATACAACTGTTTTTTCATCCTACCCTCATGTTGTGTATGTGCTTGTGTTGTTGTTGTGTGTACCGTTTTAATCTGGGATTTAAAATTTTATGAGGTGACAGCTCTTTATATGGTCTCTGTGGTTGGCGAGGCTACGAACAAGATTGGATTGATAGTGTGTGTGTGTGTGTGTGTGTGTGTGTGTGTGTGTGTGTGTGTGTGTTTGTCTCTATATTTTTTCTCTTTTCTTTCATCTCGGGGATAATGGATTAAGCACTCATGTGCATTTTTACATTCAGTCCCCGTGTGTGTGTGTGTGTGCAGTTTTTAACATTGTTATCCGCTCCACCAGCACACAATGGCCTACTCTTTGGAAAAGCGGTTCAGATTTTAACATGTGCACAAGATGTTCTGCGTGTGTTCGCACACGGGACTTCGATTTATTGTCTCATCTGAAGGACATTTGGAGGGATGCGTGTGTGCGGAGAGAGATTCGGATTCGGAATGTTTATTCATGTAAAGGCCATTGCCCCTAATGAAGGGGTAGAGTACACAGGTAGTATTAATTAAATCACTCAACATACACACACATTAACAAGCTTTACTAAGTCAGCTCTGATCGTAATTTGAACGCCTTATATAAGTAGATCGATACATTTTGGACAATATTTTCGTTCATAAATGACAAAAGTAAACACAGACGAAACTGGTAAGGGTATTTGTAAAATGTCAATGGTATATGCCGTGCTCTTAGCTTACTGAGAATCGGACAACACAACATAAAATGTATTTCGTCCTTATTTCCGGTTTTACACAATGGACAAGTCAAATCCAATTCAGAATATGTTTTGTAGCGAGTTTGGTGTGTACTAATTTCTGAAATGCCAGTTCTAAACCTGGTCATAATAAATTTCAAATGTTTGTCTAGATCCATTTTCAGATATGTTTTCCTGTCATGAACACCGCAAAATAGATGCTAAACCTCTCACTGTTGTTAACGTGGAAGTCCCATTCTTGCCATTTGCTTAAGATCAATCTTTCTTTAAACTGGTATGAAAACTCTTTAACATTTTGAACACCCCCATCTTCCCATACATACCCACAACCATTTTCATACAATATACAACGGACATTTGATACCCAGTTTCTTTTGCCTCTTACATCCAAATCATATAGCATTTTATAAGCTTTCTTTGGTAATCTAACATCTTCCATTACTACTAACTTTAACCAATAACGATACAGCGTATAACAGAATTAATATAAATAGGATATATGTTTGTTTCACCATAAACGAAGTCATTTGGGGTTCTCCTTTCAACCCTCAGAAACTTTTTCAATGCAAACAAATGCACTTGATCACACTGACGAGCTGCATTATCCAGACCCCAAAGTTCTGCCCCACACAAAGCAATAGGTGCAACCTGTGAATCAAACAGTTTTAAAAACAATTCTAAGCTGCTGTTATTCAGGGATGGAGTTTTCTCATGAGGCATATGTCAGCATTCTTGGCTTTACTGCTAAGGTCGTTACATGCTAATGTGAAACTAAGTCTTGTAGAAAATAATATACCTAAATATTTGTATGCATTTACCACAGGCATTTCAACACCATTGTATTTCCATGTTTCCCTTGCTGAAAGATGGCCACCTTTTCTAAATACAATTATTTTACTTTTATCTAGGTTTACCTTCAAATCCATAGAATGTGCTGCTTTTTGTAAACTATTTAGTTGCGTTTGTAAACCAATAACTGTTTCAGCTAATAAAACGATATCATCTGCTAATAGCAAAATGAAGAGTTCAAGATAATCGTTATTAAATAAAGCCCCATGTCTTCCATTTTCAATAACCTCAGTAGCAATCTCATTGATGAATAAGGAAAATAGAATTGAACTACAAACGTCACCTTTTTTTTTACACCATAAGTATAGCTAATTAAATCTGTCAGTTTTGAACCACATCTAACCTTAACTTTAACACTATTGCACATACTTTTGATACAATTAAAAATTTTACCCGTTATTCCATTTTTTATGAGAATCTGCCAAAGAATACCCTTATTTAAAGAATCAAAAGCCTTCTCAAAATGTATGAAGGCTACATATAATTTCCTGTTACAAGAGAAGTGTTTTTGAGCAAAAGACAACAAAGTGAACATGTGATCAGCAGTTGAATAATTCCTTTTAAAACCAGCTTGATGTTCTCCAGTGATATTGTTTTCCTCAACCCATTCTTGTAAACGATGGTTTATGATTGTACTAATGTCACTTAAAGTAATGCCTCTATAATTACTAGGGTTATTCTTATCACCTTTTTGTACCAAGGAAGAACAATGCCTTCTGTCCATTTTTGTGGAAAAACACCTTTTTGAAATAAAGCATTGAAAAACAATACAAAGAATTCAATAACATTGTCACCTGCATTTTTAAACAATTCTCCAATAATCCCATCTGGACCAGCTGCTTTTCTGATCTTTATTTTTCTAAATGCTAACATGACCCTCTTCCTTTGAAATAGGTCGGTTAAAATAGGTATCAGAGTCATCAGACTGTACATGATCTTCTTCATGTGTTTCCTTTTCAAGTAGATTTTTTAAATGATGATACCATTCCTCGACTGTAATATTATTACTAACAAATTTTCTCTTAAATGAACATTTGCGCACATTTTTTCAGAACTGCTTTTGATCTCGAACTGATGACAAGAGCTTATCTAACAATGCATTATTATGTTGTTTTTCCTTGAGCTTTAACATGTGTTTATACTCTCTTCTTGCAACGCAAAAACATGTCGGCTACTAGCATCACCTGACTGTCCAGCTACTTTAAAGAGTTTACGTAAGATTTTCCTGGCCATTCTGCATTCACTATCATACGAGTCATCCATCTGTCGGTCTGTCTTGTCTCTAAATTGTTTTGTCATACAGCCAGCATTTTGTATCAGACAATGATTGAAAACGATCAATGCTTCGTCAATATTAGGGTCAATAAGACTTACAGCTAGTTCTAACATTTTCTGAGTTTCCTCACTTTGCATTAATGAAATAAACGTTTCCTTTTTATTTTCATCCCACACAAGCTTATTTATCGTTAGGTTTTCATTACAGACATTCCTGTCTCTCATCAGTTTTGTCACAAAGGCTTAAACAAAGTTCCACAGGCATATGATCTGAGTCAAATCTGTCTTTAACTGTAAGCTGGCATAGAGAGTGAAAAACAACAAATACATCACTTGACATTATGAAATAATCATTAACACTACTGCCGGAATCTGAGATGTATGTATAGCAACCTAAAGGGTCGCCCTCACATACACCATTAAGAATACATAAAGCAAACATTACACATAAATTCAACAGGCGTTTTCCATAAGTATTTGTTACTTTATCATGAGACTTTCTGTTCATATTTACTGGTTGGCTTGTATGTATTAAATCAATAATATTTTCACTTGACACATTTGTTGGGTTAACATCAGCTGTTCTACTATTGAAGTCACCCGACAAAACAATGAATCATCATCATCATCATCAATGCCTTTGTGCCTTATTGACACGTAGGGCAGCAACAAATGTTCTCCACTCCTGTCTGTCCTGGGCCAGCTTCTGAATGGTAAAACAATGAATAAATCATCATGTTTCAGCAAACAGTCAGTCAAACATTCTTCCAGTATACTAATACCACAATCAACATCAAAATAGGAATAAAAAGGAGATCCCTCTGGTGGCACATATACACAAATATACAAAATAACTTTCTCAGTGTTCAACATGTCCTTATCTGTCAGGAACACCAAAATGTTGGAGTAGTCAACACCAATGCACTGATACTACTTGAGGGACGACCATGTTTAGTAAACCTAACAGCAGATTTATAGTAAATTACATAATCATTGAATAAAGCGGAATGACATATTTCCAACAAAAAAAAAGTTTCAACAAAACAAATGAAGTCAAAAGAACAAACATAAGAAAGGAAATCTTTATTACCTAACTTAACCTGTAAACCATTAATATTCCATCGCAAAATTTGGAATGACTTATTTACAGAGGGAAAGGAAGCGAAAGGGTGTGTTTGAGATTGCGTGTCATCACATGCGTCATTACACACATTCGGCACACTGGCACCAGCAGGACTGTCACTGCCACTGTCATAAGATTCACAAACACTAGCACATGAAACTTGAATACTAGCACGTGCAGCTTTACTTGCCATCTTGCCATACGTGCTCACAGATTTTACCACCGGTGTCGTGTCTCTGGGTGTTCCCTTTAACACAGAGGGGGAAAAACAACTGCTAACAGAGGGGAAAAGTTCCCCACACGAAGGGCGGCCATTTCCCTATTCTGTCTCTCTCAAGTTCCCCTCCCTGTCCACAGAAAACTTTTCCCCTCCAATGATCAGGTGGTCAAACACCATGGTCACCTTTTTCTGTTCACTTTTTGCTTTAAACTGAGGGATAAGTAAGCGTCTGATTTCCGCACCCTCCATGAGAAGTCCTCCCCAATGAAGACCTTAGTGCCCTTCAGTTTTCCCCTTGCCTTCAGAATATTGAGCTTGTCCTTGAAGAAGGTGCAGCACCCAATGACCGGAGAGTTGGACTTACGGTTCAGACGGTGCAGTCTGTCAAAGGGGACGTCACGCGTCAGCTCCAGTGTATCCGTGAAGAGATCCCTGACAGCAGCCTCCAGCTCCTCTGACGTCTCCTTCTCTGGCCTGTGGAGTCCGTGGATGATGACGTTGTTGCACTTGGATCTGTTTTCCAAGTGTCCGTCTTCCTTTCCGTTTCCTCCACTCTCTTCTCCAGTTCAGCGTTCTTCTGCCAGAGCTCAGCGTTCTCCTCACGAAGAGTGGCACATTCTTCTCTGAGGTCCGTGATCTCGTCCTTCAGCGTGGTGTAACACTCCCTCAGACCCCTGACGTCTTCTTTCATCTCCATGTAGATTGTCGTCATCATATCCAGCCTGGAGATGATGTCAGTCAATGAGGGCTCACTGGCTGTATTGGCTGATTCCTCCTTTTCTCGGGCCTTTGGTGACTCCGAAGATCGAGAACCAAGCTTTGATTGTCGTGCGCCTTGGCGCACAGGTCCAGGGTTCGATTCGACATCGCGGCACCTTGCTAACAGCAAACTGCCCCAGAACAAAAACGAGAGGAGGCAACCAAAGGTAACACCGTCTACCTTCGTCCTCAGTTGCAGGCCCAGTTTTCCTAATTTTGCTCTTGTACGTTTGTACATTAAAGAAATGAAAATAAATACAAAGCAGCGGCATGTCTGCCTAAAGTCCAGATAACAAGAATAATAATAATAATAAGAAAGAAGAAGAAGAAGAAGAAAAAGAAGAAGAAGAAGAAGAATGTATGGAATTTATATAGCACTGAATCTTGTAAAACAACAAATCAAAGCGCTCAGAGATTTTTTTTTTTATATCGAGGATAATGGAATAAGCACTCATATGCTTTCTTACATCCACCGGCACACAATGGCCTACTCTTTCGAAAAGTGGAACAGGATTTAACGTGCGCGCAAGATGTTCTGCATGCGTTCGCACACGGGGTCTCGGTTTATAGTCTCATCCGAAGGACTTATGATGGTCACGGTCATAAGTCACTTCCCTTCGTTCAGCTGTAGGCTAGATACGTTGTGCTTTCCAACACCCAGATTTAAACAAACCACTGTTGGCCGTCGCTCTTTCTCTGTTTCCGGTCCCTCCACATGGAACGACCTCCCTCTTCCACTTCGCCAAAAGCCTTCATTCGATTCTTTCAAATCTAGCCTCAAAACGCACGTATACTCTACTTGAGATCTTCCCCTGTTATCTGTTCCTACTTTTCAATAGCTACCTTCACCACCACCACCCAAGTGGGTTGTGTGTATAAATTTGATATTTTGTTTATCTCGACATTTGTGGATGGTTGCATGGGTGTGAATGATTTGAATGCCAGCGCTTTGATTTGTTTACTTTACAAGATTCAGGGCTATATAAATTCCAAACATTATTATTATCATTATGGCATAGCTATTTATACTGATAGGCCCCGGCATCTCCACGTGGGAAGTAAAATGCATGAGATATAGTTGATTTGGCATGCTAATGGGCTGCAAACACTAAATATAGAACATCATTATGTGGCATATTTTCATTGATTTTTGCTTTATTTTGCGTGTAATGGTGATTCTAATAGTAAAGTTGTAATCAGTACGTCAAAAGCTTTCAAATGATATATCACAAGACTATATTACATTCTGTTATAAAAAAAATATCATAAAATCGAAAGTTGATAATGTCATATGATCTTTTAAAAAAATGGTCTTCCGACACTTAGATCGTCCTACTTTTTGGATATGTTAAAAGTTGGGTACTTTCCTATCCAAATATCATAAAATCATTACTATTGCAATTAGTTCCTTTCTTGGCACATTTTTTTGGTTTTGTTTCTTGCAAAGATTGACAAGACTAATGATTATAGGCCCAACAACAGGTGAGTGAAAGGGAAAGGGGGGTGGATGGGGTGGGATGGCGGATAATGTAGGGTTGTTTAGGGTTGGGTAGGCTAGGAGAGGAAGGGAAGAAACAAGAAGGACTATAGCAGGCAGGAAAGAGGATGATTTATTTGTGAAAGGGGAACCTTTCTTATACTGGTACATGAAGCTTATGACCTCCCTTGCATCCTTTGCTAGGATCCCCAAACATAAGGCACAAAGATTCACTAGGTGTTCATTTACTCCTCTCTTTTTTTGGTGAAACATATGTTTTAAGCATATTTTCTTTCGCTTTGTATCATCGTCTTTTGAAGGCAGGTTTAAAAGGCCACAGGAATATAAAATATTCGTGTGAATACGATTGACACCTCTCAATTGTGAAAAGTGTCTTGCTTGGTAAGGTACTACAGAAGGTGACACATCCATCACCACCAGGATCTCTGATGAAGGCTTATCCCATAGTTGAAATTCGAGTTTGGACAGGCCATGTGTTTGGCCCAGAAGGCTCTGCCACAGGGGAAGAACGGGGTAACAAGGGCACCTGCCCAGGGAAGTAAGTGCTAGAAGGCTGCTGTGCATGTTGTTGGAATATGTGTTGGGTTGAGGGGAAGTCGGTTCTAACAGACTGTGCATGTTGTTGGAATATGTGTTGGGTTGAGGTTTTGCGCCCAGGAGAAGTCAGTCCTAACAGACTGTGCATGTTGTTGGGATTGTGTAGGAGTTCAGGCTTGATTTGGGAGCTTGGGGAAAAGTGACCCCGTTGAACCCATGCGTGAAGGGCTGGATCCACGCTTGACATGTACTGTGTCATGCTTGCAGTGTGAAATGCTGGATCCACGCTTGACATGTACTGTGTCATGCTTGCAGTGTGAAATGCTGGATCCACGCTTGACATGTCCTGTGTCATGCTTGCAGTGTGAAATGCTGGATCCACGCTTGACATGTCCTGTGTCATGCTTGCAGTGTGAAATGCTGGATCCACGCTTGACATGTGCTGTGTCATGCTTGCAGTGTGAAATGCAGCGCTGTTCTCTTGGTTTGAGGGCAGCCAGCGAGTGAAGGCCGATCAAGTAATGTACACATGTCCGGAATTGAGGTGGCATCTTATTTCAAAATTACAAGTGTAACACGTCTTGTAGAGCTTCAGGTTTTTTTTTACAGACCGTTGTGGTCACTCTGCTTTTGGAAAGAAGATCTGTGTGCTCCCTGCAAAAGTGTGCGTGAGAGAGAGAGAGAGAGAGAGAGAGAGAGAGAGAGAGAGAGAGAGAATAAATAAATAAATATAGGTATATATATTTTCATTCTCTGTTTCATTCTCTGTATGTTTCCTGTCTCTGACTGTGTGTACAGATGATCTGAATTTATTGGATCCAAATGTCTGCCCAGTTCTATTTACCATACTGGTGTATTTTAAATTCTGAATAAAAGGCTTGCAACTGTTTTCAGATTAACTGAATCTAAGGGTGGGGTGTGATGTTATTGTTTTTGTTTTTCTCCTGCTCTACAAAAGTGCTGATCTAAATTATTTTTTGTTGCAATTTTGCAAAATTGTTCCCAATAACTTATCACAGTTTTTTCTTATCCAGATGAAAGGACTGAATGGGTATGTCTGCATGTTATTATGTGGAGAAAGACTGCTGACTGATAGCCAAGATGTAGTAAGGCAGACTGAGAAAGGTGTAACAGGTCTCCAAAAGCATGTTGTTTGAAGAATGACAATGTAGAGACAGAGGGACGAGCAACATATTCAATGTGTAAACAATCCAGTTCTTTGATCCAAGCAAGCTAGGTTAAAATAATTCCTCTTTTTGTCTCTTTTGTGGTCAGTCCATTAATGATTTCGGGAAAAAACGAAACACAGCTGTGTATCAAATTCGGACATGCAATTCCAGCAGCAGATTCAAGAAAGTGGTTTAAAGCATGGACCAGAGAACAAATGGGCAGAAAGAGTGTGCAAAAGAATCCCAAGCTGTCAATGACCTTCGTGCTGCAGATGTTGTGTATCACAAGCAGTGCAGTGTCCATTTCACAACTATAAAATCTAACCCTCTAGCATTCCGCCGTTCTTCAGAGGAACAAACCACAGCAACTGCAGGCAGACCAGTAGACACAGCTCATGATGAAGCTTTCAGACATATCATGGCTTATTTAAAAGAGAATGGTGATGAAAAATTCACAATAATGGACTTGTGCACAAAGATGAAATAGTATCTCCATAGTGACACTCCCTACACAGAGAAATACATGTGGCAGAAACTAGAAGTCACTTTGGCACTTTGGCAATTATTACCTGCATCAGAGGGAAAGAGAATGTCATTACATTAAGGTCAAATGCAGAGAAGATCCTGAAGAAATTTGCAAAATCCAACAGAGAGAAAGATGCAGAGAAAGAAGAAAATCAGATTGATTCAGACATTTGCAAAACTTTCCTATCAAAATATCAGGAACGTCAACACATCAACAACAGAGTATCCTTCTGCAGAAGCAAGTATCTCAAACAATTGAGATTCCCCCCCCCCCCCCAACCCCCTAAAACAGTTGCGATTATTTACCATCTTCTTTGGATCTGTTTCTCATAACTTGGCTGGGAAGGAAAACAGATCTTGACTTGACAATTGCTTCTCTTGGTCAGGCACTATAGCTGGCAGCATGACCAACAGTATTCATCCCCCCCCTCTTCAGATTGCTCTTGAGGTTGCCATGCCCCAGCAGATTGGCTCCAAAAACCTTGTTGAACGTGTCCACAAGCTTGGGTTTTGTTCTTCATACAAGGAGGTCAGTCTGTTTGAAAATGTGTGCTGCTACTGACTAGGAAACAGACCTGGTAGGCATGAAGCCCAACCGCTGGATTCAGTTTGTTGCTGACAATGTAGATCATCAGATCAGGACACTGGATAGAACTGGTACCTTCCATGGTATGGGCATTATTGGGGCAGCACCCCTGGCTCCAAACAATTTAAGGCTGTACATCATAATCTAACATTATCACCAGAGACAATGTTCCCATTGTCTACTTTGAAAATTCTACAGCTACTTTGTCATTATATACCAGTATACAATTTGGTGACATGACAAACCAGCAACTGGATCTTCTGTGAAAGAAATGTCCTGCCTCTCGTCCCCACCTTCAGATAGTCCAGGAGATGCAAGCTGTGTGCATGAAACTATCAGGCAAGCAACTTACATTTCCTAACTTATAACATGACCCCACAAATATAGCTGCTATTCTCCACACTGGTCTAATATGACTGCCTATTCTCCACACGCACTAATAGGAATAGCTATTCCACGCTGCACAAAGCGAGCTGTTATTCTTCACTACTGCACTAATAGGAACTGTATTCCTTCACACGCACAATAGAGCTGCTTATTCTCCACACTGCACGAATATGAGCTGTCAATTCTCCACACTGCACTATAGGAGCTGCCTATTCTCCACACTGCATAATAGGAGCTGGTTATTCTCACACTGCACTAATAGAGCAGTTATTCTTCACACTGCACTAATAGGAGCAGGTTATTCTTCACACTGCACTAATAGGAGCTGGCTATTATCCACACTGCACTAATAGGAGCAGGTTAATCTTCACACTGCACTAATAGGAGCAGGTTAATCTTCACACTGCACTAATAGGAGCAGGTTAATCTTCACACTGAACTTATAGGAGCTGGCTATTCTCCACACTGAACTTATAGGAGCTGGCTATTCTCCACACTGAACTTATAGGAGCTGGCTATTCTCCACACTGAACTTATAGGAGCTGGCTATTCTCCACACTGAACTTATAAGAGCTGGCTATTCTCCACACTGAACTTATAGGAGCTGGCTATTCTCCACACTGAACTTATAGGAGCTGGCTATTCTCCACACTGAACTTATAGGAGCTGGATATTCTCCACACTGAACTTATAGGAGAAGGTTATTCTTCACACTGCACTTTTAGGAGCTGGCTATTCTCCACACTGCACTTTGTCTCAGGGAAGACTGATCTCCCTCCTGCTCCAGAGAATATAAAGGTCCTGCGATGCACTTCGATTTGTTTGGTTTACAAGATTCAGTGATTATTATTATTATCATTACTACGGACTACAGAAAAAGATATGGGCTCCAATTTAAATGGCATTAGGACAATGCAAAGACTTAAGCTGTCTCAATGCACCCACTCTTCAGGCAGTGGATGAGAACTAGGTATGCCTGATCTTGATTGATTCTGCTGTGTTAACTTCATTCCAGCAAGAGTGCTCTGGATGAACTGAGCTTTCCATGTTCTGATTATGCTGGACTGAAGTGATTTGCCACAGTGATTTATTTGAACTAACTCTGATGCCGTTTGCCTCTACCTACACTGTTTTATCTTATACTCATGTGAAGTTCTTACCTTCAAGGAGAGATTACCTCTTTGCTCTGCCATGGGAATTGTACAGTGGTCGGAAACTTTGGCTTAATCCTGGTAAAATGCATTCTTCTTTTTCTTCCAACGCTCAGGCAGCAACCATTGTTGACTGTTATATGAGCAAAAATGCGTCATGCTACCTTTAAGCACCTTACAAGTCAGGCCCAGGGCATCTGACTGCGGCATAAAAGAAAACTGTTATCTTTTATAAGTCTATCTGGAAAAAAAGGCAGCAGAATGGACCAAGAAGGCAGAAAATATACACGAAGGAGGTGACAGGAAGTAAAGGAACAAGGCAGAAACAAAGAGAGGGATAAACAAGAGGAAAGTTCTAGCACAGAATTTCCAGAGTTTGGGGATGCTGTTTATACTGATAGGCCGGCATCTCCACGTGGGAGGTAAAATGCTTGAGGTATACTTGATTTCGCATGCTAATGGGCTGCCAACACTAAATATAGAACATATGCGGCATATTTTCATTGATTTTTGCTTTCTGTTACGTCTAATGGTGATTCTATTATCAAATTTGTAATGAGTAGGTCGAAAGCTTTCAAACCATATGTCACAAGACCATATTACATTCTGTTTAAATTTTTTTTTTTATAAAATCGAAATTTGATGATGTCATATCTTAAAAAGAATGGTCTTCTTAGATCGTCCTACTTTTTGGATATGTTAAAAGTTGGGTACTTTCCTATCCAAATATCATAACATCATTACTATTGCAATTAGTTCCTTTCTTGGCACTTTTTTGGGCAAAGATTGACTAGATTAGGCCTAATGTCTTCATCTGTACACTCCTTCTGGTTCCCTCAGCTCTGCTGCAGATACCTTGTGCTTAAGAACACCTAGATTCAACCAGTCCACTGTTGGCCGTTGCTCTTTCTGTTTCTGGTCCAGTGATCTGGAATGACCTCCCTCTCTCCCTCCCCAAAAGCCTTCTTATGAAGCTTTTAAATCCGGCCTCAAGACTCATTTATTTCAAACCTAACATTCTCCTCTCTTGTTCCATCTCATTAATTTTGTGTCCCTGCCCTCAACAGACAAACCCCCACCACACTGCTGAAGTGTATAACCTTCATGTGTGTGCTGTGTGTGCGTGCGTGTGAATGTATACATTTGAATTTGTAAAAACTATTGATTGTAACTGGCTGCATGTGAATGAGTGGGATGAACGAAAGCGCTATGATTTGGTTTTTTTTCAAGATATGGTGCTATATAAATTTCTTGTAATTAATTATTACCCTACTGTATATTCTGTAGGAACTGGCCAACATATGGACAGTTGTTTTGATGTTGTCCAGTTTAATACGTACATCAGTGATGTAAAGACCACACACGTCGTTAAAACAAGCAAGCAGGTACATTTACTGTGTGTTAAATTTCAAAAGATAAGTCATTTATGCTCATCTAAATCAGAATCAGTAGGGCAACCAGCATTTGCTGCCATGGCCCTTTCTGGGTCAAAAATGGGTGGAGCCTTACCAAATAAGGGAGAATGCCGCGGTGTGTGAGGCAGGCCAGCTCGCCTATTTAAAGCAAAGGATCAGTCTCAAAGTGGCAAACATGAGCTTGTTTGTTTATTGATTTTGCAACTTCCCACACCTACCTTTTGACATGTTGTGATATTTTTCTCTCTACCTGTTGCACCAAGTTTGAAAACTATTGCAATTAGTTCTTTGGGAAATGCAAGGATTGACTACACTATAATTATTGGGACCACAATTTGAAAAAGAAGACTACCCATCCCCCCCCCCCCCCTACCCTCCCCCCATCACTAGGCCTATGACCTTTTCAATGCTCCCTCATTTCCTGTTCTGTTTGCCTAAAGATAAAGCTTTGCTGTAGCTTGCTCAAATGCATAGATCTATTAATCTAAATCCTAGATCGTCAGTTTTCACATTCCCGTGGTTTTTTGTGGGACACATTGATCAATAGCCTACTTGTGAGCTGAGATCCAGTCCAAGGCCCTCAATAACTCCCTGTGACTTTAACCAAGAGAACGGACAGTGGACAGTGCGTAGGCAAGCCTAGGGAAGACAAGACAAGAGGCAGTGTGTAGCAGGGAGCTCCACTACATACCAATTGTAGGTAGGCCTAGCCTATAGTTAAACGTGTACAGTGTCTCTAGGCTAGGCTAGGCCTAAAGCTAGGATAGGATACCAACTTTCTCTCACAGAGCCTGTGTGTTAGGAGGGTCATGAAGGCTAGGTAGCCATATGGCATGTGGATTTCTGTCGTGGAGTGATGCTGCTTCAAGGTGTGGATGTCTGTGGTGGAGTGCTGCTGCTGCAGTAGCTATCTTCGTGACCTTGGTTGTCTCTGCTGCATTTCACTCAGCAGCAGGTGAAGGTAGTGGGGGAGGGGGGGGGGGGGGGAGGGAGGGGGGGGGGATGGTGATTGAGAGGGCATTTGAGTTTTAAATAGCACAAAGCAGATTGATCAACTCTGCAAGCACAAATTTAAATCCTACCAACTCTCTCTCCCCTCTCTCTCTCTCTCTCTCTCCTCTCTCTCTCTCCTTCCCCTTGAAATGCTTTTATCTATTTTTTTTCTATATTATCCCACACATAATTTTATAATGCACACATACACAGGCACACACACTCTCTCTCACACACACAAGTGACACACACACACCCACAATACACCATTATTTTCTCTCCTCTGTGTGTGTGTGTGAAACGCTTAAATATCTATTTTTTTTCTATATTATCACACACATAATTTTATAATGCACACATACACAGGCACACACTCTCTCTCTCACACACACAAGTGACACCCATACACCCACTATACACAATTATTTTCTCTCCTGTGTGTGTGTGTGTGAAAGCTTAAATATCTATTTTTTTTCTATATTATCACACACATAATTTTATAATGCACACATACACAGGCACACACACACTCTCTCTCACACTCACAGGCACAAGTGACACCCATACACCCACTATACACAATTATTTTCTCTCCTCTGTGTGTGTGTGTGGGTGTGTGTGTGTGTGTGTGTGTGTGTGTGTTAAATGCTTTTATCTATTTTTTCTATATTATCACACACAATTTTATAATGCACACATACACACACACACTCTCTCACACACAAGTGACACACACACACACACTTTACACAATTATTTTCTCCCTCTCTCTCTCTCTCTTGAACATACACAGGGGGAACCTCCCCCCCCCCCCCCCCCCCCCCCCCCACCCTCCCAACTGGATAGCCTGATGGTTAGAGTGATGTATTCGTGATCTGCTGACCTGGGTTCAATTCTAGTTTAAGAGGATTTTTCCTCTGTAGTTAACATCAGTGCCGACTTACTCTCCCCAAAAGTCCTTCGGATGAGACTATGAGACTATAAATCTCGGTCCCCTGTGTGAATGCACGCAAAAGATTTTGCAAACACGTTAAAACCCCTCCCGCTTTTTGGAAGAGTAGGCCATTATGTGCGGTGGGAAGGGATGACAAAATTGACAAAACTGCATACACCTGGGGACTGGGTGAAAAAAGCACATGAGTGCTTATACCATTATCCTCGAAATAAAAGAATAAAATAAAAATGAAATAAATAATAAAAATAAAATCTCTCTCTCTCTCTCTCTCGCTCTCTCTCTGGTGCATACCATTATCCTCAAAATAAAAGAATAAAATAAAAATAAAATAAATAATAAAAATAAAATCTCTCTCTCCCTGTCTGTCTGGTACAGGCTATCAGTGTTGTATTATAAGCATCGCGCGCATGCGGGTGCACACACACACACACACTCACACTCACACACACACTTGGACCCTTTCTCAGTCTCTGACTCAGACTGTTTACACAAGTGTTATAGTGTGCACCTTGCCCAATAATGTTTGAACTAAACCCCTCTTCCCCCTTCTCGCCCCCCCCCCCCCCCCCCCCCCCCCCCCTTCTAGAAAGAATGTGTTCAACCTGGTTAGACTTCATGACTTGCTGAGGTTAGCAGTTCTGAAAGAGTTACTGTTTCCTTGTCAATCTATGTTACAGTGTGCTGTTTGGAGACACTTCTTCTCTGTTTTGTGTACCCATAGTTGTGGTTTGGGAATTCTTTTAATCCACTCCAGGCTTTCTCTAAAGAAGCCAATTGAAGTCTGTGTAGTGTCACACCTTCTCTTAGCTTAGGTGTCCAGCATGTCTCTGTGGGCTGGGAGACTTAACTGGCAATTCAGTGTGATGGTGTAGCTAAGTGTCCTTTGTTAGTTACAGTGGAGCAGGGCTCTCTATTCATGGCCTAAGGCCTTGTTGTAGCTTAGAGTGTCCAGTGGGGAACAGTCATGTCATAAACACCTTAGAGCTTGCTACAGCTCATATATTCAACAGGCTTGTGGGCCTCTTTCTTGAATTGCACCCCCTCCCCCTTTCCCTTCTCTCACATCCCCCCCCCCCCCCCACCCCCCCCCCCCCCCACTCTCCTCTATTGAATCAGCAGGTTTGTCATGTAAAGACTACATTGGTTGATTTTAGTTTGTGAATAAATTTGTTTGTCAGCTGATTTGATGTGTGGTTAGGATAATTTGTTAGTCTCAGTTTCCAAATGTATTCAGACAATTGAGACATTGGTCATTTGAAATTAGTAGTCCTGCAACTGAACCAACATAACGGGGTGTACATGGCATTTTAAAGTCTTTCTCTTGCTGGCTGTCTGAGGCAACTTTCTTCTTGAGTTAGGCTGTGGTGCTGTAAAACCTGACAGAATGACTTAGAAGAGCAGTTTTGTTGTCCTGCTTGAGTTGTAAGTGAACATTTCTCTTTTTGATAGCAGTTTGTCCGTTAAAGAGATTTATTAATGTAAGAGCTGATTTAATAAGTGAATTTCATTTGTGTGTAATAGCTGAATTTAGCTATTGATTGAATCTTGTGACAAACCTGCTGATTCAAGGAAAGGATTTTCCTAGTTATTTTGTAGTCTTTGGTTGTCTGATTTGCAGCTGTATACTCTCTATTGGTTTCCTAGGATTAACTTGGTATATTGGTATGAGTGATGAAAGGAAGTTGGTTTTCTTACATTCGGCTAGACGACAATGTTGCTGTTTTCTGTGTGTGCCTTTCATGTACCTGGTTAAATATGGGTAGAGTAGTGACCTGAATTTTATCTGTGTTTCAGGTGTGTGTTGTGTGTAGATGAAAAAATAAAGTGTTACCATAACACCCCTGCGTGGCCTCACATCATTCCTTTGAGTGTGGAGTGCCAGTACTCTAACATCCCGTATCCCGAACCTTTACCTTCTTACACAAAGATCATTGTTTACACAGACAGCCCTTGTCAAACACAGACAGCCCTTGCCACTCCTCAACTGTTTAAAAAATTCTTTCCTTGTTCAAAGCACAACACTGTGAACTCTACATAACCAGACTCAGAGTCAAAAGACAGAAAATCCAGGATAATGGAATAAGCACTCATCTGTCTTTTTACATCCAGTCCCTATGTGTATGTGGTCTTGTAAATTTTGTCATCCGTTCTCATAGGCACACAATGTCAATGGTCTACTCTTCCAAACAACGGAACAGGTTTTAACATGTGAGCAAGATGTTCTGCATGCATTTGCACACGGGACCTCGGTTTATAGTCTCATCCGAAGGACTTCTGGGGGGAGTGGAGTCTGTACTGATGTTAACTCCAGAGGGAAACTCCTCTTTGTGACTTAAACGAGATTCGAACCCGGGTCAGCAGATCATGAATGCATCACTCTAACCACCAGGCTATCCCATGTGTGATTCAGATTCAGATTCAGATTCAGAATATTTTATTGCCATTTAAGTCATGTAGACTTATTTGACACAACAAAAACATCAATTATAATTATTATCTATTTAAGTATTTTGACACTAAAAACATGTTGCATTTTATTTCTCGTTTTTTCTTTTTTCAAACGCTTATACACATATCTGATGATATTTGCTTGATATATATATATCAACTGTGATTAAGTCACTTAATTTATGTACACAGTATTTGCGTTCTTTGTCGTATTGATTTTTAATAACAAATTATTTCTGAGTTCATCATATAAAATACATTCATCCAGTAAATGAAATTCATCTTCTATTTTGTTACAGTGTCTACATTTTCTGTCCTCTCTGGATATATTTTGGTGTCTCCCTTTCTCTATCATTAAATTGTGACAGCTTGTGCGAAATTTACAATATATCTTCTAATGAGTTTTGTTTTCATAGTATGGTTCCAGTCTGTATTCTTTGGTAGCAAAATCATAAAATTTTAGTTTTGCAAACTCTTTCTTTTGGTAGATCCAAAATGTTTTATACATGTCCTCAAGTGTGTGTGTGTGTGTGAGAGAGAGAGAGAGTGTGTGTGTGTGAATTATTTTTGTTCTTTTGATTTAATATCTTTTCACTATAGTATAAATGATATTAGATGTGTGTAGAATTTATACATATTTTCCAACAGTGGGGTGTGTGTGTACGTGCGTGTGTGCGTGTGTGTGTGTATGTATGTGTGTGTATACAATGTGCGTGTGCATGCGTGTGTGTACATGTATACATGTGTGCGAGTGTGTGTGCGTGTGTGTGTGTGTGTCTATGTGTGTGCGTTTGTATGTGTATGTGTGTGTGTGTGTATGTGTGTGTGTGTGTGTGTGTGTGTGTGTGTGTGTGTGTGTTCAGATCCCCCGAGTGTGGATAACTGCAGCATCGATGTCCGTTCTCACAACTGGACGGCAGTGTTGTCCTGCGATGTCCGTCACTCTGCTGACCGTACAGACTACCAGTGTCGTCTGCTGGAGCTTTCACATCCCTCCTTCTTTTCTGATCCTGAGGGGCCTTACATTCTCAGAAACTTTGTAAGTGGAATGCTTCGTTCTTGAAAGTAAAAGAACTTTTTTGAACTAAGTACTGTTCCCTCTCTCTGTTTGTCTGTCTGACTGTCTGTTTCTGTCTCTGTTCAGTGTTTGTTTGTTTGTCTAATGTCTGTCTTTCTGTCTTGTCTGTCTGTCTCTCACGCACCCACACTGTCTGTCTGTCTGTCTGTCTGTGTCTCTCTCTCTCCCCCTTTTTCCCACCCTCCCTCTCTCTCTTGCTCATGAACACACGACACACACGCACACTTCCAATACACACCCGGACACACACATACACAGACACAGACACACCCCCTATACACACACAGAGCATATTCAGACTCTCTCTCTCCCTCCCTCCCTCCCTCCCTCTTCCCGAACCTTCCCCCCCCCCCCCCCTCCTCTCTTCTTCTTCAATCTTCTTGAAGTTCTTCTCCCTCTTACTTTTAGTATTAATACTCAATAGTAGTAGTGCTTGTAGTATCTTCTTCACCATCACTAATATTGTCAGATCTTTGGGGGGGGGGGGGGGGGGGGCGGTAGTTGTTTCCAAATTGATTTTGTATTTTCTTTGTCTCTTTCTTTCTTCCTCCTCTAAAAAAAAAAAAAATCTTTTTTTTTTCAATCCACAGATTCAGAAGAACCCAAAGCTTTCCTCAGAATTCAAGATCCACAACCAGCAATCGCTTGCTGATTCCTTGCAACCTTACATGAACACGACAGACAATCAGACCTACTACAGAGGACGCTTGAAGTACTCCTGGCGTTTGTCGTCTTCTAGCCTAGGGTTTCAACATGCCACAGTGATGATCTGCACCTCGCCAAACCCTTACGAATGTGTCAAGTCTTCCGCAGGATTGATAGACATGCCAAACATAGGTAAGGGTGGTGTATGATGAGTATGCAATATAATATAGGTGGCAGTGAAGGAAGGTGGCAGGATGGTTAAGACGTTTGCCTGCCAACATGTAAACCGTGAGGTTCTGGGTTCGATTCCCAGCCTCGCCCTTTCTTCCCAGTTTGACCCAAAAATTGAACTGAATGTCAAAGTCCTTCGGATGAGACTATAAACCGAGGCTCCGTGTGCGAACGCATGCAGAACATCTTGCGCACACGTTAAATCCTGTTCCACTGTTCGAAAGAGTAGGCCATTGTGTGCCGGTGGGAACAGATGACAAAATTTGCAAAACCGCATACACACACATAAAAAAAAGTCATCTGAGCGCTTTGATTTGTTGCTTTACAAGATTCAGCGCTATATAAATTCCATACATTATTATTATTAATATTAATATTATTATTATTATTATTATTATTATTATAAATGTGCACACTTTTATATGTAACTGGGTTAAATTATTCTGTTTCTCAGCAAGAGTTCCGAAGTTCACCATTGGTGAGGTTTTTTTTGCGTATGTAGCTGTTTTTACTTATTTATTTATTTATTTTATTTTATTTTGTTCTTTCATATCGAGGATAATGGAATAAGCACTTATGTGCTTTTTTACATCCAGTCCCCGTGTGTATGCGGTTTTGTAAATTCTGTCATCTGTTCCCACCGGCACACAATGGCCTACTCTTACGAAAAGCGGAACAGGAATTAACGTGTGCGCAAGATGTTCTGCGTGCGTTTGCACGCGGGGCCTCGGTTTATAGTCTCATCGGAAGGACTTTGGGGGAGAGTGGAGTCTGCACTGATGTTAACTCCGGGGGAAAATATCCCCTTGAACGGGAATCGAACCCGGGTTGTCAGATTGCCAGCGCAATATTCTAACCACTAGGCTATCCCGTCCCCCCTTTACCCACCATTAAGGTAGCTACTTTGGGAATAGAACTGTTTTGATTTTAATCAGTGCACTGCAAAAATGAGATAAAGTAAAAATGAAAAGATGAGACCCAAAAAATGTATGTTGCATGATGTCACCGTTTGTAAAACATAGTGCTCAGCTTTCACGAATGGAACTTATTCGTGAGTTCTAATCGGAACACTGCAAACATTAGATGAAATAAAAGATTATCCCTGATATCAGATTTATGACGGGTTTGTGTGGTTCTAATAGGTTCGTTTTCTTGTTGGAAGTGCTTGTGTGGGGGGAGCACACATCAAGGTGATGATAGACCATTTCATTTCATTTCATTTTCATTTCATTTTCCCATTTTAAAGTCACGGTGTTTCTCTCCGTAAATTCGGCTGCTTCCCCGGGGAGAGGCGTCCCACTGGCAGCCCCACCCATTTTTTCCTTTTTTTCCCTGTCTGCAACGTTTTTGTTTCCCATCAGATGGCCTTTTTCTACAGAATTTTGCAGGGAAAACTTCTTGTTGCGGGGGTTTCCCGGGTTTATTGTCCTCCGAAAAAGTTCAATGAAAAGCTTTCACCGATTTATTTTCAAACCTAATGAATGCGCAAAGATATATTTTCATGGTTTGTTCCCCTTAATATCAAAGGGGTTTTTGTTGTTATTTTTTTTTTCTTTTTGTTTTTTGGTTTTGGTTTTTTTGGGGGGAGGGGGGGTTTTTGTTGCTGTTTTTATTTGCTTTTGGTTTCTTTGCTTTTTTTGTTGTTTTGTTTTTTTTGTTTTGTTTTGTTTTTTTTGCTTTCTTTTATTTTTTGTTTTGCTTTTTTTTTTCTCTCTTTTTCGGTGGTTTTATGGTTTTTTGTATGTAGGGTTGTTTTTTTCTTTTTTACTGTGTGAGTGTATTTAGTATTGGGTTTTTTTTAATTTTATTTCATATAGTCCCTAAGGGGGGGATGGAGAAAAAAAAAAAAAAGCACAGAGTGCTTATTCTTTCCCTCGAAATAAAAAAATTTTGTCATTGTCATTGCCCATCTCGAATCATCAAAGGGAAGTATCCCATGCATCCATACGTTCACAACGAGATTTTTTCCCCTTGGATCAATTTTGTGCATGGTGAAAAGCTATAAAATTACTGTCAAAATTTTTAATAATTACAAGAATTGGCTACCTTAATAAGGGTGGGCAAAAAAGATACACCGTAGAAATCCTTTTAGGTGAACCTCATGTTTGCTAAGGTGACAAATTAAAAGAAAAATTAAGAAAAAAAAAAAAGATATGAAAAAAAAAAGTGTTTTTTATGGTAAGTCATGTTTGTAAAAATAACAAATTTTCTGAATGGAAGTTTAACTGTAAACAACGGATGTAAAAAAAAAAAAAAAAAAAAAAAGTAAAAAAATGAGAAAAAAGATGTCTTATTTGATAAAGTGTATAAAAAATTTAAGAAAAATTACAGATTCCATGAAAGGAAAGGGTTCATTGTATCCGGTGCTCTGCAAAGATTTTTGAAGAAAAAATGTTACGATTTGATAAAATTTATAATCTTCTAATATATAATATTTAAAAATAATAACAAGGCTTCGATTTGTTGTTTTTTTTACAAGATTCAGCGCTATATAAATTCCATATATTATTATTATTATTATTATTATTATTATTATATCTCTCTCCAGCTTCAGGGTACTTCCTGGGTATGTTGGTGTTTCCCTAGGGATCCCACAAAACATTGACACGAATGACGATACCACCTTTAACGTGCATGTTTTATCTTCTGCATCGCGGCTGTCAGTTTCTCCCCACTTTCAGCTACTCTCAGCTGCTGTCCATTCCATCCCAGCTGGTGCTGATTATAGCAGGAACTGACCGCACTTAGTAATAATAATAATAATGTATGGAATTTATATAGCGCTGAATCTTGTAAAGCAACAAATCAAAGCGCTCGCTTGGGACTTGGTAAAAGGAAGGGGTGTGCTAATTCTAGCCCTGGGCCTTGGACCCTTGAACTGAGTTATTCCGGTATTTGTGTTTTTGTTGTGGCTGAGTTGGTCTCTTGACGTGTCACAGTTTTCCCACTGACATCTGTCTGACCTGGATCCAAGGTGCAGGTGAATCCCTGCTGACCCTGGCAAGGTCCTTCCTTCCCACTGCACCATGTCTGGAGTCGGGGGCTTCAGGCTGCCTCGCCCGACACTGTACTGTCAGCCGCTGCTTCTCTGTTTGTGTGGATCATAGTAGTGTGTGTGTGTGGACAAGCAGGTCAACTCTGTCAGGCTCGTACAAGAAGGTAGTTGAGGCACTGACGGGTCATAACAAGTCAAAGCGTTAAGTCAATGCATTAAGTCAAAGTCCTTCGGATGAGACTATTAACCGAGGCTCCGTCGTGTTCGAACGCATGCAGAACATCATGCGCACACGTTAAATCCTGTTCCGCTTTTCGGAAGAGTAGGCCATTGTGTGCCGGTAGGAAACAGATGACAGAATTTACAAAACCGCATACACACGGGGGTAAGGTAAAGAGGTAAAGGAGTCCCATAACCTATAAGGTCCTAGGGGAGCGAGGCGTCAGAGACCTCCCTTCTCTAGGGCCAGCATATTGAGGGCGGCGCCCATCTCCTCTCCCTCGCTGGGGGGGAGGACTGGATGTAAAAAAAAAGCACGTGAGTGCTTATTCCATTATCCTCGATATAAAACAATAAATAAATAAATGCAAGAAATCATGGAATTCCTTATTCCTTGTTATTTTTTGTTTTTGTTTGTTTGTGTTTTCCCTTGCCAGCAATACCAGGTGCTCTGTCGCACAACTGCAGCCAGCTGCGCCACATCCCAGAGAACAGTGCCGTCACCTGTGCATGCAGCACGGGCAGTGTGGGGGTCCCTGCAGGACGACTGCTGTGGCTGCTGGACAACGTTGCATGGACGACTGGCCAGTACGGGGTCACTCAGCTGACCTTGTCCATCCAGTCCGTGACCAGAAGTCAGACAGCAGCAAAGCAGGCCACATGCCGCCTGGACTGGATTGACCCTCAGGAGGTTCATCTGCCTTTAAATACCGCGTGTGAGTGGGAAATAACTTTGCCTACACGGATTGTAGAACCAAAGAAAAAAAAAATCTTTTACCTTTACCTTTACAACCAAAGAGTACTTGCTTAAATCACTCTTTTATGCCCTCATAGGTGGAATACGCTACATGACAAAGATCAAATGGGAAGACAGGATCACGAATAAAGAACTATGGAGAATGTGCAAAGTTGATGATTTGAAGTCTGTAGCTAGTTACCAGTAGACTGCACTGGTTTGGGCACGTTCAACGGAAAGCAGACCACTTTATCATAAAAAAGAGCAATGAACTTTGTAGTGAATGGAAAGAGACCAAAGGGAAGACCTAGCAAAACCTGGGCTACCTGTATTGCAGATGATCTTAGAGAAAGGGGCATAAATAAGGGAGGAAGCTCAAAACAGAGAGAGATGGAGAAGGCTCATCAATGTCAAACCTCCCCTGGGAGAAACATGACAAAAAAGGAAGAAGAAGAAGATTGGTGGAACATGCCCTCAAAGGTGGAATATGCGCTCATCGATGGAATAGGCCCTCGTAGGTGGAATATGCCTTCATAGGTGGAAAGGCTAGTAATAAGATGAATTCCAGTCATTGTCATGTTTTTTTTTGTACCATCTCTGTTGATGTATTGTATATTTATACTGTATACCGCTTTAAGTCATGGCAAAGTTCTCTGCATGAAATTCGGGCTGCTCTCCTCCCAGGGAGAGCGCATTGACACAAGAGCAGCGCCACCCTTTATTTTGTTGTTCTTTTTCTGTGTTTTTTGTGTTTTTGTTTCTGTATCGAAGTGGCTTTTTTCCCTCAGAATTCTGCCAGGGACAACTGTCTTGTTCTGTGGGTTCTTCTTTACGTGCGTTAAATGTGTGTTACACATGGGACCTCGGTTTATTGTCTCATCCGAAAGAGTAGCACCCTGACCACCACTCACAGTCTCGTGGATGGGGGGAAAAGTTTCGGGCCACAAAAAATAGGGATCGAATCACCACACACTTTATACCTGGACTTTTTGCTTTCAAGGCAGGTGCATTACCTCTAGACTACATATCCACCTGCCGACTAGAAGTATGTATTTGTTTATCATATCAGTCACTAGTTTTTAAATGGTTAATGTATACATGTGTATGTGATTGCTTTTCACATGTTATGTAGATACAATTTGTATTTAAAATATTAGAAAGGCTAAAAAAAAAAAAATAATGAAAAGGAAAAGAAAGTGTTAGATTATTTCCATATCCTAAGAATACATACATTGTTTAATTCCCCCTTTCTTCCCAGTAAAATTATCTTTTTTGTTGTCATGAATAAACATTTTTTTAAAAATGTCACTGATCTCGATAGATCTATATCCTTCTCACAATGAGAAATAACTAAAGAGGTAGATGATTTAGCCAAGACAAGTGTTTGCTTGCAGTCTTGCAAGAAGAGTATTGACAATCCGAACTACTGCAGACGTCAGTTTGTCTGTCCACCAGAATATTGCTCACCCTCTCCACAAAGTGAGCTGCTTACTCTTCATGATTTACCCATTAATTTAGTCCTTTAAAAAAAATTAATTTTAAAATTTTTTGTTGTTCTTACAAATACATATATGCATGACAAGCTTTATCAATATCAATAAACATTAACTAGCAATAGTCGCATGTTCATGAATGCACTTCAATATTGTACATAACAGAGAAATAGAGTGTATACAGCATTCCTGCATACATACATACATACACACATACAAACATACTTACACACACACATACATACATGCATGCATACATACATACATACACAACGGCATTTTGTACAGTACACAATTCACATGCCATGCCATCTGAAGAATATTACAGTTTGTCAGTTGCCATTCCTCCCTCCCCATTACAGGAGGGCTTGATGGGATGTTATTTTTTCTGTCCGAAGCTGTGTGTCTTCTGATGTTTTATTCATCCTTTATGTGACAAAAAATAATGATTTGTAATGATTCCATTCTATTTCAAATTTCATAAGGTTATTTGCAATTCTTGCATTATACTGCTCGGTTTTAAATCTATTGTGTAGCTGTGCCTGAAAAACAGAAAGTGTTGGTACTTGTCTATCAATTTTGCATCTGTAGATGTATGACTTTGCAAGCAACATGATCAAATCAAAGGTTTTATCTGTTTTTATTTGTTGGTCTACCCCAAAAATGACTAAATTATGGGAAAATGTTATGTTACAGACATGTGTGCATCGTTCTTTAATAACATTTTCTAAACTTGTCCAAAAAGCTCTAATATATTTACAATCCCATAAAAAGTGTTCTATTGAGTCTCTGGTCTCATTACACAAAGTACAAAATGTTGTGTTCACTAAACCCATAGTTTGTAGCAATGATGCGGTGAATTATTCTCATCTGCAGCCATTTTAGTTTTACATCTTTAATTTTATGTATTTTTACAAAGATATCTTTCCAATGGAAATGTTCATGTAGTTTTTCTGTCCACTTTGTGCAACAGTTTGGAAGTTGTTTGTCTGATACCAGATATTCATAATACTTTTTATTTTTATTTTTTAATATTATTATTATTATTTTGAAAAAATTTTAGTCCTTTGTCATGGGTCTGTCAAACCATTGATTAGCAAATAAACTAAGGAATCTTTTTACCCCCCAAAATAGTATTTTCAGCCAAAACTACCCTTCAGTGGGGATGGATGCCAGAGGGCCTGTTATCATAAATAGCATCCCCACCTTCTGTGCTAAGGATTCCCTCTTTTCTATCCCTCTCTTTTTGTTTCTGCCTCGTTCTTTCTCTTCCTGTCATATCGTTCTTGTCTGTTTTTTCTGCCTTCTTGGTCCATTCTCCTGCTGCCCCTTTTTCCCCCAGAAAGACTTAATACAAGATTCTCTCTCTCCGTTCCATCTGATGCCAAAGTCGGATGCACTTAGCCTCAGTTGTCAGTCAGGCCCTTAACTGTAGCACAACGTCGCTTTTATTGCTGTTGCTGTTTTACAGAAAGGGAGAAGGGTGTTGAAACATTTCCTCCTACCAGATCATCACCTTCGGATGAGACTATAAACCGAGGCCCCGTGTGCAAACGCATGCAGAACATCTTGTGCACACGTTACATCCTGTTCCGCTTTGCGAAAGAGTAGGCCATTGTGTGCCGGTGGGAACAGATGACAAAATTTTCAAAACCGCATACACATGGGGACTGGATGTAAAAAAGCACATGAGTGCTTATTCCATTATCCTCGATATATAAATTAAAAAAAAAAAGTAATCTGAGTGCTTTGATTTGTTGCTTTTACAAGATTCAGCGCTATATAAATTCCATACATTATTATTATTATTATTTATTACTATTATTCTTATTTATTACCAATCTACTACTTTAGTAACGTATGTCTGCCAGATGGGCCTGACAGAGTAGACCTGCTTGTCCACACACACTACCATGATCCACACACACAGAAGAAGCAGCGGCTGACAGTAGAGTGTCGGGTGAGGCGGCTGAAGCCCCGGACTCCAGACATGGTGCAGTGGGAAGGACCTTGCCAGGGTCAGCAGGGATTCACCTGCACCTTGGACCCAGGTCAGACAGATGTCAGGGGGAAAACTGTGACGTGTCGAGTGACCAACTGGGCCAACAATGGACGCAGTGCAAGCACTGACAAGGTGATCGAGACAGGTGAGTCGTCAGTAGTGGTGTAAAACCTTTGTTTTGAGTTTAGTGTGCGTCATTCTCAGCGAGTGGGATCTGAGTGCATGTTCTGAGTGCATATTCTGAGAGGAGCATCCCTACTTCTGAGTGATTGAGAGTGCACGTTCTGAGTGAGTTAGATCAGAGTGCATGTTCTGAGTGATTGAGATCAGAGTGCATATTCTGAGTGATTGAGAGTGCATATTCTGAGTGAGTTAGATCAGAGTGCATATTCTGAGTGAGTTAGATCAGAGTGCAATGAGTGAGAGTGCATATTCAGAGTGAGTGAAAGTGCATATTCTAGCGAGTCAGATGAGAGTGCATATTCTGAGGGAGTCAAAATGCATATTCTGAGTGATTGAGAGTGCATATTCTGAGTGAATCAGGTCACAGTGCATATTCTGAGTGAATAAAGTGCATGTTCTGAGTGAATAAAGTGCATATTCTGAGTGAATAAAGTGCATATTCTGAGTGAATAAAGTGCATGTTCTGAGTGAATAAAGTGCATATTCTGAGTGAATAAAGGGCATATTCTGAGTGATTGCGAGTGCATTTTCTGAGTGAGTGAGTCAGAGAGCATATTCTGGTTACCCGTTAGGGTTTTAAGTTTAGGGACACACATCAACAACCAACAACACGCAACAACAACACCAAGCAACAACAAGCAACAACAACAACAACAACACGCAACAGTGAAGTGAAGTGAAGTGAGAAGACCATGCTTTCTTTTCCCACAATCTAGACGTGGACCTTGCCGACTGCAGTAGTGATGAAGAGGAGCGTGCGGCTGCTATGACTAGTGATATGATGTTCAACATGGTTGTTGTTATCACGCTGTTGACAATGGTGATGGTCACCTGGATGTGTCGACGTGGACTTCAGCAACGTGAGTTCCTAAATCGTTATTTGTTTGTTTGTTTGTTTTTGTTACGTTGTTCGTGATTTGATGCTGGGGTTAGAGTTTTTGATATTCTAATGTAAAGTCTCTCTCTCTGTCTCTCTCTGTGTCATGAAAAAAAGTATGTCAGTGTTTACCTATAGCCCTTGGGAATAAAGATAATTAATCTATCATCTCTCTCTGTCTTTCTCTGTCTCTGTCTCCATCCCCCTTTCTCTCTATTTTATTTATTCTTTTATTTATTCTTTTATTTTAATAATAATAATAATAATAATAATAATAATGTTGTATGGAATTTATACAGTGCTGAATCTTGTAAAGGAACAAATCAAAGCGCTTATTTTGAGGAAAATTGAATAAGCACTCATGTGCTTTTTTACATCCAATCTCCATGCGTATGTAATTTTGTAAATTTTGTTATCTGTTCCCACTCGCACACAGTGGCCTGCTCTTCCAAAAAGCGGAACGGGTGCGCACTATGTTCTGCATGCATTCACACTCGGAAAGTCAGTTTATAGTCTCATACGAAGGACTTTCTGTTTTTGTGTGTGTGTGACTCTGTGTGTCAAGTCAAGTCAAGTCAAATTTTTATTTCCAGATGGTGACTCTGTGTGTGTGCGCATATGCATGCATACTTGTGTGTATGCGTGCCTGCGTGTATGTGTGTGTGTGTTACAGCATGCAAACACAGCATAACTCAGTCAAGGGCCCAGGGCCCAGTGCTAAAATCATTGCGCCCCTTCCCTTTAACCAAGTCCAAGTGTGGTCAGTTCCTGCTATAATCAGCACCAGCTGGGCTGGAATGGACAGCAGGTGAGAGTGGGGGAAACTGACCGCTGTGGTACATGTGTCTATGTTTGTTGCAGCCACAGTAGCAGCGGCAGATTCAGCCGAACAGACAGCAAAACAGCAGACCAACGATGGTGCCTTGGATTTACCCACACAGTGATGGGTAGCTAGACAGTAGGTAGACTTCTCTGTATATTTGTCTCTCTCTTTTTTCTCTTTAAAAAAATAATAACCATTGGATCCCGAGATGTTGACTGTGTGTTCTAAAGCAGCTGAAGTATAGAGCCGGTGTGATGAGGCCTATCTATCTGGAGCTAAATGTTTCTAAAACCAAAGATCTTCCTAACGATTTCAGAAGATTGATGTAAGAATATTGTTCTCCATAATCAAAAAGTTGAAAACGTTGTCGAAGTAAAAGTTTCAGGGAACTGTTTTTGACCACAAGTTAAACTGGGACGTTAACACTGACGCTATTGTAAAAAAGGGACAACAACGTGTGTATTTTCTAAGGACGCTGAACTAGTTTTTTTTGCTGACAAAAAGATTCTTTGTTTTTCAAGCCTTACATAGAGAGTGTTTTAAATTTTGCTTTCATTTGTTGGAACAATAAGCAGCTGAAGTATAGAACTGACCTTTGCACCCCACTGCTTTCCTCAGGGAAAGTAATATTTTATCCCTAAGACAATTTTTTTAGTTACAAAAAATAGAAACTTGTGATCTTGTTCATGAACTTTAAAAAAAAGTCATAAAAGTATTGTTGAAGAAAATTTAAAGGATGAAAGTATTTTACAAAAATGCTGTTGCTCTCTCTCTCTCTCTCTCTCTCTCTCTCTCTCTCTCTCTCTCTCTCTCTCTCTCTCTCTCTCTCTCTCTCTCTCGTGCTCTAGAAAATAATGTGAAAAGCAAAAGATGTCAAAGTATAAAATACACACTCTCAGATGCTAGGTGTTCCCTTTGGTCTCTTTCCATCCACTACGAAGTTCATTGCTCTTTTTTATGATGCGGTGGTCTGCTTTCCGTTGAACGTGCCCAAACCAGCGGTCTATTGGTACTAGCTACAGACTTCAGATCATCAACTTTGCACATTCTCCATAGTTCTTCATTCGTGATCCTGTCTTCCCATTTGATCTTTGAGCTGTGATAACCGAATGCTACGCTACATGACAAAGATCAAATGGGAAGACAGGATCACGAATGAAGAACTATGGAGAATGTGCAAAGTGACATTAACTTTTCAATGATGTATAATGTGTATGTCATTGTTATGTTGGGTAAGTCTGCTGAATCCATTTCACTGCGACTCCATTGAGTTAACAATGTCCCCTGTCTTTTTCAGGAGGTAGTATCTCCCTATGCAACCTGGCATGCGGCTGAGTGAACAAGAACTCGTCTGAGATGCCACACGTAATGAACACAGCATGCAGTGCAGATGATGTGAGTCCACTGGCAGACAGCTCAAGCTGGGCTCCATGTAACAAACACAACAATGTGGATATTTTGAGTCGGCTGGGATGACAGCTCGAGCTGTGCTCCAGTGGAGATATTATGAGAGTGCTAGGTGACAGTTCGAGCTGTGCTCCATGTAACGAAGACAGCAGTGTGGATATTGCGAGTCAGCTGGGATGACAGCTCGAGCTGTGCTCCATATAACAAACATAGCAGTGCAGATATTGTGAGAGTGCTAGGTGACAGCTCAAACTGTGCTCCTTGTAACGAAGACAGCAGTGTGGATATTGTGAGTCAGCTAGCAGACAGCTCAAACTGTGCTCCATGTAGCAAAGACAAAAGTGCGGATATTTTGAGTCGGCTGGGTGACAGTTCGAGCTGTGCTCCATGTAATTCAGCAGTGCAGAAATTGTGAGACAGCTGGATGACAGCTCAAACTGTGCCACGTGTAACGAAGACAACAGTGTGAATATGTTGAGTTGGTTGGGTGACAGTTTGAGCTGTGCTCCATATAACGAAGACAGTAGAGTGGATATTGTGAGACAGCTGGGATGACAGCTCGAGGTGTGCTCCATATAACAAACATAGCAGTGCAGATATTGTGAGAGAGCTAGGTGACAGCTCAAGCTGTGCTCCGTGTAACACAGCAGTGTGGATATTTTGAGTCGGCTGGCTGACAGTTCGAGCTGTGCCACATGTAACGAAGACAGCAGTGTGGATATTGTGAAGACAGCTGGATGACAGCTCAAACTGTGCCACATGTAACGAAGACAGCAGTGTGGATATTGTGAAGACAGCTGGATGACAGCTCAAACTGTGCCACATGTAACGAAGACAGCAGTGTGGATATTGTGAAGACAGCTGGATGACAGCTCAAACTGTGCCACATGTAACGAAGACAGCAGTGTGGATATTGTGAAGACAGCTGGATGACAGCTCAAACTGTGCCACATGTAACGAAGACAGCAGTGTGGATATTGTGAAGACAGCTGGATGACAGCTCAAACTGTGCCACATGTAACGAAGACAGCAGTGTGGATATTGTGAAGACAGCTGGATGACAGCTCGAGCTGGGGTCCTGCCCAGGACTGACCGATGACTGAGCTAAATTTCTGGGAGCTTTAGGCCTGTCCCAGCTGTCACACTGTATAATAATAATAAAAATAATAATAATAATAATAATAATAATAATGTATGGAATTTATATAGCGCTGAATCTTGTAAAGCAACAAATCAAAGTGCTCAGATGACTTTTTTTTTTTTTAATCGAGGATAATGGAATAAGCACTCATGTGCTTTTTTTTTAAACATCCAGTCCCCGTGTGTATGCGGTTTTGTAAATTTTGTCATCTGTTCCCACCGGCACACAATGGCCTACTCTTTCGAAAAGCGGAACAGGATTTAACGTGTGTGCAAGATGTTCTGCATGCGTTCTTATGATTCACATCATATCAACTGATCAATGTGTCATATCAACTGCTTGATGCATCATATCAATAGGTTGTTGCATCATTATAGGTTGGTGTATTATAATTTATATCAATAGATGTGCCATATCAATAGGTTGATCTTGTAATCTTAAACTGCTTAAAAAATTAATGTTATCATATGTCAAATTGAAACACACAGACACATTTGCCCACGCATGCATGCACGCGCACATACACGCACGCACACATGCATGCACACACACACGCGCGATATTTACGTTCAATATTTACAGCTGAACTTATTGCATTTCTTATGGCTCTTAACTATAATTATTCTTGATTTTCCATATTCCTTCTTTCATATCTTGCTTTGTGTTGACTCAAAGTCAGTATTGGTCTCGGGAATTATTTTTGAAATTAAATGTCATACACCTCCTAAGTTTAGGAGGTATTCCTGTTTCTTTTTGTTGGGTGCCTTCTCACGTTTGAATTATTTCAAATGAGTGGGCTGACAGAGCTGCAAAAAAGGGGGCAAGACATGATATGGAATCGATAGAACTGGATGTTCCCTTATCTCTACAGGAGGGATACCGAATATTAGAACAAACTTCATGGGGTAAGTTTAAAGAATCTGATCAATTCAATGAACGATATTTTAAAAGTTGTCTGACCACTGCCCATATGTCTTGTTATATATAGCTCCTTCTCAAACAGACTCGCGTTTTATATCCATGAGAAGGGTTAGTTCACTATGTTTTAGAATGAAGTTAAATGCATTCCTTACAAAATTTTGTAAACATGTCAGATGTCTATGTGGGGATCATATTTCCAATACTCATATCATATTTGAATGCCCTATTGTAAAACCTTTTTTACCTACATTTTCTGAACAGTCTCTGGAAAATGTATTTGAAAATCCAAAGCTAGCCTTTGCCATTGCCAGATGTTTATTGCATAGTCCAATTGAATATTTATTGTAGTTACATTATTGTTATTTCATGTTTCCACATTGTTGAGTTTATATTTTGCTCCTGTTTAAAAGTATTATCCTTACTTTTCTAGGTGTGGTTTTTGTTGTTGTTTTTTTTGTTTTTGTTTTTTTGTTTTAAACAAAAATACCAGCACTGATGCTATTTCTTAACCTTTTCTCCTTCCACTCCTTCCTCTCCCTTCTGTAACTTCCATTGCACTTTTTATTTCCCTCGTCTAATATCACTTAGAGTGAACAGACGTTAAATTGAAGACAACACACGCGCGAGTCCTATGTGCAAAAGCACACAGCATCTTACGCACACGTTAAAATCTGTTCCACTTTTGGGAAGAGTAAGCCACTGTGTGCTGGTGGGAACGGATTCATGACAAAATTGACCAAAGCATATACACACGGGAACTGGATGTAAAAAAGAAAAAAAGCACATGAGCTCTTACTCCATTATCCTTGAAATAAAAGACTAAATGAATAGATAAATAAAACAAAGAAGTAAATGTATGCGCACACTCTGTTGAAGTATATAGTTTAATGAAAGCTCTGTAAGAAAAATTCAATACTGCAAAATTCTTACAAGCATTTTCTTTATTTGATCAGGTCAAATGAAATTCTGCCAAACTTTTCCATGAATGACTTTTGTTTTCCATTTTTATCTTATTTTTACCTGTCAAATTTTATTCTTTAAATAGAGAAACAAAAAAATTTGTGAAAAATGAGTGCAGAATGAGGTCAAGAGAGACAGACAAAAATAATTTTCAAGAGGAGAGAGATTTTATTTTTATTAATTTTATTCTTGTTATATCGAGGATAATGGAATAAGCACATATGTGCTTTTTTACATCTAGTCCCCGTGTGTGTGCGGTTTTTGTAAATTCTGTCATCTGTTCCCACCGGCACACAATGGCCTCTCGTCAGATTGCAAGCGCATTGTTCTAACCACAAGGCTATCCTGTCCCCTGAGAGAGAGAGAGATTGAGAGAGAGAGAGAGAGAAAGAGAGAGAGAGAGAGAGATTGAGAGAGAGAGAGAGAGATTGAGAGAGAGAGAGAGAGAGAGAGAGAGAGAGAGAGAGAGAGAGAGAGAAAACTCTAGGTTCTCAGATCTATAGAGAGAATAAAAAATCTGGACAAGTGTATAATGCATGTGTGTGTGTGTGTGTATTTGTGTGTGTGTGTGTGTGAGACACAGACACAGACAAAGAGAGGGAGCAGTACTTAGTTCAAAAAAGTTCTTTTACTTTCAAGAACGAAGCATCAGAACTGCTCACAAAGTTTCTGAGAATGTAAGGCCCCTCAGAATCAGAAAAGAAGGAGGGATGTGAAAGCTCCAGCAGACGACACTGGTAGTCTGTACGGTCAGCAGAGTGACGGACATCGCAGGACAACGCTGCCGTCCAGTTGTTGGAATGGACATCGATGCTGCAGTTATTAACACTCGATGCTGCAGTTATCCACACTCGGGGCATCTGAACAGCAACCATTGTTATGCATTCACTGTATGCCCGAGAATGGGCATGTGATGATGTAAAAGGTAAAGGTGTCCCATAACCTGTGTGGTCGTAGGGGAGTCGGGCGTCGGAGACCTCAACTTCTCTAGGGGCCAGCATATTGAGGGCGGCCCCCATTTCCTCTCCCTCGCTGCTTTACCTTCCCTGACCCTAAAGAGGGCAGGTACGCATTTACGGCTGGGGACTGTACTGAAGCTAAGGCGTGCAAATGATCACCCATCCAAGTGGTAACCACGCTCGATGCTGCTTAAGTTTAGCTTGGGGAAAGCGAGTGCTCTGACTACTGAGCTATCCCGTCCCCAGTAATGTTGTATGCATGCATTTATGCACAATGCAATACATGCTCAGAGTGACACATGTTTATAAATCATTAAATACATACATGTATGTATACATGCTTGCAGACATGCATTGAGGAATGTATTGCATGTGCATGCACGCACGTACGCACACACACTCACACATCTAATTTATAGAAAAAACATTAAATCAAAAGAACAAAAATTAATGAACACACAAAACACTCTCTCTCTCACACACACACCACCACCACCACCACCATACCACACCATACCACCACCACCACCACACCAAACCACACCACACCATTAATGTTGTCAGATACGAAAGGAATATGATTTGATACAACGCGCGCGATACAATAAGACGCAATGCAGTACAATACAGTACAATGCAATACTACACAATACAATATAATACAGCACAATGTACCACTACACAATAGAACACATTACAATACAATGCAACTGAATACAACACAATATAGCACCATACAATACCATACAATGCAATAATGTACAATACATTACAAAGCATTGCACCACTTCACACTATACCACACCCCACACCACACCCGATACCCCACAATAATACAATACAATACAGTTTAACAAAACACGTCCCAACACAACCAAACTCGACCTAAGGTAGAAGGTGTCCCATAACCTAGATAACGTCGTAGGGATGCGAGGCATCAGAGACCTCAACTTCTCTAGGGGCCAGCATATTGAGGGTGGCGCCCATCTCCTCTCCCTCGCCGCTTTACCTTCCCTGACCCTGAAGAGGCAGGTACCCATTTACAGCTGGGTGAACTGGGGGAACTGTACTGTAAAAAAGAGTCTCAATACACTGCTCTTGTATAGTCAGTCTGACGAACAAATCTCTCTCTCTCTCTCTCTCTCTCTCTCTCTCTCCTCTCCTCTCTCTCTCTCTCTCTCTCTTTCTTTCTTTCTTTCTTTCTTTCTCTGATATCCCCAAACGGTGGTGACTACTCTCCGGACACGCATATCATCGTAGTATGCATCGTCATTCTCTTGTTGGTGTCCGAATTCTGCACTGTAAGAATGTGGAGATAACTTTTCTGTTCACATTAGTTTACCTGGCTTGTGTTACGTTCAAGGCCATAATTATTGGCACATAGCGTACACACACACATACATACACACACACACACACACACACACACACACACACACACACACGTTTAACTGTGTACACAGGACGCGTGTGCGTGTACATGTACACACACAAACACACCCGCATCCACAAGCATACACACACATAAACACACACACACACACACACTCATGCACCCAAACACACACACATAATAATTTGTTGATACATGTATCGAAACATGTTGATTGATCATACCTTTCCTGTATTGTAAATGCTCTTTCACTTTTCATGTCCATAATTTGTGCTCTTCATTTGGAGCAAATTTGTGTTGTGAGTATTTTTCACACGCCCACATCCGCAAGTTGTGGTTTTGTTAAATATTCATGTACCCCTTGGGGTGTTTTCTTGAAATAAAATCTTGAAATCTTGAATCATACACGCTGTCTTACCCATATAATCAACTCACACACTCCCCCACCCCACCCCCTCCACACGCACAGCAGAAGATGGAAGGGAGGTAAGGCATAAAACAAAAGATTGTGACCAAAACATGACAAAGAAAACCCAATGTTTACTTTTACAAACATTGAAAAAACCCTCATACATTTCGAAAAGTAAAAAGTTATGTAAACCTACAATAAGAAAAAATAGTACATTGTATTACACAAACATACACGTACGGCACAGAGAGAGAGAGAGAGAGAGAGAGAGAGAGAGAGAGACTAACTGTGGCATATCCACGTTAATCAAGTCATAACAGGCCTTTTATGCAACCTTGGCTCATTTTTATTCTAGGATATAGAATCTAACTTAAAAGTACGCAGTTATGATGAAGAAAACAAAGTCATCATCATCAATGCCTTTGTGCCTTATTGGCACATAGGGCAGCAACAAAAGTTCTCCACTCTTGTCTGTCCTGGGCCAGCTTCTGAATGGTTCCCCAGGTATGTTGGAAGGTCTTCAGCTCTGCTTCAACAGTCCGACGCCAAGTGTTCTTGGGTCGTCCTCGTTTGCGTTTTCCCTCTGGTGTCCAGTGGAGGGCTGTTCGGGCGATGTTTCCCTGTTCCCGACGGCAGATATGCCCTTATCCATCCCCATCGCCTATGCATGATGATGTTGTCCATGCTTTCTTGGTTGCAAAGGGCAAAAAGTTCTTGGTTGGAGATGGTCTCAGGCCAGAAGATGCGCAAGATTCTTCTGAGATTTTTCGTGTGGAATGTGGATAGTTTGTCAAGGTCACTCTCAGTCATCCTCCAGCACTCCGAGCCGTACAAAAGGTGGATAGTACACACTCGGGTATAGCTTAGTTTGGTTCTGGTGCGTACTGGGACATTTCCACACATTATTCAGATTCTATAAGCATTTCTTGTTTTGCTAATCCGGTTCTTGTTTGTCGCTCTGCCTGCTCCGCCGTCATGCCAAACAGTGCTCCCGAGGTATGTGAACTCTTCAGTTGTTGTAAATCTTCTCCATTCACTGTGACCGGTGAGGGGTTCTGAACGTTCAGTGTCATCACCTCTGTCTTCTTCTGACTGATTTTCAGGCCTACTTGTTTGTGCGAAAGTGCTGAGACAGGATGGTCTTCTCTTGAATGTGATGGGGGGTATGTGAGAGCAGTGCCAGATCGTCGGCAAAATCTAGGTCTTCAAGCGTTGAGAAGGGGGTCCATCTGATGCCTCGTGACCTGGTCAGCTGTTTTGGGTCTCATAAACCCAATCAATTGTCGGGTTGAAGAGTAGTGCTGACATGGGGCAGCCTTGTCTGACGCCGGTTTGTACACTGAAACTGGTTTTGCTGTTTCCTACTCTGCACGTGAAGTTGTTGAAAGAAGCTCTTAATGACTTGGATAACTCCTGGGGAATTCCATATGCTCGGAGTAGCGCCATAAAACTTTTCGATGAATGCTGTCAAAGGCTTTTCCAATCTACGAAGTTGATATACAGCTGTCTCTGCCATTCCCTGCACTGTTCGATGACGTTGCCAGGTGAAGATCTGGTCTATGCATCTTTTTTTCCTGTCTAAAACCTGCCTGTTCCTTTCTGAGTTGTTGGTCCACTGCCTCTAAGTTTTCGTCCGAATGATCTTTGCCAGAACTTGCTGGGAACAGATAGCAGAGTGATTCCTCTCCAGTTGTTACAATTGTTCAGGGCTCCTTTCTTTGGGATCTTCACATGACTCCTTCTGTCAAATCTGCTGGTAGCTGTTTCTCCCCCCATATAGCTGCAAAGAGTGGCTGTAGAACTTTAGATGCAAATTCTGGATCTGCCTTGAAAAGTTTCTGCGTTGGGGTTGTCCTGGCCAGGGGCTTTTCCATTCTTGAGAGAGCTGATTGCTGCTATAATCTCTTCCTTCTTTGGTGGTGAGCTGTTCACATTGAGATCAGCATCGGGATCATGTACATCTGCCTCTTCAGTTGGTGGAGGTCTGTTGAGAACTTCGCTGAAATGTTCTCCCCCACCCTTGCATCTTGTTCTGCTTCTGTGGTAAGTATTTGCCTTGTTTATCTAGGATTGGTATTTCGGTGTTGCTCCGGTACTTGCCACTGACAGTCTTAGTGATCTTATACACCTGTCGTTGTTCTCCCTTTGCGGTGGCCTCCTCTGCTTGTCTTGCAATATCATCCATGTAGGTACGCTTGTCTGTTCTTGTCATTCTTTTCACATTTGATTTGCTTCTCTGTACTGTTGTTTGTACCTCTCTCTTTATCCGCTCTGACTTTGTCTCTAAGATTTTCTTCTTCATTTTCTCTCCTGTTCTCAATGGCTTGCCGGGTTTGTCTGCTGTAATCCACCTTTTTCTCTTCCTCTGTCTCTGTCCTAAGCACTTTTCACTGGCTTGTGTGTAGGCTGTCCTGACTTGTTTCCACATGGTTTTATATTAGTGGTGTCGGGAGGTGTGTAGTTTTTCAGTATCCACCATGTTTTGGAACTTGTTTTTTGGGGCTGGAGGGTGAAAGCACTCTTTACTTTGGTGTTGCGCAGCTTTTCCACATCAAAATTTTGTTGTCTGGTTTTCCAATCCATTTTTTCTCAGCTTCACTTTTGGGGTTGCAGTGACAAGGTGGTGACACTGCCAACATCGGCTCCTCTCCTTACTTTTACATCTAGGACGATCCCCCTCCATGTCCCATTGATCATCAGGTGGTCGATCTGGTTTTTGTCTCTTCCTTTGGGGGAACACCAGGAAAGCTTGTGGATCTCAGGGTGCAAATAATGTCCCCCCAATGGCCAGGTTTTTTGTCATGCAGAATTCCACCAATCTTTCTCCGTTGTCATTTATGCTGCCACATCCTTCTTTTCCATGGCTCTTTCTTAAATTTGTGTTGTCTTTTTCCGACTTTTTGCTTTTAGGCACCCATCACTATCCTCATTCATGGTTTGGTGTGTTTTCCATTTCAGCCTGTAGTTTGTTCATAAAATGTATCTTTCTTTCTTTTCCACTGTCGTTGGTTTTGGGGCATAGCACTGTTTTGATTGTGGTATTAGCATGCTTACCTTTCATTCTTATCCTCATCATCTGCTGTTGATAGGTTTCCACTCCATCAGGCATTTCTCCATTCCTTTCTTCATGATAATTGCTACTCCCTCATGGGTTGGCTGTCATCTCTACCACTGTACAGCACTGTCTTCTCCTGTGCTAGCTCTGTATTTGCCTGAACCTGTCCATCGGCTTTCACTGATTCCGAGAAAATGCAAATTGTAGCGTCTCATCTCTGCTGTAACTTGCGCTAGTTTCCTGTTTTAAACATGGTTCTCACGTTTCCCGAATCCTATTTTGGTCCTTATTTTTTGGGGCTTAAGACTTCCATCTTCCTGTCATGGCTTCCTTTCGGCTTTCCCCCACTGACATTCATACGAGCATCTTCCGATGACTCTGGGAAACCCGTCACAAACCCCTATTTTTTTATTTCTTTTGTTGCTGTTTCCGTAACAAATGTTTTTTTACAGAACAGGGTTGTTAGCCCTGTGTCTAACCCCCTACCTGGGGAAGGGTTCCACCTTAGTCGCCTTTTACGACATGCCTGGTTGGAGGCAGAGATCCTATTCTTGCGATGCTAAAAAACAAAGTAGCTGATCAAAATAGCCCGTCTTCAAACAAAATGACAATAATTATCTCAATCACGAATCCATTAACAATGACAGAAGGAAGTTGGTCAACAAAAGCAAAAGAATAAACTGACCCCCCCCCCCCCAACAACAACAACAACAATAATAAACAAACAAAAGATCCAAAAAAGAACAACAAAAAAACCACCACCCCCAAAAAAAAAGGGAAAGATAGCTAAAAAGCCAACAAGAAAAGAAACATCACCAACAACAAAAAAAAACCCAGGACCACCAACAAAAAAACAACACAAAAAACCACGACCCACTAAAAATGAACCATAGGAAAAAAGCCAACAACCCCCCCCCCCCCCCACCCACCCACAACCACCAAAAAAACCAAACCAACACCAACGAAAAAAAAAAACCCAGCCAAAAAACCCACGCCCTAAAACCAGAACCAACAAACAAAACCCCCCAAAACCCCCCAACAAGAAAACTGGAAATGACAGAAAATGTCTGCCAGGACTTACTTGGGAAAAGTTTGAAATAATATAATATATGTTTTTTTCTCATCAGACAAAAACATGGAGAAGACATGGCAATGCCATATCCTGGTGGCGCTGCTCGAGTGGCGACACTCTCTACTGACATGCGTATCAATGTGCCTGTCAGTATTGTAATTGCCCTTCATGGGATGAGTAAAGTGTTTTTGACTTTGACTTGACTTGACTTGACTATCTTATTCCTGGGCCAGAGCTCCAAGGTTCACCGAGGGTGAGATTTAACATCATTATATTCAACCAAACCAAGAGACGGATATACCTGGGGACAGCTGAGAGAATAAACCCAGAACAGAGGACTCTGGCGGACTGTTGTCGGGGGCCTATGCTCCATGGGGAGTGATGGGCCTAAGTAAGTAAGTTATATGCAATCGTTTACCCCCGCCATTTAAGTAACTGCCTTCCCACTTTTTTATATTTTTATTTCATCTTATTTGATCTATTCTTTTATAATATCGAAGGTTATGGAATAAGCACTCTTGTGCTGTTTACATCCAATCTCCGTGTGCATAGAGCTTTGTAAATTTTGACATCTGTTCCCACCAGCACACAATGGCCTACTCGTCCCGAATAGCAGAACAGATGTTCTGTGTGCGCTCTCACACAGGACCTTGGTTTATAGTCTCATCGAAGGACTTTGGGTGGGCTATGTATGCAGGCTAAAAAACCCCAATTTTTGTCATCCCTTACTACCCCTCTGAAATGGCATACATGTACTCATCCAAAGGTGTGTGCTGAAGATGTTCTGCCTGCCTTCGCACACAGAGCCTGAGAAACCATCTGGAAACCATCCGACCATGCCGCCAGCCATGAAACCCCAGACTAACCACCGACCTTATACAGACAACACAGTCAGCTACGCCCAAGGTGTGAGACGTACACAGCCTGCTGCCTACAACAAAAAGACGACTTCTCCACCCCCACCCCACCTTGTGACCATCGACAATACAACACTATTCCATGACACACACTTTCCCCCCTCTCAGCCCAGGAACCCCCAATGTTCAGAAGTCGCCAGTGTGTTAGGGAGACATCAGCACTCCCTCTCCAACACACAACCACTAGTCAATGTGCTTTCAGAGCTACTTAGATATTTAAACAAAATAATTAGGTGTGCATTTTCTGTGAGTGCATGGCGTGTACATGTGTGTGAAAAAAGTGTGTGTGCAAGAACATGTGGGGGTGTTTTTTTTTTATCTCTTTTTTTTATTTTTTTTACTCTTTTATATCGAGGATAAGGAATAAGCACTCATGTGTTGTTGCTTTTTACATCCATCCCCGTGTGTAGGCGGTTTTGTAAGTTTTTTTCATCTGTTCCCACTGGCACACAGTGACCTGCCCCTTGGAAAAGGGGAACAGGATTTTAACATATCTGCAAGATTTCTGCATGGTTGCACACGGGGGCCCGGTTTATAGTCTCATCTAAGGACTTGTGTGGGTATATGATGAATGAAAGAGTGGGTTTTATGGTAGGTGGGCATGCGTGCATGCACATGTGCGTTGGTGCAAGTGTGTGTGTATGTGTGTGTGGTGTATGCCTGTCTGCCTGCAAACCAAACAGAAGGTATATTGATTACAAGAATTATTAATGAATGCTTCAATTCTTCCCCAACAATTCCCCCCCCCCCCCCTCTCTCATACTTTTTTTTTACCTCCCCCCCTTCCCCCCCTTTTTTTCTTTCTTTTTTTTCCCGTAAATTTAAATGATGTTGATCAATGTCCCCTCTGCGTTGGTTTATAAAGCATTGTGCCTGACTGAACA
>CM054151.1:13949589-13962223 GCA_028751875.1 Rapana venosa | reverse complement strand
TCGGGGGTGGGGAAATTTTGTGAAGACAGCGGGATGACAGCTCAAACTGTGCCACATGTAACGAAGACAGCAGTGTGGATATTGTGAAGACAGCTGGATGACAGCTCAAACTGTGCCACATGTAACGAAGACAGCAGTGTGGATATTGTGAAGACAGCTGGCTGACAGCTCGAGCTGGGGTCCTGCCCAGGACTGACCGATGACTGAGCTAAATTTCTGGGAGCTTTAGGCCTGTCCCAGCTGTCACACTGTATAATAATAATAATAATAATAATAATAATGTATGGAATTTATATAGCGCTGAATCTTGTAAAGCAACAGATCAAAGCGCTCAGATGACTTTTTTTTTTTTTAATCGAGGATAATGGAATAAGCACTCATGTGCTTTTTTTTTAAACATCCAGTCCCCGTGTGTATGCGGTTTTGTAAATTTTGTCATCTGTTCCCACCGGCACACAATGGCCTACTCTTTCGAAAAGCGGAAACAGGATTTAACGTGTGTGCAAGATGTTCTGCATGCGTTCTTATGATTCACATCATATCAACTGATCAATGTGTCATATCAACTGCTTGATGCATCATATCAATAGGTTGTTGCATCATTATAGGTTGGTGTATTATAATTTATATCAATAGATGTGCCATATCAATAGGTTGATCTTGTAATCTTAAACTGCTTAAAAAATTAATGTTATCATATGTCAAATTGAACCACACAGACACATTTGCCCACGCATGCATGCACGCGCACATACACGCACGCACACATGCATGCACACACACACACGCGATATTTACGTTCAATATTTACAGCTGAACTTATTGCATTTCTTATGGCTCTTAACTATATTATTCTTGATTTTCCATATTCCTTCTTTCATATCTTGCTTTGTGTTGACTCAAAGTCAGTATTGGTCTCGGAATTATTTTGAAATTAAATGTCATACACCTCCTAAGTTTAAGAGGTATTCCTGTTTCTTTTTGTTTGGGTGCCTTCTCACGTTTGAATTATATTCAAATGAGTGGGCTGGACAGAGCTGCAAAAAAGGGGGCAAGACATGATATGGAATCGATAGAACTGGATGTTCCCTTATACTCTACAGGAGGGATACCGAATATTAGAACAAACTTCATGGGGTAAGTTTAAAGAATCTGATCAATTCAATGAACGATATTTAAAAGTTGTCTGACCACTGCCCCTATGTCTTGTTATATATAGCTCCTTCTCAAACAGACTCGCGTTTTATATCCGTGAGAAGGGTTAGTTCACTATGTTTTAGAATGAAGTTAAATGCATTCCTTACAAAATTTTGTAAACATGTCAGATGTCTATGTGGGGATCATATTTCCAATACTCATATCATATTTGAATGCCCTATTGTAAAACCTTTTTTACCTACATTTTCTGAACAGTCTATGGAAAAATGTATTTGAAAATCCAAAAACTAGCCTTTGCCATTGCCAGATGTTTATTGCATAGTCCAATTGAATATTATTGTAGTTACTTATTGTTATTTCATGTTTCCACATTGTTGAGTTTATATTTTGCTCCTGTTTAAAAGTATTATCCTTACTTTTTTAGGTGTGGGTTTTTGTTGTTGTTTTTTTTGTTTTTGTTTTTTTGTTTTAAACAAAAATACCAGCAATGATGCTATTTCTTAACCTTTTCTCCTTCCACTCCTTCCTCTCCCTTCTGTAACTTCCATTGCACTTTTTATTTCCTCGTCTAATATCACTTAGAGTGAACAGACGTTAAATTGAAGACAACACACGCGCGAGTCCTATGTGCAAAAGCACACAGCATCTTACGCACACGTTAAAATCTGTTCCACTTTTGGGAAGAGTAAGCCACTGTGGCTGGTGGGAACGGATTCATGACAAAATTGACCAAAGCATATACACACGGGAACTGGATGTAAAAAAGAAAAAAAGCACATGAGCTCTTACTCCATTATCCTTGAAATAAAAGACTAAATGAATAGATAAATAAAACAAAGAAGTAAATGTATGCGCACACTCTGTTGAAGTATATAGTTTAATGAAAGCTCTGTAGAAAAATTCAATACTGCAAATTCTTACAAGCATATTCTTTATTTGATCAGGTCAAATGAAATTCTGCCAAACTTTTCCATGAATGACTTTTGTTTTCCATTTTTATCTTATTTTTACCTGTCAAATTTTATTCTTTAAATAGAGAAACAAAAAAATTTGTGAAAAATGAGTGCAGAATGAGGTCAAGAGAGACAGACAAAAATAATTTTCAAGAGGAGAGAGATTTTTTTTATTAATTTTATTCTTGTTATATCGAGGATAATGGAATAAGCACATATTGCTTTTTTACATCTAGTCCCCGTGTGTGTGCGGTTTTTGTAAATTCTGTCATCTGTTCCCACCGGCACACAATGGCCTCTCGTCAGATTGCAAGCGCATTGTTCTAACCACAAGGCTATCCTGTCCCCTGAGGAGAGAGAGAGATTGAGAGAGAGAGAGAGAGAAAGAGAGAGAGAGAGAGAGAGAAGAGAGAGAGAGAGAGAGAGAGATTGAGAGAGAGAGAGAGAGAGAGAGAGAGAGAGAGAGAGAGAGAGAGAGAGAAAGCTCTAGGTTCTCAGATCTATAGAGAGAATAAAAAATCTGGACAAGTGTATAATGCATGTGTGTGTGTGTGTGTATTTGTGTGTGTGTGTGAGACACAGACACAGACAAAGAGAGGGAGCAGTACTTAGTTCAAAAAAGTTCTTTTACTTTCAAGAACGAAGCATTCCACTTACAAAGTTTCTGAGAATGTAAGGCCCCTCAGAATCAGAAAAGAAGGAGGGATGTGAAAGCTCCAGCAGATGACACTGGTAGTCTGTACGGTCAGCAGAGTGACGGACATCGCAGGACAACGCTGCCGTCCAGTTGTTGGAATGGACATCGATGCTGCAGTTATCCACACTCGATGCTGCAGTTATCCACACTCGGGGCATCTGAACAGCAACCATTGTTATGCATTCACTGTATGCCCGAGAATGGGCATGTGATGATGTAAAAGGTAAAGGTGTCCCATAACCTGTGTGGTCGTAGGGGAGTCGGGCGTCGGAGACCTCAACTTCTCTAGGGGCCAGCATATTGAGGGCGGCCCCCATTTCCTCTCCCTCGCTGCTTTACCTTCCCTGACCCTAAAGAGGGCAGGTACGCATTTACGGCTGGGGGACTGTACTGAAGCTAAGGCGTGCAAATGATCACCCATCCAAGTGGTAACCACGCTCGATGCTGCTTAAGTTTAGCTTGGGGAAAGCGAGTGCTCTGACTGCTGAGCTATCCCGTCCCCAGTAATGTTGTATGCATGCATTTATGCACAATGCAATACATGCTCAGAGTGACACATGTTTATAAATCATTAAATACATACATGTATGTATACATGCTTGCAGACATGCATTGAGGAATGTATTGCATGTGCATGCACGCACGTACGCACACACACTCACACATCTAATTGATAGAAAAAACATTAAATCAAAAGAACAAAAATTAATGAACACACAAAACACTCTCTCTCTCACACACACACACCACCACCACCACCACCATACCACACCATACCACCACCACCACCACACCAAAACCACACCACACCATTAATGTTGTCAGATACGAAAGGAATATGATTTGATACAACGCGCGCGATACAATAAGACGCAATGCAGTACATACAGTACAATGCAATACTACACAATACAATATATACAGCACAATGTACCACTACACAATAGAACACATTACAATACAATGCAACTGAATACAACACAATATAGCACCATACAAACCATACAATGCAATAATGTACAATACATTACAAAGCATTGCACCACTTCACACTATACCACAACCCACCCACCCGATAACCCCCCCCCCCTTCCCCCCCCCTTTTCCCCCAAACCCCCCTTTTTCCCCCCCAAAAATTTTTAAAAAAAAAAAAGGGCCCCAAACCTTTTTTTTGGGGGGGGGGCCCCTCCCCCCAATTTTCCCCCCTTTCCCCCCCCCCCCCCCCTTTTTTTTCCCCCCCCCTTCCCGGGTAAAAAACCCCGGGGGGAAAAAAAAAAAAAAAAAAAAAAAGGGGAAAAAAGGAAAGGAATTTTTTTTAAAAAAACCCCCAAAAAATTCCCCCCCAAAAAACCCTGCTTTAAGGGAAAAAAAAAAGGGGAAAAATGTTTAAAAAAAAACAAAATTTAATTTTCCCCCCTCCAAAAATTTTTTTAAAACCCCAAAGGAAAAAACAAAAAAAAAATTTTAAAAAACCCCCCCTTTTTGGAACCCCCCAAAAAAAAAAAATTTTTTTAAAAACCCCCCCCCAAAAAACCCCCCCCTAACCAAAACCCCCCCCCCAAAAACCCCCCCCCCCCTTTTTTTAAAAAAAAAATTTTTTTAAAAAAAAGGGGAAAAAACCCCAAAAACCCCCCCCCTTTCCCCAAAAAAAAAACCAAAAAAATTTTCCCCCCCCCCCTTTTAAGGGGGGTTTTTTAAAAAAAAAAAAAAATTTCCAAAAAAAAAAAAAAACCTTCCCCTTACAAAAAAACCCCCCCCAAAAAAAACCCCCCCCTTTACAAAAAAAATTAAAAAAGGGCCCCCCCCTTTTTGGGGGCCCCCAAAAAAAAAATTAAAAAAAAAAAACCCTTTTTTGGGGGGGGGGGGGGGGGGGGGGGGGGGGGGGTTTTTTGGGGGGGGGGGGGGGGGAAAAAAGGGGGGGTTTTTTGGGGGGGGGGGGGGGGGGGGGGGGGTTTGGGGGGTTTAAGGGGGGCCAAAAAAACCCCAAAACCCCCTTTCCCCCCAACCCGGGGGGTCCCCCAAAAATTTCCCCCGGGGAAAAAACCCCCCGGGGGGAAACCCCCGGGGGGGGGGAAAAAAACCCCCCCCCCATAAAGGGGGGGAATCAAAGGGGGGGGGCCCGGGGGGGGCCCCCCAAAAGGGGGGGGGGCCCCCCCAAAAAAAAAAATTTGGGGGGGGCCGGGGGGGGCCCCAAAAAGGGGAAATGGGGGGGCCCCCCCCCAAAATTCCGGAAAAAAGGGGGGGGGGGGCCCCAAGGGGGGGGGAAAAAAAAGGGGGGGGGGGGGGAAAAAAGGGGGGGGGGGGGGGGGGGGGGGGGTTTTTTTTTGGGGGGAAAGGGGGGGGGGGAAAACCCCCCCTTTAAAAAAAAAATTTTTTTCCCTTTAAAAAGGGGAAAAATTTAAAAAAGGGGGCCCCCAAAAAAAAAAAAAAAAAACCCCCGGGTTTTTTTTTTTTTTTTAAAAAAAATTTTTCCCAAACCCCCCCCAAAAAAATTTTTAATTTTTAAAAATTTTTTTCCCCCCCAAAAAAAATTTTTGGAAAAAAAAAATGGGGGGGGGGAAAAAAAAAAGGGGGGGGGGTTTTTTTAAAATTTTTGGGGGGGTTTTTTTTTTTTTTTTTTTTTTTTTTTTTGGGTTTTTTTTGTTTTTTTTTGTGGGGGGGGGGGGGGGTTTTTTTGGGGGGTTTGGGTTTTTAAATTTTTTTTTTTTTTTGGGGGTTTTTTTTTTTGGGGGGGTTTTTAAAAGGGCCCCCCCCCCCTTTTTTTTTTTTGGGAAATTTTTTTTTTCCCCCCTTTTTTTTTAAGAAAATTTTTTATTTTTTAAAAAAATTTTTTTTTTTTTTTTGGGGAAAATTTAAAATTTATTTTTTTAAAAAAAAAATTTTAAAAAATTTGGGGGTTTGGGGGGGTTTTTTTTTTTTTGGGGGGGGGGGGTTTTTGGTGGTGGGGGGGTTTGGGGGGTTTTTTTTGGGTTTTTTTTTATTTTTTTTTTTTTTTGGTGTTTTTTGTTTTTTTTTTTGTTTTTGGGGGTTTTTTGGGGTTTTTTGTGGGTTTTTTTTTTTTTTTTTTTTTGGGGGGTTAAAATTTTTTTAAAAAAAAATTTTTTAAAAAACATTTGGGGGTTTTTTTTTTGGGGGTTTTTTTTTTCCCCCTTTTTCCGGGAAGGGGAAAGCCTTTTTTTTTAAAAAAAAAAAATTTTTTTTTTTGCCCCCGGGGGGAAATTCCCCCCTTTTTAAAAAGGGCCCCCCTTTTTTTTTTTGGGGGGGGGAAAAAGGGGGGAAAAAAAAAAAAAGGGGGGGGGGGGGGGGGGAAAAAAAAAATTTTTTTAAAAAAAACCCGGGGAAAAAAAAAACCCAAAAAACCCCCCAAAAAAACCCCCCCCAAAAAATTAATTTGGGCCCCCCCTCCCCCCCGGGGGGGGAAAAATTTTTTTTCCCCTTTTTTTTAAAAAATTTTCCCCTTTTGGGGAAAAAACCCCGGTTTGGAAATTCGGGGTTAAATTTTTTTTTTGGGGTTTTTAAAAAAATTTTTTAAATTTTTTTTTTTCCCCCCCCCCGGGGGCCCCCCTTTTTTTTTTTTAACCCCAAACCCCATTTTTTAATTTTTTTTAAATTTGGGGCCCCAATTTTTTTTTTTCCTTTTTTCCGTTTTTTTTTTTTTAAAAATATTTTCCCAAAAAAAAAAAAAAACCCCCCCCCCTTTAACCCCCCCCCCCCCCCCAAAAAAAAACCAAAAAATTTTTTTTGGACCCTTTTTTTTTTAAAAAAACCCAATTTTTAAAAAGGGTTTTTTTTTTCCCCCTTTTTTTTTTAAAAATTTTACTTTTTTTCCCCCCAAAAAAACCCCAAAAAAAAAAAACCCCCAATTTTTTCCCCCCCCCAAAAACCCCCCCCTTTTTTTTCCCTTCTTTTTTTTTAAAAACCCCCTTTTTTAAAAAAAAAATTTTTTGGAAAAAAAAAACCCCTTTAAAAAAACCTTTTTAAGGAAAAAAAAAGGGAAAAAAACCCCCAAAAAAAAGGAAAAAAAAAGGCCCAAAAAAAAAAAAATTTTTTTCCCAATTAAAAAACAAAAAAAAAAAAAAAAAAAAATTAAAAAAAAATTTCCCAAAAAAAATTTTTCCCTTTTAATTTTTCCAAAATTTCACTTTTTTTTTTTTTTTTTAAAAAAAAAAAAAAGGGGCCAAAAAAAAAAATTTTTAAAATTTTGGAAAAAAGGGAATTTTTTTAAAAAAATTTTTATTTTTTAAAAAAAAAATTTTTTTTAAAATTTTTTTTTTAAAATTTTTTTTAAAAAAAAAAAAAAAAACCCCAAAAAAAAATTAAAAAAAACCCCCCCCCTTTCCCAAAAAATTTTTTTAAAAATTTAAATCTTGGGGTTTTTTTTAAAAAAAAATTTTTTTTAAAACCAAAAAAAAAAAATTTTTTCCCAAAAACCCCAAAAAAAAACCCCCAAAAAAAAAAAATTTTTTGGCAAGTTTCCCTTTTTGGGTTTTTTAAACCAAAAAAAAAAACCCCCTTGGGGGGGCCCCCCCCCATTAACCCTTTTTTTTTTAAAAAAAAAAAAGGGGGGAATTTTAAAAGAAAAAAAGGGAAAAAAAACCCCAAAAAATTTTTAAAAATTTTTTCCCAATTTTTTTAAAATAAAAAAAAAAAATTTTTTTAAAAAGGAAAAAAGGGAAAAAAAAGGGTTTTTTTAAAAATAAAACCCTTTTTTTTAAAAAAAAAAAAAAAAAAAAACCCCCCCAAAAAAAAAAAATTTTTTAAAAAAAACCCCAAAAAGGGAAAATTTAAATTTTTTTTTTTAAAAAAAAAAATTTTTAAAATTTTTAAAACCCAAAAAAAGGTTTTAAAACCCTTTTTTCCCCCTTTTTTTCCAAATTTTTTAAAAATTTAAAAAATTTTTTTTCCCCAAAAAAAAAGGTTTTTTTTAAAAAAATTTTTTTTGGGGGTTTTTTTTAAAATTTAAAAAATTTTTAAAATTTTAAAAAAAAAAACCCCTTTTTTTTTTTCCCCCCCCAAAAATTTTCCCCAAAAAAAAAAAAAATTTTTTTAAAAAAATTTTTTTTTAAAAAAAAATTTTGAAAAAAAAAAAAGGGGGCCCCCCCCTTTAAAAAAAAACCCCCCCCAAAAACCCCAAAATTTCCCTTTTTTTTAAAAAACCCGGGGGGAAAAAAAAAAAATTTTTAAAAGGCAAAAAAAAAAAATTTTTAACCTTTAAGGGGGGTTTTTTTTGTTTCCCCCCCCTTTTTTTTTTTTAAAAAAAAGGGAAAATTTTCCCCCCCCAAAAAAAAAATTTTTAAAAAAAACCCCCCAATTTTGGGGGGGAAATTTAATAAACCCTTTTTTTAAATTTTTTTTTTTGGGGGGGGTTACCCCAAAATTTTCCCCCTTTTTTTGGGGAAAAGGCTTTTTTTAAAAAAAAAATTTTGGGCTTTTTTTTTAAGTTTTTTCCCCCGGGTTTTGGGGGCCCCAAAAGGGGGGGAAAAAAAAAAGGGGATAAAGCTTTTTTTTTTCCCCCCCCCGGGGGGGTTTTTAAAAAAAATTGTTTTAAAAAAAAAAAAATTTTCCCTTCTTTTTTTTTAAAAACCCCCGAAAAAAAGGGGTTTTTTCCCCTTTTTTTTTTTTTTTTTTTAAAAAAATTTCCCGGGGAAAGGGGGCCCCCCTTTTTTTCCCCCCCAAATAAAAAAATTTTTTTAAAATTTTGATTTTTAAAAAAAATTTAATGGGGAAAGAAAACCCCCAACCTTTGGTTTTTCCCCAAAAGGGGGGCCCCCCTTTTATGTATTTTTGGGGCCCCCTTTTTTTTTCCCCCCCCCTTTTTTTGGGGGGTTTTTTTTTTTTTTTCCCCCCCAAAATTTTTTTTTTTTGGGGGAAAAAATTTTTTTTTTTTTATTTTTTTTTTTTTTTTTTAATTTTAAAAATTTTTTTTTTTTAAAATTTTTTTTTAATTTTTTTAAAAAATTTCCCATTTTTTTTTAAAAAAAAAATTTTTTGGGGGGGAAAAAAGGGGGTTTTTTTTTTTTTGGGGGGGGGTTTTGGGTTTTTTTTTTTTTTTTTTTACAAAAAAAAAAATTTTTAAAAAAAAGGAAACAAAAAAAAAAAAAAATTTTTTTTTTTTTTTTCCCCCCCCCCCCCCCCCCCCCCCCCCCCCCCCCCCCCCCCCCGGCCCCCCCCCTTTTCCCCTTTTTAAATTTTTGGGGTTTTTTTTGGGGTTTATTTTTTTTTTTAAAGGGGGGGGGGGTTTTTTTTTTTTTTTTTGGGGGGAGGATTTTTCAAAAAAAAGGGGGGTTTCCTTGGGGAAAAAAAAAAATTTTTAAACCCCCCTTTTTTTCCCCCCTTTTTTTCTTTTTTTATTTTTTTCCCCCCCCTTTTTAAGGGAAACCCCCCCCCCCCCCCCCCCTTTTTTTTGTTTTAAAAAAGGGGGGGGGAAAAAAAAGGGGGGGGGGTTTAACCCCTTTTAATAAAAAAGGGGGGGGGGGGGGGAAAAAAAATTTTTTTTTTTAAAAAAAAAAAAAAAACCCCCTTTTTTTTTTTTTTTTTTTTTTTTCCCCCCTTTTTCCCCCCCCCCTTTTTTTTTTTTTTAAATTTTTTTTTTTAAAGGGGGTTTTTTTTTTTTTTTTTTTTTAAAAAAAGGTTTTGGGGGAATAAATTTTTTTTTTTTAAAATTTTTTTGGGGTTTTTTTAAAAAATTTTTTTTTTTTTTTTATTTTAGTTAAAAATTTTTGGGGGGGGGAAAAAAAAGGGGGGGGGGGGGGTTTTTTTTTTTTTAAAATTTTTTTTTTTAAAAAATTTTTTTTTAAATTTTTGGGGGGAAAAATTGGGGGGGGGGGGGGGGGGGGGGGGTTTTTTTTTTTTCCCCCAAAAATTTTTTTTTTTTAAAAACCCAAAAAAAAAAAAAAAATTTTTTTTTTGGGGGGAAAGGGGAAAAAAATTTTTCCCCCCCCCCCCCTTTTTTTTTTTCCTTTTTTTTTCCCCCCTTTTTGGGGGGGTTTGGTTTTAAGGGGGGGGGAAAAAAAAAATTTTTTTTTTTTTTTAAATTTTTTCCCAAAAAATTTTAAAACCCCCCCTTTTTAAAAAGGGGTTTTCCAAGGTTTTTTTTTTGGGGGATTTTTTTTTTTTTTTTTTTTTTAAAAAAATTTTTTTTTTTTTTGGGGGGGGGGTTTTTTTGGGGGGGGTTTTTTGGGGGGGGGTGGGGGGGGGTTTTGTTTGGGTGGGGGGGGTTTTTTTGGGGGGGGGTTTTTGTTTTTTTTGGGGGGGGTTTGGGGGGGTTTTTTTGGGGGGGGGGGGGGTTTTTTTGGGGGGGTTTGGGGGTTTTGGGGGGGGGGGTTTTTTTTTAAGGGGGGTTTTTTTTTTTTTGGGGGGTTTTGGTTTTTTTTTTTTTTTGGGGGGGGTTTTTTTTTTTTTGGGGGTTTTTGGGTTTTTTTTTTTTTTTTGGGGGGTTTTTTTTTTTTTTTTTGGGTTTTTTTTTTGGGGGGGGGGTTTTTTTTTTTTTGTTTTTGGTTTTGGGTTTTTTTGGGTTTTTTTTTTTTTGGGGGGGGGGGGTTTTTTTTTTTTTTTTTTTTTTTGGGGGGGGGGGGGGGGGGATTTTTTTTTCCCGGGGGGGTTTTTTTTTTTTTTTTTTGGGGGGGTTTTTTTTTTTTTTTTTTTTTTTTTTTTTTTTTTAAAGTTTGGGGGGGGGGGTTTTTTTTTTGGGGGGGGTTTTTTTTAAAAAAAAGGGGAAAAAATTTTTTCCAAAAAAAAATTTTTTTTTTTTTTAAAAAAAATTTTTTTTTTTTCCCCCCTTTTTTTTTTGGGGGGGTTTTTGGGGTTTTTGGTTTAAAAATTTTTTTAAAAAATTTAAAAAGGGGGGGGGGGTTTTTTTAAAAATTTTTTTTTTTTAAAAACAAAAAAAACCCCTTCAAAAAAAAACAAAAAAAAAAACCCCGGGGGGGAAAAATTAATTAAAAAAAAAAAAAAATTTTTTCCCCTTAAAATATTTTTAAAAAATTTTTTTTTTTTTTTTTTTGGGGGTTTTTTTGGTTTTTTTTTTTTAAAAATTTTTTTTAAAAAAAAAAAATTTTTTTAAAAGGGTTGGGGGGGGGGGGTTTTTTTTTTTGGGGAAAGGGGGGGGAAAAAAAATTTTGGTTTTTTTTTCTTTTTTTCCTTTTTTTTTGGGGGTTTTTTAAAAATTTTTTTTTTAAATTTTTGGAACCCGGGGCCCCTTTTTGGGTTGGGTTTAAAATTTTTTTTTTTGGGGCCCCCCTTTTTTTTTTTTTTTTTTTAAAAAAGGGGTTTTTTTTTGGGTTTTTTTTTTTTTCGGGTTTTTTGGGTTTTTTTTTTTTTTTTTTTGGTTTTTTAATTTTTTTCCCTTTTTTTTGGGTTTTTTTTTGGGGGGTGGGGGGGGGTTTTTCCTTTTTTTTTTTTTGGGGGGGGGGGGGGGGGGGGGGAAAAGGGTTTTTTTTTTGGGGGGGGGAAAAAGGGGGGTTTTTTTTTTCCCCCCCAAAAAAAAAAAGGGGAAAAAAGGGGGAAAAAAATTTTTTTTGGGGGTATTTATTTAAGGGCCCCTTTTTTTTAAATTTTTTTTTTCCCCGGGGTTTTTTTCCCCCCCCGGGGAATTTTTTAAAATTTTTTTCCCGGGTTTCCAATTTTCCCTTTGGGGGGGGGCCCCTTTTTTTTTTTTTTTGGGGGGGGAAAAAAAAAATTTTTTTCCAAAAAATTTTTAAAAAAAACCCCCAAAAAAAACCCCTTTTTTTTAAAAAGGGGGGCCCCAAAAAAATTTTTTGGGGGGGAAAAAACCCCTTTTAACCCAAAAAACCCAAAAAAAACCCAAAAAATTTTTCCCGGGGGAAATTTTTTTTTCCCCTTCCTTTTTTGGGGGGTTTTTTTTAAAGTTTTTTTTTTTTTTTGGGGTGGGGGGAAAAAGGTTTTTTAAAAATTTTTTTTTTAAAAAAAATTTTTAAAAAAAAAAAAAAAAACCCTTTTTCCCCCCCCCAAAAAAAAAAAAAAACCCCCCCCCCCCTTTTTTTGGGGGGGTTTTTGGGGGGGAAAAAAAAAAAAAAAAAAATTTTTTTAAAAAAAAAAAACCCCCTTCCTTAAAAAGGTTTTTTTTTAAAAAATTACAATAAAAAAAAAAAAAAAAAAAGGGCCCAAAAAGGGGGGGGGAAAAAAAAAAGGGGGGGGAAAAAAAAAAGGGGGGGAAAAAAATCAAAGGGAGAGGGGGGGGAAAAAAAATTTTTTTCCCCTTTTTTAAAAAATTTTTATGGGGGGAAATTTTTTGGGGTTTTTTTTTTGGGGGAAATTAAGGAAAAAAATTTCCTTAATTTTTGGCCTTTTTTAAAAACCAAAAAGGGTTTTTTTTTTGGGTTTTTTTTTCCCCCCAGGGGGGGTTTTTTTCTTTTCCCGGCCCTTTTTTTTGGGTTCCCCTTTTTGGGGTTTTTTTTTTTTTTTTGGGGGGGGGTTTTTCCCCCCCAAATTTTTTCCCCCCCCCCAAAAAAATTTTCCCCTTTTTTTTTTGGGGGGGGGGGGGGTTTCCGGGCCGGGGGGGCCCCCCTTTTTTTTTGGGAATTGGGGTTTTTTTTTTTAAAAAACCCCCCCGGGGGTTAATAAAGCTTTTGGGTTTTTTTTTTTTAAAAAAAAATTTTTGCCTTTTTTTTTTTCGGGGGAAAAAAATTTTTTTTTCCAAAAAATTTTTTAAAAATTTTTTAAAAAAAAGGGGGGGAAAAACTTTCTAAAAACCCCCTTTTTTTTAATTTGGAATTTTTAAATTTTTTAAGAATTTTGGGGCCCCTTTTCTGGGGGCCCTTTTTTTGGGGGGGGGGCCCCCTTTTTTTTTGGGGGGGAAAAAATTTTC
>CM054151.1:13929589-13934589 GCA_028751875.1 Rapana venosa | reverse complement strand
CAATTCCCATGGCAGAGCAAAGTGGTAGTCTCTCCTTGAAGGTAAGAACTTCACAAGGAGTATAAGATAAAACAGTGCAGGTAGAGGCAAACAGCATCAGAGTTAGTTCAAATCACTGTGGCAAGTCACTTCAGTCCAGCATAATCAGAACATGAAAAGCTCAGTTCATCCAGCGTACTCTTGCTGGAATGAAGTAACACAGCAGAATCAATCAAGATCAGGTACACCTAGTTCTCATCCACTTCCTGAAGAGTGGGTGCATTGAGACAGCTCAAGTCTTTGCATTGTCCTAATGCCATTTGAAATTGGAGCCCATATCTTTTTCTGCAGTCCGTAGTAATGAGAAGAAGAAGAAGAAGAAGAAGAAGAAGAAGAGAAGAAGAAGAAAGAAGAAGAAGAAGAACAACAACAACAACAACAACAAGAACAAGAACAAGAACAAGATATGGAATTTATGTAGCACTGAATCTTGTAAAACAAACAAATTAAAGCGCATCGCAGGACCGTTATATTCTCTGGAGCAGGAGGGAGATCAGTCTTCCCTGAGACAAAGTGCAGTGTGGAGAATAGCCAGCTCCTATAAGTGCAGTGTGAAGAATAGCCAGCTCCTATAAGTGCAGTGTGGAGAATAGCCAGCTCCTATAAGTGCAGTGTGAAGAATAGCCAGCTCCTATTAGTGCAGTGTGAAGAATAACCTGCTCCTATTAGTGCAGTGTGGAGAATAACCAGCTCCTATTAGTGCAGTGTGAAGAATAACCAGCTCCTATTAGTGCAGTGTGAAGAATAACCTGCTCCTATTAGTGCAGTGTGAAGAATAACCAGCTCCTATAAGTGCAGTGTGAAGAATAACCAGCTCCTATAAGTGCAGTGTGGAGAATAGGCAGCTCCTATTAGTGCAGTGTGAAGAATAACCAGCTCCTATTAGTGCAGTGTGAAGAATGACCAGCTCCTATAAGTGCAGTGTGGAGAATAGGCAGCCCCTATTAGTGCAGTGTGGAGAATTGACAGCTCATATTCGTGCAGTGTGGAGAATAAGCAGCTCCTATTAGTGCAGTGTGAAGAATAGGCAGCTCCTATTAGTGCAGTGTGAAGAATAACCAGCTCCTATTAGTGCAGTGTAGAGAATAGGCAGCTCCTATTAGTGCAGTGTGAAGAATAACCAGCTCCTATTAGTGCAGTGTGGAGAATAGGCAGCTCATATTTGTGGGGTCCATGTCTATAATGAAGAGAAATGTAAAGTTGCTCTGACCTGAATAGTTTCCACTGCACACAGCTTCCCTCATCCCTGACTATCCTGAAGGTGGGGCACAGGGAGGCCAGGACATTTTCTTTCCTCAGAAGATCCAGTTCAGGCTTTGTCATGCTTACCAAAACATGTAATATTTGGTATGCTAATGACAAAGTAGCTGCAGAATTTTCAAAATAGCCAACGGGAACATTGTCTCTGGTGATAATGTTAGATTATGCTGTACAGCCTTACATTGTTTGGAGCCAGGGGTGCTGCTCCAATAATGCCCATACCATGGAAGGTACCAGTTCTATCCAGTGTCCTGATCTGATGATCTACATTGTCAGCAACAAACTGGATCCAGCTGTTGGGGTTCTATGCCTACCATGGTCTGTTTCCTAGTCAGTAGCAGCACACATTTCAAACTAGACTGACCTCCTTGTATGAAGAAACAAAACCCAAGCTTGTGGACACGTTCAACGAGGTTTTTGGAGCCAGTCTGCTGGGGTATGGCAACCCCAAGAGCAATCTGAAGAGGGGGATGAGTACTGTTGGTCGTGCTGCCAGCTATAGTGCCTGACCAAGAGAAGCAATTGTCAAGTCAGGATCTGTTTTCCTTCCCAGCCAAGTTCTGAGAAACAGATCCAAAGAAGATGGTAAAATTAATAATCCCAACTGTTTTAGGGGGGAAATCTCAATTGTTTGAGATACTTGCTTCTGCAGAAAGATACTCTGTTGTTGATGTGTTGACGTTCCCGATATTTGATAGGAAAGTTTTGTAAGTGTCTGAATCATTCTGATTTTTTTCTTTCTCTGCATCTTTCTCTCTGTTGGATTTTGCAAATTTCTCCAGGATCTTCTCTGCATTTGACCTTATTGTAATGACATTCTTTTTCCCTCTGATGCAGGTAATAATTGCTAAATCACCAAAGTGACTTCTAGTTTCTGCCACATGTATTTCTCTGTGTATGGAGTGTCACTATGGAGATACTATTTCATCTTTGTGCACAAGTCCATGATTGTGATTTTTTTCATCATCATTCTCTTTGAAATAAGTCATGACATGTCTGAAAGCTTCATCATGAACTGTGTCTACTGGTCTGCCTGCAGTTGCTGTGGTTTGTTCCTCTGAAGAACGGCGGAATGCTAGAGGGTTAGATTTCATAGTTGTGAAATGGACACTGCACTGCTTGTGATACACAACATCTGCAGCATGAAGGTCACTGACAGCTTGGATTCTTTTGCACACTCTTTCTGCCCATTTGTTCTCTGGTTCATGCTTTAAACCACTTTCTTGAATCTGCTGCTGGCAATTGCATGTCCGAATTTGATACACAGCTGTGTTTCGTTTCTTCCTGAAATCATTAATAGACTAACCACAAAAGAGACAAAAAGAGGAATTATTTAAACCTAGCTTGCTTGGATCAAAGAGCTGTGTTGTTTACACATTGAATATCTTGCTCTTCCCTCTGTCTCTACATTGTCATCCTTCAAACAGCGTGCTTTTTTGAGACCTGCTATACCTTTCTCAGTCTGCCTTACTTCATCTTGGCTATCAGTCAGCAGTCTTTCTCCACATAATAACATACAGACATACCCATTCAGTCCTTTCATGTGGACAAGGAAAAAAATGTGATCAGTTATTGGGAAAATTTTGCAAAATGGCAACCAAAATATTTAATCAGCACTTTTGTAGAGCAGGAGAAAAAAAACCACAAAAACATCACACCCCACCCTTAGCTTCAAGTTAAACTGAAAACAGTTGCAAGCCTTTTATTCAGAATTTTAAATACACCAGTAGGGTAAATAGGACTGGGCAGACATTTGGATCCAATGAATTCAGATCATCTGTACGCACAGTCAGAGACAGGAAACGTACAGAGAATGAAACAGAATGAAAATACCTATATTATTTATTTATTCACACACACACACACACACACACACACACACACACACAACACACACACACACACACACACACACACCACACACACACACACACACACACACATTTTTCAGGGAGCACACAGATTTACTTTCCAAAAGCAGAGAGCACACAGATCTACTTCCAGCTTTACTGGATCAAGGGTATATCAACAGAAAGGGGATAGACCCCAGTTGTATACACTCCCTTCCTAATTTCTATGGGCAGATTTCTCCAGTGCCTGTCCTATCCAGTGTTCTGTGGACAGATAAGACCTCTGGCTATGTTTATGAAAGTTAAAAAACACTTTCAAGTAAAACAACACAAGGCACCCAGAGAGCTGATTTTGGCAAAAGTGGTTTACCATACAAGAATCACTACCCTACTGTATTGTGTAGGAACTGGTCATGATGTGGACAGTTGTTTTGATGTTGTCTGGTTTAATACGTACATCAGTGATGTAACAACCACATACGTCGTAAAAACAAGCAAGCGGGTACTTTTTAGTGTGTGTTAAATTTCAAAAGATAAGTCATTTATGCTCATCTAAACCAGAATCAGTAGGGCAAGAGCATTTGCCACCATGGCCCTTTCTGGGTCAAAAATGGGTGGAGCCTTACCAAATAAGGGAGGATGCCGCGGTGTGTGAGGCAGGCCCAGCTATAGCAAACGATCAGTCTCAGAGTGCCAAATATTGTTTTTGAGCTTGTTTGTTTATTAATTTTCGGCAACTTCCGACACCTACTTTTTCCTACTTTTTTGATATGTTGTTAGTGATATTTTTATCTACCTGTTGCACCAAGTTTGAAAACTATTGCAATTAGTTCCTTGGGAAATGCAAGGATTGACTAGCCTAATATTTTCCCCTGGAGTTAGCATCAGCGAAGACTTCACTCTTCCCAAAAGTCCTTTGGATGAGACTATAAACCGAGGCCCCGTGTGCAAATGCACGCAGAACATCTTGCGCACACGTTAAATCCTGTTCCGCTTTTCGTAGAAGTAGGCCAATGTGACCTCCTTACTATAGTCCAGACAAAGAACAGCAAACAGTATGTGGTCAAGTTAATAGCCCCAACAACCTTACACAGACCATCTCGTAGGTAAGGTAAAGGTAAAGGTGTCCCCGTAATCTGCGGTCGTTGAGTAGAGAGGTGTCAGATACCTTAGCTTCTCCAGCGGCCAGTCTATTGAAGGCGGCGCCCATCTCCTCTCCCTCGCTGGCTTTTACCTTCCCTGACCCTAAAGAGGGCAGGTACCCATTTACAGCTGGGTGAACTGGGTGGGTGGGGGTGGGGGTGGGGGGGGGGGGGGGGGAGACTGTACTGAAGCTAAGTTGCCCAAACGTTCAGCCATCTACTTGCCAACCACAGTCAATGCTGCCTGGAGAAAATGAGTGCTCTGACCACTGAGCCACCCACCAGTCTCCCCCTAAGATAGGTCAATGGGAGAGGCGGGGAAGAAAAGATAGGCAGGGAATGAACTGGGTTGACCACACCACTGAATAGAACCCCCATTTCCCCCCCCCCCCCCCCCCCCCCCCCCCCCCAGCAAAAAAGCTTCGCGAAGATTTTCAAGACTCCAGAATAGGTTATTATCTCAATAGAGAAATTATGAGTGGCATTTTAAGATTGCACAACATGATTTAAACAAGATATACATAAAATATAACGCTCATCTTAATACTTGACAGCACTTGATGTCACACACACACACACACACACACACACACACACACCCCAAAACACACACACACACACACACACCACACACACTCACACACACACACAAAACACCCCACACACCCCACACACACAACACCACACACCACACACAAAACCCACACCA
>CM054151.1:13910252-13929089 GCA_028751875.1 Rapana venosa | reverse complement strand
TCCCCTTGATTGTGATTTTTTTCATCTTTTCTTTTGAAATAAGTCATGACATGTCTGAAGCTTCTCATGAGCGTGTCTACGGGGTTTGCCTGCGTTTGCTTGGTTTGTTCCTCTAAAGAAACGGCAGATGTAAAGGGTTAGATTCTTGTTGTGTGGACCCTGCATGTTTGGGATACACAACTCGCAGCAGAAGGTCACTGACAGTTGGGATTCTTTTGCCACTCTTTCTCCCCATTTGTTAACTGGCCCTGTTTTTTAAACACTTTCTTGAATTTGCTGGGGCAATTATGTCACGGTGCTAAAACGGGGAAAAGCACGACTCTTTATTTTGGGGGCTGGCACTTTCCCTCCGAAACCCAAAATACTCTGGCTGCATCTGGGCACCGCGCGGTCAGGGGCCCCAAGTCCGCGTCTTGCGGTCCCAGCACAATTCCTTCTTTGTGTCTATTGCGATGGGCGAATTTTTTTTTGAAGGCTTTTTATCATTCGCTGTGGATGCCCACTTGATTTTTACAGTATCATACTTTAGTGAAAAAAATTTTAATACCTGCTTTACTTTTTTGTGGTGCGGTTGTACAGCTAATTGGTTAACTAATTTTAAACATTTTTTTTTAAACACGGTGTTTTCCCAAAAAACGAGGGCTGAGGTTTGTTGTTTGTTTGTGTGTTGGTGTGTGTTTTGTGTATGTAAAAAAATAAATAAGTAAGTCTTCAGAAAACCCTAAATAGGAGACTGAAAGAGGAGAGAGGGGGGGGGAAGGAAAGGGGGGGGGGGGGGAAAAAGGAATTGGTGTTGGGCGTGGGGGGGGGGGGGGGGAAAAGGGTTTTTGGGGGGTGGGTTTTTGGGGGTTTTGGGGGGGGGGGCCCCTTGCGGTGGTTATTTTCCGGGGTGGCGTGGGCGGGGGGGGTTGGGGTTTGCGGGGGTGGTGTTGTTGTGCCACGGGGTCTTGTGATGCTTTGCCCGGTATTTTATTTTTTGTAACGGTTTTGTGTGCGTCCACAGAAAATGTGGGTGTTCCGGCGTGTGTAGTTTCAGTTGTTAGTTTTTCAAGCACATGTTTTTGCCGTGGGCCCAATTTTTTTTAGGGTTTTTTTGTGGTGGTGGCCCCCGGCGTTTAAAGGGGTGTGGGGTTTTTTATTTTGGGTATCTTCAGTATTTTTTGCCCCTTTGTGGTTAGTGTATGTTTGTCTGCTTGTGTGTGTGTGCACGTGCGCTCATGTGTGTGTGTTTATTTATTTTGCTTATTCTTTTATTTCAAGGATAATGGAATAAGCACTCATGTGCTTTTAAAAAATCTAGTTCCCTTTGTATATGCATTTTGTAAATTTGTCATCCGTTTTGTGTGTGTGTGTTTTTTCTTTCCGTTTTTTTTTTTTGGTGTTGCTTTGATGTCAAAGTGTAGGCTGTGTGCAATTTGTTTGGTTTTTTTTACACAACACGGACTGATAAGTAGATAAACATTTGATCACAAAAATTTAACAGGATCAGAAATTTGCTTTTTGAATAGTATCAGAAAACATCAGTGAAATAAAAACCTGATCCATTTGTGAGTTATCTTGGCTTGATGACAGTATAGGATACTGACAAGACATTTGTTTTCTACTGCGTTCTCGGGCTATAATTTTTGAGCTGTACTGGAATTGGTTCATGAACAAACCTTCAGCTGTGGCAAGGATACCACTAAAAGCTGATGAAACAGTAGACTGTGTACGTGCTGTAACGCCTGACCAGCAGGAGTGTTTATAGAGAAGTCAGATAGCTAACACTAATGACTTCGGCAGACTCTATCCCCACACTCTCCATCACCCTGCCTCTCACGGCGCTGGCCGCGCGCAGTAGCTGGTAGCCGCTGCAGTGTGTTTATTTATGGCCTCCTTCTGCCAACAGGTTCAATTCCCCCGCCCCCAAAAAAGGTTAGTCTGCATGCAGACATATTCAATGTTTTCCCTATGTTCATTGTTTATATAATATAAATATATGCTTTTTTAGAGAGAGAGTTAGAAATGTCTGTTTTTTGTGATTGTGTTTCTTTCTGCACCTCTCATGTTTATCTTCATGTCTGTTTGAACTGCTGTCACATCAACCAGTATGAAAGAAAGTACATGGAGGTTGGGGTGAAAGAAAGTCGTTTTAAAACTCATTTTAAAGAGTGCTTTGCTTGTCGTTTTTAAACAATTCACTGTGCAAGAGGATGTGTGAAAGACACAAGAGTAATTTACGGCTGAACACAGCTACAGCTGCAAGCTGCTAGTGCTGCCTTTCCTTTTGCCCTGTGTATTTATATCCACGCCCTGCCAGCTGCCAGTCATGAACTTTGGCTGGGAAACTAAACCGAGGGAATGAGAAGCAGTGATGTCCGAATTTGATACACAGCTGTCTTTCGTTTCTTCCCAAAATCATTAATGGACTGACCACAAAAGAGACAAAAAGAGGAATTATTTAAATCTAGCTTGCTTGGATCAAAGAGCTGTCTTGTTTACACATTGAATATCTTGCTCTTCCCTCTGTCTCTACATTGTCATCCTTCAAACAGCATGCTTTTTTTTAGACCTGCTACACCTTTCTCAGTCTGCCTTACTTCATCTTGGCTATCAGTCAGCAGTCTTTCTCCACATAATAACATGCAGACATACCCATTCAGTCCTTTCATGTGGACAAGGAAAAAAATGTGATCAGTTATTGGGAAAATTTTGCAAAATGGCAACCAAAATATTTAGATCAGCACTTTTGTAGAGCAGGAGAAAAAAACACAAAAACATCACACCCCACACTTAGCTTCAAGTTAAACTGAAAACAGTTGCAAGCCTTTTATTCAGAATTTTAAATACACCAGTAGGGTAAATAGGACTGGGCAGACATTTGGATCCAATGAATTCAGATCATCTGTACACACAGTCAGAGACAGGAAACGTACAGAAAATGAAACAGAAATGAAAATACCTATATTTATTTATTTATTCACACACACACAAAACACACACACACACACACACACACACACACACACACACACACTTTTGCAGGGAGCACACAGATTTACTTTCCAAAAGCAGAGAGCACACAGATCTACTTCCGGCTTTACTGGATCAAGGATATATTAACAGAAAGGGGATAGACCCCAGTGTGTATACACTCCCTTCCTAATTTCTATGGGCAGATTTCTCCAGTGCCTGTCCTATCCAGTGTTTTGGACAGATAAGACCTCTGGCTATGTTTATGAAAGTTAAAAACACTTTCAAGTAAAACAACACAAGGCACCCAGAGAGCTGTTTTGGCAAAAGTGGCTTACCATACAAGAATCACTACCCAAACTGTATTGTTGTAGGAAACTGGCCATGATGTGGACAGTTGTTTTGATGTTGTCTGGTTTAATAGTACATCAGTGATGTAACGACCACATACGTGGTAAAAACAAGCAAGCAGGTACTTTTAGTGTGTGTTAAATTTCAAAAGATAAGTCATTTATGCTCATCTAAACCAGATTCAGTAGGGCAAGAGCATTTGCCACTATGGCCCTTTCTGGGTCAAAAATGGGTGGAGCCTTACCAAATAAGGGAGGATGCCGTGGTGTGTGAGGCAGGCCAGCTATAGCAAACGATCAGTATCAGAGTGCCAAATATTGTTTTTGAGCTTGTTTGTTTATTGATTTTCGGCAACTTCGGACACCTACTTTTTTGATATGTTGTTAGTGATATTTTTATCTACCTCTTGCACCAAGTTTGAAAACTATTGCAATTAGTTCCTTGGGAAATGCAAGGATTGACTACACTATTGCTGCTATATTCATTTCTTCTTTGTGGAATGCTCAGATGCACGAAAATGTGTCACGCTGATGTTAAGCGCCTGACAAGTCAGGCCCAGCGCATCCGACCTCGGCATAAGAGAGAATGGCTATCTTTTAAGTCTTTCTGGAAAGAAAAAGCAGGAGAATGGACCAAGAAGAAAAAAAATGGACAAGAAGGAGAAGACAGGAAGAAACGGAACAAGGCAAAAACAAAGACAGGGATAGAAAAGTGGCACAGAATTTCCAGAAGGTTGGGATGCTATTTACACTGAAAGGCCCCCCAGAATCCCATCCTGGATGGGGTATTATTTCTTTTCTTTTTTTCTTTTTTTTTCTTTTTAATGATGTGACTTCTCATGCTTTTTTTAAAAGCACCGAAGAAAAACAGTTTGCATCAGTCTTAAGTACTGTCCAAATCAATAATAATTATTGTTCCTATCCCTACAGACCACAAAGGTCATGATATGATTAGGGCTGTCAAGTTTTTCTCCATCCACTAACAAAGAACAAAGTTGTGATAAATTTAGGCAGTGGCCACTACGCTATCTATCTAGCTATCTATTTAGCTATCTAGCTGTCTATCTGTTTCCTTGTTTTGTTGATAGTCCCTAATCAAGGGCAAGGGCCTGATGAAAAAAGTACAAAATAAAATGGGAATTAGGCGTGTTATGTGCTGATAAACCTTTGAAAAAAATAAGAGACCAATTCAATTCACCATTGTCAATCTATCAATTTTATATCTATGCATATGAACACGCAAGGAACTTGGACTTGATGTAAGAAAAGCACATTAACTGCTCATCTTCAGTATCTTTCAAATCAAAGATCTAACAATTATCGTACCTCTCTGTTTATATCCACGCCCACCTTCTGAATAAAAGAACATTCAAGTTCATTTATCTAATCTATCTATCTAGGGGGGGGGGGGGGGGGGGGGGGGGGGGGGGGGGGGGTTGCATTTGTCATCTCAAATTTGTCACTCACAGCACTAGCCTATCTCCAACCTCTCTGCCGTCCCTCAAAGAACTTTCTCCATAATTTGTCTACTAACACGCCAATCTGTCTGCCCTGATAGGTGCTGGGGGGAGGAGCGAGGTTTGACTTGTGTAGGCGATTTCTGTGTGAGGTTTATTTCTGAACGGCGGGCGAGAGGCGGAGGGGCTTGAGGTTGGGCTTTGTGGTGTGACTTTTCTTACAGGAGTGGGGAACTTTGGTGGTCTAGGTAGGGAGGGACCCACGGTGAGCCTTGGGGTATTGTTTGTGGTTGGGGTGGGGGGGTCGGTGGTGGGGGGTGGTGGGGGTGGGTGGTGGGGGTGTGGGTGTGGGATAGGTATGGTGTGGGGGGGGTGGGGGGGGGGGGGGTGGGGAGGGGAGTGTGGGGGTAGGGGAGGGGAGGGGGGGGGGGGGGGGGGGGGTTTGGTGTTGTTTATGGATGGAGGATACTTAATGGATTAGGGAGGTATAATGGAGGTTGTGGGGGGGGGGGGGGGGGTCGTGTGGGGGGGGTGGGGGAAGATGGGGGGGGAGGGGGGGGGGGGTAAAGGGGGGGGGGGGGGGGGGGGGGGATGGGGGGGGGGGGGGGGGGGGGGGGGGGGGGGGGGGGGGGGGGGGGGGGGGGGGGGGGGGGGGGGGGGGGGGGGGGGGGTGGGGGGGGGGGGGGGGGGGGGGGGGGGGGACAAGGTAAATTAAAGGAGGAGGGGAGTAAAAGGGGGGGGGGGGGGGGGGGGGGGGGTGGGGGGGGGGGGGGGGGGAGGGGAAAAAAGAAGAAGGGATAAAGGAGGAGGAAAGAAAGGGGAAGGGGGAAAAAAAAAAAAAAAAAAAAAAAAAAAAAAACAAATAAAAAAAGAAGAAATAAAAAAAAAAAAAAAAAAAGTAAAAGTAGAAATAAAGAGAAAGGGTGTGGGGGATTTGAATAGAGGGTTAGTATTTTTATAGAGATGAATGAAATATTGGTAGGGTTAATTAAAGAAAAGGTTAAAAGTAAATAGATGTTATAGTGATGGTGGACATTTAATGGCGCACACTCGTCCCCAAACATAAGAAACAAATTTTTGATGTCTTCAATTTTTCCACCAAGTGTTTCAGTCACTCCATGGCCATTTCATTTCAGGCCATCTCTCCCCAAGAAACAACTTATTATACTTGGTGACATTTAACTTCCTCCACTGTCCACAAAACCAGTTTTTCTTCTCCATGATGTTAAGGCGTCTTTCACTTTCGCTGTCAAATCACTCTCTTTTACCGAGCTGGTAAACAACCAACACACAGATCAGGTCCCACATGTATTTTTTAAGGACTGGCTTAAAACCCATCGTTTCACAAGGTCTAGTCACATCTCAGTCTGAATCATTGTCACATGACGAACAGCTCATCCGATCAATCTAACTACCATATGTTTTTTCTTTTATTAACATAGCAAAGCCTATCAAAAGAAGAAGTGCAATTAACATTAAACCCGTTGTTATACCTCAAGGCCAATAGTATTTTCAAACTTTTTTCTTTCCCAAGTTGCTGAACGTCTTTTACAAACACCCCTGACCACACGACCCTCTAAAAAACACTACAATACCGATCCTCAATTCTCCGCCAACTTCTTGATGAGCATAGAAGCACTTTCTACTGACATATCATCTCCATGCTGATAGGATGCCCTTGCGCCTATGAACAAAAAACAAAACAAGCCCATGACAATCCAGGTCGCAAAACGCAAACTCATGGACAACTAATAGCAACAGTCAATGGCGAAAAAACAAACTTGAAATAAAACAAAACAGCTTCTTCGGAAACAAATCAAACAAAAAGTTCAAAAACCTTCATCCATTCAGCAAAAAAAAAGAAAATACTCTTCACAATACTTGATGCCACGTCTATTTGATCTCTTATTCCCTCACAACCACTCTTAAAAAAAATAAAACCACTCTTCTTGATCTGAGAAGCTAGCCCTCTGGCCCTACTACTGGCCTTCCATCCACAACACGATTGAATCTTTCCTCTATATTATTCTGCATTTTTTCTGAAAGTCCATAAACACATCGCTCCAAACTGGATCCACACGTCTTCCATGCCTGCACTTCCTGAATACCCCCCAATTCCATGGCACTTATAAGATACCTCTTCTTTGTCCTTTCATCCAACAAGTGAGGAAAGAAATCGAGACAATTCTGAATGAATGACTAACAAATCATGCGAATCACCACGAACCCCATATCCACTTCTCTTTTCACACAGAGCCTTTCCACAACATAATACCCACTATATCACAAAAAAATAGTAAACTCATCTCTTGCTTCGGAAATTATCCTTCAAGCACTCAAAACTATGCTAGTATCACAACAGGTGCAATCACAAATATACACACCACTACTCAAAAAAAACGCATGACCTTGACTCCAAACATACCGAAGAACACCATACTATTTCAAATCAAACCTAACATTATTTTCTACAGTTACTAACAGTCCTTGAAAGAGTAGGTCTGAAACCGCTAAAAGAAACCACCTTCTGTCCTAACATCTTCATCTCTCACTCGCGTTTCAATCTGCCTATCCCAGCGCCAACCTCACAAGGCAACCACAGCACAGAAGACCCCCCAAAGTCCAAAACCTTAAAAACACGCATCTGATCTACTAAACTAGCTTTCTGACTCGGAAAAGTCTCCCTCCTCACTCCTATGACTTATCTATCTGCAAGCCTTACGACACGTATTTGACCGACGTCTATTTTCTTCCTCCCTCTCCTGTCTTACAAAAACGATTGGTGTTTCGGGTACATGAAGCCCGTCACCTGGTCAACAACAATTCATACCTTATACTTACCAAAACCGAACCCACCACATATCACAGTAAACAAGATACTGTCAGAAACCTGCCAGACTAAAATGGTGGATTACCCACTGGGATCTGTTCTGGGCCCTGTTTCTCTTCCACCCTCATGACACGCTCCACTGTCCACATATAATTAATCCTCATAACACAAAATCAAACCACACACTTTATGCCGCATGACTCTCAAGATTCCATAAGGCATGCTACACTTCCTACAAATCTGCCTTCTCCTCGTGATAAATATGGGCTCACTGTCTTCAAGATATCCCTAAACAGGATGATAGAGAACAAGTAACAACTAAACTCAGATAAAAAAATGATCCCGAAAGTCGACACCATGCTAGTATGCAAGACCGAAACCGTAAACTTTCCCTCCATTGCAGCACTTCAATAGAACTCAGGCAATGCCATCATGTTTCCCTGATAGTCCACGGTGTGAAATATTGAGAAATATCATTGCAAAAAGAGTAATCCCCCAGACCTGTCAGTAGTGGCTACTTGTAAATTTACCTCCATAATAGTGCATTTCGAAAGTACCTGTCCACAGACACAACATCCTAACTTGGACGCGCATCTCATCATTCTTTCTCACACCTCTGACAATTGCAAATCTCTTTGGCTGGTCTGTCAGCATAACTATCCATTTGAGCCCATCAGAACCAAATAAAAAAAAACTCTGCACTCCGGCGACTAGTCACAGATACAAAAAAAAAAATCCTGAGTACATTACCCCATCTCTACTGCATCTCTCCACTGGGGCTGCTTCCTGTTTGCCACAGAGAGAAACAATAAGATCAGTAACCTCCCTCTTTACAAATGTCTCCACAAAACAGCACGCTCTACCTCTGTTAACATGTCTCACTTGTACATCCATCTTGTTCCCCCCCAATCATTCTCTCTGCTGGCAGATTTAGCCCTTTGCTTTATTAGAAATACCCTAAGATTCAACAACCAATCCACCATCGGCGGCTGTTGCTCAATCATCGTTTCGGGTCCATCGACCTGCAATGACCATCCTCCTCCACCCTCGGCCAAAAGCCTTCTTTAAATGACTTTTTAAAATTCCCAGCACTCAATAACTTATTTAATTCCAAAACCAAGATTTTTTCCTCTCTTGTTTCATCTCATAGCTGGCCCCTGCTAACACAACAGTTAGAAAGAAATACCGATGCACACCTGAGGCCAAAGTGTCTAACCTATGTGTTGTGTGAGTGTGTGAGTGTGAGGCTGGCGTGCGTCGTGCGTGCGTGCGTGCGTGTGTGTGTGTGTGTGGCGCAGCGCGCGAAATAAGTGTGTGTACACATTTGTAATTGTTAGAACTATCAATTGTTATTGGGCTGCAATGATTGTGTAAGAATGAATAGAGTTGCAAGTTTTTTTGATTTGTTTGTGCAAGATATAGCGCTATATAAATTATATATATGATTAATATATTGTGATGATTTTCTAAGTAGATGGTGGAAAAAAAAAAGCTGAGATAGCCTACGCTTTATAGTCCTATATACAATCAGTAGTAAATACCAAGTGGTAGCTGAAAAAGTTATGGGAACATACTAAAACAATCATTGTACACGATGTTTAGTAAGATACAGACAAACAGGCCAGAGAGAACTCGAACTCGAAGATTTATTCACAAAAAGGCCATTGGCCCATAACCATGAAGGCGGGGGTTGCCGAACTGCTTCTTATTTTGGTTGGGGGTAAAAGCAATAGTAATCGACAACATGTTACTATACAACAAAAAGTCAGCTTACTAAAATATGATTAGGATAAAAAAATCTCTCTATTCTGAAAGCTTTACACAAAAATAAAAAGGTGGTTGAGGCAGCGCACAAGAGCTAAATTAACAAGACAAGCAACCTCATGATGTACTTAATAGCCAGGAGTAAACAGAGTCTAAATAAAATTAAAGGCTGTCCTAAATTATTTTTTAGTCCCTAACTTTATTTTAACATGGATGTAGTTCTGGCCTAACATCCTCTAATAACTGGACAGCACAACACAAAAAGACTCATCATCCTCTGCTTGCTTACCATAATGAGGCATAGATCAGCCTGAGTCGTCAAAAATCATAGTCACTCTGTATCAGATTTATGATCAATAATAGTCATGATCATCATCATCACCATAACCCGTGACCTTGGCGGTCGTGGGGGGAGAACACGTAAGACGGATGCCGTGGTAAGCCTTCCTCCATCCATCTCGGTCCTCGGCTCTGCGCATTAGTGCCGAGATCATACAACCTGGTACCATACTCTGATGTGTCCATACCATGATTGTTCTTTCTTCCCCTCTTCTGCACCTCGAGTGATCCCACTGCAGTACTGTTGTTTTGGGCATAAGTGTTGTGGGTGGGCGGGTGAACGAGGCCGAACCATGTCAGCGCTTATTTCTTCTTGACGATGGTGAGAAGGGGTTCCTGAGGACCTGCCAGCCTGTTAATTGACTCTTGACAAATTCATTGTCTTTCTTCTCACCCTAAGGATTTGCCCAGTAGTTTTTCTAAAGGCATTTTTTGTTTCGTGAATGACTTTGATTCGCTTTGGCTGTATCAGCATCAAGTCCGGATTCACTTCCGTACAGGTAGGTATCGACAGAAATTAGAGGGCTTTTGTAGAAGGCTTTTAAGGTTTTGAGATTGTGAAACTGAATCTCTTACTTTTACCATATGGTTGTGAGTTTTGTCATGGAAGATGTTGCCATAGGCTATTCTGACTTTGATATCTTATTCTGTCCTCGATCGCTCCGTACCTTTGTTAGTGTAGTAGCGCCCAATGTATTTTAAAAGCTCTATACCTACCGTCCTCCCGTAGCTGGCCGTTTAATGTAATTTTTAGAGTGCATTGCGTAGCTCATACGCTCATCACAAGTACTATTACTTTTCCTCCGAACACACCTCCATCCCCATATGCTCCAAGCTCTGTTCTCAAGTCTGGTCTTAAGATCTTGCAGCTTTGAGTTTGACTTTTTACTATTCCGCCCATAGGTTCAAGGTCAATTGTCATCTGCAAACCGTAAGTTTATGAGGGGTCGCCGCCAAAGGAGATGGTATAAGTGGAAGTCATGGGAGGGTCTCTCTCATAATGTTTTCCAAGAACAGATTAAACAGTGACTGGAGATAACAGGCATCCTTGTCCGACCCCAACAGTGTTTATTTGAAGGACATTTCACTGCTTGCGTTTTGTATAGTGCTTGAATGGTTTTGCACAAGTAGTCCCTTCTTCAATGCCAAACATTCTGAGGACCTGCCACAGGCCTTCGTGGCCAAATCCCTGTCGAAAGCCTTTTCTGAAGTCGATGAAGTATGGAGGAGGGGCGAGGGGGGAGCACTCTGATGTTGAAGATGTTTTTTTCTCAGGATTGTGGGCAGTTTAAAAATCTGTTTCGATGTTTTTCCTCTCCATGCCTGCCCTAGAACCCAGCTTGTTCCTCTGCAAAGGTGTTCTTCTGCTCCATTCTTGAGTCGATTCAAAATAACTGAGCATGATCCCTTGCTGGGGGGGGAGTGCGGGGCGGTAGTGTTGCTGATGAGGCTGATTATGTATCCTATAGTATTTGGCATTGAACGTAAATTCCAATTCCCCTTCTTGGGGCAGGGGTATGAATGAGTGATAGTTCCAATCTGTTGGCCACTGTTTTGACTCCCAAATCTTCTGACAGATAGCTGTAACATATGTAATGTGATGACTTGTTTCGCCACCATGCTTGATCAGCCTCTGCTGGGGGTATATTGTCTGCTCCTAGGGGAACTTTCCCTACTGGTGAAGCTGCGGAGGCTTCTTCAAACTACTTCCCTCATATAGGGTAAAGGCGAGGTGCTATTGAAGAATGTTGCTATGCTTTCTCTTCTAATATGCTCTTCAGGTTGTAATGGTAGAGTTGTACTGTTCTTGACAATATTCATAAAACCAACCTGTTCAATGCAGCTATAAGCTTTCTTTGCGGAGAGGATTCCGGAGGGGCTTCTTCAATGACTGATGATTTGGTTTTTAAGGGTATTTTGATAGTTTTCTTCAAGGTATTCATATGCCTTTATACTGCCTGTTGCCACACTTTCAAATAGCTTTTTTTTTTTCGATTCACATCACATTGCTCACTGAATCCCTTCTCTCTGGTCTGGCCTTTAAACATTGACTTCTCTTATCACGATTATTGTGTTTGCGCTCAGCGGGTATTCTTTAGGGTTGGTAAGACCTGGTTGGTTTCAGTGCTCATTCTCTATTTCATCAGTGCTCTTTCATGTATTGCAGAGGTCCATAGTGTCAATGGTAAGTCATAGGCTGGTGTTTATATATATACCTCAGACACCAGGTTGAGGTCATTGATGTCCATTGGTCCAGGAGGTGTTAAAGCCTACCGCATAAAACGTCCGCCAAGATCTCTCGACATCTGGATCAGTCAGTCTGGTCCACGTCAAATTTTGATACCGTGGTTTGAGCAGCTGTTTGTTTTTCTTCAGCTTCATTATTGAATACCCAAGGTCGTGGTCGCTGCCCTATGTCCAGCTCCAGTATAGGTTCTTGTTCTTCTTGTTCTGGCTCTGTTGATGCTAGGATTGCAAGGATTTGCGAATCGCGTGTGTTAAGGAGAATAAAAATTCTATTTGGTTATGGATCTTGCACATTGGCTGCATGCCGGGTTTGTGACCCTCCTATGAACTGCTTGTTGGGGATAGAGGGTATATTCGGCAATGTGAAGTCTGCGTGGGTGGCAGGCAAACCTCCAGCAGACCGTTAGATCCCCTGTCGAGTTTGGTCCCTCCCCAGTACCAAACTGACCAAACTTTGCGTTCCGGGCCCTTTGGTTGTAAAGAGGTCAGGCCCCTACTTGGCGTTAAAAACCCCTAGGAAGATGGATTATGTCCCTTCTGGGTATTTTCATATAATAGGGTCTCACCAATATCATCTTAAAATTCTTCTACTTTCTTCTCAACAGCACTGGTCAGCTGATGGTAGCATAGATTTTTTATGATGGTGATGTTCTATGTGGCTTGGCGGACACCCCGTAATGCTGACGATAATACTGCTGGAAGCCGGAGTACAGAGCAGCTGAATAATGCACCCCACTTACTCCTTATCCTGACAAAAAAATGCCACTCCATGTTGGTGATATTTTTCTCCTTGGCCACTGAACCCAGATCTTGTTGCCTTCTTCAGTCAATGTCTGGTCTCAGCTTCACCAAATCCTAGTCCATAACTCACTTCTCTAGTCAATAATGTCCCATTTAAGCGGCTAAGCTCATACTCTAGTTCTTTGATTTTTGCCTCCCACTGGAGAAGTGTATCCATGTACCCAATGGTGATTAGTTGTTCTTTAGGGAGCTTAAGTAAAAGTTTAAAACTCCAGTAGGCTACTTGTCACTTCCACCCTGGTGTTGATCAATCTGGAAAGCCCTCGTTCGTAGGTAACTCCGGAGGCCGTCGAACCGATCCTGGTATCAATTTTTGCTGGTCTTACTTTGTCTTTCATGTTTTTTTTACCTGTGGGCTTAGGAAATTCCTTGGTGCGCAATCTCCTCTACAATCTCCCATCTGTTTTGGTTTATTCCTATTGGGGTTTCCCCTCCTCCCCACATCAAATGCACATGTTGTACTCGGGGTTACATGTATAAAGATACCAGTAGCAGTAACCAAGAACTTTCTGCTCTGACTAGACCTACCTGGTATCACCACCAAGTCCTAAACTAAAGGACATAATTCTTTTTCAAATGTAATCCATATCAAGTTCTAGATAAAGTTTGACATCGATGTTAACATATTATAAATTTGTCTGTAACATGCGAAAACTTCACTGTTTTGTATATGGATACACTCCAAAGCTGCAGAACGGCAGTCCAAAACAAATCTTTGCCTGAAAGCGTTAATATAAACTCTCTACACTTTCCGACTCCCTTGATTGAGCCAAACAAACCACAAAATTCCCGAGTTCACAGCCAAAAGTATCGTAATTGCAATCACTCCATTAGTGTTAATTTTTTTTTTTTTTTCCATTGTACATCTAGATCTAAAACATACTTGTATGGAATTAGAAAGGTCACATTGCACTCATACATAAAATTGCAGAAATCTTAATCCAATATCTAACGCAACTTACAGCAGCATTTAACTGAGCAGAGGATATCTGTTAGTTTCACAAATAAACAAGAACGATAGGTGTAAGTCAGTCCTAGAGAAGCCTAAAACTGCTTTAAAAGCAAAGATGTACAAAACGTGATTCACACATGGGTGTTACAGCCTGCATAAGACCAAGCCCCCAATTTCTGGCACCATAAAACACATTGTGGGTAGTATTTTGTGCATTAAAATCTTAATGAACAAGTCAAAAGATGTTATTAATTCAGATATCGTAGTTTTTATCAACACAAAAAACTAGGCTTATTGTTGTACTCTACTGCCAGATCTTTACATGCAGTTGTGAAACTAAGCTTAGTAGAAAAACAGATTCCTAAATATTTATATACATTAATCACAGGCATGATATTTCTATTGTACAACCCTTTTTCATGAGCAGCCAAATAGCCACCTTTTCTGAATACAACATATTACTCTTACTCAGATTAACCGTAAGATCCAGTGATGTTGCAGCACTGTTTAACTGCTTTTGTAAGCCTATAACTGTTTCAGATAGCAGGATAACATCATCAGCAAGCAGAAGAATAAACAACTCTGAGAAATCTTGGGGGAAAGTGGCACCATGTTTACCATTATTGATGACATCTCTGGCTAAGTCATTGATAAAAACAGAAAACAATAAGGGGCTACATACATCACCCTGTTTAACACCAGTGGTACAGTATATTAAGTCAGTCACTTTAGTTCCACATCTTATTCTGCTTCTGACATTCTGATACATGGCTCTCAAACATCGTAATAGTTTACCCTTCACACCGTTTTTCAGGAGAATAGGCCACAACAAATTCCTGTTAACAGAATCAAATGCTTTTTCAAAGTCAATAAATGCTACATAGAGCTTACGGTTATGAGCAAACAGTTTCTGTACAAACGCAAGCAGAGTGAACATATGATATATAGTGGAATATCCTCTCTTAAAACCAGCTTGGTGCTCACTTGTAATATTATTTTTCATAACCCATTCTTGTAACCTATTGTTAATGATAGTACTATATATCTTACTATTTATGTCAGTAAGAGAAATTCCCCAGTAGTTATTAGGGTTGTCAACATTACTCTTTTTATACAATGTTAGTATTATAGATTCAGCCCAGTTATCTGGGAAAAGACCATCATCAAAAATTTTGTTGAATAGTTTTAGAAGGAAAAGCACAATATTTTCACCTCCATATTTTAGCAATTCACCAATGATTTGATCAGGACCAGCTGCTTTCTTACTCTTTAGTTTTCTAATTGCCACTAATATTTCATCTTTAAATATATGATGATCAAAATCTTCCTCAGTTCCATCACTGTCAACATCAGTAATCATAGAGTTGGCTAATGATTCTTTCTCCAACAGAGTTTTGAAATGTTGAAACCATCTGTCAACTGATATGTTATTCTTTGGCTGACTTTTTCTAAATGACGCCTTCTTAACACTTTTCCAGAACTGGATTTGAGAAGAGATAGATGACATCATATCTGCAAGTAAAGTCTTATTGTACTGTTTCTTTTTTCGTTCAAGCATGCATTTATATTCCCTTTTTATGACACAGTACACATTTTTGTCCTCGTTTCTTAATGTTTTACGGAAAGTCTTCAAAAGTTTTCTGACCTTATATTTCATACTTTTACATTCATTACTAAAGCAAGTATCATTTGAAGGACCTTTATTGATATGTACCTGTTTCTTCATACATTCAGCACTGGCTTTTATGAAACCATTAAACAAATCTAGAGCTACATTAATGTTCTCATCAATCATCCTAAAGGCATTAAAAAAAAATTCACACATGTTCACATCTTGGAGATTTTCTTTATAAACTGATAGTTTGTTTTCATCCCATACAAACTTTTCCATAACAGATGGTTCCTCAGTTTCCACCCCTGTATTATATACTGGATTAATATGTAATTCCACAGGAAGGTGATTGGAATCAGAACGCTCGGCAACAAACAAACAACATGAGTAAAAAATCTGAGAGAACAAATCATCTGACACTAAAAAATAATCATTAACACTACATCCTCCATCAAAGATGTATGTATAGCGTCCTTGTTGGTCACCATTACATACACCATTAAGAATTTGTAAACTAAGAGCAGTGCACATATTTAATAGTAATTTACCATAATTGTTGATAACACAATCTTCAGAATTATGATTGCTGCTGAGAGACATACTTTTTCTTTGGACATCTGAACTAAAGTCATTTTCTACATGCTGACAAGAAAGGTTTGAGGTTCTTTTGTTTAAGACTCCACATAGTATTATATCTACTTCATCCAGTGTCACCACTCAATTTACTAAACATTCTTCCAACATAGCAATTCCATTATCATTGTCAAACATGTTATAAAAAGGCGAACCTTCAGGTTGGATATACACACATACAAGCAAAACATTTCTTGCTGTACACAACAGAGATTTGTCACAGAGAAAAGTGCAAATATTAGGGTATGGAACATCTAAACAATTCACAAAGGCACATAACTCATGCCTTATTAAACAAACTAAACCACTAGATCTCCTCCCTTGATGGCTAACTTTAATTGGAACTTACAGAAGGCCTTATAGCCAGTAAAAACATATGGCTGGATATTTTCCAGGAAGTTTCTGTCAGACATATAAAATCAAAGCTACCCACAGAAGAATCAAAATCTCTATCAGACAGTTTTGACAACAATCCATTTACTTCCAAGACAAAAATGAAAACGTTTTATTTGTTTTATCTGTATTGCTACAATTCAATTGAAACACACCATCTAGACTGACACTTTCACCAATTACATTGATATGACAAGACAGGGCATTTATGCTTTCAACAGCAGTTAAAGAAGGCTCTTTATTAAAAGACTGCCTACAACACTCATAGCTATCTGGTGTTATGATTAGGCCAACGTCAGACCTGTCTTTGTCTTGCCCTGCGTGTGGGGATGTGTCAAGCCTCATGGTCCTAAGCCCTATTAGGTGAGTGTCTAACTGAGTCTGAGTGATGGGTGTCCTTTACTTTTCCTACCCTGTGAATTGAAACTACGGCAGGATGATTGTATGGGCCGGCCAACACCCTATTCACTTCTTTGAAGATCATTAAGGGTCATCCTTTCGCCATTAATTGATTAAATGATCAAAGACCATTCTCACAGTTTTTCCCTCTGCCCTAGCACTCTTCAAGTATGGGGTCAGATTGCGCCTAATATCTCTAACAGTTTTGGAGAAATCGTGGTCTACAAAAATCCTTGAACCTTTCAGACGAGTTTTTGCCTTCAATATCCTAAGCTTATCTTGATAAAAACAACACCTGGCAATAATGGGAGAGTTGGGTTTATAATTTATCCTGTGCACACTATCAAACTTGACATCTGCTACATCCATTTTTTCCCAAAGAAGATTTTTCACAACCATTTTACAATCAGCTCCAGTGTCATTACTTTTCTTTTCTATGCCATGAATAATGATGTTGTTCTGTCTCGACCTGCCTTCTTGGTTGTCTGCTCTCCTTTCTAGTTTTTCCACTCTGTCCATTAGATCTGTATTTGCTTGTTTCAATTCTAAATTTTCAGTCCTAAGATTGCCCATATCTTGTCTAATAACACACATTTCTTCTTTTGAGACATCAACACTGTTTGTCAGTATTTGTATTTCATTCTTCATACTTTCTGTTGTTGTCTTTAACAAGTTCTCCACTTTCGCCATCATGGAGGTAAATGTTTCCTCAAGAGCCACTGTAGGAGAGCACTCCTGTCTACAGTGTATGGCTGTAGGTGTGCTGGCGGCCATATCTGCACTTACTGTAGTTTTCACTGCACTTTTGACTGTGATGGTGCTATGACCACCAGCACCACTCATCAAGCTGGTTTGCCTCAACTTGCATCCTTGGCCAGCAGATTTAGGGGAGGGGGGTCCAGGGTTTGTCTCCACATCACCACACCGCAGCAAAAGGCCCCTCCAGAAGAGATAGGTGAGGGTCAGTCCTAACAAGACGCTGTCTCGTCCCCTTTTTAGCGTCAGGATGGACATCCCCATGGCCGATTTCAATTGGGCCTGTTGGACATGAAACAGGCGAATACTGCCGCAAATGTCCCACAGACAGCCCTGTACAGCTGCAACGATATTCCCATCCTCTTTATCTAACTGTATGCAAACAATGACAAACTAAGGCCACTTAAAACTGGTTACTAATTCACAAAAATACTAGAGCAATTTCTAGTCTAGTCAATCTTTGCAAAAAAAGTGCCAAGAAAGGAACTAATTGCAATAGTAATTATTTTATGATATTTGGATAGGAAAGTACCCAACTTTCAACATATCCAAAAAGTATGACGATCTAAGTGTCCGAAGACCTTTTTTTTAAAGATATGAGGTCATCAAATTTCGTTTTTTCAAATTTTTAAAACAGAATGTAATATGGTCTTGTGACATATCATTTGAAAGCTTTCGACCTACTGATTACAAATTTGATAATAGAATCACCATTAGACGTAATAGAAAGCAAAAATCAATGAAAATATGCCGCATATGTTTTATATTTAGTGTTCACAGTCCATTAGCATGCGAAATAATAATAATAATAATGTATGGAATTTATATAGCGCTGAAATCAAGTATATCTCAAGCATTTTACTTCCCACGAGGAGATGCCGGGGCCTATCAGTATAAATAGCATCCCCACATTCTGGAAATTCTGTGATAGAAATTTCCTCTTTTTTATCTCTCTCTTTGTTTCTGCCTTGTTCCTTTATTTCTTGTCACCTCCTTCTTGTATATTTTCTGCCTTCTTGGTCCATTCTGCTGCCTTTTTTTCCCAGAAAGACCTATAAAAGATAACAGTTTTCTTTTATGCCGCAGTAGATGCGCTGGGCCTGACTTGTAAGGTGCTTAAGGGTAGCGTGACGCATTTTTACTCATATAACAGACAACAATGGTTGCTGCCTGAGCATTGGAAGAAAAAGAAGAATGCATTAATTTTTACCAGGATTAAACCAAAGTTTCGACCACTGTACAATTCCCATGGCAGAGCAAAGTGGTAGCTCTCCTTGAAGGTAAGACTCACAAGAGTATAAGATAAAACAGTGCAGGTAGAGGGAAACAGCATCAGGTTTGTTCCCAAAAAA
>CM054151.1:13875171-13909752 GCA_028751875.1 Rapana venosa | reverse complement strand
AAAAAAAATTTTGTTTTTAGGGGTTTGGGGATAATTTGATGTTAAATTGGTTAGAAAAACCTTTTATGGGGAAGGTAATAAAATGAGAAACAGAACTGTGTAGTCTGTAACGCCGACCACGGGATGTTTATAGAGAAGTCAGATAGCAACACTAATACTTGGGGCAACCTACCCCCACACTCTCCTCACCCTGCCTCTCACGGCGCTGCCGCGCGCAGTAGCTGTAGCCGCTGCAGGTGTTTATTTAGGGCCCCCTTCTGCCAACGGGTTCAATTCCCCCCCGCCCCAAAAAAGTTAGTCTGCACAGACTTTTCAATGTTTTCCTATGTTCATTGTTTAATAATATAAATTATGCTTTTTTAGGGAGAGTTAGAAATGTCTTTTTTTTGTATTGTGTTTCTTTCGCACCCTCATGTTTATCTTCATGTCTTTTTTGAACTGCTGTCCATCAACCAGTAGAAGAAAGTACATGGAGTTTGGAGTGAAAAAAAGCTCTTTAAAAAAGCTCATTTTAAAGAGTGCTTTGTTGTCGTTTTTAAAAAATTTCCTGTGCAAGGGGATGGTGAAAAAAAGAGAAAATTTAAGGGCTGAACACAGCTACAGCTCAATGTAGTGCGCCTTTCCTTTTTCCCTGTGTATTTATACCCACGCCCTGCCAGCTGCCATCTGAACTTTGGCTGGGAAAACTAAACCGAGGGGAAGAGAACAGGTTTCCCGAATTTGATACACAGCTTTTTTCGTTTTTTTCCCCAAAATCTTTAATGGACTGCCAAAAAGAGAAAAAAAGGAATTTTTTAAAATCTAGCTTGCTTGGATCAAAGAGCTGTCTTGTTTACACTTAAATATCTTCCCTTTCCCCTCTGTCTCTACTTTGTCACCTTTCAAACAGCAGTTTTTTTTTAGACCTGCTACACCTTTCTCAGTCTGCCTTACTTCATCTTGGCTATCAGTCAGCAGTCTTTCTCCACATAATAACATGCAGACATACCCATTCAGTCCTTTCATGTGGACAAGGAAAAAAATGTGATCAGTTATTGGGAAAATTTTGCAAAATGGCAACCAAAATATTTAGATCAGCACTTTTGTAGAGCAGGAGAAAAAAACACAAAAACATCACACCCCACACTTAGCTTCAAGTTAAACTGAAAACAGTTGCAAGCCTTTTATTCAGAATTTTAAATACACCAGTAGGGTAAATAGGACTGGGCAGACATTTGGATCCAATGAATTCAGATCATCTGTACACACAGTCAGAGACAGGAAACGTACAGAAAATGAAACAGAATGAAAATACCTATATTTATTTATTTATTCACACACACACACACACACACACACACACCACACACACACACACACACACACACACTTTTGCAGGAGCACACAGATTTACTTTCCAAAAGCAGAGAGCACACAGATCTACTTCCGGCTTTACTGGATCAAGGATATATTAACAGAAAGGGGATAGACCCCAGTGTGTATACACTCCCTTCCTAATTTCTATGGGCAGATTTCTCCAGTGCCTGTCCTATCCAGTGTTCTGTGGACAGATAAGACCTCTGGCTATGTTTATGAAAGTTAAAAACACTTTCAAGTAAAACAACACAAGGCACCCAGAGAGCTGGTTTTGGCAAAAGTGGCTTACCATACAAGAATCACTACCCTACTGTATTGTGTAGGAACTGGCCATGATGTGGACAGTTGTTTTGATGTTGTCTGGTTTAATAGTACATCAGTGATGTAACGACCACATAGGTGTAAAAACAAGCAAGCAGGTACTTTTAGTGTGTGTTAAATTTCAAAAGATAAGTCATTTATGCTCATCTAAACCAGAATCAGTAGGGCAAGAGCATTTGCCACTATGGCCCTTTCTGGGTCAAAAATGGGTGGAGCCTTACCAAATAAGGGAGGATGCCGTGGTGTGTGAGGCAGGCCAGCTATAGCAAACGATCAGTATCAGAGTGCCAAATATTGTTTTTGAGCTTGTTTGTTTATTGATTTTCGGCAACTTCGGACACCTACTTTTTTGATATGTTGTTAGTGATATTTTTATCTACCTCTTGCACCAAGTTTGAAAACTATTGCAATTAGTTTTTGGGGGAAAAGCGGTTTGAAAAATTTTGGTTATTTTTTCCCGGGAAGTGGGCACAAAATTGGCCCGTTTTAAGGTGCAACCCAAGGCTTTCGAGGAAAGGAAAAATGGCAAAAAAATTTTGGAAAAAAGGGGGAAAGGGGGGACAAAAGGGAAAAAAAGGAAAAGAAAGAAAAGGAAGAAAAAAGGGGGGAAAACCAAAAAAATAAAAAAGGGGCCCCAGTTTTCCCAAGGGGGTTGGGATTATTTCTCCCCTCTTATGGGGTTTTTTTTTTTTTTTTTTTTTTTTTTTAATGTTTTGTTTAATTTTTTTAAAACAAAAAATTTTTTTCATCTCAAAGTAAAATAATTTTTATTTTTATCCAAACAGAACAAAGGTTTGATTTTGGGTGTCGTTTTTCTACCCATAAAAAGAAAAAGTTTATTTTCTGGTTTTTATCTATTAGCACCTTTTTAATGGTCTATTTGTTTCTTTTTTTTAACCCTATCACAACTATGAAAAAAGAAGGGGAAGCTTTTTTCTGTTCCTTTAAAAAAATTAAAAAAATTTATCATTTATTATTTATTTTTATCCCCAAATTGAAAAAGAAAATTCTTTTCATATTTTTAAAATAAAAATTATTATTTTATTTTTTTTTTCCACCACCCTTAATGTTTACTTTTTATTTTTTAGCATTTGTACCTTTTTAAAGTCTAAACCCTGTTTTTCCCAATTTTTTTTAAATTTAAAAATTTGCAAACCACTGGCCCCCCAGGAAAAAGCTGATTTATTTTTTTTTAAATTTCCCCCAAAAAAAAACCCCCCCCCCCCCCTTTCCCCCCCCCCCCAAAAATCACCCCCCCCCCCCCCTTTTTTTCCCCCCCCCCCCCCCCCCCCCCCCCCCCCCCCCCCCCCCCCCCCCCCCCCCCCCCCCCCCGGGGTTTTGAGGGGGTTTCACAAAAAACATCGCTCGTCGGTTTTAATAAACCTCCCCCGATTTTTGTTTTTTTTTTCCACCACCCCAAATTTTTTTTTTTCATTTTTTTTCCAATGTTTCGTACCCCGGGCCATTTCAGTCCCCCCCCAAAAAATTATTATACTTGGTGACTTTAATTCCACTTCCAAAACCCAGTTTTCTCCGATTTAGGTTTTCTTTCTCTGCAAATATCTTTTCCCCTGGTAAACGAACCCAAAACAGATCAGGTCAATTTTAGACTGGTTTAAAACCCCCGTTTTGGTTGTAATTGTCTGTATATGTACTGACGATGCTCTGATCAATTAATTGTTTTTTTATTAACTTGCAAAGCCCATCAGAAGAAGAAATATTACCCCTTGTAACCCCAAGGCCCTAGATTTCAAATTTCTTTCCCAGTTGCTGAACGTCTTTTAAAACCCCGACCCATGACCCCCCCCTAACATACAATCCCTTTTCCCGCCAACTTCTTTTGGCATGCACTTTTTATGACAATTCTTGTAGGCCCCTTTCCCCATGGGAACCATGACATTGGTCGCAAAACGCAAAAGACAAAAAGGAGCAATGGCAAAAAAAAAAAGAAATAACAAAAAGTTCTTGTAAAAAAATCAAAAAAAGTCAAAAACCCTTTACCATTTAGCAAAAAAAAAATATTACTTTCTAATTCTTGATTTAGTTATTTGATCTTCTTTTCCCCCCATCCCCTCTTTTGGATTTTAGAAGGTAGCCCCCCTTTTTCCTCCCCAAACTTGAATTCCCTTTTATATTTTTTGATTTTTTTTAAAAGTCATAAAATGTCCAAAAGGATCACATCCCTTTCCCGCCCGCATTGATCCCAATTTTGGATCCCTTTTTTCCTTTCACCAAAAGTGGAAAAAAATCGAGACATTTGAAAGGAATGTATAAATATGGATCTGACCCCCAGTTTTCCCTTTTCCCCCATGCCCTTCCCCAACTTATACCCCCCTATCACGAAAATAGTAAACTCATCTCTTGCTTCTGGAAATGTTCCTTCAGCTCTCAAAACTGCTATAGTCACACCACTACTCAAAACGCATGACTTTGACCCAAACATTCCGAAGAACTACAGACCTGTTTCAAACCTAACTTTTATTTCTACAGTCCTTGAAAGAGTAAGTCTGAAACCGCTAAAAGAAACCACCTTCTGTCCAACAATCTTCTTCCTGCGTTTCAATCTGCCTATCGCGCCAACCACAGCACTGAAACCACCCTAGTCCACACCTTAAACACGCTTCTACTAGCTTCTGACTCATGGAAAATCTCCCTCCTCACTCTATTTGACTTATCTGCAGCCTTCGACACTATTGACCACTCTATTCTTCTCTCCTGTCTTCAAGAAACGTTTGGTGTTTCTGGTACAGCCCTCACCTGGTTCAATTCATACCTTACCAACCGAACCCACACAGTCACAGTAAACAAGATTCAGTCAGAACCTGCCAGACTAGAATGTGGAGTTCCACTGGGATCTGTTCTGGGCCCTGTTCTTTTCACCCTCTACACTGCTCCACTGTCACATATAATTAATCCTCATCACATCAACCACCACTTTTATGCAGATGACTCTCAGATTCTAGGCAGCGACACTCCTACAAATCTGCCTTCTCTCGTGATAAATATGGCTCACTGTCTTCAAGATATCCAAAACTGGATGATAGAGAACAAGTTACAACTAAACACAGATAAAACCGAAGCCATGCTTGTAGAGACCAAACGTAAACTTTCTTCCATTGCAGCAGCTTCAATAGAACTCGGCAATGCATCAGTCCCTTTATCCACGGCTGTGAAATATCATTGCAAAAAGTAATCACCCAGACCTGTCAGTAGTGCTACTGTAAATTACCCCATATTAGTGCAATTCGAAAGTACCTGTCCACAGACACAACATCCACACTTGTCGCATCTCTCATTCTTTCACCTCTGGACTATTGCAATTCTCTTTGGCTGGTCTGTCAGCATATCTATCCATGCCCTTCAACAAATAAAAAAAACTCTGCAGCTCGACTAGTCCTTCAAAAAAAAAATCTGAGTACATTACCCCTCTCTTGCGATCTCTCCACTGGCTGCCTGTGCCACAGAGAGTAAACTATAAGATCAGTACCCTCTGTTACAAATGTCTCCACAAAACAGCACGCTCCTACCTCTGTGAATGTCTTCACTTGTACACTCCATCTTGTTCCCTCAGCTCTGCTGCAGATACCCTGTGCTTAGAAATACCTAGATTCAACCAATCCACCATCGGCTGTTGCTCTTTCTCTGTTTCTGGTCCATCGACCTGCAATGACCTCCCTCTCTCCCTTCGGCCAAAAGCCTTCTTATGACTTTTTAAAATCCGGCCTCAAGACATATTTATTCCAAACCTAAGATTTTCCTCTCTTGTTTCATCTCATAGCTGGCCCTGCTTTCAACAGTTGAAATCCGATCACCCTGCCAAAGTGTATAACCTATGTGTGTGTGTGTGTGTGAGCGTGCGTGCGTGCGTGCGTGCGTGCGTGTGTGTGTGTGTGTGTGCGCGCGCGCGAATAAGTGTGTGTACACATTTGAAATTGTTAGAACTATCAATTGTTATTGGCTGCATGATTGTGTAAGAATGAATTGAGTGCAAGTTTTTTGATTTGTTTGTGCAAGATATAGCGCTATATAAATTATATTATTATTATTATTTGTGATGATTTTTAAGTAGAGGTGGAAAAATAAAAGCTGAGATAGCCTACGCTTTATAGTCTATACAATCAGTAGGAAAGACCAAGTGGTAGCTGAAAAAGTTATGGAACATACTAAAAACAATCATTGTACACATGTTTAGTAGATACAGACAAACAGGCAGAGAGAACTCGAACTCGAAGGATTTATTCACAAAAAGGCCATTGGCCCATACATGAAGGGGGTTGCCGAACTGCTTAGTATTTTGGTGGGGGTAAAAGCAATAGTAACGACAACATGTTACTATACAACAAAAAGTCAGCTACAAAAATATGACTTAGGATAAAAATATCTCTCTTATTCTGAAAGCTTTACACAAATATAAAGTGAGGCTGCGCACAACCTCAGGATGACTTGATGCCAGGAGTAAACAGAGTCTAAATAAATTAGGCTGTCTACTTTATTTAACAGGGATGTAGTTCTGCCTAACATCCTCTAATACTGGACAGCACAACACAAAATGTACTTCCCATCCCTCTGTTCTTTTTAATGGGCATAGCACCCTGAGGTCGCCCAATTCTTTACTCGGGTATCTGAATTTATGAGCATTTATATCTAAACTCATCATAATCAGCCCCGTGACCTTGGGGGTCGTGGGGGGGGACACGAAAAGACAAGCCGGGAAGCCCCCCCAATCCATCCGGTCCTGGGCTCTGCGCATTTAGTGGGGGAGTCATTCTCCTGGTCCATTCTCTGTTTTTGCCACCCATGCCTTGTTCTGTCTTCCCTCTTTTTTGCCCCCTTTCCCGAGTGTTCCCTGCATTCTTTTTTGGGCAAAAGTGTTTGGGGGGGGAAAACCGGGGCCCAAACCATGTAAATTTTTTCTTCTTAAACGATGGTGAAAGGGGGTTTCCTTTTGGGGACCTGCCGCCGTTTTTTTGGGACTTTTAAACAAATTCATTGGTCTTTCGTTTCCCCAGGATTCCCAGTAGTTTTTTTAGGGAAATTTTTTTTTTCGAAGGGAACGGGTTTCCCGCTTTGCTTTTTTCACATAAAATGTCCGGGTTTTCACTTCCGAAAAAGAGGTCAAACTAAATTTGGGGCTTTGTAGAGCTTTGGGTTTGTTTGGGGAAAAACTATCTCTTTTTTTTTCCATAGGGTTGGTGTTTTTTGCCCAAGGGAAGTGTTGCCATGGCTATTTTTGATTTGTTTTTTCTGTCCTCAAACGCCCTCCTTTTGGGGGTAGCCAAGGTATTTAAAACGTCTACCTCCTCCTTTTGCGGGCCCTTTTATGAAAATTTTAGCAGTGGCGTTGCTAAGCTCTTCACAAAGTATTTTCCCTTTTCTGGGAATCCCCCACCCCATATGCCCAGCTCGTTCTAAAAGTTGGTCGAAAATTTCTTAAAGCTTTGTGTTACTTCCCCCCCCTGAGGCAATGTCATCGGCAAACCTAAGTTGTTGGGGGGGTCTGCCGCCAATGGAGATGGTAGATGGAAGTCAGGGGGGGTTCTCTCTCAAAAATGTTTTCCAAAAAAAATTTAAAACAGGACGGGGAGATAACAGGCACCCTTGTCGGACCCCAACTGGGGTTTTTTAAAGGGACTCCCACTGCTTGCGGGGGTTTGTATAGTGCTTGAATGGTTTGCACAAGTCCTTTTTTCAAGCCAAACTTTTGGGGCCCTTCCCACGGGCCCTTTCGTGCCATACTCGTCAAAAGGGCCTTCTTGAAGTCAAATGAAGTTGGGGAAAAGGTCTTCTGATGTTGAAGTGTTTTTTCATCAGGTTTGGGGCATTTAAAAAAATTCTTTTCGATTGTTTTCCCTTTCCCTGCCCTGAACCCAGTTTTTTCCTCTGCAAGGGTTCTTCTGCCTCCTTTTTGAGTCATTAAAAAATAACTTTGGGGCATGCCCCTTGCTAGCGTGGCTGATGGGGCTGATTGTTCTTTTTTTTTTGGCTTTTGACTTTAAAATTTCCCCTTCTTGGGCAGGGGTATGATAGTGATTTTTGCCCCCTTTTTTTGGCCCCCCCCCCTGTTTTGTCCCCCAAAAATCTTTAAACAGATACCTGTAACATATGTAGACTGTTTCGCCACCATGTTGAGCAGTTTCTGCGGGTTTTTATTGTCGCTCCTTTGGGGGGGACTTTCCTACTGGTAAGCTGGGATGGCTTTTTTCCACTTTTTCCCCTCAGTATAGGTAATGGCGAGGGTGCCTTGTTTTGGCTGCTTTCTCTTCAAATTTTGCTCTTGTCAGGTTGTTTTGGGGTAGTTGTAAAATTCTTGACAATATTCAACCCCCCTGTTCAATCAGCTGAGCTTTCTGTGGGGAGGTTTCCGGGCTGTCTTCAATGACTGTGTTTTGGGGTTTGAAGTGGTTTTTTTGAGTTTCTTCGGGGTGTGTATGCCTTTTACTGTTCCCCAAATTTCATGCTTTTTTCGATCTCACACATTAAACCCTGACCCCTTCTCTCTGGCCTTTAACATTGACTTCTTAAAACGAGATTTTTTGGCCTCCCGGTATTCTTTAGGGTTGGAAAGACCTGGGGGTTTTCAGTCCCTTTTTCAGTGCTCTTCTTGAATTGCAGAGGCCCAATTTTGTCATTGGAGCCCAAAGGGCTGGTGTTTTTTTCCTCTGACGCCCAAAGGGGGAGGTCATTGAGTCATTGTCCGGGAGGGTTAATGCCGCAAAAACGCCCGGGCCAAAATATCTCCTCGAATCTGGATCTGACGTTTCCACGTAAAATTTGATATTGGGTTTGCAGGCTGTTTGTTTTTTTTTTCAGCTTCTTTTTGGGAATTTCCCCAAAGGTTTGGGTCGCTGCCTACCCAGTCCGGGAATGGGTTCTTTTTCGGGCCCTCTTTTTGATGGGGATTCGGATTTGAAGCGGCCGTGGTGTTAAGAAAAAATCTTTTTGGGTTATGGATCTTGCCCTTTTGGCGCATCCCCGGTTGTCCCCCTTGACTGCTTGGGGGGATAGAGGGTATTGGCAATGGAAAGTCGTGGGTGCAGGAAAACCCCACAGACGTAGTCCCCTGTCGTTGGCCCCCCCAAATTTCCCAAAAACTGCCCAAAACTGTTCCCGGGCCCCTTTGGTTTTAATGAGTGGGGGACCTATTTTTGGGCGTTAAAACCCCCCTTGGAAATGATGATGATGTCCTTCTTGGGTATTTTCATAATGGCCCTCCCCAAGATCTTCGAAAAATTTCTTCTCTTTTTCATCTGCATGGTCAGCTGATGGGGGCATAGTTTTGTATGATGGTGAGGGGTTTTTGGGTTTGGCCCGGGACACCCGGATGCGAAAAACCTGTTTGGGAACCCCGGTTTACGCTGAAATTCCCCCCACTACTTCCTTTCTGACAAAAAATTTGCCACCCATGTTGGTGATGTTTCTTTTGGGCCACGGGTACCCAGTTTCTTTTTGCCTTTTTCAGTCAATTTTCCACCAAATCCTGTCCATCTCACTTCTATCAATAAGGTCCCATTTTTTTAGCGGCTATTTTCATACTCTAGTTCTTTGTTTTTTTCCCGCACTGGTGGGAGTGAAACCTTTGTACCAAGGGTGATTTTTTTTTAAAGGGGCTTAAGTAATTTTTTTAACCCCAAAGTAGCTGACTTGTCCCTTCCACCCTGGTGTTAAACAATGGAAAGCGCTTTCGTTGGAACCAGGCCTCGCCCGACCCGGTACTTTTTTGGGTTTTTGCTTTTGTCTTTAAATTTTTTTTTTCTGGGTTTTAGGATTTTCCCTTGGGGGGCCCCAAAATCTCCTCAAACAAGTCTCCATATTTTTTTGGGTTTTTTTCTTTTGGGGGTTTTCCCTTTCCCCCACATGGGGGCCGGTTTTGACTGGGTTACATGGATACCAGTAGCGTAACAAGAATTTTCTCTGACTGACCTGACCTGGTATACCCCAATCTAAACTTGACAAAAAATCTTTTCAAATGTTTTACCCAATACAAGTTTTAGATAAATTTTTGACACATGTAAAACTTAAAAATTGTCTTACATTCAAATTTTTCACTGTTTTGTATATGATCACTCCATTGTTTTGCCAACGGCAGTAAATTTCAATTTTTGCCTGAAACGTTAAAAAAACCTCTACATTTTCCCGCTCCTTGATTGAGCCAAAAAAAACCCCCAAACCCGGGAGTTACACAAACGGGAAACTTATTTGCTTCACCCATTTTTTTTTCCCCTTTGAATCTAGATCTAAGATCTTGTAGGTTTTAAAAGGTACCCTTGCTCTCTTTCAAATGCAGAATTTTTTTAATTTTTCCAAAAACTAACGCATCTTACAGCACTTTTAACTGAAAAGGGATATCTGTTAGTTTAAATATAAACAAAAATCATTAGGGTCCCTCTGTCAAAAGCCTAGAAATTTGTTTTTAAAAGAAAAGATGACACTGTTCCAATTTTTTTTCCGCTGCATCCAACCCCAAAAATTTCTGCACCATAAAACACAGGGGGTTGTATTTGTGCATTAAAAATCTTAATGAACAATTTTTAAAAAAGATTTATTATTCAATATTCGATTTTTTTTCAACACAAATACAGGCTATTTTTACCTGACTTGCCAGATCTTTACAGGGCAGTTGTGAAACTAAGCTTAGTAAAAAAACAGTTTCCCAAAATTATTTATATACTTTAAAAAAACAGGCATGAAAATTTCTATTGTAAAACCCCTTTTTTTTCATGAGCACCAAAAATACCCAAACCTTTTTTAAATAAACATATTACTTTACCAGTTTAACCGTAAATCCAGTGTTTGTTCGGGCCTGTTTAACTGCTTTTTGTAAGCCAAAAACCCTTTTTTTCAGTTTTGCGGATAAAAAACATCAGCAAGCGGGGAAGAATAAAAAATCTGAGAAATCTTGGGGGAAAGGGGCACCATTTTTTTCCTTTTTGATGAATTCCTGGTAAGTCATTGATAAAAACAGAAAACAAAAAGGGGTTTACTACATCACCCTTTTTAAACCCACCATTTAAACAGAAATTTTAAAAGTCAGCCCCACTTTAGTTCCACATCTTTTTCTGTTTCTGACATTCTGTAAAATGGCTCTCAAAAAATCTTTTAATAGTTTACCCTTCACCCCTTTTTTTTTCAGGAAAAAAAAGGCCCCCAAAAAAATTCCCTTTTTAAAAAAACCCAAATGTTTTTTTCAAAGTCAATAAAAAGCTTTTCATAGAGTTAGGTTATGAGCCCAAAAGTTTCTGTACCCAAAAGCAAGCAAAGTGAACATATGATTTTATTGTGGAATATCCTCTCTTAAAAAACCCGCTTGGTGCTCCCTTGTAAAATTTTTTTTTTTTTCTAACCCATTCTTGTAACCTAATTTTTAATGTAGACTATATTTCTTTTCTATTTATGTCATAAGGAAAAAACCCCCCCCCCTTATTAGGGTTGGCAACATTCTTTTTTTTATACAATGTTTGTATTATAGATTCACCCCGTTTTTCTGGGAAAAAGGCCATCATCAAAAATTTTTTTTGAAAAGTTTTTTGAAAGGGAAAAAGCACAATAATTTTTTTAAACCCCCATATTTTTTGCAATTCACCCCTGAAATTTTAAACAGGACCAACTGCTTTCTTTCTCTTTAGTTTTTAATTTTCCACAATATTTTATCTTTAAATATTTTAAAGACAAAAAACTTCCTCATTCCATCACTGTCAAAATCAGTAATATAGAGTTGGGTAATTTATTCTTTCTCCAACAAATTTTGAAAAGTTTTAAACCAACCCGCAACTGATATTTATTCTTTTGGGGACTTTTTCTAAAGGGCGCCTTTTTAAAAACTTTTCCAGAAAATGGGTTTGAGAAGAGATAGATGAAATCATATCTGCAAGTAAAGCCCTTTTTGTACTGGGTTTTTTTTTTGTTCAACAGGGATTTTTAAATTTCCCTTTTTTTGACAAGTACACAAATTTTTTCCTCGTTTCTTAATGTTTTAAAGGAAAAATCTTCAAAAATTTTCTGACCTTATATTTCTACTTTTTTTTTTTTTTTTTTTTTTTTTTTTTTTTTTTAAAAATTCAAAATTTCTAAAAAGTTTTTCAAAATTTGAAAGGGACCTTTAAAAAAATTAATGTTAACTTGGGTTTTTTTTATAAAATTAGGTTTTTTTTTATAACCTTTTAAACAAATTTTTAGACCACCATTTAATGGTTTATAAAATTTTCCCAAAAGGGATTAAAAAAAATTTCCAAAAAGAAAACAACTGGAAAAATTTTTTTATAAACAAAAATTTGCACCTAAAAAATTTCATTTAAAAATTTCCTCCCTTTTAAATGTATTATATCCCGTTTAAATTAATTCCAAAGGGAAATTTTTAAATAAAAACGTGCAAAAAAAAAAACATAGTTAAAAAATCTTGGGAAAAATTCTCTGGGGCAAATTTTTTAAAAAATAAATCATTTTCCCACATCCCCCACAAAGGGGGAAAATTTAGGTTCCTTTTTTTTGGACCAACATAAATTAAAAATTTTCTAAAAATGCACCCCTAAATTTTTAAATTTTCCAAAAATTAAACCCAAATTTTTTAAATTATTTTAACCTGTTGAAAAAACAACCCTTATTTTTGGAAAAAACTAAACAAAACATTTTTTTGCCCGAAAAAAAGGTTTGGAGGTTCTTTTGGGGGGGAAAATCCAAAAATTAAAAACTAAATTTATCCTTTAAACCCAAACTAAACATTCTCCAACCATCAATTTAATTAAATTACAAATTATGATAAAAAAACCTTGGTTGGGGTATTTCCCCAAAAAAATTTTTTCGTAAAAAACAAAGTCCCAAGAAAATCAAAATTTATAACATTTTAAAAAAAATTTCCCAAGGCAAAAATTAAAAATTTTTTTTTTTTAAACAACTTAAAAAACCCCCAAGATCCCCTTTTCCCCTTGAAAGGCAACTTTTTGAACACAGAAAAAAGGGCCTTTTTAAAAAGAAAAAACATTTGGGTTTGGGAATTTTAGGAAAGTTTTTGTCGCCCCCTTTCAAAAATTAACCCCAGGTCCAAAAACCCCATAGGGAAATTTTGGCAAAATTTTCCTTTTTTTCCCAAGCAAAAAAAAAACGGGAAATTTTTTTTATCCCAAACCCCAAATTTAATTTTTAAACAAAGGGTACCCTTTTTTCCCAAATTTAAATTTATTAAAAAGACAAAGGGGTTTTCTTTCAAAAGCCTTTAAAAAACTCTTTATTAAAAATTTCCTAAACCTAATGTTTTAGGGTGGGTTTTGAAAACCAACCTTTTAGACCGTTTTTTTGCCCCCCTTTAAAATTTCAAAGCCTTTTCCCTTTGGTTTTTAAAAAAAACCCGGAATTGGGGGGTTTGGGGGTTTTTAATTTTTCCCTACCTTGAATTGAACCTTTTTTCCCAAAAAGGGTTTTTAAACCCCAACACCCTTTTTTTACTTTTTTTTAAAACATTTAATAAGGGTTTTTTCGCCGTTTTTTTTTCCCCCCTTTTTGGTTGGGGCTTGGCCCCTTTTTTTCCTTTCCTTTAAAATTTTTTTTCCAACTTTTTTGTTTTCCAAAAAATTTTAAAGTCTGTTTTTTTGGCCCTTTTGTTTCCAATTTTTTTTTTAAATTTTTTTCAGGGGTTTTTTCCCAAGAAATTGCCCCAATTTAATTTTTTTTGTTTCCCCAATTTAAAAAACATTTCTTCTTTTTTAGACATCAAAAAACTGTTTGTCAATTTGTATTTCATTCTTCATACTTTCTGTTGTTTTCCCTTTTAAAAAGTTTTTCCACTTTTCGCCATCCCTGGAGGTAAAAGTTTCCCCAAAAAGCCCCCGTAGGGGGGCACTCCTGTTTTACAGTGTTGGCTGGGAGGTTTTGCTGGGGGGCCATATCTTTCACTTTCTGGTTTTTACTTTCACTTTTGACTGTGGGTGGGGCTATGACCACCACCCCCACTCATCAACTGGTTTCCTCAACTTTTCATCCTTGGCCACAGATTTAGGGGGGGGGGTCCAGGGTTTGTCTCCACATCACCACACCGCAACAAAAGGGCCCCCCCAGAAGAGATAGGTGGGGGGTCAGTCCCAACAAGACCTGTCTCGTCCCCTTTTTAGCGTCAGGATGGACACCCCATGGCCGAAATTTTTAATTGGGCCCGTTGGACATGAAAAACCCCCCCCCCCCCCCCCCCCCCCCCCCCCGAATACTGCCGCAAATGTCCCACAAAAGCCCGTACAGCTGCAAAAGATATTTTCCCCTCCTCTTTTTCTAACTGTAAGCCAAAAAATACAAACTAAGGCCCCTTAAAAAATGGGTTTCTAATTCACAAAAAAACTAGAGCAATTTCGTCTAGTCAATCTTTGCAAAAAAAAATGCCAAAAAAGGAATAATTCAATATAATTATTTTATGATATTTGGATAGGAAAGTCCCCCCCCCTTTTTTAACATATCCAAAAAAGTTGACGATTTTAATGTCCCAAGAAACCTTTTTTTTTTAAAAATATGAGGGCATCAAATTTCGTTTTTTCAAATTTTTAAAACAAATGTAATATGGTCTTTTGGGGTTTTCATTTGAAAGCTTTTGACCCCAGATTAAAAAATTTATAATAAATCACCAATTTGACGTAATTGGGAAAACAAAAACAAAAAATGAAAATATGCCGCATTAAAGTTTTATATTTTGTGTTTTCCCGTCCCCCTTAGCATCGAAATAATAAAAAATAAAAATGTATGGGAAAATTTTTTAGCGCTGAAAAAATTTTAACTCAAGCATTTTAAATTTTCCCCCCCGGGGGATGCCCGGGGCCCATCAGTATAAATAGCATCCCACATTTTGGAATTCGTGATAGAAATTTCCTCTTTTTATCTCTCTCTTTTTTTTCCCTTTTTCCTTATTTTTTGTCACCTCCTTCTTGTATTTTTCTGCCTTCTTGGTCCATTTGCTCCCTTTTTTTCCCAGAAAGACCTAAAAAAGATAACAGTTTTCTTTTTCCGCTTTAATGCGTGGGCCTGACTTGTAAGGTTTAAGGGTAGCGTGACGCATTTTTACTCATATAAAGACAACAATGGTTGTCCCTGAGCTTTGGAAGAAAAAGAAGAATGCTTTAAATTTTTCCCGGATTAAACCAAAGTTTCGCCACTGTACAATTCCCAGGGCAGAGCAAAGTGGTAGTTTTCCCCTTGAAGGTAAGAACTTCAAAAGGGAGTATAAGATAAAAAATGCAGAAAGGGGGCAAACCATCGGGTTTAGTTCAAACCCTGTGGCAAGCACTTCTCCAGAAAAAACAAAACATGGAAAGTCGTTATCCAACACTCTTGCGGGAATGAATAACACAGCAGAATAAATCAAGATCGGGCCACCTAGTACCACCCATTTCCGAAGGTGGGTGCATTGAACAGCTCAAGTTTTTGCATTGTAAAAGCCTTTTAAAATTGGACCCCACACCCTTTTTGCAGTCCAAAGTAATGCAATAATAATACAAATAATAAAAATAAAAAAGATGGGGAAATTTATATAGCACTGAATCTTGTAAAAACAAACAAATCAAAGTCATCACAGGACCTTTATTTTCTCTGGAGCAGGAGGGAGTCAGTTTTTCCTAAACAAAGTGCATGTGGAGAATACAGTCCTATAAGTGCAGTGTGAAGAAAAACTTGCTCCTATAATGCAGTGTGAAGAATAACTTGCTCCTAGTAGTCAGTGGGAGAATACCCAGCCCTAAAAAGTGCATGGGAGAAAAATTTGTCCTTTTAGCCATGTGAAGAAAAAACCAGTCCATTAGTGCATGTGGAGAATACCCAGTCCTATTAGTGTGGTGAAGAAAAAACCATCCTATTAGTGCAGTTGGGGAGAAAGCCCTCCTGTGGTAGTGTGAAGAATAACCCAGCTCTATTAGTGCAGTGTGGGAAAACCCCGCTCCTGAAAGTGTAGTGTAAAGAATAACCCACCCATTAGTGCAGTGTGGAGATAGCCAAACCCCTGAAATGTGTGTGAAGAATAACCAGCTCCTATTAGTGCTGGGGAGAAAGCCAGCCCCTTTAATGCATTTTAAAGAATAACCAGCCCCTATTAGTGGTGGGATAATGCCAGTTTTTGTGCAGGTGAAAAAACCAGCTCCTTTTAGTGCATTTGTGAGAATAGGCAGCTCCTTTATTTGCAGTGGGAGAATAGGCCCCCTATTAGTACACGTGGAGAATGGGCCCGCCCCTATTCGTGCGTGGGGGAAATAGCGCTAATTTTTGTGGGGTTCATGCTATAAGTGAAAAATGTAAGTTCTTGACCTGAACAGTTCCATTGCACCATTTCCCCTCATCCCTGACTACTAAAGGTGGGGCCAAAAGGGGCCCGGGGTTTTTTTCTTTCCACAGAAAGACCCGTTTCCTGGCTTTGTCATGCTCAAAAAATTTAAATTTGGGTATGCTAATGAAAAAGTGCTGAAATTTTTCAATAGCCAAGGGAACATTGCTCTGGTGTTAATGTTAGATTATATGTACAGCCTTACATTGTTTGGAGCCGGGGTGTGCTCCAATAATGCCCATATACCTGAAAGGTACCAGTTTATCCAGTGTCCTGACTGATGATCTCTTTGTCGCAAAAAACGGACCCAGTGTTGGGGTTCAGCCTACCGGGCCCCTTTTCCTGGTCAGCAGCACACAGTTTTACACGACTGACCTCTTGTTGAAAAACAAAACCCAAAGTTATGGCACGTTCAAAAAAGGTCTTTGGAGCAGTTGTGGTGCATGGAAACCCCAAAAGCAACTGAAGAGGGGGGATGAGTGCTGTTAGTCGTGCTGCGGGCATCAGTGCTGACAAGAAAAACAATTGTAAAGTGAGGTCTGTTTTCCTTCCCAGCCAATTTCGAGAAACGATCCCAAAAAAGTGGAAATATCGCAATGTTTTGGGGGGGAAATTCTTTTGTTTGAGATATTTGCTTCTGCAGAAAGTACTCTGTTGTTGATGTGTTGACTTTCCCTGTATTTTTTTTGAAAGTTTTGCAAATCCCTGAATCATTCTTTTTTTCTTCTTTCTCGCATCTTTCTGTTTGGGATTTTGAAAATTTTTCCCCAGGTCTTCTCTGCTTTGACTTTTTTAAATACATTTTTTTTCCCTCGATGCAGGTAATAATTGCTAAAACCCCAAAGTGATTCTTTTTTCTGCCACATGTTTTCTTGTGTGGGGGTGCCCTTGGAGATCTATTTATTTTTGTGCACAAGTCCATGAGTGATTTTTTTCTTATCTTTCCCTTTTTGCTTAAGTCATGACATGTTGAAGTTTCTCAATCTGTGTCTACTGGTTTGCCTCATTGCTTGGTTTGTTCCTCTAAGAAGGGCAAATGCTAGAGGTTAAATTTTCATAGTTGTGAATGGGACACTGCACTGTTGTGTAAAAACATTGCACATAAAGGTCATGCGCTTGGATTCTTTACACATCTTTTGCCCATTTGTTCTCTGGTCAATGCTTTAAACCCTTTATTAAATCTGCTGCATTGCATGCGAATTGAAAGTCCGAATTTTTACACGGTGTTGTTTCTTCCGAATCATTAAGGGCGGGACCAAAAAGAACAAAAAGAGGAATTTTTTAAAAACCTAGCTTGCTTGGTCAAAAGTTGGTTGTTACACTTTGAATATCTGCTCTTCCCTTGTTCTACTTGTCACCTTCAAACCATTTTTTTTTGGATCCGCTATACCTTTCTCGTCGTCTTACTTCTCTTGGCTATCTCAGCAGTTTTTCCCCATAATAACATGCAACATACCCCCTTTAGTCCTTTCATGTGGACAAGGAAAAAAGTGACGTTTTTCGGGGAAAATTTTTCAAAATTGCAACCAAAAATAATTTTTCATCAGCACTTTTGTAGAGATGGGGGAAAAAAAAATACACCCCACCTTCTTCAAGTTAAATAAAAACAGTTCAAAACCCTTTTTTCAAATTTTAAAATACCAGTATTGTAAATGGACTAGACAGACTTTTGGTCCAATGAATTCAATCACTGTACACACAGTCAGAGACAGGGGGAAAAGTACAAGAATGAAACAGAGAAGAAAATATTTACCTATATTTTTTTATTTATTTGCACACACACACATAAACACACAAACACACACACACAACACACACCAAAACAAACCCTTTTTCAGGGAGCACACACATTTTCTTTCAAAACGAGAGCAAAGATCACTTTTCCCGGGTTTACTAGATCAAGGGTATTCAACAGAAAGGGGGTAACCCCGTGTGTATACACTCCCTTCCCAAATTTTTATGGGGATTTCTCCCGGCCTGCCCATCAGGGTTTTTGTGGACAGTAAGACCTTGGCTTGTTTTGAAAGTTAAAACACTTTCAAGTAAAAAACACAAGGGCACTCAGAGAGTGATTTTGGCAAAAAGTGGTTTACCAAAAAAGCATCCTACCCCACGTATTGTGTGGAATAGTCATGATGTGGGGCAGTTTTTTGATGTTGTTGGGTTTTAATAGACATCTGATTAACGACCACATAGGTGTAAAAACAAGCAACAGGGACTTTTATGTGTGTTAAAATTTTAAAAGAAAGATTTATGCCATCTAAATCAAAACAGTAGGCAAGGCATTTTGAGCCCATGGGCCCTTTTTGGGTCAAAAATGGGGGGAGCCTTACCAAATAAGGAGATGCATGGGGTGTGAGGCGGGCCCGCTATCAAACACAGTTCAAATGCCAATATTGTTTTTGGCTTTTTTGTTTTGTTTTCGGCAAACTTCCCCACATTACTTTTTCCCATTTTTTTTATGTTGTTTGGGGAATTTTTATCTACCCGTTGCACCAAATTTGAAAACTATTGCAAATTTTTCCCCGGGGAAAAGCAAGGGTTGACTACACTCTACTTTATTGTAATAACATTTACCCCCTTTAATGGGACAGTGAAGATGGGGCGGGCACAAACCCAGACTTTAAAAAACAACAGGGGTTTAGGAGTTGCGTCTGAGCGTTTGGGCGCAACGACGAAAGCGATTACCGATGAAAAAAGATAATCACTAAAACCTTAATAACTTCATCCCCTGGAATCCATATCGGGTTTTTTTTAAAAGCTTCAAAAATTTTTTTATATAATCACACCTCACCACATTTAGTTTTTAAAGGGGAAACAAATGCATCAAGAGTAACAACAAGCCTCTCATGATTTCCCCTTTTTTACAGCTGTTTTTTTTAGATTTAAATGTTTCATGTTGTTTTCTTGATGAATATATTCAATAAAGTCTCTACAAGAAATTCGGGCTCTCTCTCATGGAAAAATCGATCATCTTCAACACCCCCCAGATTCTGCCTCAGTCTCGCATTTTTTGCAACCTCTGACCCACTTCAGAATTTTTGTCGTTTTCATTTACATTGTCCAGAATAATCCCCTGCCTGTTCAAGTCAATCAAACAAAAACACTTTTAATCATCCCATGAAGGGCAATTTTCAATATGACAGGGAGATTTATAACACAAAAAATCAAAGACACAAAAATAATTTCATATTGGTTTTCAAATACTTCAAATAAAATGTCCCCAAACACACACACACCCAACACACATGCGCCAAACACCAAACCCTGCCGCACACACATCAATTTTTTAACCCAATTTTAAACCCATTGACTAGAAAACATAAAAACTTTTTTTTTCGGGGAAAAGCAGCATTACACAGACACTTACGTGTGGGGACACGCCCACGCCACCCCCAACCTTTCCCAAAAATAAATTTAAAGTTTTAAGACAGTGACAAAAAGACAGACTTATTTTACGCACCCCACCACACAACACCCCCATAATTATGTTTTTTGACTACACTCGTAACAAAAGACAATCAGGGAAGTAATTTAGGAAATGTAAAAACTGGGTATCAACTCATTTTAATTTAAATTTGGGAAAGCTTTCTGGGACAAAAAGAAATTTTTTTTTGTTAGTTTTGCTGAAGGGACAGAAACGGCGTTCCCAAGGCAACAAATGAAATTCTGGAAACAAAGATGGGAAGGATCGCCAAAAAGGCTGTCTTTTTGTAAAGCTGCTGATTGCAGAATCATGAATTCTTTGTTCTGTTCCCAAATTTTTTTTGAGCAGATTCTTACAATTCTCTGCAGGCCATTCTTTTTTTAAAACCCAAGGCTTGTACCAACAAAAGAAAGCAAATTAGAACACTCTTATGTAAGACTTGAAAACAAGGAAAGAATCCTTTGTCACAAAAAATGAGTTCAGTTTTCCCCCAGAAAAACAGACGTTGTTGTCCCCTTTTTGACAATTCGTCAGTGTTAAGTCACAGTTTTTTTGTGGTCAAAAACGTTCCCGTACTTATGTTCAAAACGTTTTCAACTTCTTTATTATGGGTAATAAAATTCTTAGGAGATGCCCCATTTCTGAAATTTGTACAGGTTTTAGTTTTGAAAAAATTTAGCTCCCAAAAGGCCCCCGTCACACCGTGTACGAAATCGTGAGGTGGACCGTGGTCTAAGACGATCCGATAAGAGAAAAAAAAACAGAGCACTATCGTCTGCGAACTTTTCCAAAAGGAAATTTCCTAGTTTTCTTCTGCTCACTGTGTATGAAGTACAGAAAAGGGGAGAGGACCAACCCCGGGAAACCCGTGCAGGGAAATCAACGGAAGAAGTATTTGTTGGCCCCCAAATGTTGTGGTTGTTTGGTTTAAAAATTTAATCACCCAAGAACAAATTGATTGTCACGTCAAATTTTGAAAATTTTTTGTTAACCCAAACGTGAGGCTGCATTGTATTGAAAGCTGAACTAAAGTCAGCGAACAATATTCTGGCACGAGAGTCAGGTGTTTCCAAGTGGCTACAAATGACAAGTTGTTCAAAATGAATAGTTTGGCATCTTCGACACCCCTTGGACACCCCTTCGAGACCTGTACGCAAATTGTAGTGGGTCAAGGTCTTTTTCTGTAGCGGAGAGATTTTCCGATCTTTTCTAGCGTTTTCATCACAAGAGATGTGAGAGCTACAGGTCTAAAATCGTTAGGCCGAGAAGGATTGGGTTTCTTTGGAAGAGGTATTACATTGGATGTTTTCCAAATAACTGGAATCTGACAAGTATCCAGTGAGGCCTGGAACAGGTGTTGAAGGACACTGGCAAGCTCAGTAGGGCAGAATTTCAGGGTTCTTTCACATATACCATCTGGTCCGGGAGATTTGTTAATATTTATTGACTTTAAGTGCTTACAGATAATTTCTTCATCAACAATGACGCTATTCTCAGAAACTAGGGATTCCTTCAGGTCATTTATTTCATCTGAGAAATCATGCTTTTCAAAGCGAGTAAAAAATGCCTTTAGATGGTCTGGTAAGTTGTTATCACATACTCCCTGCAAACTGATCTTTGACCTATGTTGGACACCTACCATATTTACTGCAGACATATTTTTGATATCCTGCCATGCAGCACAAAAATTGTTCCCTGCAAACTTGTCTTCTATCTTATTTTTATATATATGTCTGGCCTGTGCAACAGCAGCTTTGACTTTTTTTTATTTACTTCCTTCTTTTGTTGTTCTGTGCCTGTGTAAAATACTACTTTCTTTTTGTTTAAAACAGGTTTCAGATCCTTTGTAACCCAAGGATTGTTATTGAGGTAAATGGTTATCTCCTTAGTTGGAATGACACAACTAACACAAAATGAAATTATAAGAACAATAATATCAGTGAGCTCATTCAGATCTGAACACATAATAAAACATATCCCAGTCAGTGCAATCAAAGCAGCCTTGCAGACTAGCTATACTATCAGCAGTCCATTTCTTGTGGTCCTGACTATGGGCTGAAGGTGCTGAAACACTGAATGGTACATGGGTGCAAGAAGAACCCAGTTGTGGTCAGACATCCCAGGGGAGGCAAGGGCAACGATCTATAGGCACCTGCTACAGTCCTTTAGCACAAGTCTAGGGTCTTATTTCTTCGTGTAGGGCAGGTCACATACTGTTCACATCATTACAATCATACTGAGAGTCACTTAATCCATTTCCAACGTTACCACATAGGTCACTCACTGCATGTCCTACGATATGGCCACTGTCTGTATCTCATGTTGTTGCCTCATGTCAATTTGCTGACTGCACTGATAATGATTTGAAGCACAATGATCATCACAACCTAGAGTGCTCATTACAATGTCACCTTCAGTTGTGTCAGCAGCATAAAACAAAGTGGGGGGTGTCAAAGTCAAAAACACTTTAATCATCCCATGAAGGGCAATTACAATACTGACAGGCACATTGATACCTATCATAATCTTGAAAGACCAAGAAAGCTACATGTCACATTAGGCCTACTTAAACCATTCCAAGATAACTTCAACTAAAAATGTCACAACACACACACATGTGAGCAGCACACACACACCAATGTACCAATACCATGCTAAAAAACATTGATGAGAAAAGGCATATAAACTCATTATTTCCCATGCAAGTACCCATGCAAGCCTGCACCCACCCCCCTAAAGGCCATTGACTTAAAACACACAGAAACTTATTTCATATATAGGTCTATGAAAGAAGTCTCTATGTATGTATGTGTAGCCAGGTGGGGACAGGCTACACTTTGCTTAGATTAAGAACAGCAAAGGGATACTAGCCTTGTGGTCAATATATATTCAGTTTTCTCAACTCTCTATGTAAACTGTCATTATTATGCTTAGGATATATTTATATTTTTATATTTAGTATATTATCTAAATAAGTTTATTTTCCAATATTTTGATGTAACTAATTATTAAATTAATATTGTTTGCTCATATTCATGGATATGATTGTTGAAATACTTATCTTGACTCATTCATTTCAACTACAATGAGAGTTCTCTATTTTTGTTGTAAATCAATATGTTTGTCTATTGCATGGTATAGGTATGTATGTACCCAAGGCTAGAAAAGCAGTTCTAATTTTTATTTAAGAAATCTTTAATAAATCATAATTATTGTGCCATTAAAGAACATGTGGAATAAACTCTATTTAGATCAATAAAACAGCTCATATTAAGTAGTAGTAGATTGTAAGGCTTAAGGTATACAGGATGTGTGAATCCTAAAAGTTAGCTAACCAATGTTCTTTGCTGTAAACAAGTTTGAATTGTGGAACTAAATTCTACCAAATGCAGACATAAAAATATAAATGTATGGTATATTTTGGGTTTTGTTATGAATAAATATAAGATTGGAAGATGTTAGTATGGCTAATTTGTAGTATTAGATATGTTATATTTTCGATCATAGAACAGCTGTAAGAAGCTTGCTTGGGTGCAAGCAGACCAGAAACTGTGTTTTCGCACCACTGGTTATTTATGAATATCTCCTCTCATGGACATCTGTGGTTAATAATATGTATATGTATACAAACTGTGGTGCATATCCTTCTTTTTCTAGTCATAAAGTATTTAGTTTTGTTGAAGTTTTAATGTTTTATTGCCGAAAGTTATAGTGTGCAGCTGTTAAAAATGTATCTAGTCGGAGGCTTTAATCGCTAATAGTTTGCAGCCAAATGATTTTTGTGCAAAATGCAATAATGCATCTTAATGCTTATGCTTTCTAGTTTATTTTGATATATAACATGTCTAGTTTCGTTAGGCGGACAGCAAGATAATCACCACTGAAGCTGCATGAGAAAACAAAAAATCTCCTTCACCTTGGGCCAAATCAGGGGAAATGCTCGCAGTGTGGTAGTGCTACTGTCTTTGCAGTTCGCATGGCGGGTATATATAAAGGGGTGGTTTGGGTGGCTAGGCAGAAGGCTAAGGCCCTAGAGGTTACAGGGCAGAGGAAGGGACAGGCTACATGGCGGAAAGGCTAAAGGGCAGAGAGAGAGAGAGAGAGAGAGAGAGAGAGAGAGAGAGAGAGAGAGAGAGAGAGAGAGAGAGACCATTCACCCACACAGCAGTAAATGTACTGGATGGCTGAATAAAGAGGTGACAACCAAAGCTGCTGTCTTCACCTGAGTCTTCTTTTGCCTGGTTGCTGTACACACATGTTGAGCACTATGAATTGCTGTTGCTGAGAATTGTGTGTGTACCACTCTTTCCCTACCCTGCCTCTATCCTTGCCTCTCACTGTCACATATGTATATATAGATATAGATATATATACTACCCTGGCAACTTGCTTTGAACAATCCTCCAAACATACCTAACTTGAAGTGTGAGTGTGCGTGGGTGCATGAGTGTGTTTAATCTTTTATTACTATTTATTTATTCCTTTGTTTGAAGATGATGGAATGGGAAGTCCTTTGCTTTTTTTTTTGCATCCAGTTCCCAGTGTGTGTAGCTTTATAGATTTTGTCATCCATTTGCACTGGCGCACAATTGCCTACTCTTCCGAAAGGTGGAACAGGTTTTGGCATGTGCATGGATGTTCAGTGTGGGCTTGCACATGGGACCTCCTTTATGTGTGTGTGTGTGTGCATATGCGTGTATATGTGTGCATGCATGCATGATATCTGCAGTTTAACTCTATTCACATTTAGTGATTTTAGACGGAAAAATGCGTGTATCCTGCGCGCAAGTGTGTATGTTTGTGTGTGTGTGTGTGTGAACCTTAACTATATGACTATAATTGTCCCATGTAAGGTCCTCTCTCTCTCTCTCTCTCTCTCTCTCTCTCTCTCTCTCTCTTCTCTCTCTCTCTCTCTCTCTCTCTCTCTCTCTCTCTCTGTCTGTCTGTCGGTCAGTCTGATCTCAGTATGATGTTTAATTTATATGCCATAACAAAGTTTCACAATGAGGAATAATTGAGATTGATGTAATATAATCTCCCCCTCTCTCTCTCTCTCTCTCTCTCTCTCTCTCTCTCTCTCTCTCTATATATATATATATATATATATATATATATATATATATATATTATATATATATATATATATATATATATATATATATAAAATTCAAAAGTAATTAAAGCGAAAAATATGACAAACTTATTTTCATGAGCATGAGCCCACAGATGCACCCCCTCCCCCCATTCCACACTATACACAGGCACCCACACACATACTTGCATTTTTCTGTCTATAGCTTGAAGGTAGGAACACAAACCCACAGCCACACAGGGCATGCTCCTGCAGGCTTAAAACTGATCACACACACACATGTATTGACTACACCCAAAACAATGATAATGAGGCAAGTAGTTCAGAGAAATGTAAAAACTAGGTATTCAGTATTATTGTGAATTTAGAAATCGAATGATTACTGGCACAAAATAATTTCTTTTTTTGTTTGTTTTGCTGATGGGGCACTGAAAACGGTGTCCTAAAGGCAACAATTGAGATTCTGTGTCATGCTACCAGTATCAGCATTTTTACACATATACTTGCAGCCACCTCCAGCACACTCACCTATCTCTCCACTCAACCAGAGGCCACACAATGTTAAGTTCCCTCTCCCTCCACAAAGGGATTTATTTACCATAATTATGTCCGATTAATTTAATAAGGGGACGGGATAGCTCAGTGGTCGGAGCACTCGCTTTCCCCCAGCCAAGTTAAGCAGCGTCGAGCGTGGTTACCAGTTGGATGGGTGACACTTTTGCGCGCCTTGGCTTCAGTACAGTTCCCCCAGTTCACCCAGCTGTAAATGGGTACCTGCCCTCTTTAGGGTCAGGGAAGGTAAAGCAGCGAGGGAGAGGAGATGGGCGCCGCCCTCAATATGCTGGCCCTAGAGAAGTGAGGTCTCTGATGCCTCGCTCCCCTACGACCTTATAGGTTATGGGACTCCTTTACCTTACCTAATTTAATATGTAATAGCACAAATCAATCTATCACATCCTAACACATTCACGTTGAATGGATAACTTCACCAGTACTCAAGCATCTTCCTCTGCAAAGAAAGACTGTTCAAAATTTGTCCAAGTTACCTCTGGGTTGATGATTATTCATGTTAAAGCAGTCATCCCAAAATTAAAATGACCAGTAATTCTATGACAAGACAACAGGGCCATATTAAGTTAAAGAATTAACTTAATTTTATATTCCATTTTGGTACTCACCCAGTATTTCTGATGAGGATCTATTCCTTGAAGGTCACCCTATCCTTTATTAGATATACTTTCCTTCACAATCATCTCTTATTTCCATCCATAGTTTTTACCTTCTTTTATCACTTCCTTTTATTTATTATTTATTTATTGATTGATTGATTTATTCTTCCTTTGGTTTTGTTTTCTTCCTTGTGTTAGTTCTTATTTCTTTCCTTAGTTTCCTTTATAACTTTAACGTGACAAGTTCAAGTTTCAGTACATTTCCAGATACAAATTTATAACTTATTACCTCTCAGTCCCACCAGCTTAGCTGAATGGCAGCATTCAGACATAGTGTCCCAGACCTGCCCTGTCCAAAAGCTCAAGTGTTGAACTCTTGTTTTTACTTCAAAATAACAATACTTTGGGTGAGTACTGTTTAGCCAATCACTTCCAAGTAGTGATGGAAGGATACAGACCATTTTTACTTACTTTTACCTCACTTCACTTGCAAAAAAGTATACTTGTAGTAACTATAATAAGCTTGGTCACTTTTCAACAACAACATATTTGGCGGACAAAAATTCATGTGCACATGACATTCTGAAAACTAAGCATGGGAGGGATCAGCCAAAATTGCAGACGCTTTGCATACATGCTGCTGATTACTGAATGGCTTGAGATCTCTTTGGGTTTTTTTTTTCCAATTATTTTTTTTTAGCAGATTCTTAAATTCTCTGCAGGCCATTCTTGTTTTTAACACTAAGGTTATTATACCAACAAATGAAAGCAAAACTTAGAACACTCTCTATGTAATACTTATGAAACCAGGAAAGAATCTTTTTGTCTACAAAAAAATGAGTTCAGCCATCTTAGAAAATACACACGTTGTTGTCCCTTTTTGACAATAGCATCAGTGTTAACATCCCAGTTTAATTTGTGATCAAAAATATTCCCAGATACTTGTAGCTTTCAACTTCCTGATTATGGATAATAATATTCTTAGAAGATTGCCCTGATCTTATGAAGTGGATAGGCAGGTCTTTAGTTTTAGAAACATTTAGCTCCAGATAGGCCTCGTCACACCAGTGTACGAACTCCGTGAGAGCTGGACCGTGGTCTAAGACTGATCCAGATCAGAGAGATAACAGAGCACTGCCGTCTGCAAACTTTACCAGAAAGGAATTTCCATAGCTGCTTCTGCAATCATCTGTGTATACCTTTTCTTGTTCTGTGCCTGTGTAAAATACTTTCTTTTTGTTTAATATACTTTTCAGATCCTTTGTAACCCAAGGATTGTTATTGGGGTAAATGGTTATCTCCTTATTTGGAAGGACACAACTAACACAAAATGAAATATAAGAACAAATAACATCAGTGAGCTCATTCAGATCTGAACACACATAATAAAACATATCCCAGTCAGTGCAATCAAAGCAGCCTTGCAGACTAGCTATACTATCAGCAGTCCATTTCTTGTGGTCCTGACTATGGACTGAAGGTGCTGAAACACTGACTGGTACATGGGTGCAAGAAGAACACAGCTGTGGTCAGATGAACCCAGGGGAGGCAAAGGCAACGATCTATAGGCGCCTGCTACAGTCCCGTAGCACAAGTCTAGGGTCTTATTTCTTCGCGTGGGGCAGGTCACATACTGTTCATAGTTCTTCAGCAGTTTACTAAGGGAACAGCTATTGAAATCACCCAGGATAAACTATGAGGCATCAGGGGAGAATCGAGCACATGGAGGTGATGTAATATATGTTCCGTTGCTTTAGCCACTTTTGTTTTGGGGTGGATGTAAACCAAAGTAAAATATAGTTGCGGGAATTCCCGTGGTAGGTAGAAAGGGTGGAGCGAAATAGACAGCAGTTCAATGTCCTCCACGGATAGCATTGTTCTAATTTTAACATCTTGACACCAATGCTCGTTGATGTAGAAGCTCAAACCTCCAGGGGTCTCTGTCAAGCCCAATGGGTTGACCAAAGCTGTCTATAGAGAGGTCGCTGTTCAGTACAGCGGGACTCAGCCAGGTTTCGGTAAAGGCAAGAATTCCGGCTTTGTTGTACTGGTGCATGTAGCTGACGTTAGCTTGAAGCTTGTCTGTTTTCAAGCATAGGACTGGACATTGTGTAGGAGCACGGTTGGTAGCCGAGTTTTCCGATTATTTACATTTTTGAGTCTTTGTTTCACACCACCTTTCTTTCCTCGCTTTCTTTTCTTAGTGTTCTTCCAAGCTTTATCGTTGATAGTTGCTGATGGTAGAATTTCACATGGAAAGTTGTAGTCTTGGCCTTCAGCTAACACACTGGGTAATTCCCTCAGGCTAAGAAGAAATTCTCAAGTGTACCACTGGCCATGGCTGTTGCCCTTAGGCACACCTTGCACACAATCAGATGACGCTATGAGAAAGCAAACAAGAAGAGTGACTATAACTGATCTTCCCAGCATTGTTGCTGTTATTACTGACACATCAGACACAACTATGCAGAACTTGCAGCTGATACACACTATAAGAAAAACAAGATTAAAAAAGTCATCTGTCAGTAGATTGTTGTCACAGAGCAGGGCTACCTACCAAACAAACCTGAGGGAGATTGCATCACATTGCTTGCCTTTTCTTTTCCTTACTTCTGTGCCTTTCTTCTCTTCTTTTTCCTCTGTTAACCTGAGAGGGACACTTCCTCCTAAAGGTTGCCTTTTGAAGTGGAGTGACAGGGGTATAGCTGGTAGTTTTAATACTCAGTCTGAGCACACTACAGTTTGTTCTCCTCTGCTATCTACTTTGAATGAAGAAATCGCCATTTCTTGTAAAGCAGAGTTTAGCAGAGACTCTAACATTGCTGGTAGCCCTGTCACTGGCATTTTGAAAGTCAGCACACGTGAAAACAGAAAAAATTCACCACACTGCAGGAGAGAGCCTCTTGCTGGTAGCCAAGCAAGGGAGGTCACGAGCGAGAGAGAGAGAGAGAGAGAGAGAGAGGTAGATAGAGAGAGAGAGAGAGAGAGAGAGGTAGATAGAGAGAGAGAGAGAGAGAGAGAGAGAGAGAGAGAGAGAGAGAGAGAGAGAGAGAGAGAGAGAGAGAGAGAGAGGTAGATAGAATGAATGAATGAACGAATTTTATTTGACAAAAGCTACAAGCCCATCAGTCAAAGGGGGTAATTGTAAGTAACATATTAACATAGGAATGAATATGAAAAGGACATGAGTAATAATCCAAAGTCCAGATAAATGCCAACCAATATTTTCAGTTATTACGTATAGGATCCGTTTCATTCATAGTCTGCTTACGTTTATCTAGAGCCTGCGTTATATATATTGCTAAAGATTTAAGCTCGGACATATTATTTGAAGATAACACCTTTTGTACAAGATTGGTGTACCTGTTGGTTGGGTTTGTCAAAAAAGCAATTTTTTGGCGAATGCCATGATAAGTTCTACAAGCAAACAAAAAATGAAATTCGTCTTCTTCTTCTTCTCCACATGCTGGACAAGAGTTGTTGTCTGTCTCTGCTGTAATATACCATTGTTTGCAGTTCAAAAGACCACACAATCTTAGCCTAAATTTTAGTAAATTACTTCGAAGCCTTTTATTAGTTAACGATATCAGATACTGTTCTGGACCAAACGCATCTTTAAAGGAGCTATACCAAGTGTATTTTTCACTAGACATTAAACTGTTCATGCCAGTTTTGATAAAAACATGAAATAAGTCTATCTTTCAATTCTCTAACAAACTGTTCTTCATAACCCACCCCCTGGCATAGCCAAACAATACCAAATCCATTTATCATCAAAAGATCTTTTACTTTAGTCGCCCAGTTTACTTTACCATTATTATGTTGTATAAGCAGCATCTCGTATGCTTGTCTGTTTATTCTTAACATAGGAAGCCTGATAAGTTTAATCCAGTATTTAATGCATTTAGTTATGGTTCTTATATAAAAGGGGTATCTACCAGTTTCTCCGTACATAAGTTTATTTGATGCATAAAGAAATACAGGGCATGGCACAAAGCACAAAGCAATGTTAGAGTGTCTGCTAAACTCTGCTTTACAAGAAATGGCGTTTTCTTCATGCAGAGAGGTAGATAGAGAGAGAGAGGAGGGGGGGGGGGGGGGGGGGGGGGTAGAGAGAACTCGAACTCGAAATGTTTATTGAGAGTAAATGGATAAGCACAGGGCTTCTTTACACCATGCTTTATTAATCTCAAAGATATTTGGAGAAAACCTTTGTTGCACAAAATTGCCCTTGCAAATTTCACAGGGTACACTGGACTACCGCACAGCATCACGATTTTCCTCTAAAACCTCTAATGTCACTTTAATGCCAATTATCTGGGACAGGGCTATGCAACAGCGGATATCCAGCTGTGCAAACCTTTCTTGCCTAGGAGTGGATACACTTGACTGGTGGGCAGGGTTTATGTAGCACTGGCAGGCCTGGAGGTTGTCTGGTTCTTCCTGCTGAAAACTGATGGCTGGAATGTGATCTTATCTGGGAAAGAGGGTCAAGCTTTGTGCCATGCCCTGTATTTTCTCTGCAAGCAAGGTGGTCTACCTTCACTGCCAGTGTTTTTGCTATCCTGGCCTTTAGGGGAAATTCCACTTTCTGCACTAGCCTACCCTAGCATCGCTTTGAGAGGACCAGAATTAGTGGACATCAAAGTTTCTCATGCAGACTGCGAGAAAATTCCAGGCAAAAACAGGCCACCAGTTGTCAATATGCATTTATGTGCTTTCTTCTACATGTATTACAACATAAAGATGCTATGATAAATATCGTATCAATACCCATTATCTTTCCAAAAACTGAATACTTCTGTTCAATCCTCGATTTGTTCTGACCTTTCAAATTTTTCAAATGAGTGTATCTCAAAACTTTCAAAAATACCGCTGTTGCTCTAATGCATCGATATTCCTTTAAAAAAAATTACGGAAGGCTTGTATTCAAGACATGATTCGTTAATTTTGAAAGTAGGTAGGACTGGGATATCAGCGCCATTATTAAAGAGAACAATGTTAGTTTTAGTCGGTGACAACATTAGTACATTATCTTTCACATGAGTGTCAAGCTTATCAAGTCCACATTGATACACTTTTCTATTGTAGTTAATTTGTCTCTTTGGTGTTGTCTTCTTCATTGTTGTACAAGAATAAGGTTATTCAAAACTGACCTAGGAAAATCGTACAATAAAATGTTAAAGAGGTAAGGAGCAATGATACCGTCCTGTGGTATACCCTGGTTTTAGGAAATCTTTGAGTGGAGTGCATATTTCCGATTTTCACTTGAATACTCCTGCCGACTGAGAATTTTTTTAATGTACCAGTAAAATTTAGTGTGACTGGATAAACCGATATACTTAATTAAGTTTATACAGCAATCTAGCATGCCAGACTTGATCCTATGCTTCATGTACGTCAAAAAAAAGTAGCAAGAATGTTATTTCTATGGTCAAATTGATGTTCAATGTGTGTTGTTAACTTAACCAGATGATCAATAACAGATCTACCTTTTCAGAAACCGGCCTGATTAACTGGTATTATCTTAGTTTATCGAAGAGATGTACAAGTCTACTTAAAATGATTTTCCCCACAAAGTTTTCGGGTATGTGAAGTCAGTGCAATGGGTGTAAAGTTGTTTATGTGTTCTTTATGTTTTCCTTGTTTTAGGTATTGTGACAACAATTGACTGTTTCCAGATTAGAGGAAGTTTGTCCTCGGTCCAGCATTTCTGAAATAATTCACATAGCAGCAAAACCCAGTTTTCTGGCAGATGCTTTAACATGTCGTTTGACACAGCATCCATTCTGACTGATGTCCTCCTGTTGCTAAGGGACTGAAAAGCATCTTTGAGCTCTGATAGAGTGATAGGCGAATTTAAATAATTTATATTGTCAGGATCAGGATCTGTGTACAGATGTTTTTGCATTTCTTCTGGTCTGAAAGCAATTTGTGTTGGAGAAAGTCCCTCGTCACTCACTGTGTTGATAAAACATGTCAACAAAAGCTTCTCCTTTCTCTGAATTAGTGGGGAAATCTTTGTCACTAGCCCTGATTTGATAAAGAGGTAGATTGACACCGTGTTTCTTGTCATGAAACCTTTTCCACAGCTTCTTTAGATCTTTATGAGTGCTAACCACTTTGTCACAAAAACTGGGCCAGAAATTCCTTTTCACCTGTGCTATGACCCTGTCAACCTCTTTAGTAGCCCTTTTCAACATAACCTGATTTTCTGCTGATCTACTTTTTTATGCAAGTTTAAACATCAATTTCTTTTTATCTACAACTTTTTGACACGTGTCTTTCCACCATGTGTTACCCCTGTGTTTATTAGATTTTATAGATGGTAGTTTAGCCCTTTACCATTCGCAAATCTTACAGAGAAACTCTCTGTAGTATTCGAAAATTCACAGGTTTTTTAAGAGAATAAGGTACCCCAAGTCCACATAGCGCTGTACAGTTACTATTGTTCACAGAGCAGTCATATTTGGCCAAATAAATAGGCAATCGTTTGGAAAAATTCCAGAATCCTATACTGTTCAACTCATCCAGACGATTAACTCATGAAAAAGTAAATGATGAAAAAAGACTAACCACAAGACAGACACAAACAAACAAACAACAAGCTACAGAATAAAATGAAAGAACAAAGCAACTGACCAACCAAAACAAAACAAAACAAACGGAGAAACAGATCAGCCAGCTGACACACGAACAGTCAAAACATCAAAACAAGCAAACCAACAGTCCTACAAGACAAAAACCAGAGAGATTAGTTGGAGCAGGAAGAGAAATGTTAAGCAATACAAAGGTTAGTCAATCAAATATACTAAATCAATTGTACATGGTGAATTGACTTAAATTTGGAAGCCCTTTAAATAAAAATAAAACTATGTACAGTTTTAAAGATAAGGCTATTAGTTTCACGTGAAAAGTCAGTGCTGCCTGATAAGAGAATTTGCACACCTAGATAGTTGGGAGACAGGGTTGAAATTGTATTTCAACAAGATTGTAATGTGGATACATTGCAATTCTCTTCCGGCTGGTCTGCCAACATCAACTATACACTCCTTTCAGTGTATACAAAACTGCAGCTCGACTAGTCCTCAGAAGAAGAAAAAACTGAGCACATTACCTCTCTCTTGCGATCTCTCCACTGGCTACCTGTGCCACATAGAGTAAACTATAAGATAGGTACCCTCTGTTACAAATGTCTCCACAAAACTGCACCTTCCTACCTCTGTGAATGTCTTCACCTGAACACTCCTTCACGTTCCCTCCGCTCTGCTGCAGATACCTTGGGCTTATGAATACCTAGATTCAACCAATGCACTGTTGGCTGTTGCTCTTTCTCTACTCTATTTGTGGTCCATTGATTTGGAATGAGGTCCCTCTCGCCTTTTGCCAAAAGCCTTCTTATGACGCTTTTAAATTCAGCCTCAAAACACCTTTATTTCAAACCTAAGATTCTCCCCTCTTGTTCCATCTCATACCTGTCTCTGCCGTGTGTGTATACATTTGAATTTGTAAAATAAATTTTTTAAACTGGTTGCAAGTGAAAGAGTATGTTGAATGAAAGCGCTTTGATTTGTTTTTGCAAGGTAAAGCGCTGTATAAATTTCTTCTTCTTCTTCTTCTTCTTCTTCTTCTTCTTCTTCTTCTTCTTCTTCTTCTTCTTCTTCTTCTTCTTCTTCTTCTTCTTCTTATTATTATTATTATTGTGGTTGTAGTAGTAGTATCATCATCATCATCATCATCATCATCATCATCATCATCATCATCATCATCATTTTTATAATAATGTAATATGCCAAGCTTTGCCAACAGAAAAACGCAGTTGTCAAGAGTGGACAATCAACAAATTTGTCAAATTGAACACTTTCTCATGTTTGCCATTACACTTCACTAACTTTTTTTCGATGTTAAAGAAACTTCTTACACAAAACGACTTATGCACAAGATAAAAGAGCTAATAAGGATTCAAAATCCACCAATTTTGAGAATTATTGGTGTACGCTAAAGTTGTTGCTGCTTCGATTTTACGTTTGTTCACTCAAAGTGATATTAGACAAAAGGAAAGGGAGGGGGGACTTAAGTTGATGGATGTGTGCAGTAAATGGATATCTATTCCTAAAAAACTTAGAAATTACACAGATACTGGCTAAACAAAGAATGATAACGTTTAAATACATGAAAAATGCTAATATAGCTTACCATATAACTAAAACAAATGTGTGTGTGTGTGCTTGCCTGCTTATGTATGTGCGTAGCTAAGTGCTGAGGCCTACATTAAAATGTTGCTGTGTTGTACAATGTTATATTGAAACTGTCTTCAGTCATGATAAGCTCTTTCCACAATAACATACAATCTTTTTCAAAGTACAAATTTAAAAAACCCGCCTCTTCTTCTTCTTCTTCTTCTTCTTCTTCCATTCCTCTTCTCATCATCCTTCCTGCAATCACCATCATTAGTCTTCATTTTATTTGCATTATTGTTATTGTTGCTGTTATTGTGTTGTTTTTATCAATACTTTTGTTGTTACAATGACTATCATCACGCAGGTCATCAATTATTTTGTCCTCGGCCATCCTTCAGGTGCCTGTACAATTATTTTTCAGCAGCAGCACCTGTAGCATCAGGCTGACCTCCCGCGTCACCATGGACACGGCGCTCTTATTGGCTCTTCTCTTCTGTCTGCTGTCTGCTTCCTCAGCTTTCCCTACTGGTCAGTGGGTCTACATGTTTACCTGTCTGTCTGCTTGTCTGTGTATGTGTACCTTCTGTATGACTGTTTATCTGTGTCAGTGTGTGTGTGTGTGTGTTTTAATTCAATTGTGTGGCTTTCGGATGGCGGATTTATCCATGTCTCTCTGTCTCTGTGTTTTAATAAGGGTTCATTGCTGTGTTTATCGGTACCTGGTGGACTGTATCTGTGTCTATTGATCTATCTGC